>JAZKJV010001686.1:0-698420 GCA_037367405.1 Ottelia alismoides | reverse complement strand
TATGGCTCGTGAAATGGGGTCTGCCAAAACTGCCTCATCATCAGTGATCACAAAATCACACTCCTGGTGAATGTCTCGCTCTGCCTCTGTCATCTGCTCTAAATCTGCGAGAAGCTTTGAGCAAGCTGAATCTCGCACTCTAGTCTCATCAATCATCTCTATTTGTATACTCTCGCCCTCGACGCAAAAATATACCTTTCAGCTATCATGGTCAGACACCGCCTTGGTTGTGGCCAAGAACGAGCATCCTAGAATGATGGGGGTATCGGTCACAGACTCAGGGATCTCCATGTCCAACACTACGAAGTCCACGGGGAATTGCAGGCCCTGAATTGTGACGACCACGTCCTTCAGTAACCCCTTCAGCCTCTTGACAGATCGATCAGCAAACTGAAGGACCGTTCTATCTAAGAGGGTCAAACTCGAAGGGGTCGAGTAAGGCTGCCAGAAATAGGTTGATCAAAGAACTACTGTCTAATAGAGTCAGTTCGAACCTCTGATCATGTATGTGGCATCTGACATAGGGAGCTCCTTCATCTGGCATCGTATCTGGCAGACGGTTCTGGATTGTGAAGCAGGTGGCATGAGTGAGCACATGGATCTTTGACTGGTGGTTCCTCCTCTTCCTGCGAATGGTGGTACTCTCTCTAAGGTTCCTCTGGAAGAGGGGGATGTGCTCCAAGGCCTCTTGTAGAGTCAGTTGCATCTGGAATCTGTCTATCATCTGCTGGTTGAACTCTAACTGATGGGACTTTTTAGGATTTTCTTTTTTATTCCTCTTAACAAAGACAAGTGCTTGGGGGAAGGGGATGGTTGGGCCCTCCTCAGATGGAGGGCCAGGAACGGGTCCCTATTGATGTGGCATCGACGAATCCTTACAAGCATCACTAATAATCACAGATGGAATCGTAGAAGAAAAAGAACCATTTCCTTTATTCATAGAATAATCCTGAAATATGAAAATAGGTGGATGGACAACAGGAACAAAAATGGTGGCCTCAGTACGACCTATGGCATCCTGGTTCGCGGCATCAGTACCACGCTCTGACTCAGCATCACATCGGGTGGCATCAACACCACCTCCTCCTAGATCTGGTGAAACGATGGCCTCAGTACTGCCGGCTGGATCAACGTCCTTGGTGGCGTCAGCATCACCGTCATCATCATCATCTCGAGCAGCATCAGCACCGCTCTCCTCCTCATATGGCGCTCCTGAAGCTGCGAGTGGTCGTCGCTCAAATAAGGCGGCGCTGTTGGCATCCTACCATTCCTAAGCGTAACAAAGTCAGCTTCAAAATGATATGAAGAAACAACACCAAGTGAATCACTAGGAGTGGTTAATCTCTGTAAACTCTACCTACTCAGACTTCCTCTTCAGGTGTTCGGGTTCGGCTCAATCTGGGTAGGAATGGCGGCCTTCCCTCTCACAATCTCCTGCATGAACTCGTCCATCTCTTGTCGGAAGGTGGCCCTGCTTCTTGGACATGAGGAGGGCTAGATCATCCAAAGCTGGGTTCTCATAGGTGGGCCCATGAGAACCTGACAGGTGGCCTCTCTGAAACTGATGATGTTGATGATGATGAGAGTGAGAGGGGTACTGGGAGTGATACTATGGAGGTTGTTGCTGCCTCCAAGACTGTCCCTGCTGATAGGGGCGAGGACCATGCTGCTGGTACGGATGTGCATGTTGTTGTGGTGGGAACTGGAGTTGTTGCAGCTCTCGCTGCTGGTCGTACTGGCCACCCTGAACTGGAGACTGCTGCTGGGAGCTGGTACCTTCGGACGACCAATAGAATCCGGAAGATCTCGTCGGATCCCAGGCTGAAGTCAATCATACCAGATCCCATTGACATCCATCAACGGCTCCTGCTCGTACGCGGGTAGGGGAGAACCGCGAGGGCCTGATCCGGCTGGTAGACCACCATCTGAGTGTCCTGAGATGGTGGTGGCTGGTAGAACTGTTGCGGCTACTGGTACGACTCCGCGTGGACATGGTGGACCTGTCTAGCTGGATGGAGTGCTGGGACGAACTGCCGCTGCTGCTAGGATCTCCCCGTGACTTGAGACAGGGCAGAAAAGCCATCTGTGCCTCTTGGAGACACATGATCTGGGTCTTCAGGTCATTCAGCGTCCGTGTCATCTGATCAATCTGTGACATTTACCCTGGCACTGCTTCTTCTCGATCATCTCTATATGGTCCAACTTCTAACTGATAATCCCCATATCAGCGGCTGTAGACTCCGCATGCGCTGTGGCTGCTGCGGATGTAGAAGGATTGAACTCAACTCGTGCTATCCTCTGATAGGACACGACTGGTGGGTGGGGCTTCCCTTTAATATATAATAGGGTCTAGGACATCACAGTATAGTTCTTGGTCATCTCCTCGTAGATGGCCCAGACCTGATCATCATCCTTGGCAAAATAGGAGCAACCACAAGATGCATTGACGAGCCCCTAGAATTCCGGTGTAAGCCCACAGAAGAAACTCTGGACAAGGTTGGGCTTGAATATGTCGTGGTGTGGGCACCGGTCTATGAGCTCTATGAACCTCTCCCATGCCTCGTAGAATTGCTCATTGGGGAGAATGGAGAAGTTGCTGATTAAGGATCTAGCTGCATTCGTCTGACCGAGTGCATAGTACTTGTTCAAGTACTCGGTTCGGAGCTGCTCCCAAGTGGTAACAAATCTCCCTAGGTGCTTCAGCCAGTTGGTTGCTCTGTCTACGAGGGAGAACGGAAAGGCAATCATACGGATGATGTCCTCGTTCACATGTCGATCGTGGACTGTATTGCAGATCATCTTGAACTCCTGGAGATGGAGGTGTGGCTCCTTAGTGGCGAGCCCATGGAATCAGGGAAGAAGCCGAATCATTTGAGGGAGGAACTTGAAGTCCCCCACAATCGCTGACAGCACTATCCATCTATGTGTGAGCATCGATCTGGGGTTGTGCAACTCCCGCATCGGTCGTGCCGGTGGTGCTGGCTGGACTGGCTCCTCAGGCTCTCTGTCATCCAGAATGTATCCTCCTCCTCCTGCAGCTCTGCGTTGATCTCTATCGGCTCACAACTGCTCCATCTCACCGGTGCATATCCACCATAAAAGCCCCCTGGTATCTGACCTGACATTGCATGGTCTCCAGAGAGGCTAAAAGGGTGTTTTTGATGGCACCCTGGTCCAATACATATGTCTCTGTTGTACGGGGTCCATCAGTGCGCTCCTCGTTGTTGGCCATGGTCTCTGTAAAGGCAAAAGACCCAAACTAAGGTGCCGATAAATCATCTAATATCTATTGCGGTCTCTACTCAGGCACCTATGGACTGGTAGAAGGTTGGTCGAGGGGGAACAGGGCAAAATCAAACTCAGGTTCGGAGAGCGGGTCTAGGCTCTCACGAACCAACCTACTTAGATGAGCAGGCTGGAGTGTTGTAAAGCAGTGCATCCAAGGGTTGTCTAAGAGACCTCCTACCCATCATATCGATCTGGCGAGTGAATGCGGATGAGATCTGGAAACACACAAGATGAGAAAGCAAACCCTCGATCCATCTACTCAATGCAGAGCTGAAGACCGTAAAGGCTCGGTCAATTATCTTGTCAATTTTATTAGGTGATCAGGCAGTCTTTCAGAGAGATTAAGCGAGCTGATAGGAATCCAACACTCCTAACAGTCCTGTATAAAAGGCCGGTAGTCTCCCAGGAAATCGGATGTGGCTCTAGGCTAGTGTGTGGGTCACTCTCTCGCTCATCCAAACCAGACAATGAGGGGATTACTACCCCCAAGACAAATTTTTAGGTGAAGTGTCTTTTAGGGTCAAGTGTGTTTAGTAGTCCCAAATTTATAGTTTTTGTTTTTAGGTATTTTTAAGATCAAACAATGCTTAACGAATTTTTCGGTTCTTCTGATTATTTTAAGTCCAAAAACCGAGGGAGAATGCGAAAAAGCTGATGCATGATCAAACACGATGATGCATGCAGAGTAAGAAATGCGTACCTGACTCCAACTCTCTACATGTAGAGTGATCCACGCATAAAATAAAGACTGAAATAAAACTACCTATATGATGAACGAGGAAAATGGCCTTAGACGAAGCAGTTTCTGCACGAAAAGCACAGTAGTTAGGTAATCAAGCTAAGTCCGGAGTCCGATCTTGGGAGCCACTCGATGTACACCACAACGGATCCTACACGCGTTGTACGTGACTCCTCACGACACGTAGACTAGAGCCTAATTAATCTGACTTTTCTTGGTGATTTAATTAGTTAAGTCCAATTATCGAACAATAGGCATAGGCAGATAATTAGGGTTTGGACTTAACTCATTACGTCACAATTAGACAAAATCCTAAGGTTAAGGCTAAATCCTCGAAAATCAGATAAGCAGTAAAAAGCGGTGAAAACCAAAACTAGGGAAATCTACGGTGAGGTCCCCCGAGCACACCGGTGCTCAGCAAAACAGACCCCGAGATCACACCAAATCTGAAAGTCTATCTCTGTCCCTGTATTATTACAACAATAATATGCAGGAAAGAAAACTAAACTACGGCTATCTACGCTCCTGCTCTGTCCTCCTATGTCCTCCTGCGTCCTCCTGCGGCACGATGTAGAAACGAGCTGCCTCTGAATCCCCCGGGTGCTTCAGCTCTCCGAAGAAAGCTATCCACGATCGTCGGGCCCTCGCAAGAAAATCATAACAAGAATGTGTCAAATAATAACTATTATAATATGATCAAAATGAATGGAAATAAAGGATAGAAAATGTAGGCAAAATCAAAAGCCGAAAAAGAAAATCGACTACTAAGTTGTGCTCCCCGGCAATGGCGTCATTCTGATGACCTAAAATCTCACTATCGGGTTAAGGTGTAAATAAGTGCGTTGCGACCCGAACCACAAGACTAAGTCAATCAAGAAAAAGAAAGACCACCAATCAAAATATCAAAGAAATCAGGAAAATAGCGGTCTCGCTATTTTATTTTACCTGGTATAGCTACCAGGGTCGAACACAAGAAGCACGGTTTGGAAAAATCTATGAAGTAGTTGGAAATCAAAAACAAGTATTTTTGGATTTTTCAATATTAGGAAAAATATTAGAGAAGGTAAAAAGGACACAAACAACTATTTATTTAACACACAAAAATAGGTCAAAAAATTAAAATAAAATTAATTTTTGGTTTTTATAAATTTTCAAGTGTTTTTGGTATTTTCTTGGATTTTTCAGATTTTTAATTGATTTTATAAAAATGAAACAAGGTAAAAATGAAAACTACTGTGCAGCCAGAATCAAAAGGCTATTTCAAAATATCTAAAGAGCCTATAAAATTCCAATAATAGTTTTATTATAAACTAAAGATAAAACACTAACTATAGAAACTGAAATTGTATTTTTTATTTTTTAATAATTTATAATGATTTTTCTAAGTTTTTTAGTGTTTTTCAATTTTTAGGGTTTTTATGAATCCAAAAGCAACGAAACTTGGGTAGAAGTAAAAACACACAAAAACAAGTACACAGTAATGTTTTGGATTTTTTCAGAGGGTTTTTAATATTTTTAGTTGATTTTAAAACTGGACAGAAGCAAATTTTTGGGTTTTTGAATTTTTAAAAATATCAAATGAAATCAAAACGAGTCCAAAAATTCAAAGAAATTTTTAAACAGTGGTAGGAGCCACATGTGCAAATTTCATGAAATTTGGGCTAAAATAGCTATTTTATTCAAGACAATCAAAACGATACAGCATAGATGGACTAATATGCAAGAAAAACAACTTCCAGGGGCCAAACAACGACACGCGTCAAAAGTATAGGACCCTTCCCACAATTTACCCACGAATTTTAGCACTTGTCAAAACTCAGCATTCACAGGGGCATTGATGTAAATAGTAAAACTATGAATTCAAACCATAACATCCATTATATTCAGGGTAAGATATGCAAATATCACATAAAGGCACGTGTCGATGCACGTGCACCCATACAAACAGGATCGAAGTGCAAATACTGAAAACAAAGGGGCTCACATGCAAATAGTCCACAGTGTACTATTTATTTAACAGACTAAATAACAACATAAAGAAACTGCAAGGAAGAAAGCGCAAATTACCCAGCCGCTCGTGCAGGTCACGTGGGGGGTGACAGGTGGCGTGCTCTGATTGGCCGAAGACGAGTGGCTCTGGCACTGCCACGTAGCGGATCCAACGGCTCTAACTTGAAGGCGAACGTGGGGCGTACAGGGCCGTTAGATGTCAGATCTAACGACATGTCAGGCTCGGGAGATGAATGGCTAAGATGCGACCTGGCGGAGAGGATCGATCCAACGGTGGAGAAGGCAGTTGGAAGAACTCCTCCCTGGCGAAGTTCGTCGGAGAACTGGTAGCGCTCTGGGCATCTAATGACCGATCAGGAAGAGGGGTTCGACTCGTGACGCTCCTTCGCGTCGGGTGGCGGTGGCGGATGGAGCATCCACCGATCGGATCTCCAGAATGGTGATAGTGACCTGGGATAGCTCCGGCGAGGTGGATGAGATGCAAGCTGGGAAGTAATCATGCACTCTTTGACCTGCAAATGAAAGCTACTGCTCAAAGGCTTGCTCCGGCCAAGGTTATTGGATGAACAACTAAGTGAAGCGACGGTGAACGACGAGGGGAGGTTCCGGCGAAGGCGGTGGAAGGAACCTAGCCTGATCTTGGCTCCGTTAGACAAGATCAGGATGATCAGGCTTCGGGGGAAGGATGATGGTGGAATGGGGAGTCGATCGGAGTGGCTAGGGGTGATCGATGGAGCTCCGACCATCGGGTCGGAGCTGGTGGAGATCCGATGAAAGATTTGAAGATAAATGAAACCAGGATCGAAGGGAGGTATACATGATGGTCTAAGATCAATCCTGATCTCCAGGAGGTGAAGTCAAGATGGGTCGTCGCCTTGACCACACTGTGGCAGGTGGGGAGGCTTGAACGCAGCGGAGGTCCGGCCACGGGCGTCAAGCTTCGGCTATAGCCACTCAATGCGGCCACCAAGGGGTGCTTCCAAACGCTGTCACCGAGGGGAAGGTCTTTAGGGTAGAATGAGGGCTTGCGGCGCGAGCTGAGGAGTTGGGCACTGAAATGAAGACTTTTATATGCGTCCCAGGTGACGATGAGAACGGGCATGAGCATGTGAACCGATGCAGATCCGACACTCCCGAGGGATCCGCGAGGGTGGCTGATCTATGAGGAAGAGGCGAGCGGTGGAATCGGGGAGAAAGATGGAGGAACCTGATTAAGAAAATTTTGAGAAGTGGGGCTCAAACCGGGTTCGGGCGAAGAGAGGATCCAGGAGGGGGAGTTGACCGGGGGTCAACAATCCCCCGTGGACCAATTAGAATTAAGCAGGGTCAAAATTATTTATAAATAAATTATAAAAGAAAATGATTTTATTTTAAAATATTTACAAAATAAAAAAGTTTATTTATTTTGAAATTATTTTTTAATGATTTTATTTATTTTTATGAAAAATAATTTATGTTATATACTGTATATTATATTATATACAGGTATAAATTGCCAATGTATTTTGTATTTTTATTTTTATTTTCTTATTTTGTATAAATACTCTAATTTTATATTTTATTTATTTACAACATAAAATTTAGAGTATAAAATAAATTTTATTTTATTTTTATTGATTATTTACAAGGGTGGAATGAATAAAGTGTGATACATATATACATGGTATATACAAGGGTGAGAGAGAAAGATTATTTTGATTTTTTTTCTCATTTTTATTTTATTTTTAGAAATATATACAAGGGTTTATAAATATATTTTTATTCTGTGAAAATAAAATATGTGCAAAAAGATATACAAAGTGAATGACCCTATCTCTCTCTACTTGTTTTATTTGACGATCAGGCCCATATTGGGCCCTCTCTTGGGATTAGGTCACTCAATATTTATTCTAAATATTCTCCTCTTTTCTTTATTTCTTTATTCTTTTATTTTTGGCACAAATACATGCTAATTATTGGTATTTAACAAATACATGCTTATTGATAACTTATTGTATTTACAACTATATACATGGTGTTTTGCCAAAATATCTAGCTAAAATAAAAGAATAAAGAGTGATGAATGGAGATTCATCGGCTGCCACCATGTTGTACTCCGAATGACCCATCTAAGAAATAGAAGAACTTTTCCCAACCAGTTTTTCAAGTACTTGATCGATGAACGACAGTAGGAAATGATCCTTCTTGGTAGCTAAATTCAGAATCAAGGCACACATGTCAAGATGTTGGTACTCGAGTAGAAATCTCCTATCCTTGGTCAATCGTAACCACAGTGATCCCTGATTTCATTAGCACTACACACAAGGCACTAATGAATGTGCATTTCATCATCTCTATTCATTTATTTTACCTTAGAATCCCTTCTTAAACACTTTTAAATAATAACAAATTCTTGTTTTTATTTCTCCTTATTCTTTTTTAAATATTGTACAAAAATCATTATTTTAAACATAAAATAAATAAATAAAGGAAAAATAAAGAAAAAAAGGACTATAATATAATAAATAAAGGCTAACTCTAACCCTTAGTGAAGGTCAGGATTTAACCTGATCGAAGGAATAAAGTAGGGGGAGATAAGGCCTAGTATAGAAAAAAGGAAACCAAAAATCATTCTTTCTTAATGTACAAAATTGCACAAATATCATATATTTTGTATATAAAACCTTATATATTGTATTTATCACTCTATTCATCTCAAATAAAAATGTTTTCTTCTTGAAAATTATACATAAAAATAATTTGTAAATACTAAAAATAATAGAAAGAATAATCATCATCCACTATGTAAATAATGACACTTTGAAACCGTAAATCCCAATTTTCCACACTCGATTTTATCCATAAAAACTCAAATATAACCAAACATACTTTCATTATACTCTAAATCAAATAAGCTTCAAAATGATAGTGAGCTCACTAAAATCGGAGTTAATATGCAAAATGTGGCCTTTTGAAGTGTATTGGATATTGTGCATATAGTATATATTATGTGAATATATATTTCTATATCTCTTGTACATGTTTATGAATATCGTATTTTAAAATAATTATAAATATTGTATTTTATTAAACTAAAATGAAAATAAAAAGTACAAAAATCAAAACCGCCCAAAATAAAAGTGTATATATTGTATAATTAGCACTATGTATATTGTAAAAATAATTATTTATTTCTGCTATTCTCCAACTTTACCCATTTATTTAAATTAATTATTTATTTTGTAAAAATAAAAAAACATAATTAGAATATTTTAAAATACTCTAGATAAATAAAATAAAAAATATATATTTATTCATAAAAATAATTTATTAAAAATCATGGAGTTGTATATACAGGTACAATTACTTATGAATAAAGAGTGTTACTTATTTTAACCTATTAAATAATGTAGAAATTTTGTTTACATTATTTCAACAACAACAACAAAGCCTTTTCCCTCAATTAAGTAGGGTCGGCTACATGGATTCTTCGCCTCCATTCAGATCTATCTTGGGCCAATCTCGGGCTTATATCCACAAAACTAAGATCCCTCCGTATGGTCTCTTTCCAACACTTCTTGGTCCTTCCTCGCCCTCTTTTAGCCGGCTCAACATCCCAACACTCGCATCTCCTAATTGGTGCATCAACTGATCTTCTTTGAAAATGTCCAAACCATCTTAAGCGATTTTCTCGCATCTTATCCTCGATCGGAGCTATGCCAACTTTCTTTCTGATTGCATCATTCTAAATCCCATCTTTACGAATATGTCCACACATCCACCTTAGCATTTTCATTTCTACTGCATTCATTCTCTGCACATGTCTATGGTTCACATGCCAACATTTAGATCCATAAAGCATAGAAGGTCTCACGGCTGCTTTGTAAAACTTTCCTTTAATCTTTAAAGGAATTTTCTTATCACAGAGAATAGCAGAGGCTCCTCTCCACTTCAGTCGGCCTGCATTTATTCTATTAGTAACATCTCCGTCATTTTTCCCATCATGTTGCAGAATAGATCCCATATATCTAAAAGAATCCCTCTTCTTAATGTTATAGTCACCAATCTTCACCTCGATTCCTTCACCATTGCTTCCATCAAAGGTGCACTCCATATATTCCATCTTAGTCCTACTTATACGAAATCCTTTAGTCTCCAACTCATGTCTCCAGACCTCAAGATTCTCATTTACTCCATCTCTAGTCTTGTCAATTAACACAATATCATCAGCAAATAACATACACCAATGTAACTCATCCTGAATGTGACTGGTCAACTCATCCATAATCAAAGTAAAAAGAAATGGACTCAAAGCAGAACCTTGATGTAAACCAATGTTGATGTCAAAATATCCAGTCTTCCCAGACGGGGTCCTTACACAAGATAAAGCCCTATCATACATGTCCTTAATGAGGTTAATGTATAGGACATGTATTTGTCTCTTCTCCAACACTCTCCACAATATCTCTCGTGGGATAGAATCATAAGCCTTCTCCAAATCAATAAAGATCATGTGGAGGTTCTTCTTTTTAGCTCTATAAATCTCCATTGTTCTCCTCAGCAAATGGATGGCTTCAGTAGTTGAGCGACCTGGCATGAATCTGAATTGGTTTTCTTTTACATTGGAAATTTGCCTCAACCTTTTTTCGATCACACGTTCCCAAATATTCATAGTGTGACACATCAGCTTGATACCTCTATAATTTGAACAATTTTGGATGTCTCCTTTATTCTTATAAAGAGGCACCACGATACTCCTCCTCCAATCTTCAGGCATTTTCTTGATTCGCCAAATAACATTGAATAGATTCGTAAGCCAAGTCAAACCACACTCACCTAAAACTCTCCATACTTCTACAGGGATGTCATCCGGTCCTACACCTTTTCCAGGTATCATAACCTTCAAAGCCTCCTCTACTTCCTTTCTTTGTATCCGTCTATAGCATGCACGATTCAAGTAACTTTCACTACAAGCTAGATCACCCAAAGTGATATCTCGATTTCCTTCCCCGATGAAAAGTTTATGGAAGTACTGCTCCCAACTAGTCTTTATATCCTTCTGAGTAATAAGCACATGACCTTCCTCGTCCTTAATGCATCTCACTTGAGAAAGGTCTTTGGTCTTTCTTTCTCTTGCTTTGGCCAACCTGAATATATCCTTCTTCCCCTCCTTAGAGTCGATATTTTTATACAAAACTTCATAAGCTTTTGACTTAGCTTCACTTACGACCTTCTTTGCTTCCTTCTCTGCTATTTTGTAGTTTGTGATAGTTTCCTCTATTCTATCCTTAGACATAAATTTAAAGCAAACTCTTTTTATTTTTAGCTTCTCTTGCACCTCTTCACTCCACCACCAAGCCTCCTTTTGACATGGAGCTCCTCCCTTTGACTCGCCTTGCATCTCTTTGGCTACCTTTCGGATACAAGATGCTACTGCCTCCCACATCTCGTTTGCACTACCACTACAATCCCATGATAAGTCTTCTAAAACCTTCTCCATGAAGCTCGCTCGCTTCAGTGGAAGATTCCACCATATAGTTCTAGTTATCTTAGAAACCCTCCTTTTCTTTACCAACCCTTTCATTTGTACATCCAAGACTAACAAACGATGTTGGGTTGTCAAACTCTCTCCTGGGATTACTTTGCAGTCTTTACAACACAGCCTATCTCTTCTCCTCAACGTAAAGTAATCTATCTGTGTTCTAGTTGGCCCACTCTTATAAGTAATTAAATGTTCCTCCCTCTTCTTGAAGAGAGTGTTTGCTATGAAAAGATCATATGCTGTTGCAAAATCCAGGATGACTTTTCCCTCTTCATTTCTATCCCGAAACCATGTCCTCCATGAACACTAGCATACCCTGAAGCATCTTTTCCCACATGTCCATTAAGATCTCCACCGATGCAAATCGCCACTCTTTGTGGGATTCCTTGTAGACTCTTATCCAAATCCTCCCAAAAAGATTGTTTAATCCTTTCATCTAAACCAATTTGCGGTGTATAAACCGAGAAGATATTCATAATTTCTTCTTCAAGCACCAATTTTAGCAAAATAATTCGATCCTCGAATCTTTTCACCTCAACCACACAATCCTTCAAATCCTTATGAACAACCACTCCAATACCATTTCTACCCTTATCTTTACTTGAATACCAAAGTTTAAAGTCTGTCTTCTCAATCTCCCTTGCTTTCTCTCCAACCCATTTAGTCTCTTGAAGACATAGTATATGAATCTACCACCTTTCCATCGTATCCACCATCTCCATCAACTTTCCAGTTAAAGTGCCAATATTCCAACTACCAATCTGCAACTTCCGTTGTAATCTCTTTTGTACTAACTTCTTTCCTCGCATGCGTCCATTATGCGAGAACCCTTGTAAATTTTAGACTGCATCTGGCGGTGATGCAGCAGAACTAGCTTAATTACCCGCATGCGTTCCTCATGCGAGAACCCTTATAAATTTTGAACTACATCCAGGCTGTGATGTAGCGGCCCTTGCCAATTTTTCATTGCATTCGGGCAATGCAACGCGTCGCAAATAGGGAACGCCCCAACGAAATCTGTAAGTTTGCTTAAATCCATGTTGAAAAGATCCGACTTTCATGAGGCAACTTCTTAAATAGTATTTTTTTAGAAAAAAAGTACTATTTAGGAAGTTGTCTTTGACTGTTTTACACTGGTTGTCGGCTACCTAACGCAACCCTCCTCATTTACCCGGGCTTCGGACCGGCCATGGCTGAGTTAAAATTTGTTTACATTATTTATTTATTTTAAATAATTTTTAATATTTACCTAATTTATTTTTTAAATTTTGTCTTTTTATTATTTTGTCTTATATGGACCCATACCCTATTAGGCAGATTCGGGTTTGTTGACCCTGGTCAACTCCTCATTCACCCATTTAGCCCAATAAGGCTTTCGCTGGGGATCTTTTTCCATTTTTTCGCTCAATTCAAGTATTAATAAATCAAATTTCCTCTTGCATTTACATTGCCCATTCATCCATTTCCCTCTCTTGAATAATTTCTTTTCTTGATTCGCCTCGATCCACGTGCTATGTCATTTCCATCTTTCATCGGACCCGTTATTCTATAAATTCTCTTCCAAATCAACCTCGTTGTTTGATCCTTTTTCCACCATTTTCTTTACATGAGATCGACCAGAGGAGGGGTTGAGTGATAATGTAGCTCTTCCACGATCAGGAGAGCGAGAGAGTGCTTGGAGGATGCGATCCATTGGTGCTATCGGAGCTTCGTCAATGCAGTCCAATTTCTCCGACAGACATATCGGATCAAGGAGACTATATTCCCCTTCCATCCTCCGATAGATGTAGGTAATTTCCCTTTTATTTCTACGTTTAATTCTCCATTTAATTTTTGTTCTTAGCTTAAATTAAATCCATCATATCCGAGCTCTGATCTACTCGATAAGAGCTCTCTGATAAATTGCACATTCATCCAATTATCCCCACACATTCACTGCACTGTCTCCAACTTATCCCATACATGATCATTTCTAGATCACATTGAATCTGGAGATTAGCTCCTATTATGAACATCTTCGTTGGAGACCTCGTCCACCTTCCATTTCTTTTAGTTCTCATATAATAAAATTGGCCAGAGACACCCTCCGAGCAACAACATATAATTGCAGGGTTCATGTGCACATTTGAAGGCAAACAGTAGGATCTGGAGGTGTTCTTCGAACAGTAGACCACCCTTGACCTCAAGATCCTCGAGTCGACGTCATCGAGATTCATATGACTGGCTAATTGACGCGGAGAGGTTGCATGAGAGTACCTAAGTCATTAGGAGGCGATTGGAGAGAAGATCGAGCGAGTTCGGCTCGATGGATTCTTGTAGCAGCCGCCCTTCATTCTAGTTCTTCTTGGAGCCTTCATCATTGTCGGAATAAAAACACAAGTTCCAAATTACATCTCATTTGCATGATAAGACCCATTTCCCAACTGTGGATCGAATCCTCCATATCATATCAGAGTCGTCCACGCATGCTTTCAGTTCAGCCGTCCGATCAACGCTCAAAGCCATCCCCGTCATTTGATTCGCCACATGTATTACTGGTAATATTCCATCCTTGTCCACGAATTTTGTTTGATTTGTAAATAAGTCCTAAAAAACACATGTCATGTACTGGTCATTTTGTTATTTGCATATATTTCCCTGTTGGTTGTTTTATTTACGTTCAAGTCATGTATGCTTGTATAAATGTGCCAAGCATGTGAATCTTTGGATAATTTAAAATATATTTGATGTGTTTTATTGTTACTATTTGTCCCTTTTAAAATAATTAGTTCAAATAGGTTTGTGACTGCGCATTTCACGTGCGTCGACACACCCTATTTTGTGTAAATTACGGGATGAGCTCCGATATTATTTGTGTGTTATTTTTCTAGTCTTTAAATAAAAATTCCTTACAGTTATTACCCAAGTGAGACTATAATTAATTTTGATTGATTAATTTGGACTAATAAATAATAAGTCACTAAAATACTAGTCATTTTAGTATTGAGTTTTAATTAGTTTTAATATTTTTGAAAAATAAAAAACCATCTATTTTGTTTTTGTTTGGATAAAATAATTCATTAAAATAAAAAATATTTTGAAATATTCGGTAAAAAATTTGTGTGTGTTTTTTTTCTTTTACTTGGTTTTATGTATATTCATACTTTAATTATCTATAAAAACAAAAAAATACAAAACACTAAAAACAGATAAAAATTAATACAAAATAACCAAAAAACCCTAAAATTCGTAAAATCCCTTTTTGAAAAGTACAAAAATTCGACTCTATTGTTGTATATATTTCAGATATTTTTATATTATTTTATATTTTAAAATCATAAAAACATTTGTTTCATTATGTATTTGTTATTTTCATTCTTTTTAGTTGTTTACAAATCCTAGAAAATCTAAAAATGCTCCAAAAATCATAAATTTGTATACCATAGTAAAAATAAAAAATATTTCTATTTTAATTTTTTATATTTTTTATTTGTCTTAAAAATCTGAAAATCTTGGTTTCCTTTATTTTCTTTTTATTTCTTTTTATTAGTTTTGTTTTATTTTATTTTCAAAAGATAAAAATATCTGTAAATTTTAAAAATTAATAAAAAAATACATAATAAAAAACCAAAAAATATATACATAAAAATGCATAAAAATTTTAAAAGATAAAAATCCCCAAAAATCCAAGAGTAGTTTGCTTTGAATTTCCTACTTTCCTTATTTAATTTTTTCAGTGAATTGAATAACCCTCAAGTTGTTGCCTCCATGAGTTCGATCTTGTAGGGTATACAAGTAAATAAATACCACTTAGATTTCTTGCTCACATTTTTTATCGTTTGCTTGATTTATTTACTTATTTTTATAATTTTTGTATGACACTTCTTTGGGTTACAACGATACTTTCACCTTGTAATTAAATCCATTAATTGAAAACCCAAAAAAGTGAGTTTAACTAATGGAACCGTTACCGAGGAGGCACCATGAGGGTAGTTAGGTTTCTCTTTTAGCCTGCTATTCCTGGTCATAGATACCTGTTTTTTTCCTTTTATTTTTTGTCTTCTTCTTTTTGTCCATATTTATTGTTCATATTTTCTACCACTTGCTCATATTTTATTTCTTTCATTTCTTATTTGTACATATTTTTGTATATATATTGTGGATTGCTTTTTATTGATGAGTGAGCACTCACTTCGAATTCCATGTGCCGTGAGGGAGCTTACATAACACTTGTAGGATCCGATGTGTCAGACACTGAAAGCTCCACAAGATTGGACTTAGGGGTCCATTTGAGATCCATTTCACTTTCTCTTCTCACTTTGCCTCATATGTTTTCTTTGTTCGTTTGATTTTGTTCTAGTTTATTTTATTTTTTGTCTTTTATTTTTGCTCACATATTTTCATAACTGATTATCTAACACATTTATTTTTTCTCTCTTTCCTGCAAGGGTCCAATGAGAGAAGGCATCATTCCTAGGAGCGCCGGCACAACTGAGCGAAGTGGAGGCATCTCATTTATTTATTAAGCAGCAGCAGAGCATTGGAGAGAAGAAGCAGGAGACTTGGAGGCGATCAACAGCTTGGAGATTTTTTAGCATTTATTTCTATTTGTAATAATTTGTTTACATTTTCCTTTTCTATTTTTATTTGGCCATTATATGTGTGTTTTGGGTATGTTTCACCAAGTATCGATGCATTTGGGGGGACCTCATCGGATTTTTATTTTTTTCTCATGATTTTTGTGCTTGAGCTTATAGACGTTGATTCTATTATCCTAGCTGAGCCAGGTAAGCGATTAGGTACAAATTCCCTAAATAAGAATATTGGTTACCATAGCTTAATTAGTAGGAATGGAACAGTCAAATAATTTATTCTTTCCTGCTAATAGAAGTTATTGCTTAGGACATTTCTCTTGAATCATTTAGGTAGTTTTATTTCAGTCTTTTGTTTAATGTGAAGAACATTTTGCATGTAGACTGCTGGAGAAAGGTAAGCATATCTGACTCGTACATGCTTCATTGATTTCCATCGCTCTGACATCATCCTTTATTTTTCTCACTTAGGAAATAAAGGAATTAGAAAAATAATTAGACATTTTATTTGAAAAATATTCAAAAAAAGAGATAATCAATAAAAAAGGGAATGCTAATTTTCACTCGACCCTAAAATGAAATGTACGGACAAATCATTCATTGTTTTGGGGAGAGTAACCCCGTCACTATTTGCAGGTACTTACCTTCAGACAAAATAGGTGAGACGCAACCTAAGGTTAGAGCCCAAATCTCTAAACTTGTTCCCTATGATCCTATGCATTACTCTTTGGTGCATAGTCAAGATGCGAGCAATTGCCAAGATGTTAGAAAGTCATTTTGGTGTGCTCATTCTCCTTTCTCCCTTTGGGCTTTATTGAACCAGGCAGCCTGGGCAGATAGTTCCATTGATTGGGAAGGAATGAGAACATACGTTGGGCGATATTGGTGTCCCAATGGACTTTCGGTTCAACTTGTCCATTCACCTGCGGACATATTCTCTGGCTTGGCGTGCTCTCCCTCCATTAGATCGTGAAGGTCCATGCAATATAGATTGTCTTCCATCTCGGCTTTTCAAATCCGCCAGTTGCTACTTATGAGCTTAATAAGTATGCCATCATCATCTTTAGTCATCTTGCATAACCTAGCTCTGATACTACTCGATGGGATAGACACAAGAGGAGTGGAGTATCCCCAAATTCCTATCCTGCATCAAAGATGGCACAACAATATGTGTTCCCTACATGGGAACTAAATGGCAACAATGATAAATAAGAAAACACAAGCAACCACAATAAGCAATCATCAAAGGAGACGAGAATTTTTACGTGGAAACCCTTGCTTGGTGAGAGCAAGAGAAAAAACTATGGGGTAAGACCTGCAACGATTCTACTAGGTCAAGTGAAGCCAAATATTCTTTCGAATTTGTTGCCCAGCAAAATTGAGATACAAGCCACAAGCACAATCTGATAGTTTTTCAACAATCAGCTAACTATTCCTAGGTATCTAAAATACCAAAAGATGTGCTCAAAATCAAATATTAAAGAGGTGGCTTCCCTGGAGGGCTCCCGGCTGGAGACCCAAAATGGCTTCGGCTCCTTGAGGTTGACCAAAACACGACCTCTTCGTTGATTCTCCTCTCTCGAATCCGACCAGCAGCTCCTCTCTCGAATCTGTAGCCCTAGTAGCACCTCGACCAACTAGAGAAGAAGAACAAGATCACCAGTCGTTCTCTCTCTCTCTCTCTCTCTCTCGTGGAAAAAAATTGGTTTCTCAAAACCCTTGCTGCACTCACTGGAATGCTCTTCGGAATCAAGACTTGGGGGAGCTAATTCTTTTGCCCAAAAGCTCCCATTGGGCTTGAAATTGATGGATATTTTGCACGTGTCCCTGGAAAAGGAATAAGGCTGCAACTGCACCCAAAAGATGGGGCCGGACCAAAAAACCCAACAATAAAGATGGGCTTACGCTTATTTTTTTTGTCAAATACATGACTTCGTATGCCTTCATGATCCTTTTATGTCAACGATAACCCTAAAGTGGAAAGTTTAAACTCCTTTTTGTTACATTTGAAAATGATGTATCTAATTGTTAATTGACATATAGTTGGGACCTTGTTATAATTTACCCTAATAATAATGATAAGGTCAGGATTCTTTACTACCTCTTGATACAAAATGTTAGAATAATATGAAATATAAAGAAACCTTTTGAATATTACAAGACCAATTTCTATATGGAAAAAAATGAATGCAAATCTATGCTTGAGGAACACCTTTGAAAATTAGTCACCTTAGGTATATCTCTTAAGTCTTTTATCACCTCATTTGCTTGTATGTTTCAACAAATATATTTTCAACATGGAACAAATTGCAAGTGAAATTTTACTAACAACTAATACTTGCAACAAAAAAAGTAAATACCAAGTAATAATTAATACGTGCAATAAAAAAGCAATTACCAAGTACGTTGTTCCAAATTGTCGAAGATGACATAATTATTCAAAGCATTCATGTACACTTAAATAATTACATCGTGTTATATTAGAAATCATGAAATCTCGACTTTACTATCGAAATAATTATTCCAATATAACTTCTTAAAATAATGATAAATAAAATCAAGGATTTAGAAATAATATAAGCATCAAACCTGTCAGGTTTTGGATATTTATAGCATGGTCAATGAGGATCAACCAGTCGAACCAGTTAGGATATAAGCAGTTCAAAAAAAATAGAAAAACCTAACCATTGTACTATTATGATGGTTAGAAAGGTCTACCCATGGTAAATCATATTTGAGTGATAATTTATACACATAAACATGAATTAAACTAAGATTTTTACACTGTGCCCATTTAAGTTTTTCCAATAACATTTATGCTGTTAACTTTTTTACAATTACATGTACGCTCCTATATTTTGACAAAATTTATAGTAGCAGCCTTCAATTAATATACTCATGCCCCTATATTATACTATCAGAAGGACAATATTGTGATTTGTGTAAAAACATAGGGACATAAATGTACATATCAAAAAGTTCGGGGGTTCAAATGTTATTGAAATTCTTGAAAGTGCACAACTTATAAAGTCACTATATTTAAAAGATTTTGACACTTGTATTCTTTTAAGATTTTACAATAATACTTATGATTCTTTTTTTATAATTACATGTAGGTCCCTATATTTTACGAAATTCTTAGTAGTGGATTTTTATTATTACATCTATACCCCTATATTACACCATTAGAAAGGTAATACTTTGAATTTATGGCTACAAGTGTAATTGAAAAAAAGATAAAACTATTATTAAAATAACTCAAAAGGGCACACGGGTAAAAATCCTTATATTTAAATCAATTTTGATTCTAATTGATGGCACACGGGCACACAGGTAACATATATATATATATATATGATGTCTAAAATCAACTATTTTAATTCTAATTGATGGCAAGTATTGCTAATTTACTATTTCGTAGTGTCTGGTATTTTTTTCTATAGGTGGATGCATCATTTGCAGTTGTTGGAAGATGACAATATCATGCACAATATACAAGGTAAGAAATGATGCTCTTATGGGGGGAAGGAAGAGGCAATATCACATCATCGATGCACATGATCTTGACATCGAAGGGATAGAACCATTGAAATTATTGTATGGAAAGTTTGAAAAGGGAAGAGTCTTACATTACAAGAGACATGAAAGGGGGAGAGTTAAAGGAAGATCAGATTAAAAGTCAGAATGAAAGTAGAAGGTGAATAATTTTTAACGAATTGCATTTATTTAATAATTAAAGGTATTTTTCTTGTCAAGATATAGATGGCTGAGTGGTAGGTTAGTTTAATTGGTTCAGTTGGATTTTAGTTTGTTTCCGGTTTCTGTTTTCTGAAAAAACCAAGTGCTTGTACAATTTTTTATCCAGTTCTTGATTTAACCGTTCGGTTTGGTTTTTAAAACTCTAGTTAAAACTTTTCTAAAAGCTGTTAAGAACTTGGCTTTCCATCTAAGATATCCATGGGTAAATCTTGCTAATCCTAAAAAAACAGAGAAAAAGACACCGAGAACCAACCAATCACATGAGTAGTTTATTAAAGTCTGCTTACCGTTGGTCGGAATATCATTGCTCGTATGCTCGTCTACCTGTAAACGACATATCGGAGGAACAATCAATAAACAAAGTATATAGTATATTAAAGGAATAGGTACTTGCTGGATTGTTATTGTCCGCTTCTCCCCCATGCGAACAGACTGCCAGAAGCCCTAATCCCTCGCCACTCTCGATTCGGACCCCCGTCCTTCTCAAGGTATCATTCGGATTTTAATACGTAATCAGTAGTTTCATGAATTCGTCACGTATATCTTTTGGTTTTGGTAATCGAAAGGGAAAAAAACCGACGGTTTTCTTAGTATTGTCAAATTTATAGTTCTTTTTTTGGACGAATTTGCTGCCTCTATCTTTTTTCCGTTGAAATTTGTTATCTAATATGCAAAATCACTTCTTTTAGTTGTTGAATGTTTCCGTCAGAGGTTCTCGGGAATCCGATGTCCAGGGATTCAGGCGAGGTCTTCGATACGATGAACGGGTTACAGTTGGGAGATCTTGAGCACAATCAGAGCTTTGAAAATGGCTTCCAGTTGCGATATTCGGATCCGAATCCTGATCTTGTGGGTATTCCCTTTGTGGATCAAGGTGAAGAGCTTGATGGCTGTCAGGCTGCGGTTCTTTTTGCTGCTGGTGCTATGGACGATTATCAGAGCTTTTCTGATTCGGACTCAGCTCTCGGCTTCATAAATCAGATACTTATGGAGGATGATTTGGATGATCAAATCTACACGCCACCTGGTGATCCCGTGCTTATCGCTGCAGAGAAAGCGTTCTACGATGTACTTAACAATCATTGGTCATCCGATGACCTCTCGCTCCCATGTTCTGATAGTTTTGAAACCCTATATGGTGCTAACAGTGGGGATTTTACAAGTTCAAATGATGAAATCTCTAGCAATGAGGTGGTGGAGAACAGCTGGGGTTCTGAATTTGATGAGAGCCACAGTTCGCAACTACATAATACAAAAGTTGGTTATGCTTTTCCATCTTCGTATACTTCATTTACCCACATAAGCAATGTTATAGACATGCCAAATGGGTTCCCTTTTGGCAGAAATGGGATTTCAGATGTGTATTCCGAAAGTCATTCCATTGATCAGCTCAATAAGGGTGTGGAGGATGCGAGCAAATTCCTACCACTACCAGATAATGGACAGTTGGCCTTTTCTCTGAAGAGCTCTGATTCTTTACTTTCTAGAAACCTTACATTAGATGGAGTTGCGGCGGAGGCTGAGGAAGAGGGGTCAATGGGCAGTGAGTCCAGAGCCAGAAAGAATCGTGAGAGTTTGAATTTGGATTTAGCAGAGGGTAGAAGCTGTAAGGTGTCTTCTGTATGCTGTGAGGAGGCTATGGCTAAAATGTTCGAAGATGTCCTTCATCTATGTATCTATCCAAATGGCTGTGGAGATGGTGGTGCGGTTGGCCAATCCTTTAGAAAGGAAGGAAAGAAGAATTCCAAAAACAGTGCATCAAAAAAATCAAATGCTTCGAAATCTCGGAGTAAAAAACAAGTTAAATCGGAAGTCATTGATTTAGGAACTCTTCTTTTGCAATGTGCCCAATCAGTTGCTACGGGGGATCGTCGTGCTGTAAATGAACAGCTGCAACTAATCAGGAATCACTCATCCCCCACTGGAGATGGTTCACAGCGGTTGGCTCATTATTTTGCAGATGGTCTCGAGGCTCGCCTTGCAGGGATGGGAAGCCAGATCTATCAATCTCGTTGGGCAAAAAGGTCCGCTACATCGGCTGATATTCTGAAAGCTTACCATCTTTACATGGGTATTTATCCATTCAAGAGGGTCTCTCATTTTTTTGCAAATCTTTCAATTCTCAATGTTGCTAATAGCACTGCCAATATTCACATAATTGATTTTGGAATCGGTTTCGGTTTTCAATGGCCATGCCTCTTCCGACGACTTTCCCTAAAGAAAGGTGGGCCTCCCAAACTTAAAATAACAGGCATTGATTTACCCCAGACTGGGTTCCGTCCAAGGGAACGGCTTGAAGAGACTGGACGCCGTCTCACAGACTGTGCTCAGAGGTTTGGTATTCCTTTTGAGTACAGTGCAATAGCATCAAAATGGGAGAATGTCAGAGTAGAGGATCTGAATATTGAAGATGGAGAAGTTTTAATAGTAAACTGTTTGTACATGTTAAGAAACATAGCGGATGAGACAGTCATTGTAGACTGTCCAAGAAGCATTGTCTTGAACAATATCAAACAAATGAATCCAGACCTTTTTGTCGCTGGTGTCATAAGTAGTGTCTATGGTTCTCCTTTCTTCATTACCCGCTTCCGGGAAGCTCTATTTTACTATTCTGCACTATATGATGTGCTCGAGACTAATGTCCCCCGTGATAATCCATACAGGCTACTCGTCGAAAGGGAATTCTTTGGGAGAGAAGCTATGAATATCATTGCGTGTGAAGGGTCTGACAGAGTGTACAGGCCTGAGACCTATAAACAATGGCGAGTGAGGATTGAACGAGTTGGATTCAATCAGCTTCCTTTTAATCAAGAAATCATGAAAATTTCAAGAAATACTGTAACTTCTTGCTAAAAAAACTTCATTGTTGAAGAAGATAATAACTGGATGCTACTCGGTTGGAAAGGGCGTGTACTCTATGCACTGTCTGCTTGGAAACCTGCTCATAATTTTGTTCGAACATGAACTGAATGTTATCGAGTTGTACATAGTTGTTTGACCTATTTTAAGCACTTGTGTCGTTAATTAATCAATGGGCAAATAGCGGGTGTCAGAAATGTTTCATGCAGATCCTCCATGTTCATATCTTTTTTTGTCGGGGTGATTTGGATGCTTTGTGCATACAACTATCACCTGGGACTATGAATTAATGATCTTATCTGTGGAAAAAGATTGAGAAAGCATGCGAGTATTTGTTGTCTATGTTTACCTTGCTGCTTCTGAGAATGTTAGGAAGCACATTTATTCATATGCAAACAGGCTCACCGGATCATTGGTTAATTCCACTTGTATGACGATTTTGGACTAAAGTGCATGATCATTGCATGCTTAAAGGTAATACCTAATTCAAACTTATGCTTGCTTAGCTACAGTTTTGTGTTAGCATGTATTACTTTTTGATGCAGTGTAAAAAAGGAATTATAGGGCTGCATTTATTTAAATTTTTATCTGTTAATTTTATTTACGTTTATTTGAGTTGTTGTGTTTTGATTAAATAAACGAGATCGCCTGTGATCTCAATTAATTAGTTGAAGATTTGAATTTCAAAATTAGTCGGTTAGTCGGTTAGAGTCAAATTAGGATAATTAATTTCAATTTGAATTCGAATTTCTATTTTTGTAACCTCATCCCTTCTATATAAAGGGATGATAGGCTAGTTGTTTAGACAGTTCAGTTGTTATAAAAATTGAGATTTATTCTCTATCTCCGCATCTCTCTTTCTCTTACTCACGTGGTCTTCACGTTTCCCTCTCCCAAGCCCCTCGTCTCCGACGAGTTTTCTCTTCCCAACCCTTCCCTTTCTTCTTACGCCAATAATTTCACCGTCCAAAAATTTATTTTATCGCTGTGCAAAAATCCATTTTGCATCATTTGGTATCAGAGCATGGCCTACATATCGTCCTCACGATCTGACGATCCGTACAGACATGCGCGCCGATCCGCGACGAAACACCATCATTCGTCGGAACGAAGACGGTGAGCCGAAGAAGACTTCCGGACAAAATGGCAAGAGTTTGAGGCCCAAGATCGATATCTCCAATCCAGATTTCAAGAGTCCCAGTCCAAGCTTCGAGATCTTATGGCCGATTTAGCGACTTTACGCACCGCCCAATTAAAGCCTCCACCCGTCGAAGCGACTGCCGCGAGTTTTGACGAAGAACGCCTCGCTGTGGAAGACGAAACGACCGCTGTCCAGGCTGTTTTAGAAGAAAAAAGGAAGAAACGATGGCTGTCCAGGTAAACTCCAACCTGCAAACTCTCCCGAAATCGACCAACACCTCATCGGCCACCCCGTCACCAACCCCCGCTGCAACCCCAGCCCCCCCCATCCTCGTCGACACCTTCCCCCACCCCCGCAAATCCTGCGGCCCAGAACCCGACATCCTGGGCCCTACCTCTCCTCCCTGTGCGAGCCAGCCCGCAACCCTCCTACGCGTCGCCGGCCTCCCCTCCTCTCCGAGTCCTCACCCGCGCCAACCCCTGTACCTTCCTTTCCCCTCCCGCACTCGCCAGCATCACCCTTGCGCTGTACCCGCGCCTCCGCCTTCTACTCCCTTGCGAGCCGCCCTCACCCCCGCTCCACCCTCACCGGCTTGCGATTCCCTCGCGCACATCTCGCCATTCCAGGCCCGCAACCCCCCCCCCCCTCCCCGCGTTCCAGTCACAACGCCGCAGCCTCCCCCACGTCGTCGCCACCCCACACCACCCCTCCCTTCTCCCCACCTCCACTGCGCGCCCCTCCCCAACGTGCGCCTACAGCCGACACATCCACCCCGAGCCGCCGCCGCCCCTCCGACCGTGTTCCCAGCACCATCCCTGTGCCGCCCCTCCTACAATATCGGCCCCGCCGCCTCTTGCTGTGGAAGCAGAGAACCCTAGCACGCCCGAGATTGGGGGTTGAGAAATTAAGTGGGAAAATTTACGGAGAACCTCCTCCAGGCAAAATTTCTTATTCAAAGGGAAGGCTCAAAGGCTCCTCTCACAATATAAGTTGTAATGAAGGGGTATGAAAATTGCAGAGATGCCCTCCAATTGGAAAGAACTACAAACGTAACGTTGAAAAGGATCGAATTGGAGGAAATTGAGCCACAACTCAAGGATGAGTCCTCCAACGACGCACCTACATCAAGCAATTCGTCGGGAGATGAATTTTTAAAGCGAAGGAGAGTTGATGCAGCATGAAGTTAAAATATAGGGCCAAATATTTATCTAATTTTAGTGGCCAATTTTAGTTACGTTTATTTACGTCAATAAATTTTTAATTAAATAAATGGGATCGCATGTGATCTCAATTAGTGGTCAATTTGATTTTAAATTTGGTCGGTTAATTAGTTAGAGTCTAATTAGGATAAATAGTTGTCAATTTAAATTAGTTTACTATTTTTGTAAACTCATCCCTCCTATATAAAGGGATGAGGGTCCAATGTGTTAGGAGGTCAAGTATTAATGAAAATTTGAGATTTTATCTCTCTCTAGTTCCTCTCCTCTCTCAACGTGGTCTTCACGGTTCTTCTTCTTCAACCCCTCGTTCCCGACGAGTTTTCTTATTCTCAACCTCTCCTTTTCTCCACCGAAATTCCACCTCACAAATATTTTAATTTTTATCGTCGACGCCGGAAACCCGATTTGCATCATTTGGTATCAGAGCATGGCCTACAGATCGTCCTCACGATCTAACGATCCATCCAGACGTTCGCGCCGACATGCGACGAAAGACTATCATGCGTTGGAGTGGAAACGACAAGCCGAATAAGCTTACAACCAGGACATGGAAGCACGACGTAAGTTCCAAATTGCCAAGTCCAAATGTCGAGATCTAGTGGCTAAATTACGGGCTATGTGCGCCGCCCTATCAAAGTCTTCCACTGTCAAAGCCGTTGTCCCGAGTTTTGACGAAGAAAAACTCGCCGTCGACAAGGAATTACTCGCTATCCAGGTCATTCCAAAAGAAAGAAGTGACGACACGCCCGCTGTCCAGCCCATTTCAGAGGAAAAAGAGGTTGTCGCCAATGATTTCTTCGCTGTCCAGCCCGTTCCGAGAGAAAAAAATGTTGATCTGCTCGCTGTCCAGGTAATTTCAGACCTGAAAAACCCTCCGAAATCGACCCCGACACCATCCGCAGTCCCCTCGCAGGTCCCCCTCACCATTACCTCACCTCTAGCTCTCATTTTAACCCCGATGCAGGCCCCGCAACCTTCCCCAACCCCCCCTCCCCATTCCCCGCCAAACAGACCCCATAACCCCTCCCACACCCCCTGCTGCCCAGCCCACAGCCCCAATATCCTCTCCCGCCACCATCGCACCTCCTGCGGTGCACCTCCCCAGCACCAGCCCTCCCCCTCCTCTACCACGCCTTCCACGACCCCTCCCCACCTCTTCCCATTGCCATCGCCATTCCTCAACCCCTTCCTTGTAGTCCACGACCCCACCCAATGCCGCCCGCAACCCACCGCGGATCGTCCCGACGTGGTCCCTGCCTCACCGCGCACCACCACCATCGTGGAACTGAAGGATATGGAGAAATCCTCAAGCGCATCACGGAAGCGTGATCGTCGTATCGGATACGACGAAGAACGACTAGTCATACTAGTTGTTCGGTGCAGCGGAATTTAAAAAATTTTAATCCGATGAAACCACATGATCCGAGAATCATTCTCAAATCGTTTCATCTATAACCACAGCAAGTACAATGCAATACCTCTTGAAGCATGGTTGATCAAGTCTCTACGAAAAGAGACAACTTGTCTCAAGTCCGATCGTCGGAGTAACGGCTTGCGAGCGCAGAGATGAGTCGCGGTGTCCTCGCAATCCAAGATGATCCAAGCACGGTTGCTCCTGATCTCGTCGCACGAGATCAAACATCTCCTTCGTGAGTGAAGCACTCCAAGAAGACGAAGAACCGCAGAGCGTCGAAGCGGCAGCACGATGGCACGAGCGTCGACGATTCTCTCCACCAAGGTGGACGGCCACCAAGAAGAGAGGGAGAGAGAGGGCTGTCGAGTATGAGAAAGAGAGAGAGAGAGAGAGAGAGAGAGAATATGTGCTACAATAGCATGTGTAAAGAGAGAGCATGGTATGCTTCTCTATTTATAGGGTTTTGGGATCCATGGATCTCAATCCATGGGACATATAAAATCAATGGATGAGATTGATTTATGTCAATCCAATGGTCAAGATTGTTGTTGGTAAAACCAACAACTTGTGATTTAATTTTGATTAAATATATTTGATAAATCAAATATATATCAATACCAAATTAAACCAACCAAATAAGGAGTGGAAAAACAAATGAGATCCACCTTCCCCATTAGGGGGAGTGGACGGCCACCAATTCCATAAAGGAATTGGTGCCGCCCCCTCCTTCCCATATGGGGAGGGCAATCTCATGGATCCCCATGAGATTGCACATCTCCTTGTTTTTCTCTCAACTTATTTTCCAACAATTATTTGTTGATATTTTATTCACCAAAAATAATTCTCAATTAATTTTGGGAATATTGCAATCTTGACATTGGAATATTGTGAATCATATTCACAACCCAAAACAAAATGTAATTTACATTTTCAATTAATTAGACAATGTGTATCCAATACACATTAATAATTAATCTACTAATATAAATTATATTTAACTCTCTCTAATATATTATAAATCACATTTATAACATATTATGAATAATTGGATATTACTATCCACATTATTCTTATCCATAATAATTAAATCACATTTAATCATATTGGATAATTTCTCATACATCATGATAATTAAATCACATTTAATTATCAACTTCTCTTTGCTTAGACCTTATGGAATTATTCTTAAACCATTTAAGAACAATGTTATTACTCCTTAGATACTTGGAGATAAGGACAGAGCGATTGTATTGTTCCACGTATAGTGACTTGGATATTGAGATCACGTCTCAAATCCAGATCCCATGGACCTCTCATAGATGCTTGACTAAGTCAAGACCGTAAACCTAATCTTCTCATTGCATCTGAATCTCATTCAGATCAATGTCCAGTATATGGACTAAGATTAGGTCACTTCTCTAATGAAAGGAGTCACTAAAATCCAGACCTGTTTCATCACTCCCTCGGAATGGAAGCGTCATGGTTATACAATCATTTATGATCAAATCACCCTTCAGGTATTCCCAATACCTGCACATCCTGCATACTGGAAGACTCATGATCATTATGAAGATATAGATCATTTTTACACTGTCATCTTCATAGTCTGATCATCAAGTTTCTCAATCTTGGTCCTTGGGATATGGTATAGATCATATGCTTTCACAAAGCATATATCTTTACCTTCAAATTCATATCATGCTTCTAAAGCATGATGACCATGCATGGAATTTGGTCAATCCCAATACCTCATGAGTGAGCTCATGTCTCCCGGTTCACAAGTGAACCTGTATGATCCCTTTGAGAGATCATATTACTCATATGCCCTTACATGCACACCAGCTCGCCGGTATATAGACCTTGGTCAGGTCATCAACCTATTGGTCTGCCAAATGTACATACTCAGACATATAGTAATATATCTGTCTCTGGTCAGAGGATGTTTGCCTGTGATGTGACAGTATTCATCATAGGTCTTTGGTTATCTCGATCTCGTTAAGTCAACTCATTGACTCAACTAATCTGATACCTCCGAATCAATATTCCCATGTAGAGGACCTGCATCAAGAGGTCGATCAGATATCAGTCTAATGAGATAGGATTGCCATCTCCCACTCAGACTGGAGATCACTACTTGTTAATCATTGATGATGCTTGATGAGTCCTCTATCTAACTCCTTAGATATTCATCCAAGCATCAGCCTCTATGATTCAATCAATGAATCAACAGCTGTATGATCATCAAGTTGGCCATGGTACATAACCCTAATTGTACAGAGAGACCTTATAGTGCATTCATTCATTAATCTCAGAAAGGAGTGAAAAATAATCAATAACTTTTATTGATAAATCATTCATTACAATAACATTTATTGTAGAAATGGTTCGCCCGGGGCTTACATTGCTAACAATCTCCCACTAGCCCTCAAAACCATTCAGGTACAATCTTTAAACCCATACTCATTACATGATGGTCGAAAACCTTCTGTGTCAGAGGTTTGGTAAGAGGATCAGCAACGTTGTCGGCAGAGGCCACCTTGGTGATGATGATGTCACCACGCTTTTGTATCTCCCGAATGATGTGATATTTCCTTTCCACGTGCTTGCTCTTTTTATGCCATCTGGGTTCCTTTGCTTCGGCAATGACTCCCGTGTTATCACAGAGTAACGGGATGGGAGTATCAGAGGAAACTACGCCAAGCTCCAGCACGAACTTGCGCAACCACACCGCCTCCTTTGCAGCATCCGATGCGACAATGTATTCGGCTTCCGTTGTTGAATCTGCAGTAGTGTCCTGCTTCTTGCTTCTCCAGCTCACAGCACCACCATTCAACAAGAACACGAACCCCAATGTCGACTTTCGATCATCTACATCCGATTGGAAGTCAGAATCTGTATATCCCAAGACTTGGAGATCACCATCTCCATAGACCAAGATGTAATCTTGCGTCCGTCTTAGATATTTGAATATGTTCTTTACTGCATTCCAGTGTTGTTCTCCATAGCAGGATTGGTAACGACTTACCACTCCCATTGCATGGCAGATATCTGGCCTTGTACACATCATGGCATATATTAAGCTTCCTACAGTTGATGCATAAGGACATCCAGCCATGGCCTTCTTTTCCTCAACAGTTTGAGGAGCCATTCCTTTAGACAGGCGGATACCATGTCTTAAGGGTAGGAATCCTTTCTTAGAACAATCCATACGGAATCGTTCAAGAATCTTCTTAATGTATCCATGTTGTGACAATCCCAAAATCCTCTTTTCTCGGTTTCTGAACAGCTTCAGGATATAAGAGGCTTCTCCCAGATCTTTCATCTCAAAGGTATGGGACAGCCAAATCTTTACACTGGTCATCATCCCTATATCATTCCCAATGATAAGGATGTCATCTACATAAAGCACGATGAACACAAATGGCGCTCCCACTAAGCTTCTTGTATACACAAGGTTCATCAGGATTCTGTACAAAATCATAACTCTTTATGGTTTTGTCAAATCTGATGTTCCAACTACGAGAAGCTTGTTTGAGCCCATAGATGGATTTCTTTAGCTTGCATACTTTACCATCCTCTGTCATGAAGCCCTGGGGCTGCTCCATGTAGATATCCTCCTCGAGGTATCCATTGAGGAAAGCCGTCCTGACGTCCATCTGCCAGATGTCGTAGTCAAGATATGCAGCTATAGCTAGCAATGTCCGGATGGATTTAAGCATAGCCACAGGGGAGAATGTCTCATCATAATCGATGCCTTCCCTCTGTGTGTAGCCCTTGGCTACGAGCCGTGCCTTGAAAGTCTCTACTTTCCCATCAGGTCCCCTCTTTCTCTTGAAGATTCATTTACACCCAATGGGTTTTACCCCTTTAGGTGGATCCTCTAGGGTCCATACACCATTCTTATGCATGGAGTCAATTTCTGACTTCATTGCTAGCATCCATCTATCCATGTCTTGATCCGCGAGTGCTTCATCAAATGAAGTAGGATCAATGTCAGTTTCACCTGACACATGGAATCCATACCTTTCAGGTGGTGCAACCACCCTCGAACTTCTTCAAAGAGGTATGGGTGTTTCATCTTTATTTACTTCTTTAGTTTCTGGTCTAGGAAGCTCAGAATCCTCAGTGGATTCAATGAGTTCCTCTACTTCATTTTTATCTTGACCTTTAAGGAAATCATCCTCCAGAAACTTCACATCTCTAGAGATAAAAACCTTTTGGGTCTCAGGGTCATAAAGCTGGTATCCAATACCATCTTTAACATACCCAATGAAGTAACACTCACGAGTGCGGGATTCCAGCTTACTTGCGTCCACGTTCTTCGCATGGACCAAGCAACCCCAAACCCTTAAGTGATTGACACTAGGTTTGGTTCCATACCATAGCTCATGAGGAGTCTTAGGTACATATTTGCTAGGAATTTTATTCAGGATATATATTGCAGTCTCTACTGCATATCCCCAGAAACTAAGAGGTAAATGTGCTTTGCTCATCATTGAACGGACCATGTCCATGATGGTCATGTTGCATCTTTCAGCAACACCATTAAGTTGGAGAGTTCCAGAAGGAGTGAGATTTGAAACAATTCCATTCTCCTTAAGGTATTCCTTGAATTCATCTGATAGGTACTCGCCACCTCGATCAGATCGAATCCGTTTAATCTTCCTGTCAGTTTGGTTCTCAACCAAAGCCTTGAATTCTTTGAACTTTTCAAAGGTTTCAGACTTATGATGTAGTAGGAAGATAAACCCGTATCGCGAATGGTCATCGATAAATGTCAAATAATATCGGTATCCATTTCGAGTCGCGGTACTGAAGGGACCACATATATCGGTATGTATTAGGTCAATAATACCTTCACATCTTGTAACCTTGTTACGGAAAGGCATCCTAGTCATTTTACCTCGAATACAATGTTCGCAGGTAGGCAAAGATTGAACCTGTAGGAAATCTAAAGGTCCATCCTTTATCAATCTGTTGATCCTATCAACAGACAAATGACCAAGCCTTTGATGCCAAATCATATTTGAATGATTTTATTCTCCCTGGATCTCTTAGGGTTTTTATTAGTGGTTGTAACATTCATGACATTATCATTAATGCACAATTCATAGAGTCCTCCAGAAGTTAAAACACCTTCTGCAATATATTTATCATAATGATTTATGACTAATTTATTACAGAACAGGAACGAATATCCACTTCTAACTAGCTTAGATATAGATATCAGATTCCTTCTAACTTCAGGTACATAAAGATACTCTTTAAGTACTAGGACTCTTCCACTAGATAATGATAGTCGACATGTCCCGACGGCGACTGCTGCAACACTTGCATCAGATCCCATCTGGATGACTATCTCCCCTTCTTCAAGACTTCTAGTTTCCTGAAACAAATGCAACAAATTGCATGCATGAACAGAAGCACCAGAATCTACAACCCAACTTCCTTCTCGTCCAACGAGAAAGCTAGTTTCAATGATGAAAGTAGATTTCATACCTGCTGGGGCTTTACCTTTGTCTGAGGACTTCAGGTATTCTGGGCAGTTACGCTTCCATTGCCCCGGCTTCTTGCAGTGGTGACAGACGTCGGTTTTCTTCGACGCCATGAGAGTAGATGCATTGGAAGAAGAGCCAACACTTTGTCCCTTCTTCTTTCTCTTCTGGGTCGGGCCCTTTCGAGAACCATGCTTCCGACCGCGCTTCCCTTTGACCTGTGCAACCATTGCACTGCCAGCGGGACCATCCTTCTTCATTACGTCTTCTGCAGACTTTAATGCAGCAAGGAGAGCAGCACTTGTCAATTCCATCTTGTTCATGTGGAATGACACCACAAAATTATTGAAAGATTTGGGCAATGGCAGCAGAATGAAGTCAGCTTGCATGTCTGCATCCATCGTTGCCCCAAGAGTCTCCAGCTCCGACAAGTACCCAAACATTTTGAGTACATGTTCACGGACCGAAGTCCCTTCCTGCATTCTACAGCGAATGAGGTCTTTCATAACATTGTACCGCTGAGTGCGGTTAATGTCACCAAACATATCCTTAAGATTCTGCATTATTTCCTGACAGATACTCATCTCCACATGTTGTTTCTGCAGAACATTGGAGAGAGAACCTAGGATATAGCACCTAGCCAAGACATGATCTTCATCATACTTGTCATTAAATGCTTTTTCTTCCTTGGACTTAGGGTTCTCATGCTTGTCCTCGGAGAGCACATAACTTATGCGCTCAGCAGAGAGAACAAGCTCCAAATTACGGATCCAATCCGAGTAATTTGGGCCGGTCAATTGGTTGACCTCTAGAAGCCTACTAAGTGGGTTTAAAGACTTCATTTTCTGAAATTAAGAATGCACTATATTAGAATATAAAAATATATATTCAAACTTATAATATTTGATTAAGGCATTTTAAATCAAAAAGTTCTTGCTCTGTCAACCTTGAAAGTTTATTCCCTTATTCACTTTCAAAGTAAGAGATATACTTACCAATATATCTCAAGCAAGAACTGGGATCTCCTCCTTATCTTTGTCATATCCCAATAATATGAGAACCTATGAATCCAATAAAGAGAAGCGGGAACACATTCCGCATTGCAAGTCCAACTTGCATTTCCCAATTCGGTCTTTAATACTCGGGCCCACCACCCCTAAGGCGATGTTGACCCGTTATTAATTGAACCAACCGTCAATAGGAATACAACTCGCTATGCGCAATCCAATATCGCCCCAATAATATGAGGACCCGATATTGGGGTCACTACGTATACGTCCTTACTCTTTCGAGAAGCGACGAGCCCGATCCAAATGGATCATATGTAGGAGCTGTCACTTCGGACAGGCGTCTCCTACATATAATATTTGGCGACGAAACCCTTCGCCTTGACGGGAGACCATGGATGTCACTTATGTGATCCTCCACCTCTTATTCAAATTTAATTAATTATCATGAATCATATTCATATAATCAATTCTTCCAAGGGAATTATTAGCTCTAATCATATTAGAGTATTTCAATTGGACATAATCAATTTAATCATATTAAATTAATTATCAATCCAATTCAATCAATCAAACTTGATTATTTTAGTTGAATATATATATATATGGTAATATCTCAAAATACGTATTAATTCGAATTTTAATAATTAGGAAAAAATACATCTTAATCCTTCGGACATTATCCCGGCCCTACCCGCTGTCATGGCCAGTACTGACGAGAGTGGGACGGACCACATACGTTGCAACCCGCAACCCCAATGCTCTCCGACTAGGCAGCATATTCGCTTCGGGAAAGGATAATGCCAAATTGATTAATTTGTACTTGAGATGATCATCGGTTCTTCCACCAAAATTGTACCATATAGTAATAATCAAAACATTTTTAATTATAAGGAAATTTGCTAGACAAATTCCCAAATCCTATTTAAGCATCAAGTTTGAAAGATTGTGGTTTCCAATTATGATTTAGATCTCATCTTAATCAATTAATTGGTTGGGGCCAAGTCAATTAGGCAAATAATCATGTTTCAATATTTCATAAATATTTTTCAAGATTATTTCACGAAATTAACAATTTAATTTCACTAATTGACAATCACTTGGTTCTAGATTTGGAATGTAATTTCAGTAAGGACCCCTACTCACTAAAATTAACATATCTCAATCAATTTAAATCCAAATTAAGCAAACTCAATTTTCATAAATTGCTAACTTGATTTAGGACAGAACCTAAGTGGAGTTGCACGCATTTCGAGGCAGATGATAACAGTAATTAACTCTTTAATCATGTTAAAATCTACTGTTCCCGCAACAGTGTATACATGTTCATTAAAACAACCATAACTAGAGCATACGAAATCCGATTTACGCAAACTCAGTTCCTATGGTTTCCTTATTTAATGGGGAACAAAATCCAAGTATTAAATTCGTGTTTAAATAATTTAAACAGTGCCGAAATTATCTACTAAACAGATCTGCGAAATCAAATGCGATGAAAACTTTCGCGACCTAAACGAACCCAAGTCGTCCTCGATTTTTCGAATCATATTCGAAACCGTCGACCTAAGGCTCTGATACCACTTGAAGGATATGTAGAAATCCTCAAGCGCATCACGGAAGCGTGATCGTCGTATCGGATATGACGAATAACGACTAGTCGTACTAGTTGTTCGGTGCAGCGGAATTTAAAAAATTTTAATCCGATGAAACCACATGATCCGAGAACCATTCTCAAATCGTTTCATCTATAACCATAGCAAGTACAATGCAATACCTCTTGAAGCGTGGTTGATCAAGTCTCTACGAAAAGAGATATCCTGTGTCAAGTCCGACCGTCGGAGTAACGGCTTGCGAGCGCGGAGATGAGTCGCGGTGTCCTCGCAATCCAAGATGATCCAAGTACGGTTGCTCCTGATCTCGTCGCACAAGATCAAACGTCTCCTTCATGAGTGAAGCACTCCAAGAAGACGAAGAACCGCAGAGCATCGAAGCGGCAACACGATGGCACGGGCGTCGACGATTCTCTCCACCAAGGTGGACGGCCACCAAGAAGAGAGGGAGAGAGAGAGGGCTGTCGAGTATGAGAAAGAGAGAGAGAGAGAGAGAGAATATGTGCTACAATAGCATGTGTAAAGAGAGAGCATGGTATGCCTCTCTATTTATAGGGTTTTGGGATCCATGGATCTCAATCCATGGGACATATAAAATCAATGGATGAGATTGATTTATGTCAATACAATGGTCAAGATTGTTGTTGGTAAAACCAACAACTTGTGATTTAATTTTGATTAAATATATTTGATAAATCAAATATATATTAATACCAAATTAAACCAACCAAATAAGGAGTGGAAAAACAAATGAGATCCACCTTCCCCATTAGGGGGAGTGGACGGCCACCAATTCCATAAAGGAATTGGTGCCGCCCCCTCCTTCCCATATGGGGAGGGCAATCTCATGGATCCCCATGAGATTGCACATCTCCTTGTTTTTCTCTCAACTTATTTTCCAACAATTATTTGTTGGTATTTTATTCACCAAAAATAATTCTCAATTAATTTTGGGAATATTGCAATCTTGACATTGGAATATTGTGAATCATATTCACAACCCAAAACAAAATGTAATTTACATTTTCAATTAATTAGACAATGTGTATCCAATGCACATTAATAATTAATCTACTAATATAAATTATATTTAACTCTCTTTAATATATTATAAATCACATTTATAACATATTATGAATAATTGGATATTACTATCCACATTATTCTTATCCATAATAATTAAATTACATTTAAGCATATTGGATAATTTTTCATACATCATGATAATTAAATCACATTTAATTATCAACTTCTCTTTGCTTAGACCTTATGGAATTATTCTTAAACCATTTAAGAACAATGTTATTACTCCTTAGATACTTGGAGATAAGGACAGGGCGATTGTATTGTTCCACGTATAGTGACTTGGATATTGAGATCACATCTCAAATCCAGATCCCATGGACCTCTCATAGATGCTTGACTAAGTCAAGACCGTAAACCTAATCTTCTCATTACATCTGAATCTCACTCAGATCAATGTCCATTATATGGACTAAGATTAGGTCACTTCTCTAATGAAAGGAGTCACTAAAATCCAGACCTGTTTCATCACTCCCTCGGAATGGAAGCGTCATGGTTATACAATCGTTTATGATCAAATCACCCTTCAGGTATTCCCAATACCTACACATCCTGCATACTGGAAGACTCATGATCATTATGAAGATATAGATCATTTTTACACTGTCATCTTCATAGTCTGATCATCAAGTTTCTCAATCTTGGTCCTTGGGATATGGTATAGATCATATGCTTTCACAAAGCATATATCTTTACCTTCAAATTCATATCATGCTTCTAAAGCATGATGACCATGCATGGAATTTAGTCAATCCCAATACCTCATGAGTGAGCTCATGTCTCCCGGTTCACAAGTGAACCTGTATGATCCCTTTGAGAGATCATATTACTCATATGCCCTTACATGCACACCAGCTCGCCGGTATATAGACCTTGGTCATGTCATCAACCTATTGGTCTGCCAAATCTACATACTCAGACATATAGTAATATATCTGTCTCTGGTCAGAGGATGTTTGCCTGTGATGTGACAGTATTCATCATAGGTCTTTGGTTATCTCGATCTCGTTAAGTCAACTCATTGACTCAACTAATCTGATACCTCCGAATCAATATTTCCATGCAGAGGACCTGCATCAAGAGGTCGATCAGATATGAGTCTAATGAGATAGGATTGCCATCTCCCGTTCAGACTGGAGATCACTACTTGTTAATCATTGATGATGTTTGATGAGTCATCTATCTAACTCCTTAGATATTCATCCAAGCATCAACCTCTATGATTCAATCAATGAATCAACAGCTGTATGATCATGAAGTTGCCCATGGTACATAACTCTAATTGTACAGAGGGACCTTATAGTGCATTCATTCATTAATCTCAAAAAGGGAGTGAAAAATAATCAATAACTTTTATTGATAAATCATTAATTACAATAACATTTATTGTAGAAATGGTTCGCCCGGGGCTCACATTGCTAACAGGAACCACGCGCCACTGCCCATGCGAGGTCTTGCGATGCCTCCCTGATGCCGCCCCGAGCCGCCAACACCGTTGGAACCCTAATCTGAGGGTTCGACGTCGCCTATGCCGATGGGAAGGAGAACCAAACCCACGGACTCATGAGTTCCTTCCGCCGAAGGGTGAACTCCCTGAATTTAGGGATCTGAAGAGTCTTTGGCAAAATTGCAGGAAAATCCCTCTTCATAAAAACTTTTACGGGAAGGCCATGATAAATAGAGTCCCTTATAAACTATGTTTAAGTGAAGGGGTAGAACTTTTGCAACCATACCCCTCAGTGAGAAAGAATTATAAATGTAACATGGAAAAGGAGCGAAATGGGGAGATTCAACCAACAAGCCATGTGGAAATTCTCCATCAACATCCCGAAGATCAAGCAATTCGTCGGGAGACGAATTTTTTCAAGCGGAGGAGAGTTGTTGCAGCTTAAAAAAGGAATTATAGGGCTGCATTTATTTAAATTTTTATCTATTAATTTTATTTACGTTTATTTGAGTTGTTGTATTTTTAATTAAATAAACGAGATCGCCTATGATCTCAATTAATTAGTTGAAGATTTGAATTTCAAAATTAGTCGGTTAGAGTTAATTTGAATTCGAATTTCTATTTTTGTAACCTCATCCCTCCTATATAAAGGGATGATAGGCAAGTTGTTTAGACAGTTCAGTTGTTATAAAAATTGAGATTTATTCTCTATCTCCGCCTCTCTCTTTCTCTTCCTCACGTGGTCTTCACGTTTCCCTCTCACAAGCCCCTCGTCTCCGACGAGTTTTCTCTTCCCAACCCTTCCTTTTCTTCTTACACCGATAATTTCACCGTCCAAAATTTTATTTTATCACTGTGCAAAAATCCATTTTGCATCACTTTTTTTAATTTTAATATTCTTTTGATGGTTTATGTCTCATGAAAAACAAGATTCCGGCCACCCCGTACAGCAAAAATTATCTTGGATACTGATGAAAACCCAATAATGAGACTCTTTACGGGTGAAAACCAAAAATATTAATGAAAACTTATCGATTTCCTTTTGGTTAATTCTCCAACTCTGACAAACAGATGTTGCCATAACTATTTTAATTGAGGATAATGTGGCCTAGGGTGTAGGGAACTTCCAATGCTCCCTGTATCTGTATTGGAAGAGCTCATTTTTAAAATTTGAGTTTCTTTTCATTTAGATTTCCACCCGATTTGGGCAATCCAGTTTTCAGATATTATCCTATTCTCATCAACAAAGCATGTTTTTTGTTGTCATCATCTCCACGCTTACTGCACTTTTCTGCACGTTCTCCAATTTTCATCTCTTTCCGTCATTGTTCCCTATGAATGTTGTATTTCCCATTGGTCATCTTCAGGTTTGCTTTGTCTGCTGCAAGGACTTGGTTATCAGATATTCTCGTAATTTATCCTTCACCGTCTTGCAGTTTTTAGGAGATGCGCCAAAGGGAGGAGATGGCTTAAGCATGGTCAAGGCTGGGTAATTGGTGTGTCACGAAAAATGCTGTGTTGATTGCACTCATCACTTCTGTCGTATCTGATCTTGCGCTACAAACACAAATGTCTTGCATTCTCCGGCCTTATAACTGGTTTTACTGCCTCTCTTCTGGCCCTTCGAGATCTGATGAGATCCATTGGACAAAATCCACTAAATGTCCATGATTTAGCGGCTTCCACGTCACCAAGAGCATTAAGTTAAAACTAGATTGGTCTTTAATCGGGATGCTTGGATATAGCCTTTTTTTAAAAACATCATTTTTATCATTTTTATCTGTTCGTTTCAAAAAAGAATCTCAATCCATGTCTATTAATCCTTTTTAACAAACTTATTGTGGAAATTGAAAATAAAAATTATGCTATAATTACTCTAGAGAAACGATAGAAAAAGTGGATCTAACCTGAGGAAGTCAGGCGCCATAATGGCCTTGACGAAAATCGCTCCACTGTCATCGGACGGCTCGAAGGTTGAGCACCTCTATCGACCGACAGAATCTCCTCAAGAATGAGGCTCCTTCTCGACAAAGATTGATCCCCTTGGGAATGAGGCTCCTTCTCCTCAAAGATTGTTCCCTCGGTAGGATTTTTATCCAATGGGTTCTATGCCCATCAGAGATGAGATGAGCCCCATTTTTTAACCCCTTGCTCTTAATCCAACGACCATTGTATTACACATGTATTTCCTTTTTTAAGAAGCTTTTTCAATCCCCAAATAGTAGGAACAATAACCATCGTGAAAAGAAAAGTAAATTGGAAATTATAAGGAATTTGAAAAATAGTATGCTTTTGCGGAAACATATTGTATTGCAATGAGAGATGATTTATCTGGTGATTTGCAACGTGAGGCGATCGATCTTGTAAACTGAGGCGATTAATTTTGTCCAAAGCAAGGTATTGTATTTGAAGATTATATGTTCATTTTACATTATTGGTAGAATCTAATCGTTTGTTTTTTTGTTTTCGATTTCAGTTTCGAATAAGATGGATGATTTTGCGATTGGATTTAGATCATGATATTCCAAAACCAATGATGAACCGGCGATTCTTGGTTGGATTTGGATTGTGAGAAAATCATATCAGAAGGAGCGACAATGAATGACTTGCAATAGGATTTGGATCATGAAACGTGTATTTTTACTGAGACAAACGTGAAAGTTACTGAGATAAACGTGAAAGTTATTTGTAATATATATAGACTAAGATATTGATGCCATTTTCGTATGTTACAGACATTTTGTTAAGTATTACTTGTCTTTTTATCATTCTTACTGAATCAGTTATATTCAGACTGTTGTCTTCAAATTAGATTCAGTAAGAATGATATAAAGTCCAGTAACATATTGGTAACTTAGTATAATAAAATAATGTTTAAGTATTATTTGTAACATGTGCAAATAAAATTGGCAATATATATACAATAGTCATATAAATGTTTGTTACGAGATCAATAATACTTAAACAATGATCAGCAATTTACATTCATTTTTTTATATGGTTCAAAATTCAGTAATATATATTTATATACACTGGACAAGTAAGTGATCATTGTGAAATTAGTAGAAGTATAACAAATGATCAGTAATTTTCATATGTATTATTATTTTGAACAGAATTTAGTAATTTAGAGACAATACTCAAGTAATATATATACATCTTTTAAGTAAATTGTTGTTGTATGTTCATAAAGTAATGTTACATTAAATGTCAGTAACTTTTGTATTAATATCAATAACGTGATGTGTATCGTAAGTAACTTGTTAAGTTACTTAAGAAACTTATATATTATAATCCATTAGTAAGAATGATTGAACGACAAGTAATATCTTATATATTATACGTAACATGGGCAAATGGATTCAGTAATACACACACACACACAATAGTAATATAAATGGTTGTTACGAGATCAATAATACTTAAACAATAGTCAGTAATTTACATTCATTTTTCTTTATGGTTCAAAATTCAGTAATGTAAATACACCAGACAAGTAAGTGATCATTGTGAAATTAGTAAAAATATAACAAATGATCAGTAATTTTCATATGCATTATTATTTTGAACAGAATTAGTAATTTAGAGACAATACTCGAGTAATATATATATATATATATATGTATATACAGTTCTTAAGTAAATTGTTGTTGTATGTTCAGTACTATATATATATATATGTCTTATAACACTGGTCAGTAATATATATACATTTCTCAAGTAATGATTATTATGAGATCAGTAATAACAAAATAATATTCAGTAAGGCACGAACATTGCTCAAGTAAAAATTAACATAAATTAATAACTTATCCTCCTTTTATACAATTAATATGGAAATGATACTTTGAAAAAGAAGTTGTATATTCAACAAGAATTTAGTTGCTTTTGGTGGTTACCTTAACGGATAGGTAACCATCATGTATTATAAGTATGGTTTAGATCCCCTCTCCCTCAACTAATGAATGTTTGAAGATCCATTATTCAAATACATTGGGCAAGAGTTGAGAAGGAGAAGGAAATTCCATCATCTCAATTTCATTTTCTTAAGCGAAGGCTTACGGTTAGTGCTTTAATTCTTTAGTATCTTATATATCTTTTTTGGATTAAGTTAATAGTTCTATCGATTGGTATTGGAACCTTTGGTGCTAAGAATATCATCATAGTTTTCATCGGATGTTTAGTAAAGTGCTGATGATTTTCTTCCTGGAATTCCAATTGATCTATGTTTTAAATCATTTTACATAGAAATTGTTAGGAGACGAGCAACAAGTTGCACTGCCAATTCCTTTTGGATGGCAAATCCAATTCTTCGAAATACAACATCCATAGACTTGGGAACCATAACATTGCCATGCATAATTTTCTGAACCCTCTTAAGGAGTTGTACAGCTTCAGTCACCAAGAACCCAAAGATATCAAAACTGAAAGAGATGAAAATATATTGATTGTTGATGAATCTGTGATTCATCACTATAAAAGTTGAAAATAGAGCTTTGTTCCCGACTAATTAGTTGCATTTCATCACTTATATTTCATAATTAACATTCATGCATGTGTAAATAACATCTACATTTTAGCATTCATATTTGCATTAAATAAGAAGCCCAAATCACTTGTACATATTCACCTATATATTAGCTAAATCACCTATTTGTATATATTTTATACTAACTTAAAATCCAATAAAGTCAACTCTATAGTGTATAAATAACTACACTAATAATAGAAAAATATAAAAAATACTAACTTGTAAAATTGTCCAATAAAACCCAAATCCAAGTTTGAAACTGTGAACCTTAAAATGTGTATATCTCTCTCAAATAGTGTCTGATTTAAGTCAACTCAATTTTAAAGTAATATACATTCAAAGAACTTCAAAACAAGTCTAATTTCGTAAAAATAAGAGATCGTATGTGAAACTTGAGTTTTGGGGCCCTATTGTATATTGTACATATTGACCAAATTACCCTCCATTTTTATTTTTTGATGTCATTATTATTAAAGATCTAAAAAATAATAAAAAAAATTGATTAAGTTGTAAATATCTCTTTTATATTTTTATTTTTTTATCTTATTTAAAAATGATAAAAAATGTAAAATATAAAAATGCGATATTTTATACCTATAAGATACTACCCAAAAATACACTTTGTACATATGACTTATTTTTATTTTTGGACATTCACGAAAGTTCTAGATCTCGTTGAGACGAGCAATTTTTATGCTGAAGACTTTTTTATTTGACCCCTCCTGTTATTTCTTTTAAATTTTGAACTACATAAAATGGCTTGTGCTCCTCCAGATACAACAACCCCAAATTGAAAGTCATTGAGATACTTACATATCTCTTTTCCCACCCCTATCATAGCACCTTTGGATATTAGCGTCTCCTGATAGTACCCACTGCAATAGGGTGTATGTGAGTAGTGGAATAAGAGGTGCAGAGGCTACAAACTCAGTGAAACTCAAGGGACATCTCCCACCTAGCCATAAGTTAACCACCATGGTGATTGTCCATAAAAGATCAGTGGCAATTGCAAACCCCTTCCCACAAAGGACATCTAAAAGGTGTTGAGCTCTTAGACCATCTCTACTACATGACGTCCCTTTAGGAAAGGATTTGATAGAATGTAAGATAGCATCTTTATTAGATGTAAGAGGAGTCTTTGAAATCAAAATATATGGCAAGGACGGAAGCGGTTTATACATATGTTTAGCCTTTAAAGCTTTCATGGTACCTTCGTTATAAGGATCTACTCCTGAAGAGCATAAAACCCTTAAGGTTGTTGAAAAGTGTCCATCTGACACTTTACGAAGGCATTTCCTAATGTTGGAGTGTTGATTCACTTCCAAGGAATTGTTTTGATTAAGACCAGACGTCCATGGTATATCACCTTTCAAAATATCACCCACTAACTTGGTGAAACCTTCTGCACTGCCCCAAGTAGTGAGTGAGATAAAAATAAGTCATTGTTGTAAAGACTATATGTTGCTAGATCTTCTATCCCGCTTATTCATAGGTCTAAAAACGTGTAGTTTTTTCTTGTAAACAGCTTTTACGTATGTTTTTACTAACCCATTCACTATCTTGGAGTCCTTTTCAAGAATGGAATTGAGATGTTTTGTAATAATAATCAACTTGCTTTCTGTTTACAAAATTAGTTAATATGTATAGGAAGTTTTGTAAAGTTTTTTTAACATCTGGTTTATGAGATTTTCTTAAGTTTACAACTAATGATTTTACTTAATTCCATGAATTCACATTTTTTGTGATGGCTTTTATATAGCTTAATGCGATTGACGAAATTCACTTTCAATCAATATAATCTTTATGGCTTTATTCTAATGATGTGATATCGTTTGCTGCTTTTCATGGTCCAATAGTAAATCCTATATATTAGTTAATGGTGAAAATATTTCACCACTAAATCTTTCAGGTAGATTTTTTCTTGCACGTTGTGTGCAATCAGAACTACATATTCTATTCATAAATCCTTTACATATTCTATTCGTATATCCTTTCATTTTTCTAATGCACTTTGATTAAGTTCATTTGTTTATAAAAAGTGCAGTTATTTTTTAAAGTTTTTAATGTCTCGGTAAAATTACATTTCTTTAATGAAATTTATAGAATTTTTGACCAACGATGGATTCGAAGAGGATAATACCTTCTTCCTAATTCTTTTGCATAAGTTGGAATTTTTTAGCCATTAACATTATGTATTAGTATTAGTCCAATATGTTTTCATCTCTTTGATCACCTTTTATTGTGTCAAGAATGGAATGGATTGTTGATATCATAGAAATGGTGGAAATCATTTGATTAACTCCCTTTAAGGTATTTGGGTAAGTGTGTAGAATTGAATCGGGAGGAGTAGCCACATCATCTAATCGATTCCTATTGTACATATTATTTCTTGATAATGAGTAAGTATTGGTTAGTTATCTAAGAGCAGCCACATCATCTATGATTACAATGCCAATAATTACATTAAGTGACATAGTTGATTGGACATAAAAATGCATTTTTTAGATGATAAAATAAATTATTTATTAGTTATTCTAATGCTCTTAGGTACAGAATATCTAATGAATATTCAAAAATTTATTTATCTCATTTATTAAGAAAAGCAATTGTATATTAGAATTCTCTTGTCACAGCAAGTCTTGTAGTGATAGTACATTGATTTCTCAAAATATTAAATAAGTTAATATTTTGGATTAGGTTTTACACTTGAGTTATTGCTATTATGTTAGTCTTGTTATAAATTTATAGCTAATAGTTCAGCTTTCATGTCTACTCAAATTCAATGTCTTTAGCTTTGTTCTGATTCTACATGGGAATAATTTTTCTAATATGGAAAGAGAAGATTCTTCTTGGTTTAGGATGTTTGAGCCTTGACTATGCACTTCGCTTTGAGGAACCAACGAAGCCTACATATGAAAGTAACCAATATGTCAAGGATTGGTATGAACGGTAGGAGGAATCCAACCGATTAAGCTTAATGATCATGCAAACTAACATAACCAAGAATATCAAGGTTTCAATTCCTGAATGTAAGACTGCAAAGGAGTTTTTAGAAGCTATTGGAAAACAGTTCAAAACTTCAGAAAAGGCTATGCCGAGCATACTCCTAACAAAATTATCTTATATGAAGTATAATGGTTGCACTGGGATAAGAGAGCATATAATGGAAATGAGAAATATTGTTGCTTAACTTAAAGTACTTACACTTGATATCTCTAAGCTCTTACTTGTTCATTTGATTCTCAATACTTTACCTTCGTAATATGAACCTTTTAAGATTTCCTACAATGCACATAAGGATCATTGGACGCTAAATGAGTTTTAGTGATATGTGTGTAAGAGGAAAATAGGATCAAGCAAGAGGAGGTTGAGAGTGTCCATTTGGTCACTCGTACAAAAGAGATTAAGTGGAAAATACAGTAAAGCATGTAGAAAAGAAGCTGAACGAATTTACGAAGGCAAAATGCTTCTTTTGCAAGAAATCTGAGCATGTTAAAAAAATGCATCAAATTTAAGGAATGGCTTGCCAAGAAAGGTAGACATTGATATCATGTAAATCATGAATCTAATTTAATTTATGTTCCTTCTAATACTTGGTGGATTGACTATGGAACTTCAATCCATATTTACAACTTCATGCAGGACTTTTTGTGCACAAGGCGGCCAATGAACAATGTGCAAAGCATATTTATGGGAAATCACGTATCTTCAATTGTAGAAGTGATTGGAATGAAAAAACTCATTTTATGATCTAGATATGTTCTTCATTTGGAAAATATTTTTTTATGTACCCAAGTTCTCTAAAAATTTGATTTTTATATCTAGACTTTGTAAACTTGAATACATTTTTTTATGTGATTAATTGCTTTTCCAATGTTCAGGAATGATAAGTTAATTGGAACAGGTGAATTGGTTGATAATTTATACAAAATACGTTTAGATTCTCATTTTGAAAATAATCTTCTTATTTACAATGTAGTTGAAAAAAGCAAAAACGTCATAGTAATTGGTCATCAATTCTTTGATATAAAAGATTAGGTCACATCTCCTTTAAAAGGATCAAGAAATTAGTAAATGATGGAGTAATTGATGCTCTAGATTTTATCAATTCTAGTGTTTATGTGGAATGTATTAAGGAAAAACATACCAACAAACATGCTAAAGGGTCAAGAAGACGTACTAGTCTTTTAGAAATTATACATACTGACATATGTGGTCTATTTCCTATAGAATGTTTTAGAGGTCAAAAATACTTCATCACCTTCATAGATGATTTCTCATGTTACATTTATCTTCACCTATTATTTGATACATCAGAGGCTTTAAATACTTTTAAGGATTATCAAATGAAGGTAGAGAGACAATTAGAATAGAAAATCAAAATTGTCAGATCTTGTTTTTCACAGGATTTCTCGTTACTCTTCCCGTCTTTCTCACAGAAGAAGTGCATCTATTCATCCCCCTTCTCGCCGAGCTGGCTTAATACGAACAATCGTCATTTTTTGATGGTTTTTGTCTCTTCTTTAGTCTCGTTCTTGGCCTCTCTGCTTTGCTTCGAGTTCAGTGTCCTCCCTCTCTGCTTGGCTTATTGTTCGTCTATCACTCTTTCAATGGTGGGAAAGACCCAACTTAATATATTCGCAGCTTCCACTCTTTTATTGACGAAGTAGAAGAGATATTAACCTACAACTTCCTGTCCTGATTCATCTCTATTTGACATAGGGTAGGTCTCGCAAAGGTCGTGTCTAGAAAAAATTAGATATGAAGACTGCAAGTGGATACTTTATTGGTTATCCAAAAGGCTCTGAAGGTTATAGATTATATTGTCCAAATAGAGTATCGAGTATTGTAGAATCAAGGAATGTCATATTTTTGGAAAATAGCGAGAACAATGGGAGTATGATGGTAATTAAAGATATCATACTTGATGAATTACCGGATCTTGTTATACCACTAGAAAGGGAGGAGCAAAATATTCAACACGATGTCTTGGATAAGCCACAACATCAAGATATTGTTGTTCCTCAAACCCAAGATGTCGCTTTGATTGAACAAATGGTGAATCCTCCACTACCTGAGAATCAAGTTGAAATAGCATCAAGTGTTCAACAAGGTGTTGTTAGAACAAGATCTGGACGGGTAGTAAAATCTACAATCTCATCAGATTTTATAGCGTACCTACAAGAATGTGACTACGACATTAGAATATTAGAGGATCTAACATCATTTTCACTAGCCATGAGTGGAGTTAATTTTACTAAATGGTATAATGCCATGAGGGGGAGATAGATTCTATGAGTGCAAATCAAGTATGGGACTTGGTAGAGCTACCCAAAAGAGTGAAATCTATTGATTGCAAATGTGTCTTTAAAACTAAGATAGATTCATTAGACAACATTGAGAGATATAAGGCCAAACTTGTGGTTAAAGGCTTCACTTAAAAAGAAGGCATAGACTGTCATGAGACTTTCCCTCCTATATCACGAAAGGACTCATATGGATTATCATGGCATTAATAGCTCATTGTGATTTAATGTTATGCTAAATGGGCATGAAAACAACTTTTCTTAATGGAGACTTAGATGAGTATGTTTACATGCGACAACCTAAGGGTTTATTTTATAGAATAGCAAGCATTTGGTTTGTAAATTGAAGTCTATATATGGACTAAAACAAGCATCTCATCAATGGTACATTAAGTTCAACAATGCAATAACTTCATTTGATTTTGTTGAGAACATTGTTGATAATTGTATATATCTTAATATGAGTGGGAGGAAATATGCTTTTCTAATCCTATTTGTAGATGACATTTTACTTGCGTATAATGACCTTTGTATGTTTTGAGATGCAAAAATATTTCTTTCTAATAATTTTGAAATGAAAGATATGGGTGGTGCTAAATATGATTGCTATTGAAATTCATAGAGATAGATCTCAGAGATACTTGGACTGTCTCAAAAGTCCTATATCAAAAAAATAATAGAGATATTTCGGATGAAATATTATTCTCCTTACCCGAGACGTATGGTAGAATGAGATACATTTTTTCATTCAAATGTCTCTAAAATAATTTAGAAAAGGAATAGATGAAGGACATTCCATATAAATCTATCATTGGGAGTCTAAAGTATGCCCAAACATGCATTAAACCAGATATATGTTTTGCAGTTGGAATGTAGAGATCAAAGCAATCCAGGCATGGACCATTGGATAGCAGTAAAGAAGTTCTTGAGATATTTGAAAGGAACTAAGGATTTTGTGCTAATCTACTGACATTCATATTCCTTAGAAGTCATTGGCTATTCGGATTCAGATTATACAAGAAGTAATGAGGATAGAAAATCTACCTCTTGATATATTTTTTTGCTTGTTGGAGGAGCTATTTCATGGAGAAGTGTGAAACAATCACTCGTCACATCAACTACCATGAAAGCTGAATTCGTAGCATGCCACGAAGCTACTACATAAGCACTTTGGCTAAATAATTTCATTGTGGATCTTAAGATAGTTGATTTCATCTCAAGACCATTAAAGGTTCATTTTGATAATTATGTAGTCGTATATTTCACTAACAACAATTATACGTGTGCCGGAATGAGAATTGACATTAAATATCTTGTTGTTAAAGAGAAAGTTAGAGATCATCTAGTATTGATTGAACATATAGTTACTAAGTACATGATTGCAGATCGTATGACAAAGGGATTGTTGCCAAGTGTATTCATCAATCATGTAATTGATATGGGCCTATCTAGTACCTTTTAATAATATTAATACATACATGTATGTACACCTTAAATTTTGTTCTGATGATCTAATTGTTTATTATCTGTTATATTTCAGTAACATGCAATTACTGAACATATATAAAATAAAGACCCATGTTAATATTTAGATATCAACACATGAAGTTTTGTTAAGATAAGAAAACTATTGGTATTGCAATACTTGAAAGGATATATCTGCTTAAAAGGTATCTACCACCAAGATTCATATTAATAGAGCTTAAATTGACAAATAGAAAGCAACAAATTCGATACATCAGTCAAGTGGGAGAATATAAGAATTTACATTTATGCAACTGCTATATATGATAGTTGCCAATAATAATTTGTATTTCTTATTTTGTGGCTCATATTTTATTATGAAATGATGTATCATTTGGGTAGTTGCTTTTGGTGGTTACCTTAATGGATAGGTAACCATCATGTTTTATAAATATAGTTTGAGGTCCCCTCTCCCTCAACTAATGAATGATTGAAGAAACATTACTCAAGCACATTGGACAAGAGTTGAGAAGGAGAAGGAAATCTCATCATCTCGATTCCATTTTCTTAAGTGATGGCTTTGAGTTAGTGCTTTAATTCTTTAGCATCTTAGATCTATCTTTTGGATTAAGTTAACAGATCTGTCATTTATTACTTTAAATGGAATTTAGTAATTTAGATACAATACTCAAGTAATATATACAGTTCTTAAGTAAAAAGTTGTTGTATATTCAATAATGTATATATTTATGTCTAGTAACACAATTATAGTAGTATATATACAATTCTCAAGTAGTGACTATTATGGGATCAGTAATAACAAATAATTATCAGTAAGGAATGAACATTGCTCAAGTCAGAATTTAGCATATAATCAGTAACATATCCTCTTTCTATACAATTAATATGGAAATTGTACATTGAAAAAAAATTATTAAAGACATGCACATAAGAAAAAACTAATTAATAAAATAAATGGATTGCTACATTGACGAAAAAGAAAAAATATTATAGAAATGAATGCACTTCTCATTGCATACACAATTGTATTACACTATTAATAACAATTTGTTATGGTATTATTGATCTCGCAATACACATTTACTTGACCAATGTATATATATTAATAATATTCTGTACAAGGTAATAATTTGGATGTAAATTACTAGTCATTGTTTTGGTTATTACTGATCTCACAACAACCATTTATTTGACCGAAGTATATATATTACGATGCTAATGTTTGGATCTTAATCATATGTACGAAATCATTGATTTGAAGCTTTTCTTCTCAAAATTGTATTCCCTTTTTTAAGGACATTGTATAATTATAAATATAGTATTTGTTCAATATGTATTAGCTTATAAATAGAAATATTGTTATTACTAATACATGTATATGGCCTATAATGGGTTCATACCAAGACGCTAATGAGCACGGAGCCCTCTAGATAAGCTCTCTCTCTATATATATACATATATATATATAAGCTTATATATATAAGCTTATATATATATATAAGCTTATCCAATGAGCCATATGCTCATTTGAGTTTTGGTGAGCACCAAATGTCGGCTCTTCACGTGTATTATAATTTGAAAGGATGTCCTATTTTCAAGAATTTCATTTTTGGAAGGATGTTAATTTGTTTGAGCCTTTAATATTTCCAACTATATCGAGTCCTTAAAAAAGGAAGACGGTTTTGGAAAGATAAATTCAAATCTTTAATTTCGAGCCGAAGAAACAGTCATTGTACATTTGATTGGTAATGTACTTGTTTACTCAAGTAATTATTTGTTGAGAGATAAGTAATACTGAAAACAATTGAAAGTAATTTACAGTTGTAATATTACACTGTATAGAAATCAGTAATTCATGCATTTTACTCAAGTAATACATATTCATAAATCAAGTAATTTTTGTTGTGAGATAAGTATTATATTCAAACGTGAAGATAAAAATTACTAATCTCCATATAACAAATAGTAGCTTTATATTTACTCAAGTAATACAAATATTCATATTACTGAACTCATTTTGGTTGTTACTTATTTTATAGTAAATTTATACTTTGAGTGTTACTGAGGCATCCCTTATTTACTTATATAACCTTTTAAATTACTTATAATGTGTCGAGTGTTACTGATAGCAATACGTAAGTTACTGATCTCGTTTTTTTATAATTATTCGAAGTTACTGATTCCATTGTCTTCTCTTACTTTACAATTTGTTACAAGTTATTGATGCTTTTCTCAATCTTATTTATTCTATTATCTGTTTTGAATTACTATCAAACCACCCCCTCCTTACTTAGGTAACTTATTTTATTACTTGTAATATGTCAAGTGTTACTGGTAGTCGCACGTAAATAACTAAATTATATGGAATCAAAATGCCTTGGATAAAAAATAAATTTTGACTATATATTATGAACTAAATCCATATGCACGTCGTCCATCATCACTCCTTTTGATATGAACTTCGTTCGTGATACGATCCACTGAGGATAGGGAAGCATCGATCATAATGTCTGCGGATACGTAGCAATCAAACTGAGTTCAAAATACAAACCAACAATGATAACTCAAGAACAAAAGAAGAAGAAACATAAATTTTAAAAGGAACGATCGATTAAAAAACTTCAACAAAAATACCTTCGAAGAACAAAGATCCAGCCATTTCAGAAACTTCTCAAGCGAGATCGACAAGATTGCGTTCGAAATGACCAAATCAAACACCATACGAAAACATTAATGGGTGCTAAATTTAGAAAGTATGAAAATGCCATTTTTAAATGCACACCAAATAATGTGACGTGATCCTAAAATTCAGGGATTGAAATTGTGTTAATCCAATGGTTGTGGGGATGACCTCATTCCTCAAATGGACATAGGGCTCATTGGATAATATCCCTATTATATATATATATATATGGGTAAAATGGGGCTACCCCCAGGGAGTAGCCAACTTGGCTACTCCCACCCCTATTTTTCCCTCATTTTTTTATTTTTTTAAAAAATAAAAATTTGATTATTCATCATTATATCTCTCTCACATTCTATTAAAATTTCGTCAGAAACAGAGACTCCTAAGCCCTCCATCTAGACCTCATTTTTTTAACGGTCGCAGGATTTTTTTAAATCGACCATGTTTGGATGGAGGCCATAGGAGTCTCTGTTTCTGACGAAATTTTAATAGAATGTGAGAGGGATATAATGATGAATATACAAATTTTTATTTTCCAAGGGGGCAGCCCCATTTACCTCATATATATATATATAGGATGAGGAGCTTGCACCATGGTGCATGTAACTGTATATGCATCGGTGCCAAAAAAGCCCATTATATATTAATTTTTTGAAATAAAATCCTGTGGGATTTAAATAATCATATAATCATGATGTCATTCAAAATTCAACTTAATTCGAGACTTCTAACCCGTCCATCATGACTATTAAATGTTAACGGTCTTAGAATTGTTGAAACTGAGCCATCCAGATGGACATGTTAAAAATATCAATTTTACACAAAATTTAAAACACGTATTCCACTAATAATACTACGTAAATTCTTCAAGGTTTATTTTGAAAAAAATATTATATAATGGGCATTTTAGCACCGGTGCATATATAGTTACATGCACATTGGTACAACCTCCCCATCCTCATATATGTGTGTGTATGTGTGTGTTGTGTGTGTATGTATAGAGAGAGAGAGAGATAGGACCCTTCTAATGAGGTGCACCTTTCCTACATCAACGGAAAGCCCATCACGAGATCCGTTAGATCTCGATTTATGGTTCTTCGTTCGAAAGGGTATTTTAGTCCATATATTTTTGTTTCATTTAATCTCTTTATTTTTCCATTTTTAGCTCATTTGATTTGGTATTTTTTATTGCTATTTATTCAATGAGGTTTCGCCAACGTGATAATATTTTGGTGTTACGCAGAATGTCAAAGATCTTTGTAAAATTTGTATTGACATTGTTAAATGTATCCTGCATTGTAAAATAAAATAACGGTTAGTAATATTTTTGTTGGCGTGATTGCAATTTTGATAATGATTTTGTAAAAAAACAATACGAGTGTAAGAAACGACTTGAGATTTGTAAAAAAATGATCCAAGATTGTAAAAACGGTCTAGATTTGTAAAAAATGATTTGAGATAATTAAATATTCAAGATTATAAAAATTCTGATATGACTAGATAATTAAGAAAAGAAATCAGTAAATGGATTTGAAATCAAAACACAAATAAAAAATGCAAATAAAAAATGTAAAGAAAAAATGAAAAGAAAAAATGAAAAAAATAAAACAAATACAGATTAAAAACCCAAATAAAAATGCATATAAAAATGCAAATTAAAAACATAAATAAAAAAGGCAAATCAAATACATGAATCAAAAAATGCAAATACAAAAATAAAATTGTAAATAAAAAATGCAAATAAAAAATGAAAATAAACATGCAAATAAAAAACACTCCATTCCATGTTCTGTCATGCTCCACCATGTGCGCCACCACCTCCTCCACCGCTATGGAGCTCCTCCACGTGCGCCACCATCCACTCTGTCGTCGTCATACTCTACCTTGTGGAATTCAAGCCACCGTCATTTCTTGCAGGAGAGGAAAACCCTAGCAAGGGATTCCCAACGAATGGAGCAAGAATGGAATGTGGGTTGTCACATTCTATTTTTAGAATGTGACAAAAAGACTAAAATGGGTTTTCAACATTAAAAGAAATAATATTAAAATATTAATTGTAATAATCAGATCAATTACATACGAATGAGATGGTGGGTTTTCCTTGCACCCAGGAAAAGTGCACCTTATTGGATATTGCTTATATATATCTCTCTCTCTATCTCTCTCTATCTATCTTTCTCTCTCTCTCTCTCTCTCTCTCTCTATATATATATATATATATATATAGAGAGAGAGAGAATCACACATAGATATATAGAAATGTGGAATTGAGAGGTTGCAAATCAATGATATATATATCTCCAATCAACAATTTGGATAGGTTGGGGTAGGATCCTTTGCCAAAGCCCTTGCTCCATCTCTCCTCAAATGCCTTTATCCTTGCATCTATCTCTTGGCCCCCCATCTCTTTCCTTCTAGGTCAGTGTCGCCCCTCTACCACAGCATTAGATTCTCCTTCGTGCACTACCTCCATGGGAGAATATGGATCTTCCTCATGTGATGCCTCCTTGCAAGAATCTCTCGTTTGCCACCTCTCTCATAGGAAATGTGTCGCCACTCTACCTACCTCCCTCGCATGATGCCTTCTTGCAAGCATATCTCACACATTGCCTCCTTGAGAAACTCATTCAGTTCTGTATTTTTTGTTTCTTAAATGATATATAAGTTTCAATTAGAGAACAAGTTTAAGAGTTTTCAAACATGCTGCATGAAGTTTCTCACAAACAAGTATTCCTTTGATATCCTCTTCACATCAAGAGTAGACATGCCCAATACTCCATAAATATTGCAGAACTTTGGCGATTCTTTATACCCTAGAGGAGGTGAAATTGGTTTACCCGCCTCACATCTAATATTTGTTCTTAAGGTGTGGAGAAATATGAAAGAACACAATGAGATAATTTTATTCAAAAGGTTAAGGGGGTTCTTATATAGATTGAAACCCTAGAGCACTCACAATCAGAAAATTACATGAAAGGATCTAAGAGGAGTTACAATTAAAGAAAAAGAATATCATCATCTCTAACACTCGCCCTCAAGTTGGAACATATCTGTGGATATGCCCAACTTAGAGATTATCCATGAGAGTCATTTCTTTGGTATCGCCTTCGTGAATATATCTGCAAATTAATTCGATGGATATGTATGGAGTATTGATCTTCACTCCTCGTACATCATCATGAGCAAAGTGACAATCAATCTTAATGTGATTGGTCTGCTCTGTTGGAAATGCGAGCCCACGGCGAGCCATTATGCAATAAATGTTATTGCAATTCACTCCTTAATCTGAAATGAAGAATACATAATTTGCATAATAGGTCCCTTAGTACAATTAGGGTTATGTACCATGGCCATCTTGATGATCATACAGCTGTTGATTCAACTATTGAATCATAGAGGCTGGTGCTTGGATGAATATCTAAAGAGTTAGATTGAGGACTCATCAAGCACCGTCAAATGATTGTTAAGAGATGATCTCCAGCCTGAGTAGGAGATGGCAATCCTTATCTCTGAAGGCTGATATCTGACCGACCTCTTGATGCAGGTCCTCTGCATAGGAATAGAGATTCGGAGGTGTCAGATTAGTTAGGTCAAAGAGTTGACTTAACGAGATCGAGATAACCAAAGTCCTATATCATATGCTGTCATGATATAGGCACGCATCCTCTGACCGGAGACAGATGTGTTGCTATGTGTCTAAGTATGTACATTTGGCAGACCAATAGGTTGATGACCTAATCAAGGTCTATACACCGGCGCGCTGGTGTGCATATAAGGGCATATGAGTAATACGATCTCTCAAAGGGATCATACAGGTTCAGTTACTGAACCGGAAGACATGAGCTCACTCATGAGATATTGGGAAGAATCAAATTCCGTGCACACGGTCGTCTCGCTTTGGAAGCTTGACTGAATTTGTAGGTTTGATATATACTTTTGGAAAGTATATGATCAAGACCTAGGTATGATATATGCTTTTGGAAAGTATATGATCGATACCGACTCCCAATGATCGAATGAGAAACTTACTGATAAAACCATGAAGTAGACAGTATAAAGTTGATCGAATACTTCGGGTTTAGTCTGAGTCTTCCAGTATGCAGGATGTACAGGTATTGGGAATACCTGAGGGTGATGTGATCATAAACGATTGTATAACCATGACGCTTCCATTCCTAGGGAGTGATGAAACGGGTCTGGATTTTAGTGACTCCTCTCAGTAGAGAAGTGATCTGATCTTGGTCCAAGTATTGGACATTGATCTGAATGTGATTCAGATACAATGAGAAGATTAGATTTACGGTCTTGATTTAATCAAGCATCTATGGGAGGCCCGCGATCTGGATTTGAGATACGATCTCAATATCCATGTCACTATACATGGAACAATACAATCGCCATGTCCTTATCTCCAAGTATCTGCGGAGAAAGCGCATTATCCTTGAAGGAGTTCATGGATAATTCTATTGTTGATATATGTATCCGAGCATTGAGAAAATGGATAATTAAATGTGATTTAATTATCATGAGTAATATGAATTTGATTCATATTATAAAGAGAGTTATCTTAGATAATTAAATGAGATTTAATTATCAAAGATGTAAATAATGTGAATGTGATTCATATTATTTGGACACAAGAGAATAGAGATCCAAGATGATTAAATATGATTTAATTATCATGGATATGAATAATGTGGATAGTAATATCCATATTAGTCATATATATTATAAATGTGATTTATAATATATAAGAGAGAGCTATTTGTAATTTACATTTGTTAATTAAATGTTCACATTGGACATCAAATTGAAAATGTAATTTACATTTTGTTTTGGGTTGTGAATGTGATTCACAATTTTTCAATGGCATGATTGCAATGTTCACAAAATAAATTGGATTTATTTTTTGTGAAATAATTTGCAACAAAAGTTGTTGCAAATAATGGAGATTACATAAAAGGTGAAATAGCCACCTTCCTAATGGAGGAGGGTGGACGGCCACCACTCCCATTAGGAAAGGGAGGCCGTCCCCCCTCTCCACATGGAAGGAGGCTTTCTCTCCTTTCATTATATCCATGTATTGATGATTTAATTTTGTAATTAAATTGTGTTGATTTATCAACATATATTTAATTTAAATTAAATTAATTGTTGTTGTATTTTTAGCAACAAATCATGACCATTGAAAGAAACACAAATTGGTGTGGACCATTGGATTTGTGTTGACACATGGATTGAGATCCATGGATCCCAAAACCCTATAAAAGGAGAGGCACCCCATTGCTCTTCTTGACACATAAGTTGAGGCAACAAATCTCTCTCTCTCTCTCTCATTCTCTCTACACGTCCTCTCTCCATCTCTCTCATGTGGCCGTCCACCATGGATGCCCTAGAGAGGTTCTCCATCGCCGCGGCATCGTCGTTATGCTGCCCGATGGTTTGCTCGTGGATCTCCGTCTCCTTCGGTGTGCCCCGCTCGTGAAGAAGACATCGGATCTCGTGTGTCGAGATCAGGAGATCCGCCGCTTGGATCATCAACATGGATTGCGAGAAGCACGCGGTTCATCCCCGCGCTCGCAAGCGTCTCCTCCGACGGATCGGACTTGAGACAGGAGGTCTCTTCGTTTAGAGACTTGATCGCAACCACGCTTCAAGAGGTAAACCTAATACTTGGTTGTGGTTTAGACGAAACGATCCGAGAAGTGTTCTTGGATCATGTGGTTTCGTCGCATGAAAATTTTTTAATTTCCGCTGCATAGAACAACTAGTGCGACTAGTCGTTCTTCGTCGTATTCGATACGACGATCACGCTTCCGTGATGCGCTTGAGGATTTAACCATATCCTTCAAGCTCATGTAAGACATGATTAGTAGCAATGTATGTAGCAAACTTCTTGTCACAATATAGAGGAACACGAGTAGTGACAAAAATACCATGTTCTTGTAGAGAGATTAACCAAGTAATCTCACATGTGACCTGAGCTATCGCCTTGTATTCTACCTCTACACTCGATCCGGAGACTACGATCTACTTCTTGATTTTCCAAGTGACAAGGTTTCCACCTACCATCATACCATATCTTGTAATGGAACGACAATCCTCAGGTGAACTAGCATGATATGCATTAACATAAGTAGATACATCAGTGTGACAATTAACAACCATAGAAGATGCCTCACCTTGATGATTCCTTTAAGTGGTGTAGGATCATAAGAATATCCTGCCAATGACTATAAAGTGGTTTCTCTGTGTGTTGGTTGGCTCTCTTCACAGTATAAGATATATCCGGCCTAGTAAAAGTAAGTTAAAGCAGTTTGTCAACTAGGCTTTTATATCATGTAGTGTCTTCAAAAGTAGGGTCAACTGAAGTAGAGTGCTTCCTCGGATCTACAAGGATGCCAAAAGGCCTACATCCAAGTAGTTCAGGCTTAGTTGGTATGTCCCATCAATACTTCCTTTTGTGAGATATTAAGTCCCTCTGTAGTACGTATCACTTCTATGCCAAGGAAGTAGCGTAGTTAGCCAAAATCCTTCGTGAAGAGGACCTTCTAAAGGAAAGATTTGGTCTATAATATGCCTTCATCATCATAATCACATGTGACAATCATATCATCAACGTAAACTGGAAGTATGACAGTACTAGTGGATTCATGTCTGCCAAAGACAAAGTACTCATAGTCTTTAATATGCCTTCATCATCATCATCATCATCATCACTACTAAGAACCCCTAAAACTTCCTCAATAATTATGTGGAATTAATGATTAAAATGTAAATTTTAGACAAGCAATCAAAATTTATCAAAAAGATCACTTAATTAATTTATCAATCAAAGCGAGCGGTCAGATTTATATTTTACTTGGGCAAGCCCAACATCGAAATCAAGGAGGTAACTGTCTCCTTAGGTTTATTAATAATAGATCTAGAATTTAGGTTTTCATAGAGGTATTTTTTATATATTTTTATGCAATTAAAAATGACATACAAATTCAGGTAAGTTTAAGGATTAAAATGTTTTTGATCAAATGATATCCAAAAATCTTAAAACTTGCCAGAATATGAAGAATGATGAGATTAGTGGCCTATAATATTTTTCAGAATTTTTTGATGAAAAATGAATTAATTATAGATTAATGATGCATGTAGAGTGATTTTTCGTAAATTAATTTTAATAAACATAAAATCTATTTATTTCTCAAAAATAAAATTATACTAGATAAGTCTATGTGAGAGGAATCCAGGAAAATTAATGGATCCAAAAAATGGTTGATCTATGAACTATTAAAAATTAATTACTCAATTTATCATCATTTATTTTCTTGCAACCTCGAAATGCATGTAAATGTAATGATTTTTGGGCACATTGTAAAACTCTGAAATCGACTACTTTGAATTTTGGGGAAGTTTTTTTAGCACAAATCAATTTAATAACATACAATGAGCAAATTATGTAATTTTCCACCAATTCGATTTAATTAAAAAAACAATAGCTCACAAAAATGTAATCGTCATACATAATGATAGAGCATAAAGTGTTCTACGAGATGGCATTTTTAAACTAAAAACTGATGTAAAAAATGAGACTCAAACAAATATGCAAACACAGGTTCTAAATGCAAAAAAAATAAAATATAGGAAAAATAGTGCAATAATGTACTTCTTTAATTACCTTGCATAATAGGGGCTTATGCACAATTTTACTGCACAAGAGCGTTCATCGTACGTGTCTTTGGACTACGGGACCTCTTTGTGGTTTGGAGAGGAGTGGGGTTACAGACACAAATATTCCCTAGGGATCGTGCCTTGCACATGCCCTAGCTGGAGAAGGTTGCATGTGCAACATGGGGAACCACAGGGGGTCATTTTGCACATTATCCCATCCCTAACGTGCCTTGCATGTGCAGGGGTTGGGCTGGCAGAGTGGAGTGGTGTATGTCCCAAGGTGATCAATGCCAATGGTGGAGGCGGTTGGAGTATCGGTTGCTGACGGACGACGTGCGGCTCGGATGCTAGGTGCAGTGGAGGTCGTTGGCGCTAGGCAGAGCCTCATGGCGGTTGAGGATGCACGAAGATCAAAGTAGCGATGTTGGAGGCACGGACGAGATGGTGGTGGCCAACATGCTTCTAACGGTGAGGGTGAAGGTCAGTGGTAGGTGAGAGCAAAGGATTTCTTGCATGCGGTCGAGTGGAGGTGGAGGTGATGGAAGATCCCATAGGGGAAAACTCTAGTCGCTGGAGAAGTGGAGGTGTTCTCGGGTGGAGCAGTGGAGATCAAATGGAAATGGGTGGATGTCTATGGGGAAGAAGCAAAAATAGATGGGGAAAAGAACGAAGAGAAGAAGATCGGAGACAGGAAGAGCATATGAGGGGAAAAAGGAAGAGTTGGAGGAAGATAATATGTCGAAGTTATGGGGAGCTATGTTCGATTGGGTGGTCGTCTCCTCCATAGACCTAGCAAATGCAGTATCGAGGCTTTGTAGTAAAAGAGGGCCGGTTGCACGAGGTGGAGGGTACCTCGACCTCGGATCGCACCTGGAGAGGAGCGACCATCATCTCTCAACTTGGAAGCGTCATAGCTATCGCCTATGGTGATAGGGGTGATGGTGCTCACTTCTACCAATCAGTGGATAGTCTTGCACAATAGAAGGTGGTGGGGTTTTAAAGGCAAGTGGCAGAAAGTGCGGTGTGGGAGAAGTGGAGATGGTGGAGAGAGGGAGGTATGGGGGCTGGGGGGTTGGACTCGCCACAGAAGGCAGAGGGAGTTGGAGAAAGGCAGGAAGTGCATAGTCATAGGTGGTTGCATGCCGAGGGAGAGAGATGGGAAGTGCAGGTTTTGCGGAGGAGATAAAGAGAGATGGAGGCGACGGGTGCGGGCAGCGGGTGCGCAACGAGAAAGCTTTTAAAAACCGAACTGGACATCAAACCATATCGATTTTTGATTTTTATGGTCGAACCAATGGGACCAACTGTTTAAACAATCGATAATGTTAGCGGTTCAAAGAAAATGGAAAATATTAAATCGTTGTATTGTTGGTTTGGTTCACATGGTTCAATCGAGTCGAATTAAGTTAGATCGATGTCATACAAATAAATATGAAAAATGATACATCACATCTTTAGAGGATTTGTTTACTCCTTTCCTTCCAAGTTTTTCGAATAACACATATGCCCCTATTTTTAATATAATTACATGTATCCCCTATATTTTTACAAAATCAACAGTAGTGATCTTTTATTAGTGCACATGTGTTCTCATTTAATACCAACATAAGGTTGATATTATGAATTTTTTAAGAAAATATAGGATCACAAGTGAAATTGCTTAAAGGTTAGGGATATAAATGTTATAAAAAAACTTTAAGTGCATAATAATCATATTTCATAAAATTGATATAAATACACATAAATGTTGTAAAAAACTAATAATTTTAAAATTATTTAAACTCTAATTAATTTTATTCCTTCTCATAGTATGACTATGGAAACATCATCTTCGTTTGTTATAAGTGGGTAATGTTATACACAATGTGAGAAGAGAGAGGCAATGCTCATATGGCAGGAAGGGACAAGCGATAATGAGTCAATGGTGCATGTAAAGGAGAAGAGATAAAGGGTTACTATACTATGGGTTAATATGAAACTCGATTACGAATATTTCTGAAAAGTCTGCATTTGGTTAATTTATTGGAAATTATTTTTTCAAAAAAAAGATGGTTGAACCATGGTTTGGTACAATTGGTTCAAACGGTTTTATGCAGTCCAATCGAGATTTGACCAGTTTTGATTGGTAGAAATAAATAAATAAATAAATAATCAAATAATTAAATAAAAGAAATAAATAGAATAAAAGAAAATAAAATTAGGTGACACGTGGCGGCTCTAGGAGCTATCACGTGTCGCTCCCAGAAAAATATAAATTGAAGTCTAAAGAAAAATAAAAAAGATATAGCAAAAGAGGTCAAATCAAAAAGTGGTCAACATGAAAGTTGTTTATCTTGATAAGATCTACAGCTTTTATGAAGGACCCAAAATTAAAAGAAATCATATGTATAAAAAGTAACTTTGGCGGTACTCTACAGATATAAAATACCATAGTTTTGTGTTTTATGATTTTTTGGAATTTTAAATAAGATAAAAATTAAAATGAAATCAAATAAAATATATAAATAGTTACAACTTAATATATTTTTTTAGACTTTTAATAATTAAGAAGAATGTAGAAATAAAATAAAGGGGACATATTTACAGACTATATGCAGATTCAGGTTGATTTATTTTCTTTGATTTTTACCTCAATTTTTATTTGAATTCTTATACATTTTATTAAAAATAATTGATTAAAATAATAGCAAAATAAATAAATCAAAAAGAATTATTTATACATAATATACTAAGGTCAAAATAGTCAATATGTGTAATATTAAAAAAGGGGTCCAAAACCCACGTTTCACATACAAACTCTAATTCTTTTGAATTTATTCTTGTTTCGAAGGTAATTCAAGATACATCAATTCAGAAGTGAGTAGGGGTCCATAGGAGACTGTATGAAAGAGACATTCACATTTGAAGGCATCTAGCCTTGAACTAGGGTTTGGGTTTTATTGGTAAATTTTACAAGTTTGTATTTTTTTGATAACTTTTATTTATTAGTGTTAGTAATATGTTCACTATAGAGTTTATTTTATTCAATTATGAGTTAGTGAAAAATATATGAAATAGGGGAAAATACGGTATAATACATGTGATATTTAGAAGGGAATTTAGCTTCTTAGTTAATGCAAATGTGTTTGCTAAAATGCAGATATTATCTCTAGGTTTATTATGAATGGTGAAAATGTAGAATAAATGGAAAAATGCAGCTAATTACTCAGGAACGAAGCTCTATTTTCAAATTCAGCGTGGTGAATCACAGATTCATCAACCCCCTATACATAAACAGTGCTCATCCCCAATAAATTAAAATGAAATGCAAAAGTGAAATGATTTTGGGTTCCATACCAATGTCATGAACAAAAGGTAAAAATGGAACTCGACTCAAACTTTTGATTAATAATGTGGCAAAACCTTATTGGGAATAGGATTTAAGACCTAACAGCCTTTATGTTCCACATGTCTCTATTCATCTCGCCTCAACAGTCGGGTCAGAATAAGTCCTCATATGCAAATTCTGATGACTATGAATCTTACTTGTACTTTATAAGTGAATATAGCTCTCCACATCAGAAACGACAAAGAAGTAGCCTCCTCTAACAAAGGTAACCCTAATTCCACGGTCTAGCTGCTCGTTCCTCGAGGAGCATGGTATTCCCTTCTAAGTTCAAGTGCAACCGACTAAAGAAGAGGAACAAAGAGGAGAACGGACTGTGATCAGTATAGTCACATACATGTGGAGCTTGACCAGTGTAGTCACATATCCGTGGAGCTTGACCAGTGTAGCCAAGTCTCCAGTTGTAGTCTTCCTTCATATGAGACTTTGAAACATATGCCTTGCTTATTCTAATTTTTTTCCAATGAGATTTTTTATTTATTTGCTTTGTACCCATCTAACTTTTTTGGAGATTTTCTACTCTTTTTTCTAACATATATACAAATCAACAACATGTACATAAGGAGCTTTTCTTCTTGAGCCCATAGACTATCCCTCTTTTGAAGCTTTATTGCAACCCACATTATCTTGTCGTTAAATGTCAGCACCACTAGATTAGAATGAGACGCACTGACCACTTATTGTGACTGTGAATGTTTCTACTCACGTGTTTCCCCAAGCTAAAAGATTCTACCTCCTCACCACCACATCTGTGTTGAGCTACATGCAAAGTGCTTGTCCAAGTTAGGTCACAGTCTAAAAGAATCGTGTGTGTGTGTGTGTGTGTGTTAAATATTTTACTTAGACCAATCAAGATGACATGTGAACATAGTCGTGTGGACTCAAAGAATTAAGTCACTCGACCTGAAAAATCTCAACTCCACTTCCTATAAGGTTCCTCTAAAATAAAGTAGATTAAGGTCAATTCAAGTCCATCCTTGGCTTATATTCATAACTTGATTCAGAAGCCACTAACTTTCTACTTTTCATAAGCAAATGAAATGCAGATATTATGAAATGCATACGAATGAAGTGAAAATGATGATTTTTTTTATATGCAAGAATGATATGCAAGATTAAATAAGAAGCCCTTTTTACAAAGGTTTTTTTTGGTTAAAAACAATTTTTACAATAATTTTACAAGGAGCTATTTACAAAACTTTTTTACAAGATTATACAAGAAGGGTACTATACATACTATACAAGTAGACACGTATTAATTTTTTTAACCAATTTTATCCATCCCATAATTTACTATGGGTAAAGTATATATGTAATATATACACGCCCCCCTATACTTAGCGTGTGCTATGTCCACAGAGCACGGAAAGTGAGAAAAGACATAGCTCATGCTAAGTGTGAGAGAGTGAAAAGAATGGAAGTATAGACGTCATCTCTTCCCCTATATTTAGGCTCTGGTTAGCCGAAGTAATGCATAATAACAAAAATGGGGCGGACGAGATTGAGAGGAGAAATGGATGAACATATACAAGATGGGCATCGGTCTCCTATATACTTAGGCTCTGTTCAATTTAAGTATAGGATAGAAGTAAGTATTTTCACCAATGGGATTGGGGAATATACATAGAGAAAAAGAGAGAAAAAATAAAAAATAAAAGATTAAGTGACTCAGGTCACTCTCCCCCCATACTTAGGATCTCATCATCCTAAGTACACAAAATGAGAATGATGTAGAGCCGGCCGAGTGATACGAATCATAGGGGATGGAGGGAAAGAAGAAGGATATACAAGATGGAGGTAAAATGTATAAGCATCAAGAAGGTTTGTAACAAACCTTCTTGTGTTAACGAGGGGGTAAGGAATACAGGTGTGTCACTATCAGAAGCATCCTTTGATGAATAATAATAAGGTGAAGGGATCATCCAACGAGGGTCGACACACGACTTCTTGCTCAGTAAGGCTTAAGAACATCTGAACTGAGCTCACTCATATAAATCACCTCATCCGGACCAAATGAGGAAGCCTCAGAAAATTCCTTCTATGGTATGTTGAAGGAAACTTTCATAGTCAGTTTTCTGGAACTTAAAGCATTTAGAGGGAGAGGAGAGTGATGTGCCAAGAGGAGTGCAGGGGAACACCTCAAGGAACCAATTCTCAACTTCGTCTCATTGGATAATCGACTAGAGAATGGAGCAACCGTGTTTTTGGGAAGAGTCAATTTAGTCTTGGATGTCTCCTTTGTTGAAGGTCTGGGAGGTAATGTGTGAGGTGTTGACCATGGGTTCTTCATCATATGAGTCACCATATATATTGTAATACTCCTATAGGGTCAACACACGTCTCAGTTAGATGCTAGTGATCTCAGTTGGCTTGGCATTGATAGTTTCAGATGTCGTATCATGGAAATGGTAAAGACAATCAGTAAAAGTCGTGTCCGACTCAAGGATAGCTTTGGGTTACGAGTCCTATAGTATTGTTAACTTTGTTTAAATTAATTGCATTAAAAATGTTTTTAAAAATTGTATTTATTTTGTGTGTTGCATCTTCTTGACATAATTAGCTTCTATATCATACATATTTAAAACTTAAGAATAATTTATGAATTGCTCATGTCCTTGTGTTCGATCTTGTACTTCCCAGGTTTATAAATTAAAGATAGATTTTCTTCGTAGAGACATCTAACCTATTTCTGTGTAGTTCACTAAGTGCCTGTATTACTAATGAATCTCCATTTCATCACCTTTATTATATCATTTTGGCATTTAAAACCCTCGCTAACGCGTGTAAATAGAATTATTTTGTACATATTAGCATTCATTATTTTTCCATTTATTGTATATAAAACATAATTTTAGTGTTAAAATTATATCATAAAAAAAGAAAAAATAATAAAATAACAAAGGTATTTTATAACCCTAAACCACAAGACCAAGTCAAGAATTGAGTTAATCGATAAGGAATAAAATAGGGGGAGAGCCAATAAATTCATTTAAATTCCATTTATTTATTCATTAATAATGCATTTTGGGACCTATTTTATTATTTATTATTTATTCATGAAATAAAAAAACTTTGCACATGAAAGTTGTAAACAATAATGTAAAGAAAAATACAAAATTGAGTTTGCACAAAAATAATATATAATGTTCATTTTATACACAGAATAAAAAGCCAAAACCTAAACTTCCAAACCCATATCTCTCAAATAAGAACTCAAAATGTATCAAAATAACTTTAATTGTTTATAACTTTTCATAAGCTATTTAATGAAGGTGGTTTCATATTTTTTTGGAGTTAAGGTGTGAAAGTTAGGTTTTGGACATCTATTGTATAATATACCTGAATAAAATATTCACTTTATTTATTCTTTATTATTTTAATCAATTTTATAATTTTATACATTTATAATTATTTATAGTATATTTCCACATTGAAACTAGAACAAAACCATAAAGAAAACACACAAAAAATAAGTCTATAAAAATATGTAGGGAAAATACCTATGCAAATAACCCTAAATAAATAAAAGTGAAATTCATTCTTTCATTATTATTCTTTTATATTTTTTCTATGACTGTAAGAATTATTTATATCCTATTAAAAATATAAAGATAAAATAAAACCAAAGAAAATACTTTAAAATGAATAAAATAGCTAAACACATAGATGAAAACCCCTATTTATTCAAGTGTATGAACAACATCATAAAGTACGAGTTGCGCCCTTACATTCGTCAGAAGGTACGACCAGTGCCCTTACCTTCTGTAGGTTAGAATTAGTCTTACGTTAAATTTTGTGCCTTTAATTTCATGTCTTAGCTAATTACATAGCCTAGTTATCCTGGTTACCCTCGTCGGAGCTCTCGAGCTCCGACCATGCTTTCACCATAAACACTATTGTCCCCGACCATCCTTTCCACCCCATTCACTTTCCCTACAGCTTTTTCGCCTTTGTTCCCTCTTAGACCACCCAGATTACCCAGTGATCTGGACTCTCATGCTTCCTTTACCATCCTCACCAGAGCACACACCATTCACCTCATCTCTAACCTATTCCACACCTAATTGGGATGAGGCACTTTGCCCTCGAACCGTAAGCTTGTTGATACAGGAACCACACGCGAAGGGCCCCATCTGGGGCAGTCTTGAGGTTCCAAAGCACCTTCAGGAAGATCTGACCTCCAGGGCTCAACCAATGATACCCGTACCATTTTGAGGTTGGATTCAACTACGGATGACCCCCCCCCCCCCCGGTGCCTGTGGAGCTACTCAGAGATGAAGGACAAGCTCAGGGGAGGAAGGAAATCAAGAATGAAGTTCGGGAGGAAGTCTTTCTTCAATGTTCTTTGTGGACAACAGTGACTGTTGGATTAAGGTGGTCGCCTAGTTCTAATCTGGAGTATTCAATCATGCAACGCTCTAGTCGTCTGATGAGGCCCAAGATTGGATCAACACCGTAGATCGGAGAAGTGTCATCACGCAAGGAAAGGATGCCACGTGGATTAGTGAGCGACATCCATTCATTCGCTCATGTGCATTATGGGGTAAATTGCAACTCTTATCCCCACATTTTTGTATTTAGTAATTAGTCTTATAAATAAAATGGATAATGTAAAAAAGGAAATTGTGCAGAAAGGCCCTTGTATTTCTTATAAATTGCATGTGGGTCCTTTCCATCTCAGCTCACGTGTAGTTCCATACGAGGTGGGAAAATTACAATGCTACCCTTATGGCTTTTTGTATTTAATTTTAGTCCATAAAATATTAATGTATGTTGTATATTTCTGAGAAACTTGCATAAATGCACCTGATGTTTATTTTATTTACAATTATGCCCTTTCCAGTACATGTCTTTTTGGTGCTTGAATTTCATTTATTAAAAATAACACCTACACTCCTGAAATCATAAAAAAGTATGTTTAGAGGCCTATGTCATGTATTTTCTCTTTTTGTATTGTCGTTTTTACGTTTTAAATATTTATTAAAAATATAAATGATCACATTTTTGTTCTGTCTACAGTATAAAATACCAAAAAAATAGAAAATGTTTTTGAAAAAAAATCCAAAAAAATATATATTCTCTATTTTATCTTATTTCTACTCCAGACCAAAAATCCTTAAAATGGAAAAAGGAAAAGATTAAAGATCAAAAAGCTCCTAAATCCAACAAAAATATAAAAATTCCCGATAATCCCAAAAATATTTTTTCTATTTTATAATTTTCTTTATATAGTTATATATATATATATTGATTTGGGTACTTTTGGATCCCATTTGCTATTTTTAATATTTAAATTAATTCGGCCTATTTATTTAATCCTTGGATTGGGATATTTTTAGTTTTATAAATCCATAAAAAACTAGTAAAAAATTCCCGAAAAATCACAAAAACATTAGAGAAATATATAAATCTGAAAATATTTTATTTTGTGTAATTAATTTTTCTTTACTAGTATTTATAATTATATGTCTCTAAATTGCATAAATAGCCCTTTATACTCTATTACCTATTATAAAAAAAGAAGAAATATAAAAATAAAAAATACAAAAAGAAAATACAAAAATATAAGATCAAAAACAAAATATAGAAATTATAAAATTAAAAACCAATAAAAACAATATAAATGGACATTTGCGTTTCATCGCACAATCTTCCATTTGCTCCCTGGGTTCGACCTCTACGCATGCTCACAGCTATATACACATTTGTAGAGTTATACTAAATTTTAACTCCACCTAGTAATATTCATTGCTCGATTTATATATTGGGATAATTGTTTATTGAAGTTGGGTTTTCTTGAGCGGTCAGCTCAGCGACGTTAATGGAGTTTGATTAGCTGACCCTTGCAAACCCTCTTCATCAAATGGCACTGTTGCCTGGAGACACCGCATAGATTGGTGTACTTATTTGTTTCTGTACTCTTGTCCATACATGATGAATTGTATATTTATTTGCATATTTATTTGATATTAATTGTGAAATGTTTGACAACTCTCCTCGTTTAAATTTGTTGTGAGGGACTGTTGCACGAGGAAGCACTTCTTAGGAGGACTTATGCACCCAAGAACGGTAGAGTCGACTTTATGACTAAGTTGGCGGGAAAGAGCACCAAACACAGACTTGGAGGGATTTTTGGAGACAGCTTCTTTCTATATTTTATTTATTTAAATCTTCATTTATTATTATGTAAATTCAAAAGAGAGAGTGACATTGGATAACTAATAATTTGGACTCTCATAGACACTGCTACTTCACGAGGTCCTTTGCTCGATGGATTGTTCCATTGGGGGCCTCATCGGTTTTTCATTTTTTCATCGATTCTTTTTATTTGTTTCTCGATTTTTGTTTTATTTATTTTATGTGAATGATCCCTAGCTTAAAATTGCTTGCTCGATAGATTAAGGACCAAAGCCCTAATATATTTGCATGTACCTTTAGACTTGCTTTTGAACTTAGTCAAATCATAATTGTTGGTTATTTAGACTTAAAACCTTGTGCCATGAGGAACCTCATACATCACTTGTAGGACCCATTATTGCTGGCACCAAAAGGTTCCCAAGATCAGACTTATCTAGATAATTGGCATATGGTGCTTCACTATAATAGCAATTACTATTTTAGGATGATTTCATCGGTTTGCATTGCATATAGTCCAACTTTCAATTCGGTTATGCATCCCGCATTTAGAGTTGAAAAACATTGTAAATATTTTGACTTTGCATGCATCATCGATTCCTGACTTGCATGGCTTTTCTGACCTTCTCCCTCTGATTTTGCTCACATAGGATGCTAAATGGAATTGAAAATATCATTAGGCACGTGCATTGAAAAATAAAAAATGGTAACATAAAGAAAATTGGGACTGCTAACTCTATTGGACCTTTAAAATGAACGTAATGGAATCATTGTCTTGGGGAGAGCAACCCCCTCATTGTATGTGCATTTTATTCTTACATACACACTTAGGATTAGTGCCACAATTTTAGGCCTACCTACGTCCTTGTACAACTTTTTGAAAAATTCACCCAACTCTAAAATGGAAAAGATAAGATACCACCATCTCGATCTTCACTATACTAAGTAGGTGAACTTGGAGATTTGCTTTGTACATTGATTGTGATTTTGAGTCCATCTGCGTTTCACCTCTCTTTGAGTTTACAGACCCGTGAGTGTGAGTCATTTTGATCATTTGATTCGTTCCCTTGTTTATATTAATCCTCTCTTCATATGTGCCATGATCAGGTCCTGATCTTTACTGTTTTCACTGGATTTTGCAGCTTTCACCTCATCCATATAACCTTATCTCTGGTCCAGTTCAAGAAGACTCTCATCTTGGACCACAATTTTGTATGTTCTTTGCCATTCTCAGCCACCCTCCTCGTTCCATCCCATATCATCTTTTCTTTCACTCGGGATTGTTGTGCTTGTAGATAAGGCATGCATCGAGGTTTATGGATTACAATGACTATTTGAGTAAAGTCGGGTTGATTTGAGGATGCTGAGATTGGCGTGCTATCTCTGGTCGATCTGACTTTTGATATGTACATGACGACTATTGAGGATTCTGATTTTTGGCATGATTACAAGGTGTGATTGTCGGTTGATCTTCTGTTTCAACAACTCGTCAACCTGACTGCTTTTCGGCTTGACCCTTGTACCAGAGCCCCCGCGAGACCTGGGAAAGATTGCATCCTAGGAGCAAGCTCACCTTTCTGACTGCCCCAAATATCTAGTCATCTTCCCTCTTTTCCCGAACCTTTCCCCCCTTTCCAGTCCAGCCAGTCGAGTTCAGGGTCAAGCAGGCCCTGGGAATCTGCCATCTCTGTATAGGAGCCACCTATAAGCGCATGTAGGGTCTACTATACGCCTTCTCTCACTGTGCCTGATTTGTCGTACGTCCCTGCTCCGACAAAGCACCACGGAAGGAAGACGCTGATCTTGCACACTGTATTGAGGATGTGATTTATTTTGATGATTTGATGAGTATTTTATGAGTTCTGACTATATGATTTATTCTGTGGTTCCACCCGTCTAGATTTTGATGCTTGATGTGCTATATCTTTTAGTGCTTCAAAGTGACGATGCTCGAAACCCACATACTTTCACTCATCTTCTTGACTGATCCATCCTCCATCTCATGACTCTCCCATCCAAATTTAGCACTTAGAGAATCTCTTTCTAACACCTTGATCCATCTCAGATGAGTTGGTTGATTTAAGGGACCATATTATGATTGCCCTAATGATCTTTTATCCCTTCCTTGGTCTTATGCCCTTTTATTGGGGATTGATTAATATTCTGTGAGGACATGAGATTTGAGGCTACCATTCCTTGATTTTTATGACTTAGTTTGCATTACTCTCTGAGTACTATCTACAGGCGGATGCAGCATTTTCTTTACGATCAGTTTCATTCACCGCCTATGTATCCATCTTGATGGAACACAAAATTGAATTGGCTGATATGTGCTATCAGTCTCACTGTCAGATTGTGTATCCGATCTGTCGGAACATGAGACCATTTATCTTAGCCTTCAGGACTCCTTTGAGTCTTCTCTCCATGACGGTCCTTGCAAGGATGAGTCGCATTCCGTTGATCATTCCATGCCTAGTTCACACTACTCTCCGAGGGTTATCTGCAAGAGGCTGTAGCATTTTCTAGATCTGTCAGCCTCTTCTACTAGTAGTTGATATGTCGCCTACCAAGAACACGATTGTTGATCCATCTGATGGATCTAACTAACTCCGTTGAGTCCGCTCGCCTTGAATACCCTCGCAAGATTGAGCCATGCCTTGTGGTATTCAGTATATCCCTGATATTTCGATTGTATGTCCGTCGGATATCATGTTGCATAGAGAGTCTCCTATTCTTCACTTTTCATACCTACCTGAGAATTTGATTGGCCTAGATGATTCTGTTTTGCTCATTATGTACTCCGTGTGTTACGATATTGTCCCTGATCTCTCATTCCTTTCTTATGAGCCGATGTTTTACTTTCTCACTTAGTTTTCGATCTGTTTTCCGTGGTTGTTGACACCCACTTGATTGTCTATTAGGATGTCTTTCTCTTTCTGTCTTTGTCACTGTTCTTACAGGGAGATGATGATGAGAGTACGATATTTGATTTTTAGATACCGCCATGCACTCCACCATTCTTTACTTATTGTATATATGTGTTTTGTCTCACATTCCTTCTTTCTCCTATATGTCATGTGTACCCCAGATCATTCATCATATATGTGTGTCTATACATAGGATGTATTTTGTCCTAAGTATAGGGGGTGCACTTCTCTCATTATTCTTTTTTCTTATATTTTGCTTATACTTAGGGATATCGCACCCGAAGTAAAGGGGGAGTGATGTGCATATTCACTCACTACATTTCCCTTTTTATTTGATTTCTTTTGATCCCCTCCATTGTCTCCTCTCTTGTTGATTTTCTCTACTATACTTAGGGATATCTCAGCCTAAGTATGGGGGGAGATAGATCGAGATGTGATCTGTTTATTCCTATCCTTGACCCTCCCTAGCTTGTCTATAGTCTGCTATTCTTAGGATTATATGATCTTAAGTATAAGGGGGACGATCGACTTCTCATTCATTCATTTCTTCATTCTTTAATTACGTATTTAGTCATTGTAGTATAGACTTTTCTAAACTCAGTTCGAGTTATGTTTCTTTTTTTCTTTTCAATCTTTGAGGACATAACTCAAGCTAAGTATAGGGGGTTGTATATACTCTGTACAAACTTTAGCCATAACTTGTACTTTCGTATTATTAATAATAAGGGTAAAATGTGTATGCCCCCTAGGGGGAGCTAACTTAGCTCCCCCCGCCATTTTTTCACAAAATTTTTTTATTTTTTTTGAAATCTAAAACCGTGTAAATTCATTATTAAATCCATATATTATGTCATTCAAATTTCATGCGAAACAGAGACTCCTACGACCTCCATCCAAATGGGGTCGATTTAAAAAATCCTGTTACCGTTAAAAAAATGACTGTCTGGATGGAGGCCGTAGGAGTCTTTGTTTCACACGAAATTTTTATGACATAATATAGGGATATAGTGATGAATATTCACGGAAAAAATTTTCAAAAAAAAATAAAAAAATTTGAAGAAAATAGGGCGGGGGGAGCTAAGTTAGCTCCCCCTAGGGGGCAGCCCCATTTTCCTCTAATAATAAATATGGATAAAATACTAAATATACATATATAACTTATTAAATCAAGTGATGCACATTATTCCTCAAATCCTTTCTGTACATATTGATTAATAAGTCAGGTTAGAAATATTTTTACAAAATGATTTGAAAAATGGTTTGACACATTTGGAAAACTTTTTGTAAATTATTTTAACCTTTGTAAAATTGTTTTGATATGTAAGATCTCTTTTCTTTGTGTAAAATAAAATGTGCTGAAACCTATTTGCAAATGATTTTGAAAATGGTTGCAACAATATTTTAAAAAATCTATATATATTGTTTGAAAAATCTTTGCAAAATGGCTTTCAGATGTTTGTAGATATTTACAAAAATTACTTTGTACTATAGTTTTCAAATTGTTTTCAAATAACTTTGAGGAATATATGCATCATTAAATATATAATAATAATAATATATAAATAAAAAGTCTTTACTAATCGTACATACATACCTATAGCAATAATTAATATCCAACATGTAAATTTTTAAACTCTTCATGCTTGTAAATAAATAAAAAAAGGCATGCCCGTGTAAATAGTTGCACATATTTCCTATTTATGCCAAAAGTCTTTTTATTTCCAAAAACATTTGCAAAATCTTTTGAAAATTGTATCGTCAAAATATTTTATGCATTATACATATCATTTACATAGCATTCATATTTTTTAGATTGAGCTTGATGATTGAACTAGTCTGAGTAAAGTCGAAGATTGAAGCTTGGTTGGACCTTACTACACCTAACTTCACTGGAATCTCGTGGGAACTAGATTTAAGGTACTTTGAGTCTATTCAGACTTAATTCTTTGAGACTAAGGGCTGGGTTCAAGACACCTCAACTGACTAACTAGAACTTTTCGAGACGCACACATGACTTTTGTCGGGTGTGGCCTAACTTGGACATTTGCTCCTTCCACTTAGCTCAACTTAGTTGGAATGGTGAGGGGATTGGATTTGTCGGTTTGAAATGTACAAGAGTGGAAACATTCATCCTCGTCTAGGGAGGGATGTGCACCCCAATCCGTCCATTAGCCATAAAGTCTAAAGATAGGAGAGTGTGGGTTGCAATAATGCTTCAAAAGAGTGATAGTCTTCTGGATCAAGAAGAAAACCTCCTTATGTAAATGTTGTTCAAAAAAACTCCACAAAAGTGGGAAAGCTTGATAGAAAATAAAATGCATGCCAGATTGTATATATTTGTATAGTCAATAAGCAAGATTGAGCTTCAAAGTCATATCATGTGAGCCTGCAACTGGATGACTTGACTACACTGGTCATGTATCCCCGAATAGGTAGCTACACTAGCTACCATCCTTTCTTCTCTTCACCCCCTCTTCTTGAGTCAGATGCACTTGAACTTAGAAGGGAATACCCCGCTCCTCGAGGAAAGAGTTGTTGGATTGGAGAATCAGTGGCTTGTCATTCTGGAAAAGTCAGTTCTTTTGTATTAAGTTGGGGAGAGCCACTATCACTTACACTATACAAGTCGTCTTCATAGTCATAAGGGTTTTTGTATGATGTAGACCTTTCTGACCTGGTTATTGATGTGTTTTAAATCGAGTTCTGTGACTCTTAAAGGCTGTTGTGTTTTAAATTTAGTTTCTGACCTGGTTCCCCATACACTCTCACATCAAAACTGCCCTAAGCTCCAAACTTTGATTTCATGAAGACAAGTTTGAAAATTAAAATCAATCCACTTTCTTTCTTTTTCTTTTCTTCATATTATTTTTGTACTTTTTGCATAAGTGTTTGCTATGGTCTAGCAAAGGCAAGTATAGGGGTGATGAATCTCCATTTCATCACCTTTATTCTATCATTTTGTCCTTCAAAACCTTAGCTAATGCATGTAAATAGCATTGTTTTATACATATATTAACATTCATTACTTGTTCCATTTGTTGTATATAAAACATTGTTTTTAATGCCAAAATTATAGAATGAAGAGAAGAAAATAAAAAAGAATGAAATACCAAAGGGATTCTATGAGCCTAAACCCCGAGACCAAGTCAATAATTGAGTTGGTCGACAGGGAATAAAGTAGGGGGAGATAAGGGCCAATATATTCAATTAAATTCCATTTATTTATTCATTAATAATGCATTTTGGAACCTATTTTATTCTTTACTATTTATTCAACAAATAAAGAGACTTTGCACGTGAAATTATAAATAATAATGTAAACAAAAATACTAAATTGAATTTGCACAAAAATAATATACAGTGTTCATTTTATACACAGAATAAAAAGCCAAAACCCAAACTTCCCAGACCCATATCGCTCAAATAAAAACTCAAAATGTATCGAAATCACCTTTAATTGTATATAACTTTTCATAAGCTATTTAATGGAGGTGGTGTCATATTTTTTCGGAGTTAAGGTGTGAAAGTTAGGTTTTGGACCTTATTGTACAATATAATCGAATAAAATATTCAATTTATTTATTCTTTGCTATTTTTAACAATTTTATACTTTTATAATTTTTTGATTATTAATAGTATATATACATATTGAAAATAGAACAAAACCATAGAGAAAACACAAAATAAAATAAGTCTATATAAATATATAGGCAAAATACCTATGATAATACATGTAAATAAATAAAAGTGAAATTCATTTTTCATTATTTATTCTTTTATATTTTTCTACGACTGTAATTTTTATTTATATACTGCTAAAAATATAAAGATAAAATAAAACCAGAAAATACTTTAAGAAGAATAATATAACAAAACACATATATGAAATACCAAAAATGTTACCTATACCCCTATTTATTTAAGTGTGTGAATGACATCATACACATATAATGAAAATAAATTTATATACTAAAAATAATTTATAAATATATAAAATTAGAGGATAAAATAAAAAAAATATACAAAATAAAAATAAAATGTATGAAAAATAGATGAATATACCTATAATTACACCCATAAAAATTAACTTATAATAAATACCACCAAAAATAAATAAAAATCATATTAAATAAATGCATAAAATAATAAACATTTTTATTTTATAAAAAAATAATAAGTCAATTAGTATTTTTAATTATTTATTTTCGAATAGATTGGACTCTTTTGTCCTGTAGAAGGCTAGCATGGCCCAACCACATTCCTACGAACGTTGGCCCCTTGTCAACTCCCCACTTCTTCTTTTGACTTTTGTCAGAACCTTGAGTGGCTCGCCTTCTCGGAATTTTTCTCATCACTCCGTTGCTCCATCACCCTCGAGCCCTTCACAAGATTTAATCCTTAAACTTCTGTGATTCACAATGTATCTTCGGATCGATTGTACATAGTGTCAATTCTTTCCAAACCATCGGTCAATAAGGGTGCATCGACATGTATTTAAATAAAGACCTCCAACCTCCTCTTCCATTTTGGTCATCGCCCAGCGCCTAACACCTGCCTTCGGCCAAGAGCGTCTCCAAGTGACAAGTGGTGCATTCCCTGGAGGTCTGAGAGTGGTTGAGGGAGGCGGAGGTGCACCCACGGTCTTCATTGGCCAACTCTACTCCTTGACTTCGCCGGCAGGTACGAGCTATGCCCTTACTTTATATAGGTTAGAATTAGTCATAAGTTTAATTTTGTGCCTTTAATTTCATGTTTTAACTAATTAATTAGCCTAGTTAGCCTGCTTACCCTTATCGGAGCTTTCGAGCTCCTACCATGCTTTCACCGTACACCAATGCCCCTTTCCATCCTTTCCACCCCATTCGCTTCCCCTACCGCTTCTCCTCCTTTGTTTCCTCTTCGACCACCGAGATCAGCATGTGATCTGGACTCTCCTTCTTTCTCCACCATCCTCGACGGAGCACAACCCATTCACCCCATCTCCGATCTATTCCATGCATAATCGGGTTGAGGCACTTTTCCCTCGACCCGTGAGCCTATTCATGTAGGAACAACGAGAACCCCCCCCCCCCCCCCGTGCATGTGGAGATACTCAGAGACGAAGGAGAAGCTTAGGGGAGGAAAGAAATCAAGAATGAAGTCCGGACAACAATGATCATTGGATTAAGGTGGCCGCCCAGTCCTAATAATGATCGTTCAATCACGCAACGCTCCAACCGTCTGATGAGGCCTAAGACCAAATGAGCACCATAGATAGGCAAAGTGTCATTGCACAAGGAAAGGACGCCACGTGGATTAGGGAGTGACATCTAGTCGTATGCTCCCGCGCATTATCGGGTAAATTGCAACTCTTAACCCCATATTTTTGTATTTGCTAATTAGTCATATAAATAAAATGGATAATGTAAATAAAAAGGAAATTGTGCAAAAAGGCACTTGTATTTCTTATAAATTACATATGGGTCCTGTCCAGATCACCTCATTGTAGTCCCACATGAACTGGCAAATTGCAAGGATGCCCTTGTGGCTTTTGAATTTAATGTTAGTTCATAAAATATTAATGTATGTTGTATATTTTTGGAAAAATTGCATGTATTCCCCCATGTTTATTTTTATCTCAATTATGCCCTTTCCCAAATGTGTTTTTTTGGTGCTTGAATTTCATTTATTCAAAATAGGACCCGTGCTCATGAAATCATAAAAAAATAGGTTTACATGAATGTTATCATGTAGTTTCATGCTTTATTTTTGTCTTGCCATTTTTGGTATTTTAACTATTTATTAAAATTCAAAATAAGCACATTTTTATTATGTCTATGGTATAAAATATCAAAAAATAGATAAACATTTTGAAAAATTCCAAAACAAATATATATTGTCTATTTTATCTTATTTTAACTATAGACTAAAAACCCCTAAAAATAGAAAAAGGAAAAGACTAAAAATCAAAAGGCTCCAAAATCCAACAAAATTATAAAAATTCAATAAAAATCCCAAAGATATTTCTTTTTGTGTTATAATTTTCTTCATATAGTTATCTATGTATATAAATTGATTTGGGAAATTTTTGAGTTCATTACTATTTTTGATATTCAAATCAATTCAGACTATTTATTTAATCCTCGAATTGGGATATTTTAAATTTTAAAAATCCATAAAAATTAGCAAAAAAATCTAGAAAATACAAAAACATTAGAAAAATATATAAAACCCAAAAATATTTTATTTTCTATATTTAATTTATCTTTACTAGTATTTATAGTTATATGACTCTAAATTGTATAAATAGCCCTTTATATTATATCACCTATTATAAAAAAGAAGAGATATAAAAATCTGAAAATATAAAAAGAAAATACAAAATTATAAAATCAAAAGCAAAAGATAAAAATTATAAAATTAAAATCCCACAAAATTAATAAAATGGACAACAGAAAAGAACATTTTTTGTGCTTCATTGCACAATCTATCGTTTGCTCCCTGAGTTCGACCTCTACACATGCTTACACATATACACACATTTGTAGAGTTATAATAAATTTTAAATCCACGTTGTAATATTCATTGCTCGATTGATATTATGGGTTAATTGTTGATCGAAGTTGGGTTTTCATGAGCGATCACCTCAACAATGCTAATTGACTTTAATTAGCCGACCCTTGCAAAACCCTCTTTATCAATTACAACGAGTACTTTTTATCATATACATTTAGCGAGTTATCAAATGTCGCCATTGTCGGGGACATAACACATTTTGTGATTATTTTCAGGGTTAAAATTCTGCTTAGTGATTTCTAGGTTAATTATTTTGAGTCTGTTTTGTTGAAGAGTTTACTATGTTTATCTTGTGATTTGTCGTTGTTACTAAAATTGAATATTGTAACTCTCTCAAGAATTATCTAATAATGTATTGTTTTATGGTAGGCCCGTGGAGATGACGACTTTCGGAAGACCGCGGAGGTGAGGAGATTGGAGTTTCTTGCTGGAGAGTCCACGAAGCAAGATATTAGAGAGACTACTTTAGTTAATTAAGTCCAATTTGTAATTTATTTGTATATTAGTTGCTTATATTCAGTGATTCTCGGTTGAGATTTCACATTTGTAATTAAAGGCACGTTATTTATTCTTTATTGCAATGGTAGTGTCGAGAGTGGTTCTCGACTTGAGTGGCGATTTTAGATAAAAGTACTATGCCAAATAGATATATCGTAGGTCATTTTTGCTTGATCTAAATCTTAATTTAGGACACACCACTTGGTCTCATAAAATTCGCAATTGCGAAAATCTTAGGAGATTCATAGACGCACATAGCACATATTCTACTTAGTAAAAAATAAACAGATTTCTTCACCGCTAATAAAACTTTTGCTTAGGTGTGGTTTTTCAATTTGCATCATTTAGATAGATTTCTATATTCAGTTTATGAATCCACATGGAGAGTACTGGGAAGCGTTGTAAGTATCTCTAAATAATAGCATTCATCATAGTTTTCCATTTCATTCTGATTTCCGACTTCTTCCTCAGTTTTTGAAACTTATGATTAAAAGGAAAAGGGATTGTTCAGTAGATGTTGATTGTGTGCTCACATTAATACAAGCAATAACCTAATCTCTTAAAATTAGGACTAAATTGATACAAGTTGACCTCATTTAATTTGGAATAAAGTCAACCTTGTATTGAGGGCAGTAAAACCCTCATTGTTTGCATGTACTTACCCCCAGACAGAGTGGGTCAGGATGTATCCCTTAAGGAATAGAGCCAAAAGTCCTTGGACTTGTGACCTAACTGCTTGGACTTACTTTTAAGGTCATGTTATTGCTGCAATCACTTGCCTCCAACCATTGGAATAAGTAGTCTTATTTCCTATTAGTGTGTTCCGTTGGCTTGAACATGAACTACCTTAGGTGACTACACATATGATCTTGCATAAGATTGTTTTGAATCATTAACTAAAATAAACAAGATAATAAGGCCATCATCCTCAGCCTTCCGTGTTGATTTGGTGAATAAATTCAAATGGGTTTGTATGGGTTGTTGTGTGAGTAACTCTGCACGTTCACGTGCTCAGTAGTACTAAAATCTTTTCTTATAGAGCATGCCCAATTCTCGTATCTTTGAAACTTGAAGATGGATAATTTGTCAGATATTTGCTTTGGGAAATATCATATGATTAATTGGTTAATCCCAGTCGAGCCTGAAGTAGAAAATTAGGTTAAGCATAGTTTCTAAGTTTGTTGACTCATTTTCATGGGAATGCACACAAGGAGTCATATGCAATCCTTAGGTACTTTGAGTTGGTATACACTAACCTCAGGCATCCTAGGGCCAAGAATACAATAAGCTCGAAGCCCTTCCTTTTGCCTTAAAGGATAAGGTTGATTAATGGATGAAGAACTTGGGGGTAGTTATAACTACCTTTGTGCAGTTTAAGGAAATCTTTTTGAAGAAGTTCTACCCTTTGAGTAGAACTTATGTAATTCCCTCGCAAATCACGAGTTTCTTTCAACTTCCCAATGAATCTTTCTGTGATACTTGGGAGGGATTCAAATATCTCTTATAGAAGTGTCCTTACCACAGCTTAGAGACTACCATCCTAGTTCAATCTGTTTATTGCGATCTACACCTTGAGGTGCAAGGTTTAGTTAGTGCTGCTTATGGAGGTAGCTATACCTCATGAGGAGCGAACACAGTTTGGAAGGTGTTCAAGTGGATGGCCGAAACGAGTAGAGCATAGATCGCAAGTAGAGCTCGGTTAGAGACCCCCATACCATTATTATCAAACGGGGGAGTGAAGGCCACAGTGGATCATTTTGACATGGATATTATAGAAGATAAACTCACAGCAGTTGAGAGGATTGATAGGCGAATGGATGAGTTGGACAACAACTTATCCAAACTACCTAAGCAGATGGCAGAGTTTTCTGAAGGGTATCCAAGATGAGGGTACCTACCATGATTGCATATGCAACTCCCGTATACTGTGTTTACCATATTCAGGAGCAACAGATATTAGGGCCACCCCAGCCATAGGTACAGGACTAGCCTCTAGCCCATTCTTGTCAGCAGCAACCACCTTTTGTAGATATAGTTTCTAAGGAGCCTCCACATATGTGGGAGGTAAATGGTGTGTGGTATACAATGACCCTGTTCAGTAAGGGATTTCTAGGGATCGTTTCTCCTACCAGCATCCTCAGACTTTCTACAACACATCATTTAATCCTACACCTCTTCCAGCACCACAGAGCTTTGGAGCAAGTCCTTCACAAGCACCGAGGCAGCATCTGCAATACACCCGTTAGCAAACGTACCAGTTTGGCCAACAGGGTCCACATATTCAGCATCATACCCAACAGCAATACCATGGTCATCAGGGCCAATCTTCACGTTCTTCATTACCTTATTCACAACAGGAGCATTCATCTTCAGATCCCATTAATTTTTAGAGACAGATTCTCAAGGAGTTGCGTACATACATGAACAAAGTACATGATTTGAGGGTTGATCTCAATCGCCTTTACCATTTACATGATGAGAGCATTGTTCCTTCTAAATCCATTCTCGCCTAGGTTCAGGCTAATCCCAACAACTTGAGCAATACTTAGCAGCAACAACATTCATTTGATCATGTATACTACTCATATTCTTGTAAATCTTAGCACGAGATCTTTATGTTTGATTGTGTCAATCATATGTCTCTCAAGAGCAGATGGATCGTGGTCAGACCTGATCGGGCAAGGGACATGGAGAGGATCGATTCTAAAGCTCAGCTTGAGGATACTTCAGTGGATGTTGAAGCCAGGCATCTTCAGAGTGATGATCGTCAGTGAGCAGAGACTTATATAAAAAGAAAGAGGAGTACAAGAGAAACACAACATGCATCACATTCAGATTCAGGGTCTGCAAAGGACCTTGTACCTTTAGTTGAGGAGAGTGTACATTCACCAGGAATTCCACAACCTGAAGTAGATGATTCAGTTTTACATTAGAAATTAAATGTAAAAAATTAATTTGTAAATAAAGCTCATTTTTCAGAATAATAAAGTGCATGTTTCTGTTTTTTATTCTATGTCTCACATTCTTCTCTAGTTATCCCTTTTCCTCATGCTCTTACGACAGGAAAGCGCATCGTGAATAAGATTCAAAAAGATGATCTCGAAATGGCATAGTTTTGCAAAGATAACATTATGGTTAAGGTGTCATTTGATGAGTATGTGATCAGTCATCCTGCATTTCAGAAGTACTTGAAGGTGATAATCACACCTTACGGAGTTAGAAGGAAGAAGTTGAACAGTTATGTCAAGACACATGTTCTCTCGATTTCCACTACATTTTATCTCAAGAACCAACAGTTGCCAAAGAAGAAGAAAGATTTAGGTGCACATTATGTGGTGAGTCATGTTGATGACATCGCATTTTCATGCACTTTCCTAGACAATGACTCTTCGATCAATTTGTTACCCTTTGCCCTCTATGAGAAACTGAAGCTAGGATCGTTATGCAAATCTAGAGCTTTACTTCAGTTTTTGAATAAGTTGATAAAAAAGGCTAAGGCTGAGATAAAAAATGTCATTATCTCGATTGAGGGACAAGACTATAGGGTGGACTTCATTGTCCTTGACATGAACATCCCCAATCATTGGAGAGAGTCACATATTATCCTTGGACAACCCTTTCACATGACCGCTGGAGCTTCATTCGATTATCAAACTAGGATGATGAAGTTTCGTTCTCCGGGCAGAGAAGTGGAACTACAAATGAAGCAGACGAAATGGCAGCATCCTGATTCAAGGTCTAGCATAGATTTCTCTTCATGTTCAAAGGCAGACTACAAAGTAGTCAGCTCAATTGGGGTTTGGAGTCAGAACCTGACAATACAAAGAGAGGCCCTCTCATCTGAAGAGGACAGTGTATGCGGAGCAGTTTACAAGACATTGCCAGAGTTCTTGAGATTTTCATCCCCTTATTCCTTTGAAGACTTAGAAGTTCCTTTGTACTTGTTAGTTTCTTTTCCTTCCAAACAATCAATGGGATTAGATGATGAGTCGGATGCATCTTTGGCCAAATTACCGCATTTTTTGGCGATCTGACTCCTTGTTCTTTGATACAGTTGGCGGACAGCATTATAGATAATTCATCTCCACTATGTAGCATAGATTCAGATTCAATGGTCGTTCAACCAGATGTTCCTGATGATTTTACTTTGCCAGAGTTGAAGCCACTACCTCCTACACTTAAGTATACCTTTCTTGTAGGATCAAAGAATAAGTTTCATATCATTATTAGCTTTAGGTTGGGTGTAGAGAAGGATACTAGGTTGTTATAAGTATTAGAAAAGAAGCGCAATGCTTTAGGATGGACAGTGTCAGATCTCATGGGTATAAATCCTGCACTCTATTCACACCATATATATGTTGAGGATAATGCTAGACCTTCCCGTGAGTTTCAGAGCAGACTTAATCCAAATCTATAGGAAGTAGTTAAGAAATAGATTGAGAAGTGGTATGGAACGAGTTTTATCTACCTAATATCTGACTGCAAATGGGTAGACCCTTTACATGTTGTCCCAAAGAAGTTGGGATATCAAATGATCACCAATGAGGATGGAGTTGAGATTGTGACACGAGTACCATGTCGTGGTGCATCTGTGTCGATACAGATGTCTGAATATCACGACTTAGAAAGATCACTTTTCCCCTACCTTTTATCGATCAGATTTTGGAGAGGCTAGTGAAGAAATAGTTCTTTTGTTTTCTTGATAGGTACTTGGGATAAAATTAAGTATCCATAATCCTTGAGACCAGGAAAAGACCACTTTTACATGTCCTTTTGACACATACGCATTCAGGAGCATGCCTTTTGGGCTTTGTAATGCCCTAGGCACTTTTCAACAATGCATGATTACCGTGTTTACCGAACAATTTCTCGGTCCATGGTGATTAATTTGATTCTTGTTTAGAGCACATGGACCGAGTACGTCAGAGAGGTAGAGAGGCAAATCCGGTACCCTCTTAGGAGAAAATTCATTTTATGTTAAGGAGGGCATCATGTTCGGGCACGTCGTCTCCAAAAAGGGAATGGAGGTTGACCCTTCCAACGTAGATGTGATCAACAAACTTGATCTACCAACAAACATCAAGTCAGTGCGGTCATTTCTAGGGCACGTTGGATGTTATAGAGAATTTATTCATGATTTTTCCAATATTTCCTGACCCCATACTGACCTCTTAGGAAAGTACACTTGATAAAGCACTAAATGCATATAATAAAATCGATCCGTCGTAGCACGAGCACTTAGCTTCTCATACATAACCAAGAAAAATCTCAATGACAAGGTTCTCAACTTTAATTTTTAATCTGGGAAGTCCATGGTCGAACACAAGGACACGAGACATAATATGATTATTTAGGTGTTTAATTATCTCGACTAAGTGCTTGATAAAACATCTAGGTCAAGATAGAGACAACAATTCAAGCAAGCAATGCAATATAATGCGCATCACCAATGCATGCATGGATGAAACCAAATGTAATGATGAAACATATAGATGCATGTTAGGAATAATGACATAATAAATAGAATGACAAAACACTAACATATGCAAATAAAATCACTAATATGCCCTAAAATGATCATTCAAATCTTAAGCAATTAGTAATTTAGATCTAAGTCCAATTGAGCACTTAATCAAAAATCAAGTTTCACTTCATGTGATTAATAGCATCAATAATATCTCTAATTAATGAACTAAACAATGAGCATCAAATCAGAGAATAAATTAAGCCATGCAAAAAATAATGAAACATGGATCAAAATGCCCACTAAAATCGCTTTAATTGGAGATCATATTCTCAATTTACTCAAGTTTGAATCCAAGGGCATAAACGTAAGAAAAATATGAGAAACAACAACACAAACATCACAACCAGGTCCTTAGAGGGACTAATATGCAAATATGAAAACCCGATAGTGAATGTTATGAAATACCCCCTGTGCTGGGGTATTTTTGTCATTTGGAGAATTGACCGAGGTAGAGATGCAAATTGTCCAAGGGCACATGTGATGTGCATGCCTCATAGAACAGAATATGAATATGGAGAAGTTTTGGGCCCTTGGTTGCAAAATGTTTGTGTATGCATGTGTTTCTTATGCACGATAAGGGTTGGACTAAGGCTCGGTTGGTTGCAGCCCGTAGGTGGCCCGGACCATGTGGCTGACTCAGATGCTTCAGACGAAGACTCAATTCCTCCAAGGCAAGTGTTATGGATCCGAGGCTGGACTATCATATCAGTCGTCTGATCGTTCAGATATGATGGTTCCTGTACATCCTCCCTGAATGAGCTCTGTTGTGCGCGATAGTGTATGGTTATGCTCTGATGATCCCAATTATGCATCCTCTGTCCTCCTCTGGATTGTACAAGGTCTTGGCACTTTCTAGGATATCTCGCAAAGGTGATCGGAACATAATCGAAGGGAGCGAAGACCTGGACCTCTAGCTCCATGAACCCGTGCTGGAGTAGATCCTCTAAAATGGATACATGGTCGAAGCTCCAAGCATTGAAATACTTTGGAACCTGCAAATGTTAGTCGCAACCAAAGCAGAAATGGTGGGTGGGTGAGAAATGAGGTGAAGTGAAGGGTTATTCAAGTTGAAGTGGATGGAGCCCTATTTCTCTTCTCTTCCGCCATTGACGGGGAGAAAGACTTGAAGTGATATGTGCGATTGAATGGGGAATTGATCGAAGAAGACCTTCTACAAAAATCAGTGGTCTTCAAGAAGGTTGAGTACGATTCAATTTGGAAAATGATCAAAGGACTAAAGCTAATAAAATAATAGAAAAATACGAAAATGTAAACTTACACTACCTAGAGAAAAGAAGCTATGTAGGTGAATGAATTGACCTAGGCTTGAGGGGTAAATCAACCTTGGGTCCTTGCTTGACTCGTGCGGTCGATGCGAGAAGCTCAAATGGTTGCAATGGAGCCGTAACATGGCCTCTGACCATGGATCTCACCAGAAGGGCAAACTCCATTATCTCACTTTGAACTCTTCATTTCCTGTCACGAAAAGAGAGTTAATTCTAGGAGTACCTTTGTACTAGGGTGAATAACCACTACACAAGGCAGTGGTGGCATATTTGAAGAGGAGGTGTTGGTGGTTGTCAGGAGGTTTCATGGTTGTTTCACCCACCATGCATGATCGCCACGGTGGCCTCCGATGTTTGTGAAGGTTAGTGCGTATAGGTGAAAGGTTAGAAGAATGACTTTGGGATGGAAATTAGCGGAGAAGGTAGATGGCCAGGAAAAACTGGTGAAGATGGTAGTTTAGGACAAAGGGCGCAACTGCTAGAGGTTAGAGATGATGCAAGTACTGTTGGATCATATGATCTAATAGCCCGAAATGGGGCGCTAACGTGTATTTATGATCTGATCTAAGGATCAAATCGAAGGGCTACAGTGAAGGCGCTGATTAGTGGTTGAGATGGATTTGGATGAGAAGATCAGACGGTTGGGTGTAGATGATCACATTCCATCTGATCAAACGATCAGACGATCTCTAGAAGACACGGGTGGGAAGCCAAGAGCGAGCCACATGATACAGTCTGAAGGTGCCACCTGTCCCAATAAGAATTGAAGAAAATCAATAAATTAGAGAAAAATCAAGAAAAAATAGTTGGAGAATGAATTTGAAAAATCCATTAACATGAGAGTTTTAGGAATTTCATTAAACCTATGGGGTGGCACGTAGTGGTTTTTTGAAAGTACTATGTTGAAAGAAAGAAAGAAAGAAAAGAAAAGCAAATCACTGGATCAGGGACCTAGGATTCAACACCCTAGGTGTGTCGATAAGGGAATTGACAATTATAGATCTCGATGAGGTCTACAACTTTCATGTAGAAGTCAAAGAGATCATAGATCATTTATACATGGATAAAATTAAACACAAATAAAAACCATATAAAACAATTTTCTTGTATTTTTCTTTTGCTTATTTTTTTTATTTCTATTTTCTATTATGTTAGTTTATTTATAAACAATATTACTCTAAATTTTATTTGATTTTTAATTAGAAATAAGTACATAAAATATTACATCATAATAGAGTTATATTAATATATGATAATTAGTGTCAATTATTTACAACACAGTAAGTAGTCATTAATGTTAACTAGTCAATGGATCTTGTTAATTAACCTAAGCAAGAGAGATAACTAATGATGCTCATGCTGATAAATCTGGAATTTATCACCCCACTATACTTAAAATAATCTCATCCTCGAACTAATTAATAAACAACTAGTTAGAGAGTTAGTTTAATTAGTGAGATCCCTGACATGTGCAAGTGAGAAGACAAGGCTTGATTTAACCTAAAACACTAGATTTTAGGAATCCTAAAACTTTAAGTTGATCCAAGTATTAATCGAAAGGAATTCAACTCCTCTAATTTGTTAGACTCTCAATATATACATATAGATAAGAAGTGTGACTTAGTATAGACTGCACCATGAGAGTAGAGTCATAATATCACCATGAATTCCAATCTCAGAAGCCCTCCTAAGGACCCAACTCTCATCCCTAGGGAATAAATCTAGTCTTGCTTCAATCCACTATTTCTTTAGTTTGTCAGACTTTAAAGGGATAGATAGATGGTCATATTATGGAGAATGTAGGATTGTGTACTTATTTTCTCTTCCTCTCATTGGAATAGAGTTCTCTCAAGTGCTAATACTCAACACAATTTTCATTTTGAATTTTTCCAATCAGTGTGTCTGTCAAAAGAAGTTGGAGTCGTCTGCACTTGTTTTCCTAGGAATACATTAGGATGTGCCTTTTTTGAGTATCTAATATACCTTCTACACCCAAACTTGTAGCATTTACAATGCAGAGCCCTTTTTGGGTACTATCCCGACTCCTGGTCCTAATGGCGGTGGTCTAAGTCGACACTTTGAAATGGTTGGGAGCGCTTGCCTTTTTTTTGGGTGCTCTTTTATATTTAACTTTATATGGTGGTACCTTTTATTTCATCATTTCTTTCTTTTCTTTGTTTTTAGCTAGATCCACTGCTATTACCAAAAGATTGGTGCACACTGATTAACTTATTAATTTAATGTCATCACATCCTGGAACTTTAGGTTAAATTCAAGAGATAGCATGAGAACATGTCCTATACTGGTTAAAATGTTGACACTTAGGTTTCATGATGTCGGCATTAGTTTTATCCCATCCTCGAGCATCATATAGATTAAGTCCAAACTCAAAGTTCCAATCCCAATTTCCTCAATGATACATTGACACATCTCAATCATAAATGCAGTCGTGCATGTGAGTGATAGGCAAATTCTTTTAAGGGAGATTAATCATGAAATATAGCGTGCATATCTTCAAACTAGAAGAATATGAATTATTAAGTCCAACACCCTAATGATTAATACATGATAACTCTATGTCTAGAGACTCTTTAAACCAAGTGTTAAAGATCATCTCAAGCCTTGAGTGCATAGTGAAAATGTTAGAGAGTAACATCAATTAATAAGTCAATCTTTTGTGATTTTTTATTCAAGTTAAAGGACAATTAATTAGACCTATTTACACCCTTAGCTTTGAAAAAGTTTTTTTTGAAAAACCTTTTTGCAAACATTGTCACATATGTATAGAAGTTTTCCAAACATTTTACAAAGATTTTTAAAACAAGAAAAACCTCATTTTTCAAACCTCAGTAAAACATTTTTCAAAATAATATCACATAAATATGTAGGTTTTCAAAACATTTATAAATGATTTCCCAAACATGTCAAATCGTATTTCGCAGACCATGTAAAACATTTGAAAACCATGTCAAATATGTAAAATTTTCAAATAAAAAATATTTTCAAAATATTTTTACAAAGACTAGTTTCAAAAAATATAATATGATACCCATAACCCCAAGAGTTTGAAAAAAATAAAAGTATGAGCTAAGGCTAAGGTATATATGTAATATATACAGTAGACCACCCCTATACTTAGCTTTTGCTATGTCCTCATAGCACAGTGATATAAATCCATATCTCATGTTAACTATAAAAGAATATACACGAACTGAATCCAGAATCATAGACGCAACATGAGTAAAAGAATCGGTTAGAGGAAAACAGTGACTCGGGCCCCTATACTTAAGCTGAAAAGTAGCTTAAGTATAAAGATATGAATTTAAAACCACATGACTCGAGGAAAACAATTAGAATGACAAAGGATCCCCTCTATACTTACGCTGAAAATAGGTAGAGGTATAAAAAATAGGAAGCTCGATGATGAAGGGATCAATGTTATTTGAATCTCTAGATGGTGAATCTCAGGAGATGACAATGAAGCCTAGGATTTTTGAGAGGCTGAAGAGTCAAACAAGATCAAACAAACCCTATTATCTCACCGACACACCCAGTGAAGACCATAAATATGGTCTAATTATCTTGTCGCTTTTATTGATGATAATACAAAATTCACCTTCATTATGAGCAGGTTGAATTGGGGTTTGGGCTCTATACTAGAGAATCATCCTCACGTATCAACGAATGTGTACATCTTTGCAAGTAATGTGAGGTTTTATCTCCCAAAACAAGACGAATTTTAGCTCCATTTTGATTATATCAACTTCCATTAACAATCCCATTTTTTAGAGATTAGATTATCACTTATATTAAATCTATGAATACATAAATCATCGTTTACCATCCAGTCCCATTTTCCATATTAACATAAGTGACAAATCATGAAGAGGGAAAAATCATGCAGATGTAAAATTACGATGCCATGCTCAAGAGAAGTACTTACAGTTGCTCCATCTCTCTTCATGATTGCTAGACTGAATAAAAAATTTAGCTAAATGCATACAAGTCAATGGAAATTTGTACCTAATCATGCATCAATTAGCAGAAAGATATTCAATTGATTTGGGCTAAGTTAAACGTAGATTATGTGTGTATAATGAATCTTAGAGATGAGTGAATCTCATAAGATTAAGTTAGTGTTCCCTAACTTACGAATCAAGCACTTATGATAATACATCAAAAATATCCCTATTAGTTGAGTGCCTGAATCCTAAATCGAGCACTCAAGTTGAGTCCCACACAACATGGGTAAAATGGACTCAACATACACAACAAATAATAAAGCCCGCAAGAATATACAACAAATATGAACAAAAAAATCTTCGATTTGTCTGGAAGGCATCTTTTGTGGTTCTTCTCAACGGGAACTCTATCTTGATCTTCTAGCCTCTATTTTCCACGAGCATCCACGATGAATGGGCCCAACCACAGAAGAAAAAATATTAGATATTTCAAAGATTATCAACACACATATATATAATAATGAGAGAAAACATCACATCACGGGATTGACCTAGATAAAATAAAAATCATCTTAACCAAAATATAAAATCCAAAATAATTATATTAATGAAGTTGTGTCCCCTGCAATGGCGCCATATGATAAAGCGCTAAATGCATAGAATAAAATCAATTCATTGTAGCATAAGCACTTAGCTTCTCATGCATAATCGAGAAAAATCTCAATGACGAGGTTCTCAGCTTTAATTTTTAACCTAGGAATTTAAGGTTCGAACACAAGGACACGAGTCATAATATGATTATTTAGATGTTTAATTATCTCAATTACGTGCTTGATAAATCATCTAGGTCAAGACAGAGACAACAATGAAAGCATGCAATGCAATATAATGCACATCACCAATGCATGCATGGATGAAACAAAATGTAATGATGAGACATATAGATGCATGTTAGGAATAATGACATAATGAACAGAATGACAAAACACTAACATATGCAAATAAAATCACTAATATGTCCTAAAATGACTATTCAAATCTTAAGCAATTATGTAATTTAGATCTAAGTCCAATTGAGAACTTAATCAGAAATCCAATTTCATTTCATGTGATTAATAGCGCCAATAATATCTCTAATTAATGAACCAAACAATTAGCATCAAATCAGAGTAAATTAAGCCATGCAAAAGATAATGAAACAATGATCAAAATGCCACTGAAATGGCTTAATTAGAGATCATATGCCCAAGTTACTCAAGTTTGAATCCGGGAGCATAAACGCAAGGAAAATATGAGAAACAACAACACAAACATCACAATCAGGTCCCTAGAGGGACTAATATGCAAATATGAAAACCCAACAGCAAAATTTATGAAACACCTCCTGTGTTGGGGTATTTTTGTCATTTAGAGATATGACCGAGGTAGAGATGCAAATTGTCAATGGTCGCATGTGATGTGCACGCCTTATGGACCTAAATACGAATATGGAGAAGTTTTGGGCCCTTGGTTGCAATCCGTGCCTCCATGTGTTTCTCACACGCGATAAGTGTCAAACTAAGGCTCGATTGGCTGCAGGTGACCCAGGCCACATGGCTGACCTGGATGCTTCAGACGAAGACTTGATTCCTCCGAGGCAAATGTTATGGATCCTAGGTTGGACTATCATATCAGTCGACCGATCCTTTAAATCAGATGGTGCATGTACATCCTCTCTGAATGAGCTCTGTTGCACGCGACAATGTATGGTTATGCTTTGACGAGCCCAATTATGTATCCTTCGTCCTCCTCTGGCTTATAGAAGGTCTTGGCACTTCTAGGGCATCTCGCGAAGGTGATGGGAACATAATGCAAAGGAGTGAAGCTCAGAACCTCTGGCTCGATGAACTCTCACCGAGCAGATCCTCTAGAATGGATACATGACCGAAGCTCTGACCATTGAAATACTTTGGAACCTGCAAATGTTAGTCGCAACCAAAGCAGAAGTGGTGGGTGTGTAAGAAATGAGGCTTTAGTGGTTTTCGGTGAAGGTTGAGTACGATTCAATTTGGAAAATGATCGAAGGAATAAAGCTAATAAAATCATAGAAAAATCGAACAAAAATGTAAACTTACACTACCTAGAGATTGAAGAAGCTATGTAGGTGAATGAATTGACCTAGGCTTGAGGTTTTAATCAATCCTCAGGTCCTTTCTTGACTCGTGCGGCCGATGCGAGAAGCTCAAATGGTTGCAGTGGAGCTATAACATGGACTCCAGCCTTGGATCTCACCAGAAGGGAAACTCCATTATCACACTTTGAACTCTTCATTTCCTGTCACAAAAAGAGAGTTAAGGCTTGGAGTACCTTCGTACTAGGGTGGATAACCGTTGCACAAGGCGACGGTGGTGTATTTGAAGAGGAGGTACCGATGGTTGTCAGGAGGTTTCATGGTGATTTTAACCACCACGCATGATCGCCACGGTGGCCTCTGATGGTTGTGGAGGTTAGCATAGATAGGAGGGAGGTTAGAAGAAAGGTTTTGGGATGGAAATTTGCGGAGAAGGTAGTTGTAGGTGGTCGGGAAAAACTGGTGAAGATGGCAATTTAGGATGAAGGGCGCAACTACTAGAGGTTAGAGATGATGCATGCATTGTTGGATCATATGATCCATCGACCCAAAATGGGGAATTAATGGGCATTTGTGATCTGATCTAAGGATCAGATCGAATGGATGCAGTAAAGGCGCTGAGTAGTGGTTGAGATGAATATGGATGAGAAGATCAGATGGTTGGGCGTAGATGGTCACATGTTGTTTGATCAAACAATCTGTAGAAAATACAGGTGGCAAACCAAGAGAGAGCCACATGGCACAGTCTGAAGGTGCCATGTGGCCCAATAAGAATTGAAGAAAATCAATAAATTAGCGAAAAATCAAGAAGAATTAGTTATAAGATGAATTAGAAAAGGTCATGAATATGAAAGTGGTAGACATTGATGAGATTTACAACTTTCATAGAGAACTCAAAGAGATCAAAGGTCATTTGTATATAGATAAAAATTAAATACAAATACAAACCATATAAAACAACTTTCTTATATTTTTCTTTTGCTTATTTTTGTATTTTTATTTTCTTTTATGTTAATTTATTTACACATAATATTACTCTAAAGAAGAATGCCAATTTCATGACTTGATCCCCTAGGGCATGAGAGTAAGTGGCCCAGAGTGCAAGTTTCAGAATAAGTGCATGTGGACTAATCGTCTATCCCGCTTTATGCCTTCCTGCTGCCCTAACTCAAGAAACTAACGAAAGGTAAGAGTCCCCTGTCTCATTTTCCGCACTCCGGCCTCCGCCCGGCTGGTTCGCAAATTGGAAGTACCCTCCCTTTTATTGTTCTTTCTGATTGTGCTCGGCACCTTTGGGTCCTCTTTCATTATTGGATTGTTTAGGGCCAGAGAGGAAGGTGGTCTTGAATTCCCTTCACCAAACGATCAAGAGAACTTGCGGGATACTAGCACAATCCTCCAAGAGAGGGATACCAGATCCCCCGCCCGAAAGCTAGGGTTGGGCTTGGTCAGAGTCCCCCTTCTGCTTGTGAGACCCCCAAAAAACAAACCTTTGATTCCACTACTATAAATTCTCGGTCCAATCCGCACTGTCTTTTATTTGATTTTTAAAAAGAAGTAATATATAAAATATTACACCATAATAGAGTTATATTAATATATAATAATTAGTGTTAATTATTTATAATAATTAGTAATTAGTGTTAATTAGTCAATGAGTCTTGTTAATTAACCTAAGCAAGAGACATAAATAATGATGATTAGGTTGATAAATCTGGGATTTAACAAAATCGAGTTCTTTGTAGATCACAAGTTTCATGAGGCCTTTGAGCTCCTTAAGAATAAGATCTATGACTCGTTGATTCTGCAGGTTCCTGATTGGTCTCTTACCTTAGAGATCATGACTGACGCCTTAGATTTTTCTATATGAGCCATATTGGGGCAGCGACGAGATTGAATTCCTTTCGTGATTCACTACATAAGGAAGGTTTTGGACCCAGCATAGAAAAAATACACCGTGACCAGAAAAGAGATGCTTGCCATAGGTTGGGCTTTAGAGAAGTTTAGGTATGTTATTCTTGGCTCTAAAGTGTCGGTGTATATCAAGATCATTCAGACATTAGGTATCTCATGGAAAAGGACACAAAGGCATGTCTTCTTAGGTGGATATTGTTACTCCTGGAGTTTGATTTGGAAATTAAGGATAAACATGGAGTCAAGAATGTAGTGGTTGATCATCTTTCAAGGATTAATACAAAGGATTCCCCTTATTCTATAAGCCAGTTCGAGAAACCTTTCTAGATGAGTCAATCTGTCTTGTCAACTCACTCACATGGTATGCCAACATGGTGAACTACCTTGTCTCCAAGAAAGTTCCCCATGGTTGGATCGAGGAAATATCACTGGGAGGATCCATTTCTTTCCTTTGAAGGACTGAATTGTGTCTGGAGAAGGTGTATTCCTCTGTATTCCTCACAAGGAATACTAGAGTGTCCTCATGCACTATCATTCGCTTGATGTTGGAGGACACCATTTAGGAAAAATAACCGCACACAAGATGTTACAATGTGGTTTACTTTGGCTTGTTTAGAGATGCCACTAATTTTGTATGGTCATTCCTTGTTTGCCAGAGAATGGGAGGGATTATCGGTTCTAGAGATGAGATGCCAATACAGCTTGTGATTTTCTGTGATGTCTTTGATTCTTGGGGCATAGATTTCATGGGTCCTTTCCCTAATGACCAAGGTTTTGAGTACATCTTATTTGCAGTTTATTTATCGCGATGGGCGGATGCTATTCCAACCTGAGTCGCATACAATAGGATTGTTTGCAAGTTCATAAAGGATCATATCACTTCATGATTCAGGGTATCTAAAGTTTTGATTTCTGATGGGGGTAACCATTTGTGAATAGACAGATGAAATCTTTAGCAAAGTATTATGGTTTCGAGCATAGAGTAACTAGTCCTTATCATCCATAGTCAAATGACATGACAAAGGTCTCAAATAGGGAGGTGAAATGCATTCTTCAAAAGCTAGTCTGTCCTAATAGGAAGAAATAGTCTCAATTGTTAGACCAAGTTCTGTGGGCCTATGGGACGGCCTACAAGACACCTCTTGGCACTTCAACTTTTAGAATGATATATGGCAAGACATGTCATCTTCCTGCTGAATTGATTCATAAGTCTGAGTGGGAAATAAAGAAGATCAACTAGAGATGTCACTTGGGGAAATTATGTAGAGACTTTGACTTAAATGAAGCAAAAGCTGGACAAACTGCTAAAAAAAGAGAAAATAGGTGGGGAAGGGGCAAAGGGGATGGGGGGACCTGATCGGGAGATTCTCAATCACTGCCGGCTAGATGAGAAGGTCTGTGTGATCCCAGCACGTACTGTGGAAAGTGGAATCATCGTCTTTCCTCCTATTTGCATATCTCATACAAGCTATTTTCATTTATTCTATGAGTTTGACCTATAATTGGCCGTAAGTAGAGGAGCGGCTCCCTTCATTCTACGATATTAAGAATTAATAGAAGCTTCCCAAAACAAACAAAAACAAACATATAGAATGACGAGCAAGATTACCAGGGTGCTTAATATCTATATGACCCACCATACACCACTGACCTCAGCTCCGGTCGAGTAGTAGCCTCTCTAAGAGGGTGAGTGAATACCCCTACTCAAGTAGGGAAGGAGAGTTCAGGTCAGGAGAGGTTCCCAGGGCCCTAGAGAGCTAGTCGGCCAGAGACTCAGGGCACTGGCTTCAGCTTCTTTCGGACAGGGGAGCGAGAAGCTCGGCTGTGACAAGGGAGCAGGGGAGCGAGAAGCTCGGCTGTGACAAGGGAGCAGGGGAGCGAGAAGCTCGGCTGTGACAAGGGAGCAGGGGAGCTTGGTGGAAATCCACAATCGAGCATATGACAACAGCTTAATCTATAAGGACAAAGTTAAGAAGTGGCATGATGTGTATATTAGATGCAATAACTTTGACCCGGGACAAAAGATATGGTTGTTTAATGCAAAGTTAAAGATTTTCCACGAAAAACTTAAATCAAAGTGGATGGGTCCTTTATGGTGAAGAAACTTCATGGAAATGGTAGTGTAGAGATTTTAGAGCTTTCAGATAATGCACCTTCCTTTGTGGTTAACGGGCAGTTGCTTAAGCATTTTGTGGAATAAAAGGAAAGACTAACTCCCGTTGAAGTGATTGACTTCATACCTAGTAATTCAATTTCGGATTTCTCAGAAAATGCAGAATTCATAAGTATATATCCAGATCAAAAAATTCAACATCAACAGTTTCTTATTCTTTCTGACTTCATTCTTGTATATTTAATTTGACTCTTATTCTTTTTCCTACCTACACTTAGGTTGTATTCAACCTAACCATAAAGGGGAATCTGCCTCTACATTCTTCATTATTTATTCCTTTGTTTATTCTTCGATCTCTTCTATGTGTTCACCTCTTCTTCTTAACTTTGGTTTCTCAAAACCTAAGTATAAGGGGTACCATCCATGTTTATTCATTTTGACTTATTCTTTTTTCCACTCCCACACTTGTATTATTTTTTATCATCATTTCTCGCATTGTTTTATACTTAGTTGAGCTTTGTTGTGTTATGATGATATAGCAAAAGCTAAGTATGGGGGGGTGGTTCTACCGTATATATTACATATATACTTTAGCCATAGCTCGTATTCTTAAATTTTTTTTCAATTTTTTTGTCTATGGGTAAAGCATTATATTCTTGGAACTGATTTTTGTACAAATATGTGTTGAAAATGATATATATATATATATATATATATATAAATTTGACATTATTTTCAAATGTTTTATGTGATTTGTGAAATTATGGATTGACATATTTTGGAAAATCATTTATAAAATATTTTAAAAACCTAAATTTATGAGAAAATGTTTGTAAAAAGTTTTAAAAAATCTTTTCAAAGGCTAAGAGTGTGCGGGAATTAACCAAGTTGTTGTAAATAATTTCTAACTAAATATACATAATAATTAATTTTATTATGTCTCTTTAGTTTCCTTCAGTGTTTTATGTTCCTAAGAGGTTGCGACTGTTTACTGATCCATTTTGCCTTAGCTTATATAAGGTGATTCAATCTTAGATCCTTACAAAATCTACATGGAGAAAAGTCTTGATTTCAACTCAATATTTGGAACATCAAGTCGATCAAGAGTTCACTAAAAAGAGTGATGTTGATTGAAGAAGATGATTTACTAATAGAAGAATTACACATGGAGGTGCCAACACCATTTCTTGAGGATGTTCAGTTTATGGATTATCTTTTGTAAGCTGGGTCATCCTTGTATGCCCAATTTTTCTAATCTAAGGAAAATCCAAAGTTTGTTGCAGAATTCCAAGGTTTAATTCGTCTTCCCATGACTATGAAGAATTTTGAGGCTTCCCACGCGGATATGGATATCACCTTTGAGGAATAATGGCATCATTCTAAAAGATTTGAATTCCAAGTCGGTGACGATCTTTCTTATTCATATTATGAAGTGTTTTCTGTTAGGAAGAAGGAGTTGAAAAATAATGCGGTCAATGATTTTAAACCTCAAATATTAAATCTAGATTCCTAAGGAACTAAAGTTTGTTATGTTGTATTGGTATCCTAGTGTTGTCTATGTTGTGGTGTATTTTGTCATGGTTATTCATTTTGTTGTCTTTGTCTTCGTAAAAATTGACAATTCCTTAATTCTTTTTGTGATTGTCTAACTCATTAACTTATTCATTTGTATTATTCTCTGACATTTTCACTAGGCACTCAAGTCTTGAGATGGCCTTTAACATTGGTTTAAGGAGCCCATAGACCTAGAGTTATCAAGTCTTATTGATTAGGGTCTTGGACTTAAAATTTCAAACTTCCCTAGTTAGAAGATATGTTTGATATATTGCATGCTTAATCTCCTCTAAAAGATATTTACTATCACTCATATGCACGATTTTATTCATGATTGAGACGAATCAAGGTATCACTGAGAAACTAGGATTTGAGACTTGAATTTGGACTTGATCAATATGATGCTCGAGAATGGGATAATATTCACTAAGAGCTAGTGTTCTAGATCAAATCGAGCCTTGTATACTCACACGCACATGTTAGGGATCTCACCAATTAAGCTAACTCTCTAATTAATTTTTGTTAGCTTGAGGACGAGCTTATCATGAGTATAGGGGATATATAAATTCTAGATTAATCTATATTATTTTATATTATTATCTCTTTAACTTAAGTTGTTCACCAAGATTCATTGACTATTAACGCCAGTTAATAATTTGTGTGTTGTAAATAATTGACACAATATATAACCCTATTATTGTATTATTATTTTATGTATTTATTTCTCATTAAAAAGAAAATAAAACTTAGAATAAATTGTTACATAACTAAAATAAAAATCCAAAAAATAAACAAAAGAAAATAAAAAGAAAATCATTTCTATTGTTTAAATGTATATTTAATTTTTAGTTATGTATAGATGACCTCTTTTCTCGTTGATTTCTGCTTGAAAGTTGTAGATCTCATCGAAATCTACAACTTTCATGTTTTACATTTTTTCTAGTTTGCCTTTAATTATTTATTTTCCTATTTTCTTTGATTTTTCCATTTTCTTTAATTTCCATTGGGCCATGTGGTGCAGTCTAAAAGTACCACATGGCCAGCTTGTATTTCTCCTTGCGCATTGATATTTAGCCATTGGATCTCTGTTGAGCTCCAATATGAGCTATCACTAGGCACCTCAATCTCCACAGTCAATCTCATTGATCAAACTAATCTGAACCTTTTGTTCTTGCTTCGCCCTCCATCGCTTAATCTGATCTCATGATCAAATCAAAGCACTACAGTCGAGCGTCTCTAACAACTATTGGATACGGTCCCCCCTTGTCGTCAATTTCTGGACATTTCATTCGCACTCTCAACCACCCATCTTCAACCTCTTATTTTAACCTACTCCGACCATCTCCCAACCAACTACAACCTCGAGACCCTTCACCTAACTTCGCGAACCCTCACGCTAACCTCCACAAGCTCTAGTAACCTCTATTCTCATCATTGGTGGTGGTTGAAACCACCACCTGAGTTCACAATTCCCATAACCTCCTTCTACACAAAAACTCTCCTACAACCTCTGTAACCTCCATCCTCCCTTGCGCGAGAGTGAATCCTAGCCTCACCCTTCATCGGTGACAAAGATAGGAAGGTGACTGAGTGCGACGACGGAGGTCCTTCTTCAGCGAGATCTACGAGCTTCATTGCTGTGTTGCAGCAACTCTAAGGGTTGTTAGAGCTCAGGATTTCTAGCTGGAATATGTAGCGAAGATCAACGAAGCGTCTAAGATTTTTTCAGGCATTGATTCTTCTTCAATTCATCTTCCATTCCATCTGCAATCTCAGGTGAGTTACTCAATTCTATATCTCATCTTTGTTCACCAATTAATTCCATCCAAGCTTCATCCTTGATCTACGATCTAAACACTCGCAAACGTTCACCATTAAACAATCCTTCATGTGTAAACTCTAGTTTAGCCCCTCCAATTCTCTATATTGTAGTCCCCTCGATCCATTATTCTCTTCTACAAGTGAAAAGTCCAAATTTACCCTTGTTAATTTGGCGAAATTAACATTTTAATTTCGTTGTAGTCAGGCAATTTCAGATTAATCAAAAACCACTTCATTAATATGGCAATTAAAAGCAAGTGGTCAATTTAATTTTTTACTTGGTAAGTCCAAGGTCGATCTCAAGGAGACAACTATCTCCTTAGGTTTATTTATAATCGATCTAGAATTACGTTTTTATAGATGCATTTTTGTTTTTTTAAATGCAACTAATGAGTGAAATGCAATTTTAGCGAAGTTCAGGGATGAAAATGCAATTTATGATCTAATCAAATACAAAAGTCCTCAAACTTGCCCAGAAGGTAAACTATGATGAAATTAAGCCACTATAATTTTTTGTAATTTTTGCATGCAAAATGAAATAAGATGTGCAGACTAGGTGATTTTTAGAAAAGTAATTTTAATAAATACCGAACATCAATATTTTCCATAGATTAAATTATCTTAGATAGGACTATGTGAGAGATATTCATAACAAATTTTGATTCCTTAAAATATCAAGTATGGAGTTAATTAAAAATCAATTACTAAAATCACTATTTCATTTATTATGACCTCGATATGCATGAAAACAAGATGAGTTGTGGGCAAATGTAAAATAACCTAAAATCTACCTACTTTGAATTTTTGGGAATTGTTTGATCAACAGATAATTGAATATCAATTAAATAGCATGCAGTAGGTAAAATATGTAATTTTTCTCAAAGATAATTATAGTGAATAATTCACAGCTCAAAAAAATACATTCAAGATCCAAATATAGAGCATGAATTGTTCTATAGTGAGCAATTTTTAAGATAACAAAATGATGTTAAATAAATGTTCAAATTAATGTCCAAACACATGGGTATATATGCAAATCAAGAAAATAAAAGTAAACCAAAAAAATAACGCATGAGGGTGCTTCTTTAATTACCTAATCTACAGGGCCTTCCTTGCAATTTTCCCAAACGTGTACACTCGGGACACATAATCTGGTCGTCGGGGCATCGACGTGATTTGTGGGAACTCCAGGGGGCTGGTGAAATATCTCCACTAGGGTACGTACAAAGTGCATTCCTGTTTTGAATGGGGTACGGGTACTTCTCCAGAAGGTTGGGGGCTCGGGCGCAATTGACTTGCGCCTTACGCCTTCCTAACGTGAGGTGGAATTTAGGGGAAGCACCCGACTAAGGGCGTACGCCGTGGTGGTGGCTTCTTTGCTGTAGAGAGTGGACATGGGAAGCGACGAAGTGGCAAGATCCGCATGCTCCAGGCGACCCACGCCCGACGGCTCGAGAGCATCGACGGCGAGATGATAGCCAGAGGCGATGCACGGTGACGCGGGGGTCTGTTGGAGACGCAAGGCAGAAGTGCGAAGGGCGGCAGTCGATGGTAGAGAGGGTGGTTGGCGCTAAGCAGGGTGCGAAGCGACTGGAGGCGGGGCTCACAGCTGCTGACACGGACGTGGGCCATGGTGGGAGAAGCACAGAGGCGGCAACTGATGTCGATGGCAAAGGAGTCGCTCCAGAAGATGCACTGTGGGAGGAGCGAAGCTCGCGGTAGATGGAGATGCAGAGCGGGGCAGGCGAAGGTCGAGGTGAAAGAAGGAGAGGAAGAAAATAGGGGACAGAATGAAGGAAACAAAGGAAAATAAAGAAAAGGAAGGAGGAGAAGAATAAGGGGTATATCTGGGGGTTCCTCACTGTGAGGGGTGCGATAGCTCACTGGAGCTTTCGTTGATTTTCACTTCAATCGACACAACAAGATTGACGTCGAGAAGCTAAACAATAGATAAGTTCAATTGTTTTAACGTGGCCGGAGAGGTTGTGGATCTCACCAGGGATTATATCTCGTCATCGCTCGGCTGATCAATCCGTACGTTGTCACCATGGGTTCACAAGAGCTAGAGCACGCCCCTCTCGAATGGTGGATCTGTTCGATTGCTCACGGTGGTTGGCTATTTGAAGGTGGTTGACGGAGATCGTGGTGGGGAGTGGTGCGAGGGGGTTGGAGTGATGTGCTTGAGGCCGTTTGCATAGAGGGGGAAATGGGTCGGTTGTTAAGGAAAGAGAGAGAGAGAGAGAGAGAGAGAGAGAGAGAGAGAGAGAGAGAGAGAGGTAGGGTACGGGATATGGAGGGAGATGGTGGAAGAGGAGGGTGTGGGAGTGTGTGGTGGCAGCGCGACCGGTTGGTGTGGTTACAGGGAGAGAGAGTCGTAGGGGAGAGAGGAATGAGTGGGAGGCGGTTGAGGGAAAGGCGGAGAAGGGTTTTCCTTGTCCCTTTTTGATCAGGGAAGTTGAAGGAGCAGCAGACAAGCATGAGATCTCTATCAATGGGGGGCCACATCGCCAAGAGAAGAGGGGTCCTGAGGGGGTTGTTGTCCAACGTTAACTGAGGGGTTGTCGACCCTGGAGCAGCAAATAGGGGGAAGAGGTTGGGAGGGCATTTTGGCCATGTGCTCCACTTCCACAGAAGGAAAACATTGCAGAGTATGGTCATGAGACAAAGGAATGAAGGAGATACAATGTTCGCACTTCAGGGGACGCCATTCCAGTTCCACACGGATCATTTGATGGGTACCTGATAAGAAGACTAAGGGGATGGATTCGAGAATGGTCTTGGAAGCATGTATGGAGATACAACATCGGGCAAAATCCTCACAGTGACCTGCGGCAGTGGCCGCATCCATGAAAACGGAGTGCCTAGCAGGCTCGCTAGCTTGTTGAGCACCACGACAGAACAATGTCCAAGTCAAAGGTCATAGAAATGCACCCACAAGGGGATTTCAGAGAGAAGGTCTCTCTCAAGGCAAGCCTATGCCTCCCATCGATGGAGGACCATGAATCGTCCCTGGAAGAGCCAAGGTCCGCCTTCCATGATATGTTGGCACTCTTCATCAGAGGTGAGCTGTAGGTAGAAGAATCCATTCTTGGGAGGGAATAGTTTATATCCTCCAATCGTTTTCCACACCTTATCCACAAAAGAAGACGTAGAAGACAATGGTGTGAACCCAGGCTTGATCCAAAGCTGCAGTTTCTGCTTAAGAGATGAAGGCCACGACCTCCTCGCCATCGAGCCACAGGAGGGACGTAGCCATTCGACGAGCAGACGGCAACAACGTGGAGCTCCTGATGATGTCGTACCAAAGCGGACGGGGAGAGGGAGGAGGGACGTTGTGGCCGAGGACTGATGTAGGGAGGTGTATGGAGAGGTTCAGAGGTGGAAGAGAATGTGAGGATGGAGGGACGGAGGTTGAGTGCTACTATTTTTTTGAGGGTAGGGGAGGGACGGGAACAGGGTAGCCTGGGCAGTGGAGGGAGAGGTGAGGCGGCTGAGGTGGTAGTTGGGAGGCGGCGGCGGCCAGGAAGTTGGGTTAGGGGCCGTTCAGGTCGCGGTTTACCCCGCACATTCGCCGCTAACCTGCGCCCCCTTCCCGTTTAAGCCGTGGGTTTTGAGGCGAAACCCCCGCCCCACCCACCCGCGACCTCTCCCGCAGCCCTAGGCGACCCGTCCCGTCTATCACGTCCGTGCGAGTTCCGACTCTCCCCTTCCCTTCGCTTTTCCCATTTCCCCCCTCCGATGGTGTCCTCGTCTGAATCTCGTTGTTCGCATGTCTCCGAGTTGAGGAGGAAGCGACGACGATCGGAGCTGGATTGGAGGTACCAGGTGGTTCTTGGACTCCATCTTCTCTTGCACGATCTGGACGATCACCTTCGTGGGTCTCCTTCCTCGCGTGGAGCTTTCGATTTCGATCCGAGGTACTCTCGATGGGATTGGTTGTTGTTATGCGAATGTTGTTGGAATCTATGTTTTGGGCTTGGTTCTTGTTGTGGTCATCGATTCTTCTTTTGGTCATTATCTCCGGCGGTGGGGGTTATCGGTGGTGGGGTGTTGGCTCTACGTCGGTGCTGAGTGGGACACGGGGATCTGGTCCCTACCGTTGTTTGTGGAAGGGTTGGAGGACGAGGTCCGATTGTAGTGGTTGCTAATTTCTCCGGAATTGGGGGTGATTGTTGGCCTGATGTTCGCCACCTTTGACGTCGGTGGTGAACGACAGCCGGGGCTCTGTCCCCGTCGTTGTTGGCCTTGGGTGATTGTGGGGGATATGCTATCCAAATTTGAGACCTGTGCGAGGAAATGGGGGCGGTCCTGCTGGGTATGCTTGGAAATGAATTGCTACTTTGTTGTTGTTCATTGATGTATGCTTGCATATCGATGGGCCTTGCGAATATGTTCATTACATCCCCATCGTGTGCTTGTTTGTTTGAGAATGTTTTTGGTGCTGGATATTTTATCGTGTTCTATGTTTGTTGTTGCCATATGCTCATCTCTCTGGATGTGTGATCTTGACATCCCCACCGTGTGCTTGTTTGTTTGAGAATGTTTCTGGTGCTGGATATTTTATCTTTGACACGGGGATCTGATGCTTCTTCTCTCTGATGATGCGGTGCTTGGATTTTTTAGCACCGTTGTCCAGGAGATGATGCTTTCCTTTGAACAATGTAATCGTGCTCCTGTATGCTTTATGCACCCTACTCTGTGATTACTTGCGAATGGTATTGACGATGAAATGAGCTCCTGTGATGACCCTTTTTTAACAACTATGATGAGCTTGTGTTTGCTCTGTGAAAGTTTGTTGTCTTCCTCTGTGATCACTTGTCTTGATAATCCGGACGAGCATAGCTCTGAGGAGCAATGATGTTATGAGCTCTTGTGATGCGCTTTGTTTAACAACTAACGCCCCCATTGATGATGAGCTTGCGTTTGCTCTATGAACGTTTGTTGTCTTGCTCTGTGATCAGTTGGCTTGATAATCCGGACGAGCATAAGTCTGAGGAGCAATGATGATATGAGCTCCTGTGATGACCTTTTTTTAACATCTAAAATTCATTGATGTTGTCCATTATGCCCCCTATGTTGATGAGCTTGTGTTTGCTCTGTGAAAGTTTGGTGTCTTGCTCTGTGATTACTTGGCTTGATAACCCGGACGAGCATAGTTCTGAGGAGCGATGATGATATGAGCTCCTGTGATGACCTTTTTTAACAACTCCAATTGATTGATGTTATCCATTACGCTCCCTATGATGATGAGATTGTGTTTGCTCTGTGATTACTTGGCTTGATAACCCAGACGAGCGTAGTTCTGAGGAGCAATGATGTTATGAGCTCTTGTGATGATCTTTTTTTAACAACTGAAATCCATTGATGCCGTCCATTACGCCCCTATGATGATGAGCTTGTGTTTGCTCTGTGAACGTTTGTTGTCTTGCTCTGTGATCACTTCGCTTGTTGATCCGGCGAGCGTATTTCTGAGGAGCAATGATGATATGAGCTCCTGTGATGATCCTATTTTTAACTACTTAAATTCATTGATGTCGTCCAATACTCCATCTATGGTGACGAGCTTGTGTTTGCTCTGTGATTGTTTGTTCCGGGATTACTTGAAATGGTAATCCGGATTAATGAAAATCTGAGGAGCAATGACGATTTGAGCTCCTATGATGACCTTTTCCTTACGAAAATGTGACTTCCTCTGATGACCATTTGGCATAACATGGTATTCGTTGTAGCTTTTTCTTTTTGAAATCGCTTCATTCTTCTAGCAATTCATAGATGATAACATCTTCCAATATGATTGTACTGTTACGAATAGAATTGATATGCCTCCTCGGGGTAAGGGGAAGAATGTGGACGAGGGTGGTCGTGATGACTCTGGACATTCAGGGAGGGTTGCAAACTGGATACCTGTACATGATAGATTACTTATCATGTGTATGCTAGATGCCCGTGACCAAAAGTACTAGTCCGAAAAGTCTTTCACCACAGTTGGTGGAATGGGATACTACAACAGTTTAACGAACAGGCGGGCCTTCGCTTCACAAAGAACCATATACAATCAAGGTGGAAGATATTCAAAAGAGACCACGCTGCGTACTTGTACCTACGAAACAAGTCCGGCTAGGGATGAGATAACGCCGGCAACCGTTCAGTCGCCCCGAATGAGATGGCATGGTTGGAGGTATGACTTTCTTTGCAAAATGAATGTCGCACTCGTAAATTGGTATTCATGCGTTGTAACTGTGATGCTGCATATTTCAGGTCGATAACTCTTATCGCAAGTACAAGACTCGCCCCTTCTTGTACTTTGAAGAAGTTTCTTACATCATCGGGGCGGGCACTGCAATAGGACGGTTTGCACCCTCATCGCGATGAACGATCGGGTCACAGGATCCAGGGAATGCTCAAGCCGACCAAGAAGAAGAAGAGCAGGATGAGGCAGAGGACATAGCCGAGGTACCCACACCGCCCGTTGTTAGCAGGGCCACACAAAGATCCTCGGGCTCTAAACGTCGGAGAAGTGTGGTTGGTAAGACAGCCCCGCTGGAGATGTCCCAGTTCGTGGACATGATCCAGGAGAGGATTGGGGCCCACCGAAGAGAACAAGATGAGGATGTCTGAACCACATACCAGGAGTAGGAGGCATGCCCTACATTCTCTCCCGCTTCCTTTGCCAAGCTTGCAGATGCATTGGCCCACCCAGCTAAAAGGGAGTTGTTTCGGACGGTCAAGGATGATATAGACTGCCTACAGGCTTGGATTCAACATATCCTAGGCCAGCCATAAGCACTCGAGAGCGTTGACATCGGTGGGAAGTTTTGAATAACCCTGTGTTTTGGCTATCTTATCCTTTCGTAGAACATTTTAATTTGTATAATGTGTCATACTGGTAGACCTTTATCTCGTTGTTATTTGTTTTACATCGTTGAACTCGTATATGTTGTTATCATCATTGATATGTGTGTTTGCCTTTTCACTTCATATTCACTACCTACTTGCTATTGTGCTACTTGTAGACTAGTTTTCATTTAAATTTTATACGGTACATGACACTTACACCTGTTTTTTTATATGGATGATCAGCTTTACAATCCGTTCGAGGAGATTCTCACTAAGGCAACAGAGTTGTCATACGCGTTGACGTTGTATATATTCTTCGTGACAACACGCAATGGTGGGCCGTCTCGAGTGTTCGTTCCTCTCAATACGAGGCCTTGGACAGGACGTGCGTAGATTGAAGATATGATGTTGGGCCATGTCAAGCGGTCTTATAGATGCTTCCGAATGGAGCCTGCAACTTTGATGAAGTTCGTACAACTGCTTGAGCAATGTGCATGCTTAACATGGATACCGTCGAACAAGTTTGTATATTCTTGTTTGCATTTGGACATGCGCAGCCGAACCGAATGCCTCAAGAATGGTTCCAGCACTCTAGGTCCACTATATCATGGCACATCCATAGCGTACTTAAAAAGATTCTGCAGTTGGAGGATCTGCTAATTCGTCTTCCCACCACAGAGACCCATCAACGTATATCGTCAGATCCTCGTTATGCTCCATACTTCCAGGTATAGTCGTTATGCCCCCGATGATATCATTTATTGACCACTGTTTATGTGACTAATATAAACACCTTATCGACATGGAGTTATCGGTGTTATCGATGGGACTCACATTAAGGCAACTGTCTCAGCAGGTATAGAGGTTGCCTACTGTAACAGGAAGCAGGTCATCTCACAGAATGTAATGGCAGCGGCATCGTTTGACTATCTGTTTACTTACATACTTGCTGGTTGGGAGGGATCTGCCTCAGATATGTCTGTGTTGCGGGATGCAATTGATCGGGGAGGCTTCATCGTACCGGAGGGATGCAGATATCTTGTGGACTGCGGGTATACGAACACAGACTCTTTTTTGGCGCCATATCGCGGCATCACGTATCTGCCAGAGTGGAGGGTTCTGGACAAAGCTGAGCGGTACATCTCCCACAAACACTTGTTTAATCATAGGCACTCGAAGCTGCGCAGTGACGTATAGAGGACCTTTGGAGTATGGAAGAAGAGGTTTCGTTGTATGTCTTGTATGCCTACATACGCTTTTGAGACGCAAAGGGACGTAGTTACGGCCACTGCAATAATTCATAATTTCATTAAATTGTATGGTTCGGACAAGTGGTTTGACCGGGTTGAAAAGTATTTGGTGCCAGAACGTCCAGAATTAGATGTTGAACCTGGCGTTGAGGTAAGAGTCACGCGCACGGAAATGCGACTGGGTGAGCAACATCAAGATCGCATCGTGCATGCGATGTACAACGACATGCTACAAATTCTGCAACAACATGACTAAACTGCAAGTACTCGTATAATTATCCAAACCCAGCATTTTAACTTTGTTATGGACATTGATATGTTTATATTCACGGATGTTGGACATTGAATCGTTTTAACTATGTATTTTGGATGTTGCTACGTTTCCATCTATCCATGTTCTTATGATTCTGTGCTTAGTTGCAATGGAAACATTTCTTGTCATATCCGAAGATCTTATCCTCGAAGGCTAACATTGACTTCCGAAAATATACGAGCACAATGACAGGACCTTGTAAAATTTAATCGTAAATGAGAACATCTTTCCTAATGATAGATTTAGACGTGGGTGCAATCTCCACTCAAAAAACTTTCCTTTTGGTATTTTTGGGAAGTTTTGATTGAATTCTGGATTAATGCTTTACATAGATAAAAAAATATAAAAATATAAAATTGATAACAGCTCCTCTGCTACTAAGATGGCGCTTTTTGAGCAGAAAAACCATGTTGCCAATTTCATTTGCCGACGGAGGCATAGAAACGACACAAAAAATCAAACAATGGAAGTCTAGGGAAATTTTCCCATTCACACCGAAAGGAAAATGTCGGGGCTTTTTTGTTAAAAGCCAAAATACGCGTCCTGTCGACCACCTAGTTCTTCGCATCGATGCTCGATTTGGGCAAGTTCGAGATAAATTAGGGGGTAAATATGGCAATGCAACTATCGGAAGTACATAATCTTTGTTCATATTACCATGAATAACAAGGGACAAGTTGTAAAAGTTAAAATATGTAAAAAGGTAATAATCCACCAACAACCCCACTAACTACAAACAATCAAGATCCAATCATTACCTCAAACTCCAGTAAAAGTCACATCACAGGCAAACCCTTTCAACGGTAAAACCCTCTTTCCAAACACAAAAACTGCAAATCAGGTTACCCCTCAGGTTAGCAACCCTTTGGGTGGGTTAACCTCCTTAGGGTTAGGTCGAGCATCGGGGAGAGGGGGAGGGGGCGGGAGAGGCATTCTGTTTCATTTCTGTGCGCGTACTTTCTATGGCGAACAAGAAACACGAGACGCGGGATGCTCTAACAAAACAAGGTTTAGATTGCATAAAGCAATGCCACCTTTGTAAAATTGGTGGACGAATCTTGAAATCATATCCTCTTAAGTGTAGCTTCTCCATCCATGTCTTTCATGGATTGGGTATGCAAATCCCTTATGTGCCACACCTCGTCCACCCTCTCCCCTCCCCAACGAACTGTTTTAACCTCACGGAGTGTTTGCGATGCCTGGAGGCGTTAATCCATCGCTCAAAAATGGCATCAATTTGATGATTTATTTGGAAGGATAGACGTAAAAGGGTCTCTGAGGGCTCTGAAACACCACCTCATGCTTTTTTACTTGACTTAAAATCATTTTCTTTGATCTCATGTTTCGCAAAAGCAGATTTTCTTTCTTCTTCTCTGCTTTAGCCGGTTTATTTGTTGCAGGAAGCTGGTCGAATGATTTGCCCTAATATAATGGTTTTCTTTCACTTTTGCTTTTGCTTTCACTTGACTTCTTGCAGCTATGGAACCCCATCAAGCTACAAATATGCTGGATTCTTATATGGGTTTTGACACTGCGATGGACCAGGGCTCTTGTTCGTAAGGCAGACCATGCCTTGACCCATTCCTTTCGTTTTGGATATTGGAAGTCTTTTGGCTAATGATACCTGGAAGGTCTCTCACTGTTTGAATCATTCACCGCCGGCACAGGATTAAGGGGGATTGATTTACATTTAAAGTAAGAAGCTCTAACTACAGGGGGAGGATCCTCTGCCGAGGATGAAAGACACGTAGCGCTGAACGATCCAACGGCTAAGGATCCCGCCCTCAACTCCCTCCTCTCCGAATCCTTACCCTCGCCCCAACCCTCTCCTCTCGCCCCCGACCATCACCGCCTCCCCGAACCTCTCTCGCCCACCCCCGAGCATTGCCTCCCCTCAAGCACACTTGTCGACCATCGCTCCAACCCTCTCGCCCCCGACCATCGCTGCCTCCCCGACCGCCTCTCATCCGCCCACGACCTCGCCGCCAAGCCCCGAGCATCTTGTCGACCATCGCCCCGGCCCCCTCGCCCCCGACCATCGCCGCCTCCCCGACCCTCTCTCGCCCGCCCACGACCTTGCCGCCAAGCCTCGGACCATCTTGTCGACCATCGCCCTGACCCTCTTGCCCCAGACCATCTTGCCTCCACCGTCTCCCGCCCCCTCTCATCCCCGCCGCCATCCTCTCCCCCGACATAAACTACTCTCGCCGCAACCCTCTACCGCGACAACGAACCCCTTCTCGACGCCACCCTCTTGAGGCCTCGCCGCCAACCTCTCCCCCGACCCCACTCTCCACCACCCTCTATCTCGAGGCTGTCCCTGCAAGAGACACCATCCCATCCCCCGACTCTGCCTCCACGGCCCTGCCTCTCTCGGATCACACGCTTTTCTCGTCGCCGGCCTAATCAAGAAGCAAAGAGTATTCATCTACTTGAGATTATCATGTCATTTTATTTCATATTTCGTGGGTGTTTAAATTTATTTGATTTTTAGAATGTCGACCTCTACAAGCAACACTCGTCGCAAGAAGATCTCGGTTGAAGTCCTGGCAATGACGGAGGTATTAGAATGGAAGACAACGAAAGTTGATGGCATAACTCGTCAAGATGATGGTAGTTTGGATTGCGCAATATTTACAATGCAATACGTTGAGCACCCTGCCTGTCAGAAGAAGATGTCATTCAAGCAAGCGGACATGCCAATGTTAAGGGAGAAGATTATATGCAAAATATACAACAAAGGACAGAAACAGAAATCTTAGAACATTATATGTCATTTTTGTATAATATATGTGTTACGTTGTAATATTGCATGGGTTATTGATACATTGGCCGTTACATTCGAGCTTTTACTTTTACTTGCTTCATATTGGTCTTGCGTATCCAATACGTATATTGTATGCGTTGCGTTTTAATATTGCATAGGATTTTGATGCTTATCCAACGTTTTGAGTGAACATTTTGAAGTACCTCTAGAACAGGATTCCAACATAAGTGATATAAACTCGACGAAAACACAAGCAGAAAGCGGATATACAAAAGCGGATATATTCATACAAAATCCTATTCATACCACAACTCGCACAAAAGCACCAAAACGAGCACATATATAACAAAGTGGATACTTGCATACAACAGTGAGCACATCCATACCAAAACTCGCACATATACACAAAAACACGCACATATATACCAAGAGACCATTTATCCGAGTAGAGCCTCTTCCATACCAAACGAGCACATATATACCAAAGTGGACACTTGCATACAACAGTGAGCACATCCATACCAAAATTCGCACATATACACAAAAACACGCACATATATACCAAGAGACCATTTATCAAGTAGAGCCTCTTCCATACCAAAACGAGCACATATATACCAAAGTGGCCATTTGCATACAACAGTGAGCACATTCATACCAAAACTCGCACATATATACAAAAACACGCACATATATACCAAGAGACCATTTTATTCAAGTAGAGCCTCTTCCATGCCAAAACGAGCACATATATACCAAAGTGGACATTTGCATACAACAGTGAGCACATCCATACCAAAACTCGCACATATATACAAAAACACGCACATATATACCAAGAGACCATTTATCCAAGTAGAGCCTCTTCCATACCAAAACGAGCACATACATACAAAAGAGGACACTTGCATACAACAATGAGCACATCCATACCAAAACTCGCACATATACACAAAAACACGCACATATATACCAAGAGCATTTATCCAAGTAGAGCCTCTTCCATACTAAAACGGGCACATATATACAAAAGAGGACACTTGGATACAACAGTGAGCACATCCATACCAAAGCTCGCACATATATACAAAAACACGCACGTATATACCAAGAGACCATTTATCCAAGTAGAGTCTCTTCCATACCAAAACGAGCACATATATACAAAAGTGGACACTTGCTACAACAGTGAGCACATCCATACCAAAACTCGCACATATATACAAAAACACGCACATATATACCAAGAGTATTTATCGAAGTAGAGCCTTTTCCATACCAAAACGAGCATTGACATACAAGAGAGGACACTTGCATACAACAATGAGCACATTCAAACCAAAACTCGCACATATATACAAAAATACACACATATATACCAAGAGACCATTTATCCAAGTAGAGCCTCTTCCATACCAAAATGAGCACATATATACAAAAGTGGACACTTGCATACAACAGCGACCACATCCATACCAAAACTCGCACATATATATAATAATACACACATATATACCAAGAGATCATTTATCGAAGTAGAGCTTCTTCCATATCAAAACGAACAACGATATACAAAAGTGGACACTTGCATACGACAGTGAACAGATCCATACCAAAACTCGCACATATATACAAAAACACGCATAGATATACAAAAATACGCTTCTTCCTATGAAGTGAGTACATATATGTTTGAGTTCATACAGAAGTTCATATCTAAAGTCCAAAAAATGTGAATTCTCATGTTCTCATATACCAATCTTTCTTTCCATACAAAAAAATTCCAAAAAATTTGATTTGGCGGCGATGGTCGGGGGCGAGAGAGGGTCGGGGGCGAGAGGCGACGATGGTCGGGGTGGTTGGCGAGAGAGGGCTTGGCGGCGAGGTCGTGGGCGGGCGAGAGAGGGTCGGGGAGGCGGTGATGGTCGGGGGAGAGAGGGTCGGAACGTTGCTCGACAAGATGCTCGGGGCTTGGCAGCGAGGTCGTGGGCAGGTGAGAAAGGGTCGGGGAGGCGGAGATGGTGGGGGCGAGAGGGTTGGGGCGATGGTCGAAGTGTGCTTGAGGGGCGGCGATGCTCGGGGGCGGGTGAGAGAGGCTCGGGGAGGCGGCGATGGTCGGGGGCGAGAGGAGAGGGTCGGGGACGAGGATAGGGATTTGGAGAGGAGGGAGCTGGGGGTGGGATCCTTAGCCGTTGGATCGTTCAACGCTACGTGTCATTCATCCGTGGATTGCAGCAGACTCTGCTGCAATCCACTTACGGTAGAGGATCCGCGCTCCTAACTACAACGGATAAGAAAGAGAAGCTAATTTTTATAAAATGTTAGTCATGATTTTATAGAGCACGGTATTATTGAAGCTCTCGAAGTTTAATATCCTCTACTATCCGTTCATTGTGCTTTGGACGGCAGATCTTCTTTCATGACACTGCATGACGTTTCCTGGTCAGTTTTTCATTCCATAAGAAGCTTCTGTTAATCTTTTCAGTGACCCTAATAAGAATCTTGATAGGGATCTTTTAGTAGAGAAGAAGATGCCATAGAAGCTTCTGCAAATCTTATCGGTATTGGCACTAAGGATCGGATGTTTAAGGAGATCAGAAGATGCAGGATAAGCAGCATAAGATAAGAGTTTAGCAACAGATTTGGGACGGAAGGGATTCAATTTTTTTCGCACCGATCATCAGTAATTGACACTACTTTACGCACAAATGTGGACATAAACTTGAAAACATATAACTTCACCATAATCTCTGCTCTCATTTACACAAAATTTTCCCTTCATTAAATCCACTCGATTTCACGATCACTTTGATATTTTATGCAGCCATCAAATGAATTGTTTTTCAAGTTTGACAATTTCATCTGGTAAGTACATGATGTCCTGCAAGCTCACGAGAAATACAAGCATACAATCGAAGACCCTATTTGTTTCGGCATTTAGATAAGCCCTTTGTTTCAAATCAAGTTACTGGAGGAAGGAGACCGTCAAAGTTCAAATCTAAGTTTACAAATGAGCCATGCATGTATAACATATGTGATGGCTAGTACACAAGACGCTAGTATACTACAACAAAAGTAACAGTAAGCATACGTTGCAAGAAAGGCATGTGCCTTTCAACGCCATAAGCATCATTCATGCCATCACAACAAAAAGTTGTATTGGAGATGTTTTTATTACAAAAAACTATAAATGGCTCGAAAAATCTAGAGAATGTTAATATTCTCCACCAGCTTCTATTCCTATCAGAAAAGGGACAAAAAAAGTCACGCTACAATATATATGTGATCAAGCAATTACCTGAGTAGCTGTTGAAAGAGTAATCTACACTCCCTTCAGGATGCGGTTTCCAGAAACGCTATCCAAAATCCAAGCAATTGCATGTGTGCTTCTCGTGTAACAACTAATTAGAACAGCAGGTTTTCTTTCCAAATCCTCCCGATGTATCAGAAACATTGATGGTCGTCCCTTGTATCGGTGGACCCACCAAGGCAGCCTCCTGGGCGGCAAGCGCTTTTCTGCTGATTATGTGGTATATCTCAGTTAGGATCGTCTGGAAGGCCTTGTCGACATTTGAAGCATCAAGAGCTGAAGTCTCCAAAAAAGAAAGACCCTCTTTCTCCGCCAAGGATTGTGCATCATCGTCAGGCACAGCTCGCAAATGACTCAGGTCGGACTTGTTGCCAGCCATCATTATGACGATGTTGGAATCTGCATGGTCCCTGAGCTCACGAAGCCACCTTTGAACATTGTCGAAGGTTTGCCTCTTTGTGATGTCATATACCAAAAGTGCACCGACTGCACCCCTATAGTAAGCGCTGGTTATGGCTCGGTATCTCTCTTGACCGGCAGTGTCCCATATCTGTGCTTTAACTGTCTTTCCGTCAATCTGTGATAGTCCAAATATAGTTTTACAACACAACTAATCATCAAGTAAACTAGTGTGAGGGATAATGCAAGAGTTAAACATATGCAGTCGATGCTTCATAATGATACTGCTAGCATGACTTTAAGCAAAATTAGTAGTTCCGTGCTTTAAGATGACTGTAAGCAAAAATAGTAGTGAAAAGATGAATAGGTGCTTCTCAATTCCTTGAAGGCAAAATGTGCCCACGAGGCATAGCTTTTCATCTGAAAGCATCTCCTACCCCATTATGTCTTCCTGATCTACTTAGTTGTTATGATGTCAATTGGAACAATCTAAAATGTTTAAAATTTTACCTGAAACAGTTTTAAAAACAGTTGCCATTTAGAAAGTAGCGAATGTTGGCATCCATTCGTTATCATTTGGGAGCACAAACTACAACATAATTGTTTTCTCCTATGGTGAGGCGTTATTTGTGTTGTTTCAAGTTTCTTAACAAAAAAAATTAGTAACACGGAAAGCCTCTTGCAGTTAGTTTTCCAGCAAAAATACTTTCGTGAAAAAAAAAAGGTCCTTCGTGAAATGATACACAAGGAATTGTCTTTTAGTGGCATTTGATGGGGGTACCTCTCATTTGGAATCCCAACGGTGCTTGAGAGCAACATGAGGCAGATGTGATGTTAGTTTAAAAAATCAAGCACGTATAAGTTCTCTCCTGCATTATCTTGCCATTTAATATGCTGCAACTATTTTGCCCAAACCAACTATTTTTCTCCTGCGAGAAAAGAAAGCTATGATGATTAGGAGATCTATCCTTGAAAACAAGGACAATGCAAGAAAGCACTCATGAATGAATGAACTTTCAAATGATTGATCGTGAAGCAATGGAAGCCAATACACAATCCAATATATTTGGTTGGAAAGCGGGCATCTTAGAAGTGCCTATTTCATCATTCTTGAGCCAACAGATGAATGGTATTGTGCGCAAAAGTGGGGTGCAAAAACAAACATCATGGATAAACAAGCAAAAAACAACCCAAGATTTACAAGGTTCATCCATAACGGGATTACGTTCATGGCAGCAACAATCGATCTTCTCAATATAGTAGAACTGTAGTGCAGAGGATGACTCAAAACTATAACCCCCATGGGAGCTTATATTATATCTCCCTCCCTATAGAGGATCCTCCTAATCCCATTTTGGTAGGACGGAATCCCAATACAAATAAGATTTATATCCCAATATAAATAGTATAACCTAATGGCTATATCGGTAATATTCACCTTGAATTGAATCCTTAGATAGCATAACAACTACTATACTTCACTACTACCTTCCCCTCAATCGACATTGAGCAAGTCCGAGCAATGTTTGAACTTGCTTCAACGAACTGCCTTCGTGGACATATTAGTTAAATTATCTGATGTGTCAACCTTCTTCATCTTGATCCTTTTCTCAGGATAGATGAAATGGTACATGATATTAATATGTTGGTCATCTTATGATGCACCTAATCCTTGACTAGGCATATTGTGGTAAGATTGCAATACATGATAGCATGATGTTATTGTATGATCAAAATCTCCAAACAATCCTTTTTACCAAATGTTTTCTTTTGCAACTTCTATCAAATCCATATCCTCTGCATATGTGGTAGACAATGCCACGAAAAATTGTGAGGTATCCTTCCACTAATGATAGAACTCCCCAAAATAAGGACATAGCATGTCATTGATCTATGATGCTATGTCCTTAATCTATGTCGGAACTCGGAAGCAGGATTATAAACAATAAATTTAAACATCAGAATACAAGATCAACGTGATTTCATTTCATGGTGTCGCAGATTTTTCCGAATATAATCAACCATGCACAAATCATAATCGAATTATATATCCAAACTATAAATGGGGTTTCTACCTGCACACCCTCCAATGCTGCCATGTGGCTCTCTGTCTACACTTTCTCCCCCTCGTTCATGCGCTCTCTCTCACGCGTGCTCGTGAATTTTTCCCAGTTATATCGATCTCCATGTTCCTTTCTCTCTCCCCAAAATATCTACATCCCTATTTACAAAGCAGAGCTTTATCAATACTTTATTATCCCGCATCTCTCTCTCTCTTCTATCATTGTCTCACGTTTTCTATCTTTCTTTCCTCACCATTGGCATTATTCTCAATATGCCATCAGTTGCATTCTTTAAAAAAAAATACAAAGTAATAAGGTGTAAATATTTCACCAATTATTTCAAATACCTTACGACAAATCAATCCTCGAGCATAAAATAAAGGCACTAATATTTGTTTAGATAATGAATATGCATTTTTCTTCTGCTTAATTATGGTTTTATATTGTTATATATAATTTAATGTAGTTGTGTTCCATCAAGTATAAAGATTTCAAGATTCTAAAATGAAATTAATATTTTTCTGAAATCCCTATATTTAATTGAATCAATACAATTAAATAATAGTTGATACAAATTCATACGAATAAATGTAATGCACAATATTATGATAATTCTTTCGTAGACAACATAATATAACTATTACTCTCGATGGCATCATGTCTTTCACATGCTCTCAATGTCTCTTTTCCATTTTTTTCCTTTTGTACCCTCTGCTTTTTCACCCACGACATTCTTTTAAAAATATATTTTTTATAAAGGAACAACAAAGCCTTTTCCCACATTAAGTAGGGTCAGTTACATGGATTCTTTGCCTCCATTCAAATCTATCTTGAATCATTCTCGAGCTTAGAATCAAAAAACTAAGATCCCTTCATATAATCTCATTCCAACACTACTTGGGTTTTCCTTGCCCTTTATTAGTCAGCTCAGCATCCCAAAACTCGCATCTCATCTGTGCAACATCTGACCTCCTTTGCAAATAGCCAAACCACCTTAAACGGTTCTCGCATCTTATCCTCAATCGGAGCTATACCAACTTTCCTTCTGATTGCATCAATCTGAATCCGATCTTTACATGTGTGTCCACATATCCACCTTAGTATTTTCATTTTTGCTACTACTATTCTTTGCACATGTCTATGGTTCATGTTGAGATGTTTATTTATCATCGTATTATATTTACATTTTATGTTTTCTTTGGGTATCACTTATGTAATTAACCCATGGCTCTTCTCCTATATAAGAGAGCCCTGGGATCTCTTTTACGTTATGAATAAATTTTCTCTCAACATGGTATCAGAGCAACGGTCCTAGACAGGGGTTCTCGAACCAAAACCCTAACCCTAGCCACACCCGTTAGCCTCTCCTCGCGCCCTCTGTGTGCCTCTGCGCGCCGTCACGCGCCACCGCACCCTTGCGCGCCCCTCCGCACGCCTCCGGGCGGCCTGCGACGCCCCCCCAGCGTCGTCGCATCCCTCCAGACCTCGTGGTAGAGGTGGAGGCCATCAGCGTGGTCCTTGTTCTTATTGTCGTCGTCCTGGCCACTCAGAGGAGACATGTTTTCACAAGCACGGCTTTACGGCGTCTGCACGTGCTGCGAAGCAGACTGACTCTTCACCTGCACCTACTACTGATGCACGTTTTGACGATCTTGTCTCTAAGGTCTTCTACTTGCCCCTCTGCTCATGCGCCTACCCCATCATCCCAAACATCATCAGCTACAAGGTCTCCATCATGCCTCAGGTATGTCAGGAACATATTATTTCTACTGATGACACTGGAGATTTTATTGATGAACAGGAAGAGATAATTCCAGAGGATGGTAAGGCAGATGACCTGGAGATACCGATTGCTCTAAGGAAACCTCGTCGCCAATGTGCGACTTACCCAGTGGCTGCACATGCTTCCTTGGATCATCTGTCAGAGGACTACAAGAAGTTTATAGTGGGACTATCTGTTGTTACTATCCCACAGACGTATCAGGAGGTGCTCCAAGACAGTGGGTGGCGCCTCGCTATGGAAGAGGAGATGGTGACTTTGCGATCACATGGGACATGGAGCATTGTTTCACCTCCACCAAGAGCATCTATTGTGAGCTTCAAATGGATATTCACGGTCAAGCAAAGGGCCGATGGCAGTTTCGACCGATTCAAAGCAAGGTTTGTGGCTCGGGGGTTCACCTAAACCTATGGGGTGGATTATCAGGACACCTTCTCTCCAGTAGCAAGACATTCAACACTACGTATTCTGTTATCTGTTGTCGTTTCTAGGGAGTGGCCTCTGTATCAACTTGATGTCAAGAATGCCTCTCTATGGTGATCTCCAGGAGGAAGTATATATGCAACAACCACCAGGATTTGCTACTGAGGGGGAGTCTCAGAAGGTGTGCCACCTTCACAAGGCGATTTATGGCCTGAAGCAGAGTCCGAGAGCTTGGTATCAAAAGCTATCAGAGTTAATAGAGCAGAAGGGGTTTGTGCGATCTACTGCAGACCACTCACTGTTCGTACAGAGGACACCTAGAGGTATCGTAGCTATTCTTATTTATGTGGATGATATTGTCATTACAGGAGATGATGAGCAGGGTATTCTTACCGCCAAGGAGTTCCTTAGTCAACAGTTTGTAACTAAGGACCTTGGCAATCTTCGCTACTTTCTTGGATTGGAGTTCGCCAAGAATTAACGTGGACTCGTGGTGAATCAGAGGAAATTTGTTATGGACCTATCTGAGAAACGCATGACAGGGTGCAAACCTGCTTCTACTCATATGGATGCAAGCATGAGATTGTATGATGAGGACATCGAAGAAATTGACAGGTGGAGATATAGAGAGCTTGTTGGGAAGCTCCTATACGCAACCATTACCAGGCCAGATATTGCTTTTGCAGTTAGCAAAGTCAGCCAGTTCATGGAGCAACCCAGGAAGGTACATATGGATGCCGTATACATGATTTTGAGGTATTTGAAGACTTCGCCTGGCTCTGGCCTTATATCCAGTAGGGATGCATCACTTGAGGTGACATGATGTGCAGATGTATACTATGTTGGTTGTCCCAGAGACAGAAAGTCGACTTCTGGTTTTGCTATCTTTATAAGCAGCTCACTTGTTTCATGGAAAAGCAAGAAGCAGACTGTGTTGGCCAGATCTAGTGTTGAGTCTGAATACAGGGCTATGGCACAAGGATGTACAGAAATGATGTGGGTCAAATCAGTACTAACCAACCTTACTGTTGAGGTTTCTCTTCCTATGAAGCTTTTATGTGATAATCAAGCAACTTTATTTATAGCCAATAGCCCTGCGTTTCATGAACGGACAAAGCATATCGAGGCGGATTGTCACTACACTAGAGACATGATCAAGAAAGGCCTTATATCCACCTCTCATGTTTCCATAGGAGATCAGACTGCAGATATCTTCATGAAGGCACTGGCCAGAGGTCCATTTCAGAGATGTTGTTCTAAGTTGAGCATGATTGATATTTATGCTCCAGCTTGAGGGGGAGTGTTGAGATGTTTATTTATCGCCATATTATATTTACATTTTATGTTTTCTTTGGGTATCACTTATGTAATTAACTCATGGCTCTTCTCCTATATAAGAGAGCCTAGGGATCTCTTTTACGTTATGAATAAATTTTCTCTCAACAGTTCACCAGACATTCGGATTCATAGATCATAGCAGGTCTCACTGTTGTGTTGTAAATTTTTTTTTGAATTTCATAGGAATTTTCTTATCACAAAGAATAGTAGAGGCTCCTCTCCATTTTAACTAACATGTGTTTATTCTATTAGTAATATCTCCATCAATTTGCCATCATGTTGCAAAATAGATCCCAAGTATCTAAAAGAATCTCTCTTCTGAATGTTATCGTCACCAATCTTCGCATTGATTCCTTCATCATTGCTTCCATCAAAAGTACAGTCCATATATAGCCCTACTTATATGAAATTCTTTAGTCTTTAATGCATGTCTTCAGACTTCAAGCTTCTCATTTACTCCATCTCAAGTATCATCAATGAGCACAATATCATCATCAACAAATAACATACACCAAGGTATCTCATCCTAGATGTGAATTGTCAACTCGTCCATAATCAAATAAAAAGGAATGGACTCGAAGTTGAACCTTGATGCGGACCAATGTTGATGTCAAAATAGTTAGTCTTCCCATATTGTATCCTTACACAAGATGAAGTCCTATCATACATATTTTTATGAGATTAATGTATAGGATTGGTACTTATCTCTTCTCCAAAACTCTCCAAAATATTTCTCGTGGGACAGAATCATAAGCCTTCTCTAAATCATATGGAGATTCTTCCTTTTAGCTCTATAAATCTCCATTGTTCTCGGCAAGTGGATGGCTTCAATAGTTGAGCGACCTGGCTTGAATCCAAATTGGTTTACTTCTACATTGGAAACTTGCCTCAACCTTCTTTCAATCACACGTTCCCAAATTTTCATAGTATGACTCATCAGCTTGATACCTTTGTAATTTGAACAATTTTGAATGTCTCCTTTGTTCTTATAAAGAGGCATCATGATGTTTCTCCAATCTTCACGTATTTTCTTGCTTTTCCAGATAACATTGAATAAATTTGTAAGCCAAGTCAAGTCGCGCTCACTTAAAACTCTTCGAACTTCTATAGGAAGGAATGTCATCAGGTCCTACACCTTTCCCACGTCTTATAACCTTCAAAGCCTCCTCTACTTTCATCCTTCATATTCGTCTATAGCTCGCATGATTCAAGCAACTTTCACTGCTAGCTAGATCTACCAAAGTGATCTCTTTCTTTCCTTCCCTAATGAAAAGCATATGGAAGTACTTCTACCATCTAGTCTATGTATCCTTCTGAGTAACAAGCACGTGACCTTCCTCATCCTTAATGCATCTCACTTGAGAAGTCTTCGGTCTTTCCTTCTCTTGCTTTAGCCAATCAGAATATATCTTTCTGGCCCTCCTTAGAGTCGATATTTTGTAAAACTTTATAAGCTTTTGGCTTAGCTTTGCTTACAGCCTTCTTTGCTTCCTTCGCTATTTTGTAGATTGTGACAGTTTCACCTGTTCTATCCTTAGTCATAGCTTTAAAGCATGCTCTTTTAATTTTGAGCTTCTTTTGCACCCCTCCACTCCACTACCAAGCCTTATTTTGGCATGTAGCTCCTCATTTAACTCATCTAACATCTCTTTGTCCACCCTTCAAATACAAGATGCTACCACCTTCCACACCTCATTTGACTTCCGTTACAATCCCAAGATAAGTCTTCTAAAACTTTCTGCATGAAGCTTGATTGCTTCAATTGAGGATTCCACCATCTAGTTCTAGTGATCTAAAGAAACCCCCCCTTTTCTTTACCAGCCCTTTTATTTGCACATCCTTGACTAACAAGTGATGTTGGGTAGTCAAACTCTCTCATGTGATCACTTTGCAGTCTTTGCAACCCACCGATCTCTTCTCCTCAACGCAAAGTAATCTATCTGTGTTCTAGTCGGGACACTCTTGTAAGTAATTAAATGTTCCTCCCTCTTCTTGAAGACAATGTTTGCTATGAAAAGGTAATAAGCTGTTATAAAATCCAAAATGACTTTTCCCTCATCATTTTTATTGTCGAAGTCATGTTCTCCATGAACAGTAGCATACCCTGAAGCATCCTTTCCCACATATCCTTTATGATCTCCACCTAGAAAAATCGTCTCTTTTTGTGGGATTCCGTGTATAATCGTTATCCAATTCCTCCCAAAAAACTTGCTTAGTCCTTTCATCTAAACCGATTTACGACGCATAAACTGAGATGACATTCAGAATTTTTTCTTTAGCACTACTTTTAACAAAACAATCTAATCCCCGAATCTTTACACCTCAAACACACAATCCTTCAAATCCTTAAGAACAACCACTCCAATATCATTTATGCCCTTATCTTTACCTGAATATCAAAGTTTAAACTCAGCCATGGTCGATCCTTAAGAACCACACAATCCTTCAAATCACCATTTCTGCCCTCAACCACGCAATCCTTCAAAACCTTATCAACAATTGCTCCACTCAAACTCAATCATGACAGGTCCCAAGCTCTGGTAAATTGAGGAGAGTTGCGAACGAGAGATAAATTCCTAAATGGTGTTCTTTTTAAGGAGACTATTTAAAAATTTGTCTCAAAACAAATTGGATTTTTTTCAATAAGGATTTAAGCAAACATTTACAAAGGAACAAGATACGATTATTTCGTCATTTGTTTTATATAAACTATGGAATGGTCTAGAAGAATCCATGTCCTAAAGATATAATTGTTAAAACTAAAAGCACATAATTCATGAAAAATGAAGTTAAGCAAGATAAAATGTTAAAATGAAGCACAAAATGTTATCAAAATTAATTTATAACTAGATATCAATATTTATTAGAAATCAATAAATTAAATTTTCTGTTTATATCTCAAAAATTAAAAACAATATAGTAGATGAATAGGAAAAATTAAGGATGTCACTTTCCCTATTTGTTTGCAGTCATGTTTTAAAAATTAATTCACCTTAAAAACACAATTATAATTACATGAAGTAGGAGTATAATTCAATCATGTATAGAGGTTCTAAATTAGCCATTAATAACTATGAAGTTTCATGGGTTATTCTTGATAAGAAAAATAATAATAATAGCCTTTCAAAATATATGGTTAAACTACAATTCAACAAAGAAGCATGGGTTTTGTTAGACTAGTTCATTGTATAATGCAAGTCATTTTGTTAAAATTCTCAATAATAACAGGCAAGATCTGGAATAGGCGAATAAATAAAATGTATGCATAAAAAAAAGAAAGAGGATGAGATTAGACATCATTCAAAGTGCCCATTAGGGTTTGTCCTTAGAGAGGATGTCACTCCCAGAATTCCAGTGCATTGTGTTTGGCAATCCGCTTCCAACATACAATGGTAAGTACAAAGGTCGACACACTCCTAGAGAATCATCCTCGAAAGCATATCACATAACAACAACAATCGAGATAAAAAGATTTGATGGCTACCAATGCAAAGAAAGAATGTGAGTAGATATAAATGAGGTCGCCTTTGGAGAAATAAACAGTGAGTCATTCTAGAATGGTTGAGACCCTTCAATTCGGTAATCATCCAATAAAGGCATTTGTTGGATTCCCAAACGATCAAATTTCAAATTCATGAAATAGATTAATGTATCTGATAAATCAAATACAGCCCACAACAAAGTATTGACATCTGAGATCTAGATTGTCTCTCGTGAGCCCAAGCTCGAGTAGGATTGCATGCGCACGTGGTCCTCCACTTCTGCTTTTGCTACAAGAGCTGTTTTTATTGTAAGCCAGGTAATTTGGGGGGTCTGGGTATCCCCTCATTAACTAAAAGATGTTTACATGAAGTACAAGTGAAGGACTAATCCTTACAAGTGAGGTGGCCAACATGGCCTTGAACTTGGAAAGAGTGAAAAATAAAATGGTGGACTTGAACAAGAAAAAGATAAGATAGGAAAATGATAATGTTGAACAATGGGTGATTTAGTTGTTTCTCGCCTTAGAAGAATCTCCGCCAACTGGAGCAGATCTCCACAATTTAGGTGATTCTCGTTAAAGCAACTCAAAACATCTGGGTGCTGACTTGAGTTGGCCGGAGACACATCATTTTGTTGAAAGTAGTGCATCAAAATTGTCTCCCTCAGAAAAATTCCTCCCACCATATGCACATCGGCTCCACAAATTTCCCATTGTTGTCGCCTTAGGTGCTTCTCTCCTTAGAAGAATCCCTTTAGCGTGTGGGAAAGATTTCCACAACTTAAACAAACAAGCACGAGAGAATAAGTGGGTAACTACTTCCGCATCTGAGATGCATGTGGTGTAGGTATCCACAATTTATCTGCGTTACTTGAATCTTTGGTCCCATTTCTTGAAAATGTAGGAGCAACAACAACAACGAAGCCATTTCCCGCATTTAAGTAGGGTCGGCTACATCGATTCTTTGCCTCCATCCAGATCTATCTTGGGTCATTCTCAGGCTTAGATCCAGAAAATTAAGATCCCTTCGTATAGTCTCATTTCAACACTTCATGGGCCTTCCTCATCCTCCTTTAGTTGGCTCATCCCAAAACTCGCATCTCCTCACCGATGCATCAAATGACCTCCTTTGCAAATGGTTAAACTACCTTAAGCGATTTTCTTGCATCTTATCCTCGATCGGAGCTACATCAACTTTCCTTTTGATGGCTCCATTCTGAATCCGATCTTTACGTATGTTTCCACACATCCACCTTAGCATTTCCGTTTCTTTTACTTCCATTCTCTACACATGTCTATGGTTTACGGCCAACATTGAAGGATATGGTATTTTCCTCAAGCGCAGCATGGAAGTGTGATCGTCTTATCGGATACGACGCAGAACGGCTAGTCGAACTAGTTGTTCCGTGCAGCGGAATTTAAAAATTTTTCATGCGATGAAATCACATGATCCAATAACGATTCTCGGATCGTTTCATCTATAACCACAACAAGTATAAAGGAATACCTCTTGAAGCGTGGTTGATCGAGTCTCTAAGTAAAGAAACCTCCTGTCTCAAGTCCGATCGTCGGAGAAGTCGCTTGCGAGCGCGGGGATGAACGTGTGATCCTCGCAATCCAACAAGATGATCCAAGCACGGTTGGCTCCTGATCTCGTCGTACGAGATCGAAAGTCTTCTTTACGAGCGTAGCACTCCAAGAAGACGGAGAACCGAAGAACGTCGAAGCGGCGGCGCGGTGGCGAAGGCGACGGCGAAACTCTCCTCTAGGGTTTGGTGGACAACCACCAAGAAGAGGGAGAGAGGGTTGGCGTGTGAGAAGAAAATGAGAGAGAGTTTGCTCCAAAACTGCATATCCTTAGAGAGCATGGTATGCCTCTCTATTTATAGGGTTTGGGGATCCATGGATCTCAATCCATGGGACTTATAAAATCAATGGATGAGATTAATTTATATTCAATCCAATGGTCAAGATTGTTGTTGGTAAAAACCAATAAATTATGATTTAATTTATATCAAAATATATTTGACAAAATCAAATATAAATCAATCCTAAATTACATCAACCAAATAAGAAGAGAATATACATGGAGATTACATCTCTCATGTATAATAAGGTGGATGGCCACCTATTCCAAATAGGACTTGGTGGTCGTCTCAATCCATGGGACTTATAAAATCAATGGATGAGATTAATTTATATTCAATCCAATGGTCAAGATTGTTGTTGGTAAAAACCAATAAATTATGATTTAATTTATATCAAAATATATTTGATAAAATCAAATATAAATCAATCCTAAATTACATCAACCAAATAAGAAGAGAATATACATGGAGATTACATCTCTCATGTATAATAAGGTGGACGGCCACCTATTCCAAATAGGACTTGGTGGTCGTCCCCTCCTTCCCCTCCTTTCCATATGGAGGCAATCTCATGAGATTTCATGAGATTGCATATCTCCTTGGAAATCTTTCATTATTTAATCCAACAACTTTTATTGTGATTTATTCTTAAAAAATACTTCATAATTAATTTTTAGAATATTGCAATCTTGTTATTGAAAAATTGTGAATCACATTCACAACCCAAAACAACATATAATTTACATTTTCAATTAATTATACAATGTTTATCCAATAAACATAATAATTAATCAACAAATATAAAGTATAATTAGCTCTCTCTAATACATTATAAATCACATGTATAGTATAATATGAATAATTGGATATTGCTATCAATATTATTCTTATCCATAATAATTAAATCATATTTAATTATATTGGATAACTTCTACACACATCAAGATGATTAAATCACATTTAATCATTAATTTTTTAATGCTCAGATCTTATGGAATTATTCTGGAACCCTCTCAAGAATAACGTGATTTCTCCGCAGATACTTGGAGATAAGGACAGGGCGATTGTATTGTTCCACGTATAATGACTTGGATGTTGAGATCATATCTCAAATCCAGATCCCATGGACCTCCCACAGATGCTTGATCAAATCAAGACCGTAGACCTAATCTTCCCATTGCATCTGAATCTTATTCAGATCAATGTCCAGTATATGGACTAAGATTAGGTTACTTCTCTAATGAGAGGAGTCACTAAAATCCAAACCCGTTTCATCACTCCCTCGGAATGGAAGCGTCATGGTTATACAATCGTTTATGATCACATCACCCTCAGGTATTCCCAATACCTGTACATCCTGCATACTGGAATACCTATGATCATTCTTAAGATAAAGATCACTTTTATACTATCATCTTTAGGGTTTGATCATTAAGTTTCTCAAACTTGGTCACTGGGATTTGGTATAGATCATATGCTTTCCCAAAGCATATACCTTACCTTCAAATTCATGCCATGCTTCCAAAGTATGACGACCATGCATGGAATTTGATCAGTCCTAATACCTCATGAGTGAGCTCGTGTCTCCCGGTTCATAAGTGAACCTGTATGATCACTTTGAGAGATCGTATTACTCATATGTCCTTACATGCACACCAGCTCGCCGGTGTATAGACCTTGGTTAGGGTCATCAACCTATTGGTCTGCCAAATGTACATACTCAGACATATAGCAACACATATGTCTCCGATCAGAGGATGCATGCCTATGCTGTGACAGCATTCAATATAGGTCTTTGGTTATCTCGATCTCGTTAAGTCAACCCATTGACTCAACTAATCTGACACCTCCGAATCACTATTCTCATGCAGAGGACCTGCATCAAGAGATCGGTCAGATATCAGCCATATGAGAAAGGATTGTCATCTCCTACTCAGACTAGAGATCATCACTTAACAATCATTTGATGATGCTTGATGAGTCCTCTATCTAACTCCTTAGATATTCATCCAAGCATCATCCTCTATGATTCATTCAGTGAATCAACAACTGTATGATCATCAAGTTAGCCATGTACATAACCCTTATTGTACAGAGGGACCTTATAGTGCATTCATTCATTCAATCTCAGAAAGGGAGTGAAAAATAATCAATAACTTTTATTGATAAATCATTTATTACAATAATATTTATTGTAGGAATGGTTCGCCCGGGGCTCACATTGCTAACAAACATTTCGATCCATAAAGCATAGCAGTTCTCGCAACTGCTTTATAAAACTTTCCTTTGATTTTCAAAGTAATTTTCTTATCACAAAGAACATTAGAGGCTTCTCTCCACTTTGATCAACATGCATTTATTATATTTGTAACATCTCCGTAATCCCCAACATGTTACAAAATAGATGCATGATATCTAAAAGAATCTCTCTTCTGAATGGTATCGTCACCAAACTTCACCTTGATTCCTTCACCCTTGCTTCCATCAAAGTACACTCCATATATTCAATCATAGACCTACTTATACGAAATACTTTAGTCTCCAATGCATGTCTCTAGACCTCAAGCTTCTCATTTACTCCATCTCTAGTCTCATCAACCAACACAATATCATCAGCGAATAACATACACCAAGGTATCTCATTCTGAATGTGACTTGTCAACTCGTCCATAATCAAAGTAAAAAGGAATGGACTCAAAGCTGAACCTTGTTGTAGACCAATGTTAATATCAAAATAGCATGTCTTCCCAGATTGTATCTTTACACAAGATAAAGCCCTATCATACATATCTTTTATGAAGTTAATGTATAGGATCGGTACTTATCTCTTCTCCAAAGCTCTCCACAATATATCTCGTGGGACATAATCATAAGCCTTCTCTAAATCAATAAAATCATATGGAGATTCTTCCTTTTAGCTCTATAAATCTACATTGTTCTCCTCGACAAGTGGATGGCTTTAATAGTTGAGCGACCTGGCATGAATCCAAATTGGTTTACTTTTATTTGGAAACTTACTTCAACCTTCCTTCGATCACACGTTCCCAAATATTCATAGTATGACTCATCAACTTGAGAGGAGCCCCCTTCATGAAAACCAAATATTCAGAAGTAGGGATAGCCTCTCATTCCATAACCACCCACCACTACAAACTTGTCCACATGGGAATAGCATATTGGTTTCCCAATAACTACCATTACCACAACAAAGGAAAGGAGGAAAGTCTACACGAGATTAAGGAGAATAACTTGGTGAAGATCAATAGTTCGTTCATATTCGATATCACCGACTTGGCTTGAGAAGGGGAATGATGCTCTTTTCTCGGTTTTCGGCGATATATCATCGATATAATGGCGATATATTGCCACAATAACAATGATATATAGCCATTTAAGTTTTATGTTGAAGAGAAATGTGGTTGATTTGGGCTCTATTTAGCATAGATCGTATAAAGATGTTTTCCAATTGAACATATATGCTAGTCATAATATATATTATACATGCAAATATGAAACACTATTAGAAGTCACAATTTCAAAAAAATCAAATTTCATTTGCATTTCCCCAAGTTTTTGGTCAACTTGGGCGAAATATCGATGGCATTTTTAATTGAAAATAACCACAGGTAAACTCCCAAGATGGGAGCTACCGTCAGAAAATTATATTAAAAATAAAAATAAAGTCACTGATACATTAGCGAGACATGTTGGCAATATGTCTTCCCACGCTAGCGAAATGCCAATGAAATCGATATTTAGGGTCATATTATATATAGAGTTCAATGGGGCTGCCCCTTTGGGGGAGCTAACTTGGCTCCCCCCGCGACATTTCGCCCATTTCTTGCTTTTATTTTTGAAAATTTCTTCCATGAATATTCATCACTATATCCCTATATTATGTTATTCAAATTTCATGTGAAACAGATACTCGTACAGCCTCCATCCAGACAATCATTTTTTAACGGTAACAGAATTGCTAAAAACGACCCCGTCTGGATGGAGGTCGTAGGAGTCTCTGTTTCTCACGAAATTTTAATGACATAATATAGGGATATATTGATGAAAATCCACAAAATAAATTTCAAAAATAAATAAAATATCTGGATGAAATGGGACGGGGGGAGCTAAGTTAGCTCCCCCATGGGGGCAGCCCCATTTTACCCTTATATATAAGTACACCAAAAGTTTACATGGGGGCAGCCCCATTTTACCCTTATATATAAGTACACCAAAAGTTTACAACCAAACAACATGATACTATATTTCAATCCCTTAACTCATCCTTGGTTGAAATTTGGAAAATTCCAACATAGAATTAGCATCTCAATTGATAATAACTAACTTTTAAGCACAACAATCCCCTACGAATTCACAATTTGAAAAAGAAAATCCACGGGAAACGAGAAGCATCTTTCGATTACCACATTTTTCTTCCAATAAAGGTACCTTCCAGTTTGAATCCCCACATGCGATACCTACTTTCACCCCTATAGGAATGAAGTGAACTATGTCTTGAACCTCTGCCCTCAGTGTTGAGGTATATAGTAGTAACAACAACGTGTTGTCCTTGGTGTAATCTTCATCATGACTAAAACTATCGATTTCTCTTTCATGTTGGTGAGCTAGAAAAATTGAAATATCGACGACACGTCGGTGATATTTCGATGAAGTTGAGCTGAAATTGGTGAAACGCATAGCAGAAAATAGCATGACGTATGTCAATTTTGATTTTGCCAGAACCATGAAATCGAAATATTACCGATATTTCGATGTTATTCGATGTAATTTTACACCATTGATCCTCAGGGTTGGTGTTCTAAAGGTCATGCACTCATATCATATTTCATGACTATCGGGAAAGACCATCTTCATTTAACCCCTGTTTATAGTAACATTCACATCAGTGTCGTTCTCCAAGATAGCACTGCTAACATCTTGCCTTAAGGCTCTCGAACCCATTCAGAGCCTATAATGTTTTTTCCTGTTGCTTAAGGTCCCTTAGGCTTCTATAAATTAGGCATCCACGCGTAAGCATGAAAAACAATAGTGCCAACCAGTTCTAAAAAAACACATTATTAATACGTTGAACTTACTTTGTGGGATCTCCACTCAGGTTGATATGCCACTATGGAGAAACTCCTGATGGACGTCATCCACATCCCAAGCTTTGACTTCAGGACTAAAGATTAATCAAGTCTCATAGTCAATAAATCAATTGTGTTATCTTTAGATCCAATAAAATTCACAATCATCACACCTCAAGACACGAAATTCCTTAAGATCTTAAGTCAGATTTAGATGTGTCTCCTCATTTTCTAGTTGAACTTTGAATTCTTAATATTGACAATTGTGGTCATATTATTGTAATGCATCGAGATTGCAACAATTGGCTTGGTCATCATGGGAATTTCAGAGAAAAGTTCTCGTAGTCATTTAGCTTCAATTCCAGTGGTGTCCAAAACATACAACTCATCCTCAAAAGTAGATTGAGCTAGAATGGCCTTCTTCACAAACCTCCTAGAGATTGCACTGCTTCAAACAATAAATGCATACCTAGTAACACTATTGCTTCCAGACTCATCTATTTTCCCTACCAATCTTGCATCAATGTATCCTTCTAACACAGAATGATATCTACCACAACATAAACCAAGAAAAATAGTTCTCAAGTACCGCAGTACTCGATGCAGAGCCTCCTGATGAGTACGGTTAGGGAAACTTGTTTATCAACTCAGTTTTTCAACCAAGAACAAAGCATCACCCCTCGTGTAATTTACAAGATATATAAAACCTCCTATGATTTGTGAGTAGAAGAGTCAGGGCACAAGAATTCCACTTTGGTTCTTGTAAAGAGTTTTGGATTAATGAAAAGGAGTTCTTACATCTTTTTTTGCTATTTGAATACACAAATTTCTCAAGTACCTTCTCACCATAATGAGATCGAGAAACTATAATCCCATCAACTAACCTCGCCAATTGGAGAACTAAGACCACATCAACGGTACCAATGTCCTGCACCTCAAATTTATTACTTAAAAGCTATTGAGTTTTGATAATCTCACAAATGATCCAAATAATGATATGTCATCAAGATATATACATACAAGCATAACACATTACACACCAATTTTCACCTTGGAATAGACACAATTCTCCTATTCATGAACTTTAAAAGCCATATGACAAAATAATCTTGTCAGAATTTTCATGCCACTACTTTGGTGCTTATTTTAATTCGTAAAGAGAATTACCTGGCTTGCAGACTTTTCCTTCAACCTCCTCAACATCACCATGAACATCAATTTGAAGGATAAATAAATCGTTATACATATGTCAATGCTATAAGTATTTAGATTTTGATCATCTCGAGATCATGAGAATAGGTGTCAAATTAATCGATGCCTTCCTTTACCTAACTCCCTTGGCACTAGCTTTCTATTTTTCAGCATATGCGTCAAGCCTAAGCTTAATCTTTAACACCCATTCACATTCAATAGTAGATAATCGTTTGGGTAAATCAACTAATCCCAAGTTTATTAGTCATAATGGAATTTATCTCTGACTTGACAACTTTTTTACATTGTTTTGCTTCAGATAAAGCCATGGTTTTTTTAACTTGTGGGATTGCCCTTGATCTGATAGGCAACGTAGTTCCTACAAATATCCTTCGAAATCCATGATTGTTTATCCCTCCTAAGATCAACCCTACCCAACGGTTCATTGCTCATGGAGTGACTCAACCTCCATTATTTGATATTTTTCCACTTGGTATGGAATAGAACTTGATGTGGAAGTTACATCGTTGGTCAAATTGCCAAGAACCTATGTGCATATCTATGTTCTAAATAGCCTAAGAAGATTACATCAACAGTTTTATGACCTATCTTCTTTCTTTTGTATTATGTGACTAAAACCTTAACGAGGCAGCCCAACACTTTAAACCTTTTTAAACTCAATTTCCTATAACTCCACAATTCAAACAAACATTGTTCCTTGTGCATTTGAGAAACTCTATTCAGAATATAGCATGTCATATTCAAGGCTTCTCCACATATATAGATTGGAAATTTAGAATTTTGTAGGAGTGTGTTGATCATTATTGAGAGTTATATTTAGCTTTCCTTATTTATTATGTATCTTATGTTTCTTTCATCTCTATTATATTATTTGTCCCCTAGTGTTTCTCCCGTTATGTAGGGGCCCTTTCATAATCAAGTTATTTTATTTTTCTCGTATGGTATCAGGGGATGGTGCTAGATCGGAGCTTAAGCCCTACATACTCCCACCCGCCACCGCTCAGCCTTCGTGTTGTCATCGACCCTCACACCATCGACCCTCCCGCCACTGCCTCATCTTCCTGACGACACCCCATATGTTACCACCTAGCCCTAAGCACAACCACGCAACCCTAATGATGGCTTAAGGCTCCTCTATACGACCCCAGCGGGTCCGTCCACCAAGCCATATGCGACTCTGAGTGTCGCTTCGCCCACAGGGCCCACCCAATGGCACGACCTCTAGCCTCATAGGCGCTCCTGCCAGTGCATCGGACCACGTGCTTCTTCTACGTTTGTGGTCCCTAAGAGGTCTGATTTTGGGCGAAAAGGGTGCTTTTAAACATCTAAATCACACCATCGTTGCTAGCACAGATCCGAGGTTGATGGGAACGGATGTGGCATGGCCTACACACATAATTGATTCTCCATATGATGTGTAGACACACTCATATCATCTAGATTCCCAGTCGTATGCTTTCATAGCTTCTTCATCATGTCAGGAAAAAAGGGTGACTTATTTTCCTTCAGTTTGCGGGCCCGTGAGATGGATAGGACCAACTATAAGTTGTGGTCCATGCAATTTATGACCATCATCCAGTACAGTAACGAGTAAATTTTGACATAGCCAGAACCAATCGACAAAATCAGGGCAGATGCTTCGTGGAAGCAAGATGACACATATATGTTTGTATGGCTAATTGGTACTCTGATCACAAAGACAGCCAATGACACCCTCCATCACTCCACTGCCAAGGCATTGTGGGACATTCTCGCGGCTACTTACTCTCATAACAGGAATGAGATGGTCATGCAACTTCGTATGATTTCTTTATAGCCAAGCAGGATGGTTACCTTCTTCATGTCTTCTACTCATAGCTCGAGGGCATGTTTGAGATGCTTTAGAGCTTCATGCCTCTGAATGTTATCGTAGAGTAGTAGCAGACATACAGGAAGGCCACTATGGTTGGTGTGTTTATGGCAGTACTTAGCTCATAGTACAATACAACATGCACCTAGCTTCTCATGACTCACGAGTGTGGTTATACCTCTTATGGAGGATGCCTACAACATATCAAGCAAGATCACAATGTTACATGCTGCCACTACACAGATCTTATCTGCGATGACTGTATCTCATGGCAAAGGAGGTCCAACTCAGTTCAGAGGACGTGATGTTCGTAGTAGAGGCGGCAGACAGCCGCATCAACCATGCACCTAATGTCACCGTTCTGGCCACTTTGAGGACACTTTCCATCATAAGCATGGTTATCCGGCTTCCGCTCGTGTTACCTAGCAATTAGAGCCTCCTACCGCTTCTGTTGATCAAAAGTTAGATGATCTTGTCTCCCATCCGAGGAAGATGACTAATGTTGCCACCACTACTAGTGCTCCTTCAAGCCCTTCTGACATTGTTGCCACAGTTAGAGCCTCTGCTAGTATCTGAGGTATTGCTTATACCCTTATATGTTGTCACAGGGCAGACAGGATAGATTGGGTTATGGATTCCGATGCATCTCATCATTTGTGCAGAGACAAAGCTCGGTTCACATCGTACAAATATATACCTCCAGGAAGACCCGTTGATATTGCAGATGGGACTCATTGCCCTATTATAGGATGTGCGGAGATTTGTTTGTTGCCATATATGTATCTACAGAATGTGCTTCATGCACCCGATTTCTCTATGAATTTTTTGTATATAATTACTGTCCTGAGATAATACATACTATGTATAGTTGTTGCCCCTAAAAAGGACTTTCGCAGTCGTCTCAGTTCAGACACCGGCTCATTCTCGTCCAAAACTATGACGAACCTAAATGGATGGTTGTTAGTCAGATCACCAAGGATTTGCATTGTTATGTCATATTTGACCCTTCTTGTCATGTGTTTCAGGATATGCTCATGGGGAAGGTGAATGAATCTGTCCGTGAACAGGAAGGTCCCTACATACCAGCCCAATCTCCACATACTGGCGCTTCTTCTATTCTCACTGGATCGATCTTTCCATACATATGGCATCTTCAGTTTGGCTACTGTCCTCTGCAAAAGATGTGTCAAGTCCTCCCTCAGATCCCAACTCTGCCACTTTTCAATGCGAGGCTTTCCAGCTTGGGAAGCATCACCAATCTAGTTTTCCCGGTCGTTAGAGTCATATTATCAGTACCGGTGTTGCAGAAGTTGGTATTCAATATTCAGACGAAGGGATTGAATAGAGAATTGTTAACGCATATATTAGTTGTTTGTGTGTCTCTCTGTTATTTTTATGTCCAGTTGTATGCTTTATGTAATTTACCCATAGGCTACTCTCCTATATAAGAGAGCATAGGGCTTATGGAATAAACATCTCTTTCATTTTTCCCAACATGGTATCAGAGCGACGGTCCTAGACCGGAGTTCTCGAAACCCTAACCCACATTCTAAGTTCATAGGAAGTGGTACATCTAGATATAGATTTGTAAGTACAGCCTTCACCCACATCATCTCTGTGCTAGCCTGATTATCACATTCTAAGTTCATAGGAAGTGGTACATCTAGACATAGATCTGTAAGTACAGCCTTCACCCACATCATCTTTGTGCTAGCCTAGGCCATAGCCTTATATTCGGATTCAGCACTAGATCTGGCTACCACGATCTGTTTCTTGCTCCTCCATGAGATTATAGAATCTCCAACATAGACTGCAAACCCCGAGGTGGACTTCCTGTCCTTGGGACAACTTGCATAGTCTGCATCCGCACATGCTGAGATAGAAATCCCCTTTCCCTTCTTGAATATCAAACCTGCACCTGGAGATGATTTGAGGTATCTAAGTATCATATGTATGGCATCCATATGAATCTGACGTGGTTGCTCCATGAACTGGCTCACACGATTCACAGCAAAGGGTATATCGGGCCTAGTGATCATGACATACAACAGTTTTCCTACCAGTTCTCTGTATCTTCTCCTGTCCACCTCCTCTGTGTCATCATCATAGAGCTTCATGCTGGGGTCCACTGGTGTCGTAGCAGGCCGACACCCAAGCATACCTGTTTCACTCAACAGGTCCGTAACATATTTCCTCTGCGACATTACTAATCCATACGGATTTCTAGCAAATTCCAGCCCCAGAAAATATCTGAGGACTCCAAGATCCTTAGTGACAAATTCGCTCCCCAGCTTCTCTTTCGCCTGCTTTATGCCTTGCTCATCATCTCATGTAATCAAGATGTCATCTATGTAAACCATAATTGCAATAATACGTCTTGAAGTCTTCTGTACAAACAAGGAATGATCAGCAATGGAGCGTTTGTATCCATGTTTTTCAAAGAGGTCTGAGAGCTTCTGAAACCATGCTCTGGGGCTCTGCTTAAGGCCATAGATAGCCTTATGAAGTCTGCACACCTTGGAACACTCCCCCTCAACAGCAAAACCGGGTGGCTGTTGCATATAGACTTCCTCCTGCAGGTCTCCATATAAGAACGTGTTCTTCACATCCAACAGATATAGCGGCCACTCTCGATTGACTGCGACTGACAGCAAGATCCGGAGAGTGGAATGACGGGCTACTGGCGAGAATGTATCAAGGTAATCCACCCCGTATGTCTGTGTAAAACCACGTGCAACAAGGCGGGCCTTGTATCTGTCAATGTTGCCATCTGCATTTTGCTTCACCGTAAATACTCACTTGCAGCTCACCGGAGTCACATCTGGAGGTATAGGAACTAGACTCCAAGTTCCCCTAGATTGAAGTGCCGCTATTTCCTCCTCCATTGCTAGACGCCATCTACTATCCTACAGAGCATCTTGATAATTCCGTGGAATATCAACAACTGACAAGGCCACCACAAAGTTCCTGAAATTCCCAGATAGTCGCTCAAATGACACAGAAGCTGCCAATGGATATGTAACGCAGCTCCTCTTCAATTTGCGTATAGCAATAGGAACACCTAAATCAGTTGTGTCCTCATCTGGCCCCTGCAACATATCCTGCTCAGAAATATCATTAGATCCATCAAGAGAAGTATCTTCAGTACATATCATAGGCGAGCTAGGAGATGAACCATGACCATGAGCTGGAGGAGGCCTGCGGGTATAATGGAACGGTAGTGGTGAAACGGGGATCGATGGTGGTGGTGGTGGTGGTGGTGGTGATGGCGGTGACGGTGCTGGAGGTGGCGGTGTCATGTATATAGCGTCGGTAGTCAGTGGAGGTAGCTGTTGATCACCTGAAGATGAAAAATACATTACGGATTCAAAAAATGTAACATCTGCACTGACCATATACCGCCTACGCAAAGGATCAAAACACTTGTACCCCTTTTGAGTTCTGGAGTACCCAACAAACACACACTTGACAACCCTAGGAGAGAGCTTGTCAATACCGGTAGACAACTGGTGGACAAAGGCAACTGAACCAAACACACGGGGAGTAAGGGAAAACAGATCCCTCCCAGGATAGATAATGAAAAAGGAATCTGTTCATCCAAGACAAAGGACGGCATATGGTTAATTAGGTACCATGCAGTGAGAACCGCGTCACCCCAGTAAGAATAAGGAACATGACTCTGTATAAGAAGTGATCTTGTGACATCTAGCAGGTGGCGATGTTTCCTTTCAGCAAACCCATTTTGTTGAGAGGTATAAGCACAGGATGTTTGATGTATAATCCCTTTTGAGGAGTAGTAGTTGGCTAGGACATGAGTGCACAGTTCTAGGGCATTATCACTTCTTACAAACTTCACAGACGTGGAGAAAACATTTTGAATTTCATTCAGAAAATGGATAATAATATCGCCTGCTTCAGATTTATTTTTCATCAAAAATACCCATGACACACAAGAGAAGTCATCCACAATAACTATATAAAATATGTGTCCCTGATGATCAGGTACACGACTCGGACCCCAAATATCAATATGAAATAACTCAAACTTGGAGGTACTACTCCGACCTGGACGACTAAGAAAGGTAGACCTGTGATGCTTTCCCAACTGACAAGCCTCACATTGGATAGATGTGTGAGGAAGACCCTGGGCTAACACACGACGCAACTTCTGAAGCGGTAGATGCCCAAAGCGCAGATGCCACAGTAAAGGAGATACATGTCCAGTAGGAAGGGATGAGGTTCCAGCGAATGGAGTCTGATTTAGGCGGTAGAGGCCTCCTTGCTCATAGCCACGACCAATCACGTTGCCCGTACGGATGTCCTGAAAAATAAGAGAAGATGGATCAAAAATTTCCCGACATTGTAAATCCTTCGTAATCTGACTGATTGACAACAAATTCATTGAAAAGTCAAGTGCATGTAGCACATTCTTGAGCTGCATAGAAGATGTCAGTCTAATCTCCCCCTGACCAGTGATGGGAGAATGTGTACCATTGGCAATGACCATTGTTCGGCCTGGAGGAATCTGAGAATATCCTGTAAGCAAACTCTGATCGCCACATAGATGATGTGGGTGAAGGCTGTACTTACAGATCTATGTCTAGATGTACCACTTCCTATGAACTTAGAATGTGATAATCAGGCAGCCTTGTTCATTGCAAACAATCCAGCTTTCCATGAGCGGACCAAGCATATTGAGGTTGACTGTCACTTCATATGTGACATGATTCAGAAGGGGTTCATTGCTACATCGCATGTCACCTCAGAGAATCAAACTGCCGATTCACCAAGGCATTACTACGAGGCCCATTCCAGAAGTGTGCGTCCAAGCTGAGCATGATTGATATCTATGCTCCATCTTGAGGGGGAGTGTTAACGCATATATTAGTTGTTTGTGTGTCTCTCTGTTATTTTTATTTTCAGTTGTATGCTTTATGTAATTTACCCATAGGCTACTCTCCTATATAAGAGAGCCTAGGGCTTATGGAATAAACATCTCTTTCATTTTTCCCAACAAGAATAATCGGTATTTGGACGACCATTCAAGATTATTCTATTTTATATGTTTTTTATTATTTTAAATATAAAAATTCATTCTAATACATTTATTCTTATATTTATATGTATATATATGGTTATCAGTTAATAACAATCCAAGATAAAAGTACCACTCAACAAGGTATATATATATATGAAATTTTGATATTTATGGTGATACCATGATTAATGGTAACACTTAAAAGTTAAAAAATAAAAAAATTGCAATACTCAGTCACTAGTCAGTCTAATAGTCGGTCGTCTATTCACTCAAGCCGACTATTGGCCAATTAGAGGTTTATTCATTCAGGGAGCCCATGCACCTCATAGTCAGATTAACTATTCAGTATAGTCAGCCGTCTATTACAACATTGTTGGGAAAAGTAAGCGAGTTATTATTCCTGGGAACCCTAGGCTCTCTTATATAGAGGAGAGACATATGGGAAAATTACATAAAATAGACATAAAGGAAATAAAATAACATAAAAGGTACATAGGAACATAGAAATATCTCTAAGTCTACACTCCCCCTCAAGATGGAGCATAGATATCGATCATGCTCAGCTTGGATGGACACTTCTAAAATGGCCCCCTAAGTAATGCCTTGGTAAAGATATATGTTGTTTGCTCTCCTGAACTGACATGTGAGGTAGAAATCAAACCCTTCTGAATCATATCTCTAGTATAGTGGTAGTCTACCTCAATATGCTTAGTTCTTCCATGGAATGCAGGATTTGCAATAGATAAAGCAACATGATTATCACATTGTAGTTGCATGGGTAGAGGTACATTTACATGCAAATATGCTAACACTGCTCGAACCCACATCATTTCTGTGCTTTCTTGGGCCATATCCCTATAGTCAGATTCGACACTTGATCTAGCCACCACCATTTGTTTCTTGCTTTTCTAAGACACGAGAGAACTGCCAATAAACACGGCGAAGCCTGAAGTAGTCTTCCTATCCTTAGGATATCCTACATAATCTGCATCAGCACATGCAGACACGGACAGAGTTGCTCCTTTTCTGAATAGTAATCCTACACCTGGAGACAATTTTAAATATCTCAAAAGTATGTATACACGGTGTTGTCAAAAGCTCTCCGGGCGCTCGCCTAGGCTCCCAGGCGAGGCGAGGCGAGGCCCAAGCGCCTCGCCTCCTTCTAGGCGAGGCGTTTTGCCTCAGGCGCCGCTCAGGCGAGCGCCTGGCTTGAGGCTCTAGGCGCTCGCCTTGAGCGCCTAAGACAAAAGTAAGGCTTTCTGCCGATTTTGTGTGATTTTTATCCATGTTTAGGTTTTTATATTAGATATATATTAGTTCTAAGTATCATTATCACACATACTTATACATATGCACACACATGTATATGTAATTTACACACACTTCTAATTTATATGCGTATACAAGTACATTCATGTTTTAGTTCTAAATATTACATATACTTTTTAACTAAAAAGCATGGAAGGAAATATCGCAATATATCGGCGATATATCGCCGATATATCGATATCGACATGGGACCGATATGGGTACCGATATGGTGATATATCCCGATTTTCAGGCATTTTCTTCACAAAGGCTCATCAATATGGGCGATATTTCGGCCATATATCGTTGATATATCGTCGAAATATCGTATGGATACGATATCGAAACGATATCGATATCGATACGGCCTTCCATGCTAAAAAGTATTTTATTCTTCTCTATATATATTAGTTTGAAGTATTATAAATACATATATATACATATAAATAGACAAAACACACATGTATACATAGGCATGTACGCATACTTATACATAAACACATACACATGTATGCAAATATATATGCATACAGATACACATACATACAAATACACACATAAACATAAATATTTAATACATATACATACATATGCAAGTACATGCATACATTATACATACACATATTTTAAATAGTGGATTAATCGCAAAATATAATTTGGTGATAGCATATATATACACATACATAGACATAGACATGTATATGCACACATTTATATACACGCTTATAAACACACCCATAAATATGTTGGATTGGTTTTAAATTGAAATATAAGCTATACGTACATATATTTACAACTATACATACATACACACACAAGTACACGTACACATTTATATACGTGCATGTAAACACACCCACAAATATATTGGATTGATCTTAGATTGAAATATAAGTTATACATACATATATTTACAATTACACATACATACACATGTGTGTATGTGCATATATTAAATAGATTCGTGCATAATTTATTTATTTTTGTATATGGCGCCTTGCTTTTCTCAAGCGAGCGCCTAGGGAGCGCCTAGCGCCTCGGGCGTTTTGCACCCCCTAGCGCCTTGGAGCGCCTCTCGCTTTTAACAACATTGATACAGCATCCATGTGAACATGTCGGGACTGCTCCATGAACTGACTCACCAGATTCACTGCAAAGGAGATACCAGGTCTAGTAATAGTAATATGGAGGAGCTTTCCCACCATCTCTCTATATCTCCTTCTATCGACCTTATATTGTATCATCATCATATAACTTCATACAGTCCATAGGAGTAGTAGATGGTCGATGCCCAATCATGCATGTCTCAACAAGCATGTTTGTAATATATTTTGGGTCATCACAAGACCCTACGCATTCCTAGCGAATTCCAACCCTAAGAAATACCTTAGTGTACTAAGATCTTTGGTAACAAACTAATGACCCAGAAATTCTTTTGCCATCTTGACCTCCTACACATCATCTTCTATAACAAGTACATCATCTTCTATAACAAGTACATCATCCATATAGACCATACTGACAACTGTACCTCTAGATGTTCTCTGCACAAAGAATGAATGGTCTGCATTTGACCTCTTGAACCATTGCCTTCCAATCAGATCCGAGAGCTTCTGAAACCATACTCTTGTACTTTGCTTAAGGCCATATATTGCCTTATGGAGTCTACAGACATGTTGACACTCCCCCTCAGCAGCAAACAACGGAGGCTGCTGCATGTACACAGAGAGTAGAGTGACGAGCCACTTGAGAAAATATGTCCAAGTAAACCACGTCGTAGGTCTGAGTAAATCCTTATGCCACTAATCTTGCCTTGTAGCAATCAAGGCTCCCATCTACATGATGTTTAATAGTAAACTCCCATTTGCAACTGACAACAGACGCTCCAGGGGGAGCAGATACCAAACTCCAGTTACCACGTGATTGCAACGCGGCCATTTCTTCCTCCATAGACAGGCGCCAGCGACTATCCTTCAAGGCCTCCTGATAATTCCGTGGAATGATCACGACAGATAGAGCCACTGCAAATCTATGAAATTCCTCTGTCAGAGGATGAAAGAAGACCTGAGAAGCAAGAGGGTATGAAGAACAAGACCGTTTTTGCTTCCGAACTACAATGGGTAAATCCAGGTCATTGGGAACCTCCTCCAGCCATTGGCTATTCTCCTGCAATGATTCTTGCACGGATATATCTCCAGACCCATCGTTAGAAACCATGTTATCAAAACAAACCTGGGGCATACTTGATGATTGGCAATGACCATGAGAAGCAGTCTGACAGGTATAGAATTTACATAGTGGTGGAACAATGAGCACATGTGACTGGGTAGTAGGAGAGGGTGGAGGAGAGGGTGGTGGAGGAGGTGGTGGTGGTGGTGGAACCACAGACACAAGAGGAGGTAACTGACTCGTAGGAGGAGGTGACATGTCAACCTCATCATCTGAGTCTGATGAAGCCAACTTGTCACCTGTAGGAGAGAAATACAACACAAAATCAAAAAATGTGACATCAACACTGATATAGTATCTCCTCTACAATATATCATAACAACGGTATCCCTTCTGAGTCCTAGAGTATCTAACAAACACACATTTAACAGCTCTAGCCTCTAGGAGAGAGCTTGTCAAGACCTAGAATCAACTGGTGAACAAAAGCAACAGAACCAAACACACGAGGAATAAGTGAGAACAACTCCTTCTCAGGAATAGCTAAAGAGAAAGGAATTTTCTCACCCAAGACAAACGATGGCATGCGATTCACCAAGTAGTATGCTGTAAGAACCGCATCACCCCAAAATAAATGTGGGGCACTACTTTGAATAAGAAGAGTCTGAGTGGCATCAAGTAGACGACGATGCTTTCTCTCTGTAACACCATTCTGTTGAGAAGTATAAGCACGAGATGTTTGATGAATAATTCCACATGAAGAAAGAAAGTAGGATAGAGCACGAGTACATAATTCCAAAGCATTATCAGTCCGCACAGATTTCACAGAGGTAGAGAAAACATTCTACACTTCATTAATAAAAGTTTTGACCGCATGCCCTTCTTCAGATTTATTTTTCAAAAGAAATACCCATGAAAAACGAGAAAAAACATCTACAGCAACAAGATAAAAATGGTGTCTTTGGTAATCAGGGACACGACTCGGACCCCAAATGTCTACATGAAACAACTCAAAACGGGAGCTACTGCTCCAACTCTGACGACTAGGAAAAGTAGAGCGATGATGCTTTTCCAACTAACCTGCCTCGTACTGTAAAGAAGATCCTGGTGAAATATGCAACAACATATGACGCATCTTCTGAAGAGGGAGGTGACTAAACCGTAGGTGCCAGGTATATGGAGAAATTGGTCATGTTGCATGAGAGGATACGCCGGCATAAGGAGTTCGGACCAAACGATAAAGACCACATGCTCATGACCACACCCAATCACTCTGCCCGTAAGAATGTCATAAAAAAACAAGAGATGATAGGTCAAAAATAGCTCTACAATGCAACTTCTTTGTAATGTGACTAATGGATAACAAATTCATAGAGAAATCAGGAGCGTGTAACACATTCTTCAGCCGTATCGAAAGCGTCAAACAAATCTCCCCATGTCCAGTGATCGGGGAATGTGTCCAATCTGCAATCACAACAGTTCTACCCGGTGGAACCTGTCTATATGTTGTAAGATTATCTCTGTCCTCACATAAATGGTGTGTTGCCCCAGAATCCATAATCCAATCAATAATCTCAGATCTTTGACAGGATATAAAGCAAAAGTACTACCTGAGGTACTGCCGTAGCAGATGTACTAGCAGATACCTCGGTATGTCCTGGACAGTGACAATACGTACATGGCTGACAAATGTGACCTCCTCTACCACGAGGTCCGCGTCCACGGAAAGAATAAAAGCCTTCTCTTTTTCGATAGGTTTCCATAGCCGAAGAAGTCTGGCTAGGGGCTGTGGATGGAATAGTAATCCTGTTGAGCTTGCGAAATGCTTCCTCTATGGGAGGAATAGTGGCATCTGCTAGAATCTGGGAGTGAGCAGCATCATAATCAGGATCAAGAGCTGGTAGGAATACACCAACCATGGTAGCATTCCTATATGTCTTCTGCTGCTCTGGAATTGTCGTTAATGGCATGAAGTTGCGGAGCTTCTCAAACATCCCACACATGGATGTATACATCGATGAAGGGAGCGTCTGTTCTACCTAATAGTAAATATATCATGCTGTTGTTCGAGGATCTTCCTATGTTGCTGCGAGGATATCCCACATCGCCTTCGTCATAGGCTGATGTAACACGTCATTGGCGATCTCGATCGCCAATGTATCAGAGAGCCAAACTTTGGCATATGCATCATTCGCCTCCCACGAGGTGTTTGCCCCAATTTTCTCCATTGATTCCTCCTCGGTAAGAATGTGCTTCTTACCATTTGACTTCATGAACTGCATAGCCCATAGCTCATAGTTTATCCCGTCCATTTTGACAATAGGTGTTGGACCTCTGAAGGTGCCTTGGTGGGTACATCGACTTTGTACTCTGACATATTGCCGGATGTAAAAGACTAGGATTTTGTAGACCAAAGAGTGAATGTCTACACAAACATGTGTGGATTTGAATACATATGTAGACATGCGATGGAGCGGCTAGAGGGTGAGCTCTGCACGGAGATGTTGCACGTGGAAGAGGCGGTGCGTGGGGTGTCAACGTGCAAGGGCGGCGCGTGGGACGGTGCACGTACGGAGATGAGGGCGGAGAGTGGGGCTATGGTTATGGTTTTGGGTACAAGAGCTCCAGTCTAGGACTGTCACTTTGATATCATGTTGGAAAAAGTAAGTGATTTGTTTATTCCTGGGAACCCGAGGCTCTCTTATATAGATGAGAAACCTATGAGTAAATTACATAAGATAGACATAAGGAAATAAAATAACAGAAAAGGTACATAGGAACATAGAAATATCTCTACAAACATTAAGTAGTACTTTACTTTATTGAAGTATGTCCATTTTAATATCTTAGGTCCTTTGAGTAAGGGCTCAGAGGTATCACATCTAGTTATAATTGATATAATTACATTGGCAACCATTAGACTCAGTTGTCAGGGTCCAGACTCGACAACGCATCTATTTGACTTCCCGGGTAAGGATCTTAAGCACTTCATAGAGACATCAATTCTCACCCTTTCCCCCTAATATCAAGGTTCGAAAAAATGAAAGGCGGAACGAGGCGTTTTCCTTGGAAGCAAGGCAAGGCGTAGCCTCGAGGCAGTCGAGGCGTAAGACTCAGTTTGTATAGAAAAATAATTATAAAATATATAATTGTTAGAGTATTTGGAGCATGTGTCACTTATGTAATAGGTGGGTAAATGGATCCCTCCTTGATCCATTTACCCCACCACTGAGTTTAGTCCCATACCGCCTAGTGGTGGGACTTGGAGGCCCTGTGGAAGCTATATAAGGAGCCCCAGGCCTCCTGTAACATATGAGAAATTCAATAGAATATCCGCCCCGTTGAGGGCTTCTCCTGTGGTTTCATCCCGCTCCTCACGGAGTAGGGTTCCACATAAAAATCTGTGTGTTCTTCGTGATTATTCTTCTTTATTATGTTATTCCGCTTCCGCTTTCTATTTTATAACATGGTATCAGAGCGGGTTCGATTTTTGAGTTGTAAAGTTTTGAAGATTTATTTTGATTATTTTTCTTGTTCGTCGTATGTGATCGAGGGTTAGAATTTTTTTTCGGGTTTTGTTTCAACCCTTATTTTATCAATGTCTCTGATCTGCAATGCTTCCCATGACGGCGACGAGTATTGAAGTCTTTGCCCTAACGTCGCTCCATCTGCAATGCTTCCAATGCTTCCAGAGGCTCCAGATCGCCATTGGCGATCACAGGAGGATCTTCTCCAGCCGCAACGGGTTTTCCAGAACCCTAGTTTCATACATCCAGATCATGCGGCGCATCTCCGTCTGTAGGCTCTTCGTGTTTACCCAATCGGAGCCCTGGTCGAAGAAGACACCCGTCCTGCGCAAAGTTCCCAGCGGCGTGCTCCAGGCGCAGGCGGTGGTTCGCGCAGCCCTCCAGCCGCTATCAGGCGGCAAGACTCCCGATGGTGAATCCCCCGCACCCAGGCGCCTCCTCTTCAACCCGCCAAGTCGGCGAGCCCCGTCTCCCTCTCTCTCTCTCGCTCCAAGGACGGAGCCCCGCCAACGTCGCAGGCGCCCCACAATCAGACCCAGGCCGCATCCTGGGATTTCACCGACCTCTCGCTGGCGGCACATGGCCGCAGCAAGCCTCTTCCAGGCGGAGCCCATCTCCAGGCGGCGCCCTCCATATCCTCGGCTCCTCCTGTTCGCGCGATGCCCTTCTGGCGTGGTTGCATATCATGGGGGCGGCGCAGGGAACCAAAGGGGTTCCCACGATTGGGAACCCTAATGGGCCTTGCGTTACCATTTAAAAAAAACGTGGGGTATTGTAAGGCCCGAGTTTATTGTTTAAAAAAAAAGGGAGATGTGGCCTGACCGTATGTGTTTAAAAAAAAAAGGGGAAGAAGAGGGAGTTGATGGGCCCAAGTGGGCCGATGAAAAAAAAAAGGAAAAAAATGTGAAAAAGGCGCGTACATGAAAAAGCCGTACGCATAAAAAAAATCTTTGAAAAAGTCGCATACAAAGAAGAGCCGTATGCAATTAAAAAAATGTGATGCAAAAAAACCGAAAAAAAAGAGGAACAGCTTACAAAAAAAAGGTAACGGCTTATTAAAAAAAATGATGAAAAGCCGCAAGAATTGCTTTCAGTATGTTTTCCCCATATTTATATATTATCTTGTCTTCTCCCAACGTGGTCAACAATGTCATTCATACCAGTATGGGAGAAAGGGGGAGTATATGTAGAGTCACAGGTCTTGTTCTAAGATTCAGATATCAGATTTTGCAGACCGGTCAGATATTCAGACTCTACAAATTTCAGATTCAGAATCGACGATGACGCATGCCAATCATTTGTCATTCTTGTTGGTCGGCCAGAGCTTTCATGTGAGCCATAGGGACTCCAGAGCAGAGGACTATTCCCTATGCCATTAAGGGCAAGGGTTTTCATGTGGTATCATAGGGACTCCACAGTAGAGTACCATTCTCTGAGCTAGATAGACACTCCAGCCCCGTTCGTCCTCCTCACATACACGCCATGAGAAGCAACATCCTCGACTGCAGCAGTTGTGCGCGTTGGGTTGATACTGTCTGTAGTGTCATGTATTGTGAGTTGAGTTTCTTTCTGTTTGTCCAAGCTGAGCATTGCATGCTCCAGCTTGAGGGGGAGTGTTAGAGTATTTGGAGCATGCGTCACTTATGTAATAGGTGGGTAAATGGATCCCTCCTTGATCCATTTACCCCACCACTGAGTTTAGTCCCATACCGCCTAGTGGTGGGACTTGGAGGCCCTGTGGAAGCTATATAAGGAGCCCCAGGCCTCCTGTAACAGATGAGAAATTCAATAGAATATCCGCCCCGTTGAGGGCTTCTCCTGTGGTTTCATCCCGCTCCTCACGGAGTAGGGTTCCACATAAAAATCTTTGTGTTCTTCGTGATTATTCTTCTTTATTATGTTATTCCGCTTCCGCTTTCTATTTTATAACAATAATAAATATATTTAGTGGTGAAATAATATAATTTGACAAACATATAGTATATAACAATGTAATATATGATGATATTATGAAGATAAGAACATGAAAAAAGGATATGTCAATGACTCAATGCCATAAACCTTTATACTAAATTTCTACCCAATCAAAAGGGAATCATTGGCTATAACTATCACTAAAAATTTTATCTAAAAGGATTGGCTATAGTTGTCATTATAAATATCCAAGTTGTTGATATGAATCATATGATTTGAATCCTAACTATATGTTCTACTATACCCAGATGAAGAACGGTCCGATGTCCTCCCTGTGCCACCATAGCCTACCAGTACAGGGATCTCGTTGTATTCGAATTCATATATGAAATAATTTGAGTATTCGAATTCGTATGCAGTTTTTTATACTGAAATAATTTGACATGTTAATGGTAAATATGAATATGAAAGAGGTCAAATTTAAGCATATGAATATAAAAGAGGTCAAATTTAAGCATTCATCTTGCATAAATTAATAGTTAGACATAATAATAGTACATATGAAGCAGTTTGCTGAAATAGTTACACATAATTAATAGTAAATATGGAGTTATGTGTACGAAAGAAACATCAGATTTAGGCATTTAACTTGTATAATCATTATCCTAAAGAAGTAGATATTTATAAGCTTCTCAAACCACCATGTAAACTATTAAAATCATAAAAAAATCTTCAAAAAAATAAAAAACGCCTCGGAAAACGCCTCGACCGCCTCGAGGCGGAACTTCTCGAGGCTACGCCTCAGCCACTTGAGGCGCACGCCTCACTGGACAGGGTCGAGGCGAACGCCTCGAGGCTAAAAAGGCCCGCCTTGCCTCGAGGCGTACGTCTCGACCGCCTCGAGGCGCGCTTTTTAATACCATGCCTAATATATTATGTAAACCTATGGTGCCTTAATACATACCTTAAGGTGGATCTAAGGCAGTAATAAATACATACATTTTATTTAAGAAAGCTCCATCGAGCCGAATAATGAAAAATTTTTAATGTCTAGTTCCCTAAAGGGATAAATACATGTTGGGAGAAAACAATAACTTGTTTATCAATGAGGCCTAGAGTTCTCTTATATAGAGAGAGACATGTTGGGCAAATTACATAAAGAGGACAGAGAGAATATAGAATACATAAAAGAAGTAAAAATAACAAATATCTCAACACTCCCCCTTAAGTTGGAGCATAGATATCAATCATGCTCAGCTTGGAACAACATATCTAGAAAGGACATATGGATAGGGCCTTGGTGAGCACATATGTTGTCTGATCTCCTGAACTAACATGAGTGGTGGAGGTAAAATCCTTCTGAATCATGTCAGTGTAGTGACAGTATACCTCGATATGCTCGGTCCTCTCATGGAAGCCCGGGCTGTTGACCGTGAAGAGATCAGTTTGGTTATCGCATTGGAGGTTCATGGGAAGAGGCACCTAAATGTTAGGTTAGTATGAATAGATCTGACCCACATCATCTCTACACTAGCATGTGATATGGCCACGTACTCTGATTTAGCACTGGATCCGATGACCATTGTATGCTCCTTATTCTTTCATGATACCGAGAAACTTCCTATGAACACTGCAAAGGCAGAAGTAGACTTCAAGTCCTTAGGACACCCAGCATAATCTGCATTTGTACAAGTTGTGAAGGCAAGGGATGTACTTCTGCTAAATAAAAGATCAGTGCCAATTGAGGTTTTCAGATACCTCAGAATCATATGGATTGCATCCATATGTGTCCGTCTAAGTTGCTCCTCACTACAAAGGATATATTTGACCTAGCGATGGTCACATATAGGAACTTCCCAATAAGCTCCATGTACCTCCTCTTGTCTACCTCCTCAGTGTCATCATCATACAACTTTATGCTCGGGTCCACGGAAGTAGTGGCGGGTTTGCAATCTGCCATACTTGTTTCAGAGAGAAGATCTGTAACGTACTTCCTATGACTCATCACAAGACTATGTTGGTTCCTGGCAAACTCCAATCAAAGGAAGTAGCATAAACTGCCAAGGTCATTGGTCACAAACTGCAGACCTAGGAAATTATTAGCAGCATGGATGCCTTGCTCATCATCTCATGTAACAATGATATCATCAACATATACAAGTATCGTAACTTTACCACTCTGAGTCCGCTGGACAAATAGTAAATGATCAATAGTCAATCACACGACCCCCTATTGCTCTATCAAATCCAAGAGCTTCTGCAACCATGCTCTTGGTCTCTGCTTAAGGCCATAGATCGCATTGTGTTGTAAAGCCTGTAAACCATCTGACACTCCCCCTTAGCAGCAAACTCATGTTGTTGTTGTAATGCATTCTTCACATCAAATTGATATAGGGGCCAGTCTCGTGTCACTGCAACAGAAAGAAGAATACACAGTGTCGAATGCTGAGCTACTAGAGAGAAAGTATCCTGAAAGTTGACCCATATATTTGGGTGAACCCACATGCCACAAGTCTCGCTTTGTATCGATCTGCATTGATATCTACTCGATGCTTCACTGTAAACACCCACTTGCATCCAAACACAAATGCTCATGTAGGAGTAACAATAAACCATTTGTCATATGACTGTAGCGCAGCCATCTCCTCCTCCATGGCAAGATGCCGCTAACTATCCTGTATGGCCATCTGATATGTCCATGGTATCTCTACGACTGATAGTGCCATGACAAATCTCTTGAAGTCCTATGAGAGTCATCCCAAGGAAACATGGGTTGCAATAGGACATGTCGCACAAGTACTTCTCTATTTCCGCAGAGCAATAGGCACAACTAAATCATATGCCTCCTTCTGAACCTGTAAACTACCCTCCTAAGAGGGGACCTGCTCATCCTATAAAAAATCCTGATGCATAGGCAACTTATTAGTGCCATAAGAAGAAATAATGAGCTTATTACATATCTGGGATGTGATGGATGATGGGAAAGGCTCGTGAGCAGGGAAAATTGTGGAAGGCATGCGAACAAAAACATGTGGGAAGAACTGAGCTAAGGTATTAGGTGGTGGTCCAGGGGTAGGCACAGGAGCAAGTGTAGGTACTGGAGGTGGTGGAGGAGGAGGTATTGGAGGTGGTGCAGGCGTAGGAGGAGGAGGAGGAGGCATGTATACCTCCTCACCTGAGTCGATTGGAGTCAACCTGTCACATGTAGGAGAGAAATACATAACTGACTCAAAGAAGGTTACATCAGCACTGACAAAGTATTTCCATCTAAGCAGGTCAAAATAACAATACCCCTTCTGAGTACGAACAGTGGCCAACAAAGACAGACTTGACAGCTCGAGGGAAGAGCTTGTCATAACTAGGTGTCAGATTATGAACAAAGGCAACACAGCCAAACTCTCAGGGTGTAAGGGAAAATAGGTCCTTCCAAGAAATGTAATTGAGAAAGGAACCTTTTCTCCTAAAATAGAACATGGCATGTGGTTCACCAAGTAGCAAGCAGTGAGGACCGCATCACCCCAAAAAGAGTGAGGAGCACAACTCTGGATCAAAAGGACCGGGTCACATTAAGTAAATGATGGTGTTTACGTTCGACAACATCATTCTGCAAGGATGTGTAGGCACACGATCTCTAGAGTACGATGCCAAGAGATCTGAACTCGGATAGTTATAATGTGCATACTCTAAGGCATTGTCAGAGTGTAAAAACCTGGCAGTAGCAAGAAATTGTTCTTTATTTCATTAATAAAAGATTTAATAACAAATCTAGTTTCAGACTTGTTATTTAACAAAAAGACCCAAGAAAGTCTGGAGTAGTCATCCATAGCAACAAGATAAAAGAGATGTCCCTAGTGATCAAGAATATGACTAGGACCACGAATATCTAAGTGAATAAGGTCAAATAACTGAGTACTCTACGACTCTGACGACCAGGAAAAGAAGAGTGGTGATGCTTCCTAAGCTGACAAGCCTCGTATTGAAAGAAAGATCGCAGGGAAATATGTGGGAGGGCATGGACAACTTCTACAAAGGAAAGTGGCCAAACCGAAGATGCTACAAGTATGGTGAGACTGATCCAGTGGGACTAGTAGAGGCACCAACATGAGGAGGTTGGACCAGTTTATAGAGTTCCCACTACTCACAGCCACATTCAATCATCCTACCAGTGAGTATGTCTTGAAACACAAAAGAAGATGGATCAAAATAGCACAACAATGTATATCATTCGTAATCTGACTAATAGAAAGTAAGTTCATCTGAAAGACAAGAGCATATAATGATATAAAACATTCTGCAGGTGCATGGATGATGTTCTTACATATTTGCAATATAAATCAGTTTTTATACATATATTCTTATATATTTTCATAGATTTGAAGATTTTCTACACTATTACAATGAAACAAAAGGAGTAATTAACTTTAAATATAACATTAAGCATATTAGAATAGGTTTGATTTAAAAAAAGTAAAAAATAAAAATAATAAAAAAACCTCTATGTAAAAGTCGGTCGAGTAGTCGGCCGACTAGGCCAATTAATCGGCTCGATTACTAGGCCTAGTCGGTTACCCCCCGACTCGACTAGTCGGACTGACTAGTCAGCCTAATCGGTCGACTTTTACAACAGTGATTATATCCTAAACTACTACACTTTTATAAACATCTGAAATTACTAATAAGATAAATGAATTTATATAAAAAATAATTTGAAAAAAAAACGTCTCGACGAACGCCTCGCTTCCGCCTTAACCAACTGATGTGGTCGCCTCTCAGAACCCTGTCAGGTGGCCACTCTAAGGTGATTTCGGACCGCCTTGCCTCGAGGCGTACGCCTCGTGCGCCTCGAGACGTGTTTTTTTTCGAACAATGGTCGGACCCTTGAAGGTACTGCACGAAGAGAAGACATCGCTCTTGTTTACTAGAATGATAAAAAACACAAATAGAACTAGACTTGGGAAGTAGACCAATATAAGCGAGTCTACACGATCATATAGAGGATTGATTGTACATGTAGACTCCTACAACCATCCTTGTCAATCCTCGATCGACGATAGGACCAGAAAACATGATTTATACGTATAAAATCACATTTTCAATCAAAATCAGACCATTCAGAGTGCAGTTTTGCGACGAAGAGGAGAGGCATCGGCCTCGAGGGCTGTAAGAAGCGTTGCGATGGCGCTCAGAGATTCGTGGTGGCAGGAGGTTGCATGCAGTGGAGTGTCGGCAGCAGCTGGGGGCTGCACAGAGGGTCTTCACAGCAACTGGAGGCGATGCAGAGGGTCCGGCAATAGCTGAAGGGGGCATTCAGATGGTGGATGGTGCACATGGGGGCCGTGTGGAGGGTGTCGACGATGGCCGGATGCCACGTAGGGGCCTTACGCAAGGGGTGGTGTGCGCGGGAGGTAGGTGAGGGCTAGGGTACGGGTGGGGTACGAGAACTCCGGTTTAGAACCCTCACTCTAATACCATGTTGGGAGAAAACAATAACTTGCTTGTTCATGAGGTCATAGGATTCTCTTATATAAAGGAGAGACACGTTGGACAAATTACATGAAGATGACATAAAGAATGGAAAATGCACAAAAGAAGCAAAATTAACAAATATCTCAACAATACATAATAATGCATCTACCCCAATAACAATGAAATCAGATTTGAATGATCATGTATTAAGAGCAAAATAGGTAAAAGCTTGAGTATTCAAAGATTCTCTAGTTATTCCTAATAAGATTGCCCAATAATAGATTGTTTCATCAGGGTCACAAGTTCTATATTGTAGCGGTTGATGATTTTTCTAGACTTTTATGGGTTTTTTTTGAAAAAAAAGTATGAGGTTGGATTTATTATCCAAATTTTTATTTATAAAATAAAGAATATTTTTCTGTTATTGTTAAATATGTTCTTTCTGAGAATTCCTTAGGATTCTGCACTATAAAGCTTGTTCGATTCTTCAGGTTCCTTGTCATTATACACCAGACCTATTGTGCAAACACTTAGCAGAACAACATTGTTGAATGCAAATATTATCATCTTCTTGATGTGACCATGACCCTCCTTATTCAGAGTCATGCTTCCCACTTTTTATGGCGAGATGTGGTTCTTACAGCTTGCTATCTAGTCAACCAAAAGTCGCCCTCTGTGTAAGGAGAAAATGTTCTTTTTCAATTGCATTTGTCGATAAGGATCTTTTCTCTCTAACATCTCATGTTTTTGGCTAAGTAGCATTTGTTCACCATCTAACTCCTAGCCATGACAAGCTCTCTCACAGAGCTATCAAGTATGTTTTTGTGGGTATTCACAAACCCAAAAGAAAATGCTTATGATAAAAAAAGAAGAAAATGCCTTCATACTAGAAAAAAAAGCCCAGATCAATCATGTTTAATCATGATAAAATTCGTCTAATATTTTTATATGTGAATGTGAAGCCCTGAATTTCTTCTTCTACGAGGGAGTTGAATCAATCAATAATAGTCCAAAGTAATAAATAAACTCAAATTAACGATTACTCAAATCCTAATTGATGGACTCATAATAAACTTTCACTCAAATAAACTATCTGAATTTATACCTTAATTAGAGATTAATATTTTATCGTAATATACCTAAAATAAAAATGAAAATAATGATATGCTTAAATTAGGGATGAAACCCACCAAAATAATCTCTTATACAACAACAGGGGTACAAATAGCCAACACTAGCATCTAGGGCGGAGAATCTACATGCAACCATGGACGTTGCAACATCTTGAGCAATTTGGTTAAGTAATGACATCATCAAGTAGACTAAAAGCTAGTGATTAAAGCCCCTGAAGCGATGGCAACATCTTTAGATGTTTTAGAGTGTCATAAATATGGTCGGACAAGGAAATTAAAGATCGTGGTCAATGGTGAAGGATCGAGTGATGCGTGTTGGGTAGATTTAACTTGTTTATAAGCACGATGAACATAGAAGATGTAAGGCATACAAGATAAATGTTGATGAGATGGAGATTTTAAAGGACAAAGCAAAGGCGAAGTGGGAGAATGTTTGAAAAAAGAAAGGAGTTGACAGGGATGTTGATGTAGATTAAGGTTGATGTTGATGAAGAAAGCTGCAAAGAGTTTCTCAAGGAAGATGACCAGGTCTAAGATTCTCTTCATCTGTCATATCACCTACAAACTTCCAAATTGTTGGAATGATATAAAGTTGATCTTAATAATTTTTCGATGAAGAAAGATGATATTTTGGGATGAAAGGAGGTGGAATGAATGAAACAAGAAGGAAAATGCATAGATATCATAGGGGTTTGGGGGGAGAATGCACAAAAATGAGCCAATCAAAAGTGAAGCACACCAAGCTGCGAGTCAGGAGATTATAGGGTTGTTAATTAGAGTGATGGGTGGGTAGTGAGATAGAAGATATATATCGGAGGATAACAATAGTGAGATAGAAGATATATATCGGAGGATAACAATCTCAATGACCACTCATAAAAGTGATACCATATATTATACTATTACACACAATCAAGGTTTTAAAAGCCTGAGGTGGTCCGAGGCATTTTTCTGAAATTGAGATGATGCGTAAGCCTCGAGGTGGTCGAGGCGTAAGCCTCAGTTTTTTGAAAAACATTAAAATTTAAGCAAAATACATTGAAAAAATTATATAATAATATTAAGCTTTGCCAAAACACATTCAAGAATAATTTAAAACTAGTAGAAGATAAAATACATAAGTGATGAAGGCATTGAAGCTCAAAAAACTAATACTAAGCTGCTAATATACGGAATATCAAGTTCCAACTCCAACTTCAATGGTTCTATATGAGTATTGAACTAAGGTCTATACTTAATACTAAAGTACAATAGAAACCATAATTTTTAGACTTCGAAGTAAAAAATATTAATATGCCTTGCATCCCAACCATTTGTCTTGTTGGACGTAGTTGGAGAAGCGTCATATGCATACCAACCATTTGTCTTGTTTGAAGCAATCTCTTCTCTTTGCATGGAGATATATAGAAATATACAAGGTTTAACGTGGAAATAAAAACACAAACATAAAAAATATAATGCTTATGGAAAAATAGGATCATGTGCGAAGCACATAACCAAAAATGTAAAAGAACGCCTCATGCTCGAGGCTTATACCTCTCCTCGCCTCGAGCGCCTCACAGAAAGTTGAGGCGTACGCCCCACCAATCAAACCCGAGGCGTGCGTCTAGGGGTGCTTTTGGAGTGCCTCGCCTCGAGGCATACGCCTTTGCGCCCGAGGCACCGCTTTTTAAAACCATGTACACAACGCCCTTTCAATGCATCTTTAGGTAAATTGACTACTAACCTTCTAATTAAATTCAAAGCCTCTTATTATTGGACAAAAGGTCTAACTCCCAAAAACCTTAAATTCTCTAAAAGAAACTAAAAGGCAATTACACGATAAACCAAATTGCTGGCCACATCAATGACCAAGTGTGACAATAGACGGTAGTAACCACGTGACTTGTTGATGGATGTCATCAAGCATTTGTAAAAGCATCTCAACGTAAGCCCTCATAGTACATATTTCCCTATTTGTTTCATCGATCAAGGAATGGACATGCACTGTATCTTCAGTTTTTCCTTGACGTATATGCTTTATTAACGTAATGTAGAGGAGTTTTCCCACCATTTCTCTATATCTCCTCTTATCTACTTCTTCAGTATCACCATCATACAGCCTCATGCTAGGGTCCATGGGAATACTTGATGGTTTGCATCCATCCATACCAGTCTCAGTCAGGAAGTCTGTAATGTACTTCCGTTGGGTCATCACCAAGCCCTGTGCATTCCTTGCAAATTCCAACCCCAGAAAATATCTTACGGTCCCAAGATCCTTTGTAACAAACTGACATCCTAGGAATGCCTTCGCCCTCTCTATGCCCTGAGCATCATCTCCTGTAACAAGAATATCATCCACATAAACCATAATGACAACCGTACCTGCCGATGACTTCTGGACAAACAATGAGTGATCGGCATTTGACCTCTTGAATCCTTGTTGCTCAATTAGGCTGGACAACTTCTGGAACCATGCTCTCGGACTCTGTTTGAGGCCATATATCGCCTTGTGAAGTCTACAGACCGTATGCTTCTCCCCCTCAGCAGCGAACCCAGGTGGTTGCTGCATGTAGACTTCCTCCTGTAAGTCCCCATGGAAAAAGGCATTCTTGACATCTAGTTGAGATATACTCCAATCACGGACCACAGCAACGGATAAGAGAATACGAAGAGTAGAGTGTCTCGCCACTGGAGAGAATGTATCCATGTAATCCACACCATAGGTTTGTGTAAACCCACGGGCGACCAAGCGGGCTTTGTACCTATCCAACGTGCCATCTGCATGATATTTGACTGTGAAGACCCATTTACAGCTCACAACTGAAGCATCAGAAGGTGCAGGGACCAAAGACCATGTGCCATGAGACTGTAGGGCCCTCATCTCCTCCTCCATTGCTATTCTCCAGCAATCATTCTGTAAAGCATCCTGGTATGTCCGTGGTATATCCACGGAAGACAAGGCTATGGCAAACCTCTGAAAATCACCAGTGAGACGGTGAAAAGACACCTGTGACGCAAATGGATAAGAGGCACATTGCCTCTTCTGCTTCCGAATGGCAATCGGAACATCAAGATCATCATCTGTCGTACTGGATGGACTAGTGTCTGCCTGTACTGAAGGATCCTGCACATGTACCGAACCTGACCCGTCAGTAGCAATGCCATCTGAACATACCTGAGGCGTGTTGATTGGCTGCTGTGTAGTCTGAGCAGGACCTAAACGACGTGTATAGAATTTAGGTAACGGTGATACGATAGGTCGTGGAATGAGTGGAGGTGGAGGTGGTGGTGGTGGCGGCGTGGAGACAGGCACATGAGACAACTCAGGAGTACTCAATGTAGGTGGTGGGGGAACATAGATATCATTAGTGGTAGCGGAAGGTACCATTCTGTCACCTGCAGGAGAAAAATACATGATCGACTCAAAGAAAGTGACATCAGCACTCACAAAGTACCGCTTAGTCACGGGATCATAACATCGGTAGCCCTTCTGAGTTCTGGAATAACCAACAAAGACGCACTTGACAGCTCTAGGAGAGAGTTTGTCAAGTCCGGGAGATAGACGATGAACGAAAGCCACAGTACCAAAAACACGTGGAGTCAGTGAAAATAACTCCTTGTCTGGGAAAATAAGAGAAATAGGTATCTTATCACCAAGAACTGAGGATGGCATTCGGTTAACCAGATAACAGGCAGTAAGAACAGCATCGCCCCAGAATGAAATAGGAGCACAACTCTGAATCAACAGTGTTCGAGTGATATCCAAGAGATGGCGATGCTTTCTTTCCGCCACACCATTTTGTTGTGAGGTATACGCACAAGTGGTTTGATGAATAATACCCTTTGACGAAAGGAATAGAGAAAGTGAGCGTGTACAAAATTCAAGGGCATTATCCGTTCGAACATATTTGACAGAGGTAGAAAAAACATTATGCACTTCATTAAGCAAATTTTTGATCACATCTCCTGCTTCAGATTTATTTTTCAAAAGAAAGACCCATGACACACGCGAGAAATCATCCACTACCACAAGATAAAACATGTGCCCCTGATGATCGGGAACACGACTCGGACCCCATATATCAATATGTAACAACTCAAAAGGGGAGCTGCTGCTCCGACTCGGACGACGTGGGAAGCTCGACCTGTGATGCTTTCCCAACTGACACGCTTCGCATCGGAAGGACGAACTAGGAGAGATCTGGGGCAGAAGATGACGCATTTTCTAGAGCGGAAGATGACCAAACCGGAGGTGCCAAATGTACGGAGAGACTGGTCCAGCAGAAAGAGATGAGACGCCAGCATAGGAATCCCGAACCAGTCGATATAAGCCATTCTGCTCAGAGCCACAGCCAATCACCTTGCCCGTGAGTATGTCCTGAAAGATGAGAGAAGACGGGTCAAATATAGCACGACAATTCAAATCCTTGGTAATCTGACTAATAGATAGCAAATTCATTGAGAACTCAGGAGCATGTAGGACGTTCTGTAGCTGCATAGTGGAGGATAGAAAAACCTCCCCCTGTCCAACCAGGGGCGAATATGTACCATCGGCTATCTGAACTGAACGGCCGGGAGGAATATCCCTGTAGGCCTGTAATCTGCATCTGTCTCGGCAGAGATGATGTGTGGCTCCGGAATCTATAACCTAGTCAGATATATCATGAGGTGTTATGAATGCAGGAGATCTACCTGAAGTGCTCGCAGCAGCGGATGAACTGGCAGAGGCAGTGGCGGCAATATCTGAAGAGCCACCAGACGAATCAGCAGATGACTGTGGCATAATATCTCGGAGACGAGCCACAAGTTCGTCAAATCGACTATCTACAGTAGAGGATAATGGAGACTGAGAATGCTCGGCAACCCGTGCCGATGCGGGGAATCCATGCTTAGAATAGCATGTCTCCTCTGAGTGTCCTGTGCGGTGACAATAGGAACATGTCTGACTGAATCGGCCACTCCTTCCCTGGGGTCCACGGCCACGTCCACGACCACGGCCAGAATGCGGTCCACCTCTCCCACGCGAGACTGCCATCGCTGATGGGGGTGGAGTAGAAGAGCTGGAGGGGACTGGAATGCGACTGAGCCATCTATAAACATCCTCCACTGGAGGAATAACTGCATCAGCTAGGATCTGGGACCGGGCAGCATCATACTCAGGATCAAGAGCAGCAAGTAGAACGCCCACCATGTGGCGTTCCGAAACGTCTTCTGTTGTTCAGGAGTAGCGTTGAGCGGAATGGTACTGTATAGCTTCTCAAACATCCCTCTTAGGGATGTGTATAGGGAATGGAGAGGTCTGCCGCTCTTCTTCATTGTGAAAATGTCATGCTGAAGCTGCAACATCTTTGTTTCATTTCGCACCTGCGAATAAGTAGCGGCAAGGATGTCCCACATTGCCTTGGCAGTGGGCTGATGGAGGATATCATTAGTTATCTCCATCGTCAAAGTACCAGACAACCAGACCTTTGCGTAGGCATCGTCAGCCTCCCATGAGGCATAGATCTGTGTCTTCTCCGCAGGCTCATCCTCGGTAAGAATGTGTTTCTTACCATTAGACTTCATGAGGCTCATGAACTGCATAGCCCAGAGCTCATAGTTAGACCCATCCATCTTCACTATTGGCGCAGGACCTTTGAAAGCGCCGGTGGAGGGCAAATCGACTTTCGATTCTGACATACTGCTGCGTGGAGAAGAACAAGGGTATATAGACAAGGTGATGAATGTCTACACTAACTGCATTAGATTTGAGTGCGTATGTAGACGATTACGCACTCAAACCCATATATCGGATGAAAAGAGGTCTAGGGCACGCCTCGAAGGAAGCTTACAGCCCTTGAAGCGGCTAGAGATTGCCGCCTGGGGACTGCTGGAGGTTTACAGCGGTAGAGAAGACCGCTGGGGCAGCCTGGTGGCGTACGGCGGTAGGCGAAGGGGCCGCCAGGATGAGGTAGAGGCCGTTGGGGGCCTAGGGCGGCAGGAGGAGGCGCCGCCGGGAGGTGGTATAGCCCGCTGAGGGCCTAGGGTGGCTGGAGGGGAGGCCGTCGGGGCTTGGCTGGAGCGGTGGGCCCCCTGGTGGCCTTCGGCTGTGCTCGGGGTGGTGGCTGGAGCCGCTGGCAGCGGCTAGAAGAGAGGGGCGGCGGGTGGAGAAGGGAGAGGCAGCGGGTGGAGAGCCCTAGGGCGGCTCTGATACCATGTTAAGAAAATGAGTCTTCGATAATTATTCAGAAAACCCTAGGCTCTCTTATATAGGGAGAAACCTTAAGGGTAAATTACAGAAAGATCTATCAAAGATAATGAAATAATAAGCAGATATATAAAGAGATAATAATGCTACGAACTATCTCTACAGAATATATCAATATTTGTGTGCATCCCTCTTCGGATCTTTAGCTCACGCTCTCCTCTCTAGTGCTCTCAATCATGTGACCATACTCCATACGGACGTCCATGTCGCCTTTTTGTAACATCCTCCTTCATTCAAATGAGTGCACTCCGCCACGTCTATGTCCATACAGTCCCACATACCCATGAATAGGAGTATTTTTTGTCTTACAATCCATAAAAATGTTTCATTTGAATGTTCATGTAATAAATAATACTTTAAATGTGATAAAATTCTGTTGCATTGCCATAAGAATTAATCAATATAATATTCGAACAAATGGATTCACAGAGAAGTGATGGCAAAAATAACATATTTCTGATTTGCATTGCCATGATTTTCAAGAATGACAAATGAAATTTATAAAAAAAAATGTACTGATTTTGTGATCCAGCTGGTTATTTACCAAATAATCTCCTTCTAAATTTCTAATAAAGATGATATTTCAAGTAGGTACCCATGGGAATCCATTACTCATTAAACGAACCGGGTACCAGTTAGAATCGAGTACCCGTTGGAAAGGGTTGACTAAGCCCAAGTCCTGATGATGATGTAATGATGGGTAGAGGCGATGGACAAGTAGATGTGGTCGTGTATCTGCCCGTGAGCTCATCACAGGAAGCTGATTGTATTGCTATTATAATGTAATCCAATGACTATGAAATAAATATTTGCTCCCTAAAAGGACTTTTAAAGGTGATTTTTAAAATGTCAAAGGTCGTTTCTGATGTACAAATTGCCAGATTCTATTACATATTGCCCAATAAAGCAAGTATTTGAGAGGCATCTTTCTAAAGCTTTCCAAACTATGAGTAGCAGGAGAGGGCCTCCTTTTACAAAGTTTAGTCTCTTGAAGTTTGAGAAGGGCAAAGGCAGAGCTACCAACTATAACTTGGCTGGATTCCCCCACTGGATCAAAAATTAGAAGTCCCAGAAAAGTTACGTTAACAAAATTGGCAAAGAAATATGAAGATAATTGATAGTAAAGAAAGGCTCCTTTCCCACTTTGGATGGACAAATCATAAATAACCATGCAATGTGTTGCACAGTGAGATCCCAAGGCGAACCATTGGAATTCGAAATAAGGAGGATGACAATTGGTGATGACACGATTCCATTCCGTTCCAGTCTGCACGTAATCTTACTTTTTTCCAATTCTAAACCAAATCCACGTAGACTTCTATAGCTACCGCATTATACAACAGAAACGCGTTCACCTCACTAATATATTATCAAACAGATGTCAACGAGCGGAAGAAAATAAAAATAAAACCCGTTCTTTCAATAATTCCATCACGAGCAGGGTCGACAAACGCTGACAAAAATCCGCTCAGTTTTCAAAATTTTCGTTATCAATATTTCAAACAGGGGTCAGACAGAATCATCAGTTTTTTTCACCAATCATAAAGCAGGGCTCACAACCCGTGTCATTTTTTGTTAACGATCTTTGCGAAGTTGTATGTAAATAAATAAACAAATAAAAGAACTAGACCTGGAGGGTTCTGGTGGCGAATTCGACCCCGATGGTGGACTTGGACTCCAACCAGAACTCGTTCCTGGTGAACCTGGACAGGATGTTGGACTTCCCCACGCCGGAATCCCCTATGAGAACGATCTTGAAGAGATAATCGTACTCGTGGTCCATCCTGTGCGCCATTGCCGGTGGTGCTCGCCCCTCCTTCCACAGCTTTCAGATCAAAGATCGGGATCCTTAGACCGTGAATTGGAGGAGGAGGAGGAGATCGACGAAAGGAGGAACGAGAGTTGGCGAAAGGAGGAGAGCGTAAGCCAGGGGGGGAGAGAGGAAACCGAAAAGGCCGAAGAAACGGGGCCATTTTTGAATCTATGGTCCCCTCCTTTGCCACTTATTTTTAGGAGGAAAGCTCTTTCCTAAATGCTGCATGCAATTTTGAGATTTAAGCCATTTTCAATTACCCCTCGTGTTAAGAAAAATTTTATAGTTTTTATCAGTTGTCTCTCTGACATACTACAATATCAGTTATACCCCTCTCTTTTTAAAAATATCAGTTGTATCCTCGACTTCTTGACGTTTTATCACTTGTACCCCTCTATTACTTTGATCGTCAATGAGTTGAATTTAACCATGATTTAATCAAGCCATGGTTTGGGTAGGAAGGGTAAAGCTGGAAGCCTCCCTCGTCCTCTTCCTCCTCCCCCTTCTCTTCCTCCTCCCCAGCCTCTAGGTCCTCCTCTGTCGTCCCTGCTCCTCTTCCAGCACCAGCACACCCCAACCAAGCTGCTCCGCCCTAACATCCTCCAGCCCCAGCTGCTCCACCCCAACCTCCCTCAGCTCCCAGCTGCTCCTCATCATTTTGATCTTCCCATATCGCCATTGTTCTCGAAGGCTTCACCTCCTCTTTCCCTCACTCTCGTAAAGGAGAACGCACACCACTTCCTTCGCCCCCAGCTCTTACCCCTTCCATGCGCCTCCCCCTCCTCCCATGTGCCTCCCCCTTCTCCCTTACTCCTCCCCCAACCTACCCTGAGCTCCTCCCCCTCACCCCCACAACATGCTCTTCCCACCACCTGAAACCTCCCCCTCCACACGCGCCTCTTCCTCCACCCCATCCCATCTCGAGATCCTCCCCCCACCCCAGTGCCCCACTGCTCCCTCCACCCCACACCTCTCCCTCAACCTCCCTCTACCCGTGTGTCGTCCCCTTCCCAACTGTTAGCTATTTTTAGATGACCGAGTGGTCATCGGACTTGGTATTCCCGCACTAGCCGGAGGTGGTTAGTGAGAAAAATAGGGAAGGGCGGTTAGGGTTAGGGCGTGCGGGCATGTGCATGGGCCTATAAATAGAGAACGGTAGCCTTCATCCCGACCTACTCACATCTCCCATCCCCCTTCGTTTTCTTTCACTGGTATCAGTGCGCTCCGTTCTTGGGTTCCTGGTCGCAGTAAAGAGCTCCGTTCTTGGGTTTCTGGTCGCAGTAGAGAGCTTCGTTCATCCGTCATCTCCAAAGCTTGCATCGTCTCGCGAAATCCATCAATTTTTAATCTCTGACAGACGGACATACGATAATATTCATTTTTTATTACCTTCTCTTTTTAATTAAAAGAAGTTAGTGTCAGACCTCTTTACTTTTGTCAGACTATGTGCCATCCTTTGTATGTTGTTGTTAAAAGTTTTTTTATTAATTTATTTACGTCTTGCGTGAACGATGTTTTTGTCTCTTTCAATACTTAAGTATTTTTTATGTTGCACGTTTCGTGTATTGCACGTTTCTTTTGAGTTATAGTTTTTTTTAAGTTTTTTTAGGGGGTTAAAGGGAAAGGAGGGGGCACATGTTTTTGTGCTTCAAATTAAAATTTTGATGGAAGAGTTTTTTTTAAAGCTAAAGCTTACGTTTTTTTTAATCATAGTTTTTGCACTCTATCGTTTTTTATATACAAGTTGCTACATAATTTCGCCCTTTTTTTAAAAAAGGGAAATTTTTTTAAACCTTAGTTCTCATTTTTTTTGTTGTTGCATATATTTTATGAAGTTTTTTTTGCCACTCTATATCGCTATAAAAAAAAGTTCTTGTTCTCTCTTTTAAGTTTTTAATTGCTTCTATTTTATTGTATTGATTACCAATGCCTATTCTCTTTAATGAAAGATTTATATTATCTTTTGCTTAATCTCTTGGTCTGTTAATTTTATAACCAGTTTTTCCCTTATCGTTTAAAAATCTTCTTAGTTAACTTGTCGTTAAAAAAATCTTATATTGTTTATATTTTTCTTAAGAGAACAAACCTAGATGGCAACCAAATTGATTGCATCTGAATTGGCTAAGCTGGAAAAGCTGAATGATGTCAACTATGACATGTGGAGTCGGAAAATTTTGTATGGTCTGATGCATGACAATCTAGATAGTATTATAGACATCCCTCCTCCTGAACTCTCCAAAGAAGCCACTAATGCTGAGAAAAGCTTCCCACAATAAATTGTTTGAGCAGCGGGAGAAAACAGATAAGAAAGCTCGTAGTTTCATCATCATACATATGGATGATGATTTGATTAGGGTTTTTGAAACCCATAAATCCACATATGAGTTATGGAGAGCGATCAAGGGGAAGTATGACTCCAAAATGGAGGTGGACGTGCAGCTCCTGTTGCAAAAATATAATACGTGCAAAATGAAGGAATCCGGTAGTGCTATTGAACACGTCAATTGGATGATAGTGATGGCAAAAGATTTGCAGACAGCATGAACTACTATTGCTGATAATTTGCAGGTGGCAACTATATTGAATAGTTTACCACCTTCATTCGATATGGCTACCACCGCCTTGAGGCTAAATGGAGTCATAAAGAGTGTGACCGACTTGCCCGCTCAACTTGCAATTGATCATGACTTAACTGCCAGAAGGAAGAAGACTGGTGTCTTCGAGGTTGAACAGGAAGAGACGCATGCTGTTCATCACAAGAAATATATGGGTCCCACAAAAGCAAAATTCAAGGGAAACCAGCAACAACGTGGAAAAGGACCACGAGGATCGTGCTATTCTTGCAAAAAATTTGGCCATTTCAAGGCCAATTGTCCCAATAAAGGGGTGAAATCGGGTCCGGCTAAGGTCCCAGAAAATAAGGGCAAGAAGCACAAATTTGTTGGTGTGGTTGAGTGTAACTCTGCCGCGATCGACCGTGAAGGCTGGTGGGTGGACTCTGGTGCCACCCAACATATAACGAAGACCAAAGAAGGACTCGTGGACTTCAAAGAGCTCAAAAAGGGAGAGCAGAAGATCTACATGGGAAATAACACCTATCTGGATGTGGAAGGTGTTGGAACTTATAGGTTGGATCTTGGGGAGAGTGTGATGACCCTCCGAGATGTATTCTATGCTCCAGGGATCCGAAGGAATCTGATTTTAGTAGCAGCTCTCCTGAAGAAGAATCTGGAAGTTGGATTCTATAATAATCGTGTCTCTATATGTAGAGATAGAAAGTCTTTGTAGTCGGCAAATTTATGCCTGAGCATGACTTATTTTGTATCCCTATTTTTTGCCGAATCAATAAAGGATGATTTGAATTATTCCTTGTATTTATTGTCTGATTTTGATTTATGGCATATGAGATTAGGGCACCCAGGAATAATAAAATGAATCAAATAATAAATTTAGATCTATTGCCTAACATAACAGGAGCAAGAACATTGCCCTGTAAGCATTGTTTGACTGGAAAATGACTAGGAAACCCTTTTCTAGCGGTCAAAGATCAAAGGAATTTCTAGAGTTGATTCATTCAAATATTTGTGGTCCCCCGAGTGCCAAAACATATGGAAATAAGGAATATTTTATTACCTTTATTGATGACTATTCAAAGTTTACCTTTGTGTATCTCTTGGAAAGAAAAGTCGAAGCTTTTGAATGTTTTAAGAGGTATAAGGCTGAGGTAGAAATTAAATTGGGTAGATCGATCAAAGTACTTAGGACGGATAGAGGTGGGGAATTTAACTCGAGAAAGTTTAATGGCTTTTGCATTCATGCAAGCATTGTTCAACATACAACAATGCCATATGTGCCACAACAAAATGGAGTGGCGGAGAGGAAAAGTCGAACATTAATGAATGCAGTCAGGTGCATTCTCTCACATTCGAGACTTCCAAAGATTTTGTGGGGTGAAGCAGTATCGACTGCAAATTATATACAAAACAGAATTCCCACAAAATCCGTTGAATCCACACCATATGAGATATGGAATGGAAGAAGCCACAGTTAGATCATCTCCGTAGATGGGGATGTGAAGCACATGTCTTAGTCCCATATCAACTTAGAGATAAGCTTAATTTTAAGACAACGAAGTGCATTTTTATGGGTTATTCAAAGAAATTGAAAGGATATAGGTTTCTACATCAAGAAAGAGGTCTAATTAAGAGTCGTGATGCTACCTTTCTCGAGAATAAAGAGGATAAGGAAGTGGAATATGAGGATATGGAACCTTTAGTTGATTTGCATGATAATGATTCTGACTCAGAAACAGACCTATTAGGAAGGGAATTTCATCCTGATGTAGAGGATGAACCTGTGAATATCGATATTCCTTTGGAGATTGTGGGTGAGCCTAGTCAACCCACTGGTTTAGCTGGAAACAAAAGACCCATAACACAACCTGCATGGACGGGCGATTACCATCTGTATTCTTGCGAGTTTTCGTGTTTTGCTATTGATGAGGACATTTTAGATTGTACGGATCCAATGTCCTTTGATGAAGCGATGGCTTCATCTTAGTCAAAATCATGGACGGCCACCATGAAGGATGAACTTGACTCGATAGACAAAAATGATGTCTAGGAACTATGTGACTTACCGGTAGCCAGGAAGTCCATAAGATGTAAATGGGTCTTTAAGAAAAAGTATCGGGCTGACGTTACAATTGATAAATACAAAGCAAGGCTAGTTGCTAAACGTTATACTCAGAAAGCTGGAATTGATTTCTAGGAAACATATTCTCCCGTTGCCAAATTTGCATCGATAAGGATGATTTTGGCACTGGTCGCGTATATGGATTTGGAATTATTTCAAATGGATGTCAAGACTGCTTTTCTCAATGGAGAATTGAGAGAAGACATATACATGCGACAACCTGATGGTTTTCAGGTAAATGGTAAGGAGAATGTGATTTATAATTTGAAAAGTCTCTATATGGATTGAAACAGTCGTCGCGACAGTGGTTTCTCAAATTCCATGACACAAATATTCAATTGGGTTTTGTGACTAATAAATTGGATAATTATGTATATGTCATACATAGTACGAGCAAGTTTATGATTTTGTCATTGTATGTAGATGACATCTTGCTTGCAGGAAATGACATAGAAATGTTGAATGATATAAAGAATAAATTAAGTTCTGAATTTGAGATGAAGGACATGGGAGAAGCATCCTATGTTCTTGGAATCCAGATCAGTAGAGATAGAAACTCAAGGACATTGAGGTTAGATCAAGAGAAGTATTTGCATACGGTATTAAAGAGATTTGGAATGCAAAATTGTACTCCAACCCCTACACCACTTGTGATAGGAAAAAAAGCTTAGTAAAAATCAATGTCCAGGAAAGGGACAAATACCACTTGATGTTCCATATGCACAAGCGGTGAGTAGTTTAATGTATGCAATGTTATGTACGAGACCTGATTTGGCTTATCCAGTAAGCCTAGTAAGTAGATATCAAAGTAATCCCGGACAGGCTCATTGGGAAGCCATTAAGAGGATTCTTCGATAGCTAAAAGGTACTGTACAATTAAAATTGGTTTATCAAGCTGAATCACTTGAAATTATGGGATACTCCGATGCTGATTTTGGAGGGGATATTGATGATAGGAAACCCACATCAGGTTACCTTTTCATATTTGCGGTGCAGCTGTTTCTTGGGAAAGCAAGAAACAAAGTTGTGTATCAAGACATACACAAGAAGCTGAATATATTGCATGCAGCATGGCTAGCACTCATGCTGTTTGGATTAGACGTTTTCTTGAAAACTTGGGCCTCGAATTGGTCAAAGAATCAGTTGAATTGTGATAATCAAGCCGCTATAAGTTTGATTAACAGTGGGGCAGATAGTTCAAGAGGCAAACACATTGAAATTCAATATCATTATATTCAGGACATAGCAGCTAAACAAGATATTACGATAACATACATTCCCACAAGTGATATGTTAGTTGATTCTTTCACAAAAGGAATTCTAGCAGGAACTTACATTAAACATGTTGGTTTAATAGGACTCAGGAACATATGAGTCAACTAGAAGGCATTCAAGTAAATTGAAGCCTTGGGAATAAACATCTCTACAATATAGACACCTCACGAATAGTGGGAGTGTAGTATGACCACTTCGGTCAAGTGGGAGATGTTAGCTATTTTTAGACGACCGAGTGGTCATCGGACTTGGTATTCCTGCACTAGCCGGAGGCGGTTAGTGAGAAAAATAGGGAAGGGCGGTTAGGGTTAGGGCATACGTGCACGTGCATGGGCCTATAAATAGAGAACGACGCGCTTACGGTAGCCCTCATCCCGACCTACTCACCTCTCCTCTCCCCCTTCGTTTTCTTTTACCAACTCCCCCTAACCCTCCCCGAGCTCCTCCTCCTCACCCTCAACCCCATCCCCTACAAGTCTAATTGAAGAACCCATTATTTTGACCTCTGCCATTGATAGAGATCCTAGCCGGATCTTGAAACTAGCCATCTGAGCTCTGGCCACCATTAAAGGGGAGTTGCCACTTGCGCATATGAAAGACGCTCCCATGTAGCGGTTCTCATCGACAGTCACCAACAAGTAGTGCACACCCCACCTCATACTCACGTCAACAAAAACAAGGAGGTGGATCGAAAGATGATACCAGAGCCACCTTCTATCCACATCATCCTACAAGCTCCTAATTCCCATGATTGACAACAGTGGTAAGGAGGAGCTAGGGGAGGTGCAAGAGTGAAGGGGGAGGAGTGAGGATGTAGGGGGAGGATCTCAGGGCGGAGGAAATAACTGGGAGAGAGGGGAAGAGGCGGTGGAGGAGGAGCAGGATGCTGGAGAGGAGGAGAACAGGAGGAAGACGAAGAAGGTAGGAGAGGAGGAGGAAGAGGATGTAATGACCTTTTAGTCCTCTCTTTTTAATTTAATCCCACATGTGTCCCCAAAGTTAGTGTCCCTTAGTGTTGGGGATGGATGGCAAGCACAATTGATAGAACAACAAGAAGTTGGGGGCACAACTGATATTCCCAAAAAGGGAGGGGCATAACTGTAAGTGCAATATCTCAGAGAGGCACAACTGATAAAAACCCGAAATTTTATCGTGGTGCTCACACATCCAATAGCATGTGCATTAGATAACACATAAATATGTGTCTTTTATACTTACAAAAGAAGACTTCTTGTTATTTAGTGTTTGTGGGATAAAAGTGAAATATTTATTGTTCTTCAGAATATGAAACTTAGTTGCAATTATTACTGAAATACTAGTGTGAACAAAGCATAAATAGTGACTGCCAAATGAAGAGAATAATTATTCCATGAATAGTCGTGGAATAAGAAATTGAATTTATATTTCAAAAAACACAACCACGATAAGGGAAAATGTTGGGTTGTCTTTTCTTATTCTCTAAAGGAATCAGGAGATAAAAAAAATTCTCTACTCTTTGCATGTTTAAGATATTATTATGTTTGTTAGCATACATTTAATGAGTGGATTCTGATGAGTATGCGAGATGATGCCTTTTATGCTCTTGTAATGTAGATGTTACATGTGACATCGAAAAAAATGTTGTTTGTCTTCATTTAGTGCATCAAGTCATTATCATTTGGTAATTATATCTAAAGTAGCCATTCATTAGAGGATTGTTTTTTGAAAATAAGCAATATTCATGATGAATGATCTCATGTTTGAATAAGATATACAAGGCACGTCCCTGAGGTGGCTGTTTTGGAGTGCATATGCCCAAGACCCATCAACCTCAAGGGCCCATTTTCTTCATGCCAAGAAATCCAAAAAATCCCTCATATCTCCTTCCTCCCAAACTTTCTCTTTTTTTCCCAATGTTTCCCCAATTTATGAAATCCCAATAAAGAAAGATTGTTCCCCTTCCCACAAGATTATCAATGACAACAAATTTACCTTTTTGGGCCATTCCTATGTTAGTTTAATCTAATATTCTCTCTCTCAATCTCTGTCTCAATCTCAAGGGCAACCTGATAGAATAGAGAAAGGGAAATGTTTTATCTGGCACCTGATCTATAAGTCCAATTTCAATACACATCAGACCAAGATTTAACCGGTTTCTAGATTTTCTAAATACTTTCTGATCTACTCCCAATATCAAAACTCAAATGAAACAATGGACTAAGATTATAATTCATCATCCCACTTCTTGTGTGCAATTGACCAATACCTTCGATAGAGGAATAACATAAATTTCCATTTGGCACCTACAAGAAACTTATATTTCAGATATCCAAAATAGATAGACTGAGAGTCTAAAGTAATTTGATAGCCACAAACTTTGCATGATTTTTCTTAACCCTAGTTTCATCATAGAAATCATGATTGTAATGATCTTCTGATAGTATTTGGTAAAGTATGGTTAAATCTGAGATGGTTGTGGAAGGTAATACTACTTACCATGCTTTGATAATTTTTATCCATCCACTTGTCAAAGTATCTATAACTAGCATGGTGTTTATACAAAGCATTTTACTTATACATACTCTATGGAAGAAACAATTTAGTAGGTTTTTTAGCACTTGAACTTGTCCTGAACTTCAATAATTTGACAAGACTTTAGGGTACGAACTTACCAGTATGTTTTATAATATTACATCAGCTTTCGTAGCTACTTATACTTTTTGTTATCTTTTGTATTTATATTAAACCATATATATTGTGTTATGCAGGTGTTGTTAGATTTCATGGCTAGTTGCGTTATTAGATTCTTTTACCAGGTTTTATTGTCCTTTTTCTAAATTTATTATAGTTTTGTTTAAATTTTATACCATGTTTCCTAAAAAGTATTTATTTAAATGTGAAAAAAGGAAAATTAAAAAATACGATGAAGAGTTTAAAAATTCACAACAAGGTGCTCTTGATAAATTTATTCTTAGAGCATGAAACTCTAGTGAAAATTTGAATCTGAATGAAAAATTGCTCGATATCATCAATATGAATGAAAATGAGAACTAGATAAAGATGTGATTAACAATGAAAACTTGTATAATTATTTATTGAAAAATATAAAATGAATAATGCAAATGAGTCTATTAATATGCAGGGTGTGTCTAAAAATAAAAACATTGGCATTGGTAAACATCAAAGTATTCTTCTTTAGATATGTTTGATCCTAAAAAAAGGAAGAAACTTGATAATCCATCAAGAGATATTATTTTGGAGAAAGGGTTCATAAGAGAAGTAAATATTGATTTTTCCTTGGATAGTTCTAATAGCCATTTTTTATTCATACTACTCAAGAAAGTTGAGTAATGAGAAGCTTTATTGATTAAAAAATGGTCGATTTATTCCATAAGTATTGACAAAGTGTTTTATTTTTGTTGCAAATTGTTTAAATATACTATTAGTCAAAGTTTGTTAGCAAACAAGGGTTTATGTGATTATTCAAAGCATATATTTGTTGTTTTCGAGTTTTAGCAAAAGATTGAAAAATTTGCTTGACAATGTTTCTGGATTTACCGTAAAGTCTTTGTGTAATACCCTTGGGAGAGTCGAATCAAAAGCATCAAAACAATTAAATTTCAAACTCCACGAATTAGATATGCCTTGTTAAAGTTATTTGAATCTTGTGATGATGCAAAATCTAAGAGCGAAGCTGAGAGTTTAATCAATGCACTGAATTTTGAGTTTCTTCGTGGTATGGTAATTTGGTATGACATTTTATTTTCTATGAATATTGTGAGCAAGAAATTACAATATGAATATATTTGTATTAGCTCTAGCATAAAACAAGTAGGGGTGTATTATCATTTTTTGCTAAATACAGAGAAGAAGGTTTTGTTACAAATTTAGAAAATTGCTAAGAATATTGCACTTGAAATGGCTATAGACCCAGGTCATCCTATAAAGTGTCGTATTATTAGAAAAAAATAATTTGATGACGATGAACAAATCTAATCCACCGATGAGTTATTTAAAGTTGATAACTTTTTAGTTGTTGTAGATATGACAATCACATCTTTAAAAAGTAGATTTCAACAATTAAAAGAATTTGAAAATATTTTTGGACTCATTTAATTCAAACATGTTAAAGGCATTGGATGAGAATTAAAAAATATTGTACTAATTTTTCACTCTAAAATTTCTCATGATAATTCGTATGATGTTGATTTCAATGTTTTTTACTTTGAGTTAAAAGTGTTGCAAATGACTTTGCCAAATGAGTCATTGTCTGCTATTGAAATTCTTAAGTTTATAAAGTTTGTGGATTGTTATTCAAATGCATTCATTGCATACCGGATTTTGTTAATAATGCATGTGACTGTGGCATCAATTGAAAGAAGTTTTTTCAAACTAAAATTGATTAAAAACCTACTTCAAATCATCCATGTCATAAGAAAGATTGAATGGTTTGATAACATTACCAATTAGGAAACCAATATTAGAAAACATTGATGTGGATGTTATTATTAATAATTTTGCGTATAGAAATGCTCGTAGAAATTGTTTTTTATAATTTTTAATCCATGACTTATTGTTCGATGCTCATCATTCATAAACATCTATAGTTCATTGTGAAATTTTAAGAATTTTTTTAAAGAAGTTTACAAATTTAGTAAATTTAATTTTTATAAAGATCCTGTGTTTTTCTTTTGCCTAGGGCCCACAAAATGTCAAGAATGGCACTGAGATATACATATCTACATATTCAATAAGATAAGCATGATCAACAATGTTGTTTATATTTCACTAGCACCTACTCATATTGTTTCTCTTTAAGGGGCGTTATTCGTAAAAAAGAATTAATCTTGAATTTAAAAATCTATAAACATTGTTTCTCCCAATGAGCATTTTGCACATTTGAGTAGTTTGAGCACATCCATATCATCCACATTTTAAGCAAGAGTTCTAAATTTGAGCATGACTAGCCCCACACATGCTCTTATTATCGATCATAATATGCTCACAAGAGTGGATTTTAAATTTCGAAATGTAAAAATTATGTCAATGATTGTAAACATGTAACACCAGATATAAAAGTTCATATAAGGACTTTACACAAGTAGAAAGACTTAGTAAGATTTAATATCAGTAATGTTTTATTATTTTTTATTTAGGATGATTAATGAGATGTCTTATAGGAAATTGACATGTTAAAGTTATGACCTTATTTGTCTCGATCAATGTATGCATGCATGCATGTATATATGTATGTATGTACGTATGTAGGTACATACATCCGTACGTGATAGTTATGTACGTATGTATGCATGCATGCACGCATGGATGCATGTACGTATGCATGGATGCATACACATATTCATGTATGCACGCATGCACATATGTATATGTGTATGTATATATGTATGTATGTATGGGTTAGTGAGCTACCCCTACCTTTATTTTTATTTATTTAGGTATTTTCTTAAAAATATGGGGATTTAGTTCTCTATATGTCACCATATTCTCATTCAAGTTTCATATGAAACAGATAATCCTAACCTGTCCATATATAATGAGCCAATTTCAGCAATTCTGATACCGTTAAAAATTGATAGGCTTGATGGATGGGATAGGAGTTTCGAATCGGATTGAAATTTGAATGAAATATGGTGTTGTATAGTAATCTAAAATCCCCATGTTCTTTCAGAAAATGCATTAGGAAATTAAAAAATGTTAGGGGTAACGAAGTTGGCTCCCCCTTAGGCATAGCCTTACTAAACCCCATATATATACACACACACATATACACACATACGTATACATACATGTATGTATGTATTTATATATGTATTTATGTACACACGCCCACACTTTGCTTGTAATAGAATATGTTCATGTTATTAGCTATGTGATGAAACCCAGTTTCATGGTTCTAATTCACAGATATTAACCCCGTAGCTTAGACTAAGTGTCAATAAAATCCAGATAAGTCTGTGTTTATATCAGAGTCATGGAATAAATTAAAATAAAAAAATAACAAAATCAAAATTCGTAGTGTTTTTATACCCTTAAAAACACTCACAAAAATATTTCTCCCTTTATTTGGCCTCATCTTCATTTTTGGTCAACATAAAACTTGTAGATATCATCGAGATCTTCAACTTCCATGTTTTGAGTTTTTCCAAATTCGGTCATTTTCACTCTTTTTTTGAGTTTTTTAATTTAAATAATCTGATTGGGCCACGTGGCGCCTTCTGGTTGCGCCACACGACCCATCTCTCCGCGCGCCATGCGTCCACCACTTCCGGCTGTTCGATCAACTTCTTCCTCTCCAGATCCATGCCATCCATTCTCGCTTTAAATCTCAACCCTTGGATCAAGTCCACATATTACATCTCCTCCATTCGTTCCCGCCTCACCTTCATCTCACCACGTGTCACTCCCAAAGTCCCATCATCGCCTCCAGGCTCTTTCAACACAACCACACACTATTGCGCTACCCTCAGCCATTCGATCAATTCCTAGATTACATCCAAGTTGATCACGCCTGCCTCTTTCTCAGTGTGCCACATGGTTCCATCCTTGCCCTTGATCTTCTTCCACCTCCGGACCCCCCTCGCCCACATCGCCTATCTCACAAACCACCTTCGCCCTTCCCATTTCCCCGCTTCTCCTGCCATCTTCTCCACACAATAACCACCCCACAACGAAGCCTGATATTCCACCTACCTCGCGGGAACCCACGCTACCCACTACTCCCTCTAACTAACTCCTTATCGTCCCCGCAAACTTAGTTGCCAACCACCAGATCCCCAAACTCCACCTAATATTGCGCCTCGACCCCATTCCACCTTCGTCCACCTTTACATGGGGATACGCCCAACAATCCTCCGCTCCTCAGTGACAGCGAGGAAGTGCTATGGAGCGCGAAGATGACGTCCGCCCCTAGTGTTGACCCATGGTCCATCATGGCCAAGTTCGCGGTGGCTCCGCCCCGCCTAGCTGCCACCAGTAGCTGAGGTGGTCCAGCGATGACCAAAGCGTCTTCCAGATGCTCGAGCCCAAGCTTTCGTTCCATCCAACCTCATGTAAGTTTTTCGATTCTTCTATGTATTTTTCTCTTAATTTCTCTAAATTTACTAAGCTTCCTCTGCACTACCCCACCCTCCATTAACCATTGATTCACCTACATCACGCTTCCCTAATTCACGTGCATCACTTCGATTTCCCATTCTCTCCCTCGCAACCTCAGATCACTTCGACCCATCTCCTCTTTGAGATTGATGGAGAGGATGAACTGGCCTCTATCTTCACCTCTCCAGGCCTTTCGTCCCACTTCACCTCGCACGAACACCATGCTTCGGCTATGTTTTAACGATGCAGGTACTAAAAATTGACATTGGTTAAAGCCTCGTCGGAGCAAAAATGACAAGCTTGACCTCATGTATTAAGACATTGATGATCTCCTCTAGACCTCGCCGCACTTCGCCTAGACTCCAAGATCCATCAACGATCATCCCATATGCTCCTTGAAGCTTCATCGATGCTGAAAATGAGTGGTGGAGCTCGGAGCCCATCGCTGGAGACTTGGTTTCGCTGCCAGTCTCAGAGGAGGAGAACGTACAACTGCTGTTGGATACACCATCCCAGTGGCCTTACAACGGCTTACGAGGGACCATGTCTCCATCCCCGACTTCATACAGCCACCGTCCGATCTCAATGATCGGGCGGTCCTTGGTCTTCCACGTGTCAGCAAATGGGAGGTAGCACCAGACCTCCATGCTTGGGTCTTCCGAGCCTCTTCCAAGCCTCCCCTGAGGCAGAGCTGTGACCGAACCTTCGCCGAACCTTTGAAGAGCACCCGAGCCTAGTCGAAGCAAATCCGAGCCTCCTTTGAGCCTGCAAGCCACCCGAACATTGCCCCCAAGGTCGAACTCAGGGACACGAGCCTCTTAAGCGTATATTTAGACTCTTATTATTTGAACTAAGTTTTGAATTAAAGATCCATAAGTCAAAGAATGCATGAAGGCAAACAAGAAGCATAAATAAATATGAAGATGCGCATTTTTTATTTTCTTTTCATCATGCAAAGAAATGCAAAATTGGAACACTATAATTATGCCCAATTTATATAGAATCAACGAGCAATAAAAAGGTGGTCAATTTCAGAAAGGGGTCATGAAGCTACTTTCATTTACAAGATACCTAATGGCACAAAAATCATTGAATAAATGACACTAGATAGTTGGATTTAGTCAATAAAATCAAAAGTGACAAAATAGAACAATAGTTATGCCATTAGAAAGAGAATTAAAATAGCTTCAAAACAAGACTAAAATCAACTCAAACGGAGCTCGGATACTCAAGATATGCAATAAACAAACCAGGGGCATAAATGCAAGTAAAATATGAAATAAATATGGAAAACATCACAAACAGGTCTCTAAAAGGACTAAAATGTAATTTGCAAAAGTCACGAGGCCTTCCTTGTAAATTACCCACACATGCGGGGGTATATTTGCAATTACTAAAACATGTGAGGGTTTGAATGCAAAATACCCTAGGCACACGTGGTTGACACGTGCTCTAAGGACCTGGATGCAATTTGGAGAAGTTCTGGGGGCATCCCTGCAAAATACCTAGCCAGCCACATGACAGGCACATGGCTTGCCCAAGTAAAATCCAAATCGATCGCTTGCTTGGTATTAATTGATGCACTATTCAAGTGGTTTTTGATTAACTTTATTTTATCCGACTGCAACGAAAGTGGTTAATTCCATGTTATTAAAAGGGTAAAATTCGGGTTCGTCGAATGGCACCATTGCCGGGGAGACGACTCATCTTTTATCTTGTTTGGATTTTTATTTATTTAATTAACTGATTATTTTTATACGTAGATCAATTTTTTCATGTTTTCTTTCATTGTTAAACTTCTTTCAATTGATATCTAATATTTGTTTTTGTGGTAGGGCCCTTGATGCTCAAGGAGCATGTGTTTTCAAGCTGCAAGGAGTCGCAGAAGCATTTTTGGAGAAAAATTGAAGAAAAAAATGTCTGGCATTTTATTCCATTCCATGTAATAATCATCTTTATAGCGGTCTTCGATGGAAGACTCGCATGTGTAATGAACGAAGTTCTTCGTGGTTGTGTGGAGATCGCCCCGCTTAAGTGTCGACCTAGGATCTGGCACGCGGCTCTTTGAGCTATGTTCACACTTTTATTTTACGTGTTTGATCGTAGGTAGGACACACTTTAATTCTAGACGCATATAAACATCGCTTCACCTAGCCAAATTAAAAGATGTTCTTCCCCGCTAATAGAAGCATGTTAGGTGTGGTTTTTCATTGAATTGCATACATTTGGATTTTGTTTTAATTCAGTCCAAGTTTTCACGGATTTTTCTCAAGGACTGTATGTTTTCTCTCTTAGCATAGGTCATGAATTTATCAACTGCAAGGCTTTTCTTCAACCTCCCTTCCTTGCTTGATCACCTACTACGGAAAATGGGAATGAGTGGTAGATGATGATTGTTTGATTTATGTTCTCATCTTTAATCAGTGATAACCTTACGCTTTAAATTGGGACTGAGAATTGCAGGTTGACCTAAAATGGAGTAAAAACTTGTTTTGGGAGAGTATCACCCTTGTTTACATTGGATGGTATTATTTGACATTTTCTTGATTCAAGCGTAAACTAAAATGTCTTAATCACCAATAAAAATGAAAAGATAATTAACCAACACTTGTAGGTTTCGCGTGTGACTTGGTGAAATTAAAGGATTTTGCATGCTTGTTTGAGCCTTGATTGCTCCGACACCCTCCCCTAGACCTTAGGTACTCCATTCATATCAGAAGATTCATCTGATCATGTGTATATCCATCCTACTTCTTCGTTTACTTCAGGTCTCCCCCAACATCAATTATCCATCTCTATAATTAGGCTACTCTCCCTAAGTATAGGGGGGACCTGAAATCCCCGTGATTTTCTTACTTATCTTTCCTTGCCTTTATACTCAGGTTATATCTAACCTAAGTATAGGGAGACCCCACCACAATTCATGTATACTTTTGTACACTTAAATAGAGCTTTATCTTTGTATCATCTAGTGCTATGAGGACATAGCAAAGTTTAAGTATAGGGGGTATACCGTATATACAATATACGTACTTTAATTATATTTTGAAAATTTTGAAAAGTTTAAAACTTTTTTGGATAAAGTATAATATTGTGAACTAAGTGGACGACATGTTTTCAAGGTTTTTCTATACTATGTTACAATATTTTCAAGAAAAATATTTTTGAAAATGATTTGAAAAATGGTTTTTTCTTAATTTTGAAAATCATTTGAAAAATATTTGGAAAATATTTATTTGTGTGATATGGTACTGAAATTATTTTCTTGATTTCAACGAAAGTGGGTCTAACTTTTGTTCTAACTTTATTCAAAATACAAAAAAACGAGAAAACTAAAAAATCATTTAAGAGTTAAAATTAACTACTAAATCCAAATAAGTAGCCGTGTTCAGTGAGGGTTTTCCCTTAGCAGAGTAGGTGGTTTAGAGGATATTGCGTAAGGTTCCGTCCTCAAGCAACGGTCTCTGGCCTGTACTTACACCTATATTGGCTGAATGTAGATGCATCTACTCATTTGAGTTTAGGCAGTCATTATGTATTTTAAAGTCATTAAAAAACTTTTTGGATGAAGGAGTTGGATTAAATCCCCTACATTTTCACTTCCACTCAGGATCAGAAATGTTCGAGAATACTCGATTTATGAAGTCTTGAAATTTTAGTTAACCATCCTTAACCATTAGGATCTTAGACTTAATCATCCATATCCCTAGGTTTTTAGATTTGTGTTCTATATTGCATGCTTAGTCTCCTACCTTAAGAATACGATCAACACTTCACATACACGATTGCAGTCATGATGAGATGAGTTGTAATTTCACTTGAGGGACTCGAATGAGGGATTTAAGTCTGGATTTGATCTAACGATGCTCGAAGATGGGATAAAATCATTGAAGGCTTCATGAAACCTGAGTGTCAGCATTTTCTTGATTCCCGCGTAAACTAAAATGTCTTAATCACCAATAAAAATGAAAAGATAATTAACCAACACTTGTAGGTTTCGCGTGTGAGTTGGTGAAATCAAAGGATTTTGCATGCTTGTTTGAGACTTGATTGCTCCGACACCCTCCCCCAGACCTTAGGTACTCCATTCATCTCCAAAGATTCATCCAATCATGTGTATATCCATCCTACTTCTTCGTTCACTTCAGGTCTCCCCCAACATCAATTATCCATCTCTATACTTAGGCTACTCTCCCTAAGTATAGGGGGGACCTGAAATCCCCCTGATTTTCTTACTTATCTTTCCTTGCCTTTATACTCAGGTTATATCTCACCTAAGTATAGGGAGATCCCACCACAATTCCTGTATAGTTTTCTACACTTAAATAGAGCTTTGGCTTTTGTATCATCTAGTGTTATGAGGATATAGCAAAGTTTAAGTATAGGGGGGTATACCGTATATACAATATACGTACTTTAATTATATTTTGAAAATTGTGAAAAATTTAAAACTTTTTGGGATAAAGTATAATCTTGTGAACTAAGTGGACGACATGTTTTCAAGGTTTTTCTATACTATGTTACAATATTTTCAAGAAAAATATTTTTGAAAATGATTCGAAAAATGGGTTTTTTGCTTAATTTTGAAAATTATTTGAAAAATATTTGGAAAATATTTAATTGTGTGATATGAAACTGAAATTATTTTCTTGATTTCAACGAAAGTGGGTCTAACTTTTGTTCTAACTTTATTCAAAATATAAAAAAATGAGAAAACTAAAAAAATCCTTTAAGAGTTAAAACTAACTACAAAACCCAATTAAGTAGCCGCGTTCAGTGAGGGTTTTCCCTTAGCAGAGTAGGTGGTTTAGAGGATATCGCGTAAGGCTCCGTCCTCAAGCAACGAGTTCTGGCCTGTACTTACACCTATATTGGCTGAATGTAGATGCATCTACTCATTTGAGTTTAGGCAGTCATTATGTCTTTTAAAGTCATTAAAAAACTTTTTGGATGAAGGAGTTGGATTAAATCCCCTATATTTTCACTTCCACTTAGGATCAAAAATGTTCGAGAATACTTGATTTATGAGGTCTTGCAATTTTAGGTTAACCAGCCTTAATCATCAGAATCTTAGACTTAATCATCCTTATCCCTAGGTTTTTAGATTTGCATTCTATATTGCATGCTTAGTCCTCTACCTTAAGAATACGATCAACACTTCACATACACGACTGCAATCATGATGAGATGAGTTGTAATTTCACTTGAGGAACTCGAATGAGGGATTCAAGTCTGGATTTGATCTAATGATACTCGAGGATGGGATAAAATCATTGAAGGCTTCATGAAACCCGAGTGTCAGCATTTTAGACAGTATGAGAATTTGGTTCTTATGCTAATCTCTTTATATTGGCCTAAGTGCCAAGATGTGAAACATAAGAAAAAATGTTGATCAATGTATGCCAACTCTTGGTAAAAGCAGTGGAGCTAGCCAAAATAAAGCAAAGAAAAGAAATATCAATGTTGAAAATCAAGCTCTCATTCCACAAAGTCAATCATCAAAAGAGCTTCCACCAAAGGCGAGTGCTCCAAACCATTTAAAAGTGTCTACTTGGACCACCGCTATTAGGACCAAGAGTCGGGCTTGCACCAAAAAAGGGCTCTACATCCACAAGTCTGGGTGTAGAAGGTACGATAGGTAGTCAAAAAAGGCACACCCCGGTGTATTCCCAGGATAACAAGTGCAGACGACTCCGACTTCTTTTAACGGACGCACTGATCAACACAAAAAATGCGTTGATTAATAAGGCACTAGAGAGAGGCCTTGTTCCAATGAGAGGGAGAGAATAAATGACAAAATCCAAAACCCTCCATCAACTGGCCTGCCACCAAACACTTCTCAATCTGACAACTAAAGAGATGGTGGATTGGATGCAATATTTGATTTATTCCCTAGTGTTGAGGATTGGGTCCTTAGGAGAATTTCTTGGACCGGGATCTAGAGTGACATTTTTACTCTACTCTCGTGATCGCGGTCAACACTTAATGTCATTCCCTTAGCTTATATATACAAGTGAGAGTCCAGAAAATTAGAGGAATTGGATACCTCTTGATTAAGGCTTGGTTAAGCTCTGAGATTTTGGATCTCTTAAATTGGGGTTTCTTGAATGGATCTGATCCTCTACGCTCATGCACAAGGGGGTTAATCCATCTCATTCATTTTTAGTGATGCTCAAGGATGAGCGTAGTTTAAGTATAGGGGGTTGATGAAACCCAGTTTCATGGTTCTAATTCGCATATATTAACCCCTAGATTAGACTAAGCGTCGATAAAAACCAGATAAGTTTGTGTTTATATCAGAGTCATGGAATAAATTAAAATACAAAAAAATAATAAAATTAAAATTCGTAGTGTTTTTATACCCTTAAAAATACTCATAAAAATATTTCTCCCTTCATTTGGCCTCATTTCCGTTTTTTGTTGACATGCAATTGTAGATCTCATTCTGACGGGGGGTCTCATTTCGTCAACGACAAGGTAAAGGCTCTTGCTAGCGAGTTTAGCATAGACCATCGAGTTGCCACTCCATACCACCCTCAGACGAATGGTCTTGCTGAAGTGTCGAACAGGGAGATCAAGACTATATTGCAGAAAGTCGTTCACCCTGACCGAAAGGATTGGTCACAGCTTTTGAAATCGGTCATGTGGGCATACCGAACGTCTTTCAAGACTCCTTTGGGTACATCTCCCTTTCACCTCGTTTATGGCAAGCCATGCCATTTACCTGTGGAGCTGAGACATAGGTCACTTTGGGCAGTCACGGATATACTTTTGGATCCAGAGATGTAGGAGATCAGAGGAGGGTAGAGTTAGCAGCCCTGGAGGATCTTCGTGATACCACCTTCTCAAACAACCTACATTATAAGGAGAGAGTGAAGGAGTGGCATGATTCTCATATCAGCCGCAAGCATTTTGAGCCAGGACAGAGAGTATGGCTATTTGATGCTAGGCTTAGATTATTCCCAGGGAAGCTACAAAGCGAATGGAAGGGACCTTATTTGGTTAGAAAGGTGCATGACAATGGGAGTATTGATATATCTGAGTTGTCTTCTGACGCTACCTTTCGAGTGAACGGCCAGCGACTCAAGCCATATCTAGATCATGAGCCGCGGGTCGTTGATGTTGCCCCTATTCACTTTGCGTGAGATGTGGTCTCTTGACTCACATCTATTACATCTCATGCCTGATTATCATTGTTCTTCCGACTTGTATAGATCCAGTTGTCCATATCACTCTATTCTTTAGTCCCACATCCCTTCTCTCATCTTATGATTTGCTATACTTAGGGTGTACTTTACCCTAAGTATAGGGGGGATGTAGGACTCTCGGGTATTCTTTTGATTCTTTCTACCCCTGTTTTGCTACCTATACTTAGGGATATTTCACCCTAAGTATGGGGGGGGGGGGTAGACCCTGTACATCCTTCACTCGGATTTCCCTTCATGTACAGCTTGCTATACTTAGGATTACTTGATCCTAAGTATAGGGGGAAAACACCGAGTTCTCTTCATTCTATTATTTGATTCGTCTTTGTATATAGCCATTCCTTGTCACTTCCCTATACTAAGCACGAGTTATGTCTTCTTCATCGCTCTTGACTCTGAGAACATCGTTCGAGCTAAGTATAGGGGGTGTGTATATATTTCATATATACTTTAGCCATAACTCGTACTTTGTATGAGTGTGTTAATAAATAAAAATGGCTAACAATCCATAAAATTTAAAATTTTTTCCTTGTATATAAAATTCATCTTGCACATCCCTATTTATTTATCAAATTATTTTTTGTACAAATGATTGTAAAATCTTTTTGTGTAAATAGCTTGTAAATACTTTCTTATCAAAATTATGTATATAGTACAAAATTTTTTGTAAAATGTTTTGAAAACAGAAAGTTTGCAAAAACATTGTGTAAATTTTTGTAAATATTTTGCAAAACTTCGCATTCATGCATACATCCATGTTTTCAAACATTTTTCAGAAATTTTGCACATGTGTAAATAGTTGTAAATTGCATCTTTGTAAAATAGCATCTTTATAAATACTTGCATAGTTTTCCTAAATCATAGCTGACATTTAAACTAAGCCTGGAATTAAATTGACAAATGGAGCTTGGTCAAGACCTTAATCCACCTAATAATAAGAGGAACTTTATAGGGCTTAGGATTAAGGCTTTTCAGGTCCATTGGGACTTAATTCTTTGAGTCCACTAGGCTATGAGCATATGTCATCTTGATGAGCCTAAGTAGAGCACTTAACAACACACGCATGACTCTCAGAGACAATGGCTTTACTTGCACAAGCACTTTGCACCTAGCTCTCCACGGATGAGGTGGTGAGGAGGCAGTTTCCTTTGGCTTGGGGTAGCATATGAGGGTAGTACTTCTAGGCGGAATCTCTCTTCTTCTTATAGTGAAGGAAGTGCGTCTCAACTTGGTCTGGTGGTTATGAAGTCTAAAGATAGGAGCTGTGGGTTGCAATAAAGCTTCAAAAGAGGGATAGTCTACTGGCTCAAGAGGAAAAACTCCTTGTATATATGTTGTACCATGTAGATATGTTATATAGATACACAAAAAAATGTGCAAAAAGAAAATAACTCCAAAAAAAGTGGTGGGTCGGATTGAAAATTTAATAATCCCATCGGAGTGTATATAGTCAAATAAAGCAAAAGCTTATGGTATACATGTTCCATCTCATGAAGCTTGCAGCGGGAGACTCAGCTACACTGGTTAGAGCTCCCAAGGATACATGGCTACACTGGACATGGTCCATTCTCTTCTTCCCCCTCTTCTTGAGCCGATTGTATTTGAACTTAGAAGGGAATACCCCGCTTCTCGAGGAAAGAGTTTCTAGACCGAGGCATTAGAGTTACCAGGTTGGGGGAGGTTGTTTCTTTGTTACTTCTGAGGTGGGGAGCTACATATCACTTACACCGTACAAGGAAAGATCCATGGTCATTAGAGTTTGTGTATGTAGACTTGTTCTGATCTGATTTATTGAGGAGTCTTGACCATAGATTGGTGGAACTTAGAGGCTGTTGAGTTTTAAGCTTAAGTCCAAATAAGGTTCCGACAAATTAATAATCCAAAGGTATGATCAAGCTCCATATTTCAATTTAATGAAGGAAAGTTTAATAATCAACCTTGATTTCTCCTCTTTTTCTTTTTCTTTCTCTTTTGCACTTCTTTTTCAAATAAGTGTTTGCTAAGGGACTAGCAAAGGTAAAGTATAGGGGAGTGATGAAACCCACTTCATCACCCTTTATTCCTTTATTTTAGCTAGAAACTTAAGCAAAATACGTTGTAAATATCATAAATTGCCAAAACACTTGCATCATGTAAATAAGCATAATTAGCATGTTTTTGTGCCAAAATAAAGGAATAAAGAAGCACAAGAAAAAGAGGGAAATATTTAGAATAAATATTGAGTGACATAATCCCAAGGGAGGGCTCATCATGGGCCTGACCGCAAAAAGAACCAAGAAGAAAGAGATAGGGTCATTCATGTGTACATATACCTATGTATATAAATAAAACTATTTTCCTCTAAATAAAAATAAAAATGTGTTTCTTTTATTTTGTACATATTTCTAAAAACAAAACTAAAATAAAAATGAGAAAAACAAAATAAAAATAAAAAAGAAATAAAATTCCCTTCATCAGTACATATAGACCATGTATATAGAATAACCTATCTATTTATTTTCCCCTTGTAAATAATTAATAAAAATACAATAAAAATATTTCCATATTCCAAATTTCATGGTGTAAGTAAATAAATAAAAATAAAAATAAAAAAAAGAAATAAAATAAAAACCAAAATCCACCTTGTATATATACCATGTAAACATGTATATAAAAGTATTTATTTAATCTACGTAAATAAACAACAAAAATAAACTAAAAATCCCCTTTTATTCCAAATTTTATTCTATAAATAAATAAAATATAAAATTGGAATAAATGTACAAAAATAAACAATTAAAAATAAAAATAAAAATAAATACATGTATATACATGTATATAATAATATAATGTAAATACATAAATTATTTTTAAAAAAAATAAATAAAAATAGGTAAAAAATAATTTGAAAATAAATAAACATTTTTTACGTATTTAAGTTTTTCGAAATAAAGTCATTTATTATTTTTTATTGAATTTCTAAAACTTTAATAAAAGCTGAATTCTGATTGGTCCACGGGGGATTGTTGACCCCCGGTCAACTCTTCCCCGCGGACCTCTTTCCCCACGGATCTCGCAACCGACCCATTTTCGCCCATTTTTCCCCGCGTGATCCGAGCACCAAATACCCAAACCCTGGGCTCCAATTGTTCCCTGTAGATCCGAGACCTTCGCCCGAGCTTTTGTCTAGGGGTCCGTGCTTCACCAAGCCGGACCCGTCGCCTTCTTCTCAGACCTACAGGAGTATATAGCCCCACCTCTGCCGCACCTTCCTAGGCATCTTTGGAGCTGCTCCTTCGTCCCAGGACCTCCACCTTACTCCCCAGAGTGACAGCTTCGCGTGGGAGGTGTCGAAGAGAGGAGAGGAAGCTTCCGGTCACTGATCCGGTGACCCATTGTCGCCGTGCACCGCCGTGAGGTGCGCCAGAGCCTCGGGCACCGACATTCTTCGAGGCTACGACCCAGAGCTCTGTGAGCTCGTCCCCAATCGACTCCGTCCATCAGGTAGACCCTAGTCCCTCTAGTTTCCTTGAATTTTTGATTACGCCCAAATCCCCCCATCACCGTCGCGGATTGATTCCGCCCGCTCCGGTCACCCATTTCATCATCGGACTCGACCGTCACCTCAGTGAGACCTCTCCCCACATTCTGCACCCACTCACTCCCCTTGATTCGCCCCGGAACCAAGGTCTGACTTCCACCGCCGTCGCCTCGCCGAAGGTCATCCATTCCGTCGCACCCGACCACCATTCCACCCCTAACCGGGTCGAAGCAGTTTGCCCTCGACCTAGGAAGCTTCTGGTGCGGTTTTGCAGGTCAAAGGGACCTCATCTGGAGGTCCAACGTTCAAGCCCAGGAGCTTTGCTCCTCCGTTGTCGCCGGACCACTCCTGTGGTCGCCATCCTCATCGGAGGGGCTCATTAGTTGCGGAACGCCTTCGCGGAGCTTTTCCATATCTCAGCAGCAGCAGAGGAGGACCTCAGCGCGCACACGGAGCTGACGAAGCTCACCGGTGAGCAGTTCTTGGAGGACCCTCCTCCTTCGTCCGATCATCCTCGATGCTCCAGATCCTATCTCTGCCTTCCATTTGAGGAGCGCCATCCACCGTCAGATCTCTCTGGGGTGATCAGGACCGTTCGCTTCAACAAAAGGGTGCCCTTGCCTTGCAGCCGTTGATCATCCACGTAGCACCCCCTCGTCCATTGGATCCAAGCGCCGGTCTTGGAAGAGACGCCCGCTGCACCTCAACCGTCCGATCGGCCACGTGGCGCTTCGTCAACCATCCGCTTTTAATAAGGGGTAATTTTCCTTAGGCCCCTTCTCTTTTAGCGTTTATTAGTTAGTCCTGTAAATATTTTTGTACGTTATTTTTAATTAGGGTAATTTGCATTCTGGACCTTTATGTTTTCCTTATTTGCATTTTAGTCCTTATATATGTGGGCCACGTGCATCGACACGTGAGGACTTGGTCATTTTGCACCTTCTATCCTATATTCCTTGTGTGTTATTGTTTGATCTTATTAAAATAGGAATTACAAGTAGGTCCCTCTGTGCCTGATACACGTGCATCGCGCGTGATTTCTTGGACATTTTGCACGAGGGCCCCTGTGTTTTCTTGCCTTGTTATTGTTTGGCCCTTGGACCATGTTTTGTTTGCATTTAGGTCCCTTACACTGTGAGCCTCCATTTAATTTAAATAAAATAGCAAATTAACTCCAAATTATGTGAAATTTGGACACGTGGCTCTTGCTACTGTGTAAAAATTTCCCTAAAAATTTGGTACATTTTTTAGGCTTTTTGATATTTTTAATAATTCAAAAACATTGGTTTTTGTGACTGTCTGATTTAGAAAATCATAAAAAATATTAAAACCCCTCTAAACATTACAAAAAGTTAGTGTAAGTTAATTTTAGTGTCTTTGAATTTCTATCCATTTTTCGTGATTTTTGGATATATAAAAACCTTAAAAATTGAAAAACCGTAAAAATCTTATAAAAATTCTAAAAAATTCTAGAAAATACAAAATATTATAAACTATTTTTCTGAATTTCATTTGTTGTTTATATTTCTCATAAAAATTACCTCCAGGCTGTTAAAGATCCATTTTATATTTTAAATGAATCTCTGAAGTCTGGCTGGACAGTGGTTTACTGTTTTTGGTTTTCTCGATTTTTAGAAAATCACATAAAAATTAGAAAAATCTGAAAAATTAACCAAAAACACTAAAAAACCTAAAAAACACAAAAACATTTTTGCTTGAATTTTTGGAGCATTTTTGATTGATTAAATAATTGGTTGTTTTTGCCTTTTTCTACATTTCTTTAAAAAATCAAAATACAAAAACATTAAAAAAAATAAAAACCCACCAAAAATATATTTTCTTCTCATTTTGATCTTGACTACTTCGTAGGCCGCAAGGCCAATTCGTGCTCCCTGAGTCCGACCCTGGGTGCTACACCAGGCTAATTTCATAGCCAGGACCGCTATAGCTTGATTTCCTTGATTTTATATCTCTTTGTTTGGTGGTCTGATATTTATTTTTCTTGATTGAGCCAAGTCTTCTTGATCCGGGCCGCAACGACCCGAGAGTATGATTTTTACCTTGCCCGAACTATGAGCTGATTTTCGGTTCATCAGAATGACGCCATTGCCGGGGAGTACGGCTTAGTAGTCATTTTTTATTTTTCCGTGGTTTTTCTTATTCGCGGCCTTTTGTAGATACATTTTATCTGATTGATTTATTATATTTTCTGGTCTGATCACTTTGTCCTGTTTCTTGCGAGGGCTCGAGGACCGAGGCGTCTTCTTCGGAAGCCGACGCAACCGCGGGAGTCGGAGGCGGCTTCCTTCTCTACGAAGCCGCAGGAGAGTGCGAGGAACCGAGCAGGAGTGCGGGAGCCATGAAATAGCCACGGAGTAACTTAGTGTAGTTTAGATTTCTTTTCAGCACATTTTATTATTGTAATAATACAGGGACAGAGACTTGGACACTTGAGACTTTTCGGGGTCTGTTTTGCCGAGCACCGATGTGCTCGGGGGACCCCACCGAGATTTTCGCAGTTTTCGCGGTTTTCTTCAGCTTTTTAACCGTTTTTTACTGCTTATTCGATTTACACGGTTTTCAGCCTTAGCTTAGGATTTTGCTTGATTGTGACGTAATTAATTAGGATCCAAACATCAATATCTGCCTGTACCCATAGTTCAAATAATTGGATCTAATTAATTAATTCACAAGAAAAAGCCGGCTTATTAGAGCTCTGGTCCACGTGCCTTGAGGAATCACATACAACGTGTGCAGGATCTGTTGTGGCAGATATCGAGTGGTTCCCAAGATAGGACTCCGGACCTAGGCTCGAGTACCCGGCTACCATTCTTTCGTGTAAAAATTTCTCTGCTAGGGACGGTTTTCCGCGTGCATCATATAGGTAGTTTATATTCTGTCTTTTATTTTATGCGCAGATCACCCTGCATGTAGACTGCTGGAGTCAGGTACGCATCTCCTACTCTGCATGCATCATTGATTCCCGCGCATCGGCTTTTCGTCTTCTCCCCTGGTTTTTGGACTAAAAATAATCAAGAAAACCGAAAAATTTGTTAGGCGTTGCTTTTATATGAAAAATACCTAAAAAGAAAAACCATAAAATTGGGAGTGCTAAACAAACTTGACCCTAAAAGACACTTCACATAAAAATCTGTCTTGGGGAGAGCAACCCCCTCATTGTTTGGTTTAATTGCGCGAGAGAGTGACTCGCACACTACGCTAGAGCCATATCCGAGCCCCGATCAGACTACCGGCCTTTTATACGGGACAGTCTGGTTGGCGGATTGGATTCCTACCAGATCATGTAACCACTCTTATATACTGACATGATCACCAAAATAAAATGGACAAGATAATTGACCGAGCTCTTACGGTCTTCAGCTCAGTTTGGAGTAGGTGAATTCGGAGTTTGTTTGCTCATCTTGTTTGTTTCCAGATCTCATCAGCCAAACTCGCCAGATCAAGATGATGGGTAGGAGGTCCCTTAGGCAGCCTTTGGCTGCACCGCTTTTCAGCACTCCAGCCCGTTCACTAGGTTGGTTCGCGAGAGCTTGGACCCGCTCTCCGAACCCGAGTTCGATTCCGCCCTGTTCCCCCTTGACCACCCTTCTTCTATACCTGAGATGTCAGTGCCAGATGCGGGACAGCAGACTGATGATATTTCGGCACCTGAGTTTAGGTCTTTTGCCTTTGTAGAGACCATGGCTAGCAGCGGAGAGGATCACACCGAGGGTCAGAGGCCAGAGACGACCACATATGTTCTGGACCATGGTGCGATCAACACCACCATGATAGCTTCCCTCGAGACGATGCAGAGACAGATACGAGACCAGGGGGCATTCATGGTGGAGATGAGGAGAGAGATGGAGCGGCTCAGAGAGCAGAGAGAGCAGCCGCGAGCCGACATGCCGAGAGCCGAGGGACGGAGAGATCCCGATCAGCCAGTAGCCCAGCAGCCGCAGTAGAGCCATTGAGACCGATGCAGGAGTTGCACAACCCTGGATCAACTCAGACACACAGCTAGGTGGTACTTCCGGCGATCTTGGGGACTTCAAGTTCCCCCCGAACACACTCCAGCTCCTTCCCCACTTCCACGGGCTCGCCACCGAGGAACCCCTTTTATTTTATTTCATTCTGATGAACCGAAAATCAACTCACAGTCCGGGCAAGGTAAAAATCACACTCTCGGGTCATTATGGCCCGGATCGAGAAGACTTGGCTCAATCAAGAAAAATAAATATCAAACCACCAAACAAAGAGATATAAAATCAAGGAAATCAAGCTATAGCGGTCCTGGCTATGAGATTAGCCTGGTGTAGCACCCAGGGTCTGACTCATGGAGCATGAATTGGCCTTGCGGCCTACGAAGTAGTCAAGATCAAAAATGAGAAGAAAATGTATTTTTGATGGGTTTTTATATTTTTTTAATGTTTTTGTATTTTGATTTTTTGAAGAAATGTAGAAAAGGCTAAAACAACCAATTATTTAATCAATAAAAAATGCTCCAAAAATTCAAGCAAAAATGTTTTTGTGTTTTTTAGGGTTTTTAGTGTTTTTGGTTAATTTTTCAGATTTTTCTAATTTTTATGTGATTTTCTAAAAATCGAGAAAGCCAAAAACAGTAAACTACTGTCCAGCCAGACTTCAGAGATTCATTTCAAATATCAAATGGATCTTTCACAGCCTGAAGGTAATTTTTATGAGAAATATAAACAACAATTAAAATTCAGAAAAAGAGTTTATAATTTTTTGTATTTTCTAGATTTTTTTAGAATTTTTATAAGATTTTTGCGGTTTTTCAATTTTTAAGGTTTTTATATATATATATATCCAAAAATCACGAAAAATGGGCAGAAATTCAAAGACACTAAAATTAACTTACACTAATTTTTTGTAATTTTTAAAGGAGTTTTAATATTTTTTTATGATTTTCTAAATCAGACAGTCACAAAAACCAATGTTTTTGAATTATTAAAAATATAAAAAGAAATTTTTACACAGTAGCAGGAGCCACCTGTCCAAATTTCATATAATTTGGAGTTAATTTGCTATTTTATTTAAATGAAATGGAGGCTCACAGTGTAAGGGACCTAAATGCAAACAAAACATGGTCCAAGGGCCAAACAGTAACAAAGCAAGAAAATACAGGGACCCTCGTGCAAAATGTCCAAGAAATCACGCATGATGCATGTGTATCAGGCACAGAGGGACGTATTTATAATTCCTATATCTATAAGATCAAATAATAACACACAAGGAATATAGGATAGAAAGTGCAAAAAGACCAAGTCCTCATGTGTCGATGCATGTGGCCTACATATATAAGGACTAAAATGCAAATAAGGAAAACATAAAGGTCCAGAGTGCAAATTACCCTAATTAAAAACAACGTACAAAAATATTTCCAGGACTAACTAATAAACGCTAAAAGAGAAGGGGCCTAAGGGAAAATTACCCCTTATTAAAAGCGGACGGTCGACAAAGCGCCACGTGGCCGATCGGACAGTTGAGGTGCAGCGGACGTCTGTTCGAAGACTGGCGCTTGGATTCAACGGACGAGGGGGTGCCACGTGGATGATCAACGGCTGCAAGGCAAGGGCACCCCTTTGTTGAAGCGAACGGTCCTGATCACCCCAGAGAGATCTGACGGTGGCTGGCGCTCCTCAAATGGACGGTTGAGATAGGATCTGGAGCATGGGGATGATCGGACGAAGGAGGAGGGTCCTCCAAGAACTGCTTTCCGGCGAGCTTCGCCGGCTCCGTGTGCACGATGAGGTCCTCCTCTGCTGCTGCTGAGATATGGAAAAGCTCCGCCAAGGCGTTCCGCAGCTAATGAGCCCCTCCGATGAGGCCGACGACCACAGGAGCGGTCCGGCGACGACGGAGGAGCAAAGATCCTGGGCTCGAATGTTGGACCTCCAGATGAGGTCCCTTTGACCTGCAAAACCGCACCAGAAGCTTCCTAGGTCGAGGGTAAACTGCCTCGACCCGGTTAGGGGTGGAATGGTGGTCGGGTGCATCGGAATGGATGACCTCCGGTGAGGCGACGACGGTGGAGGTCGGACCTTGGTTCGGGGGCGAACCAAGGGGAGTGAGTGGGTGTAGAATGTAAGGAGAGGTCTCACGGAGGTGATGGTCGAGTCCGATGATGAAATGGGTGACCGGAGCGGGCGGAATCGATCGGCGACGGTGATGGGGGGATTTGGGCGTAATCGAAAATTCGAGGAAACTAGAGGGACTAGGGTCTACCTGATGGACGGAGTCGACTGTGGACGACCTCACAGAGCTCTGGGTCGTATCCTCGAAGGGTCGTCGGTGCCCGAGGCTCTGGCGCACCTCGCGGCGGCGCACAACAACATGGGGTCACCGGATTAGTGACGGGAAGCTTCCTCTCCTCTCTTCGACACCTCCCTCGCGAAGCTGTCACTCTGGGGAGTAAGGTGGAGGTAATGGGACGAAGGAGCAGTGCCAAAGATTCCTGAGAAGGTGCGGCAGAGGTGGGGCTATATACTCTTGCAGGTCCGAGAAGAAGGCGACGGGTCCAGCTTGGTGAAGCACGGACCCCTAGGCAAAAGCTCGGGCGAAGGTCTCGGATCTACATGGAACAATTGGAGCCTGGGGTTTGGGTATCTGGTGCTCGGATCACGCGGGGAAAAATGGACGAAAACGGGTCGGTTGCAAGATCCGCGGGGAAAGAGGTCCGTGGGGGAGAGTTGACCGGAGGTCAACAATCCCCGCGGACCAATCAGAATTCAGCTTTTATTAAAGTTTTAGAAATTCAATAAAAAAATAATAAATGAATTTATTTTGAAAAACCTAAAACGTGAAAAATGTTTATTTATTTTCAAATTATTTTTAAGCGATTTTTATTTTTTTGAAAAATAATTTATGTATTTACATTATATTATTATTATATAAAGGTATATACATGTATTTATTTTTTATTTTTATTTTTAATTGTTTATTTTTGTACATTTATTCCAATTTTATATTTTATTTATTTATAGAATAAAATTTGGAATAAAAGGGGATTTTTAGTTTATTTTTATTGTTTATTTACATAGATTAAATAAATACTTTTATATACATGTTTACATGGTATATATACAAGATGGATTTTGGTTTTTATTTTATTTATTTTTGTTTTATTTTTATTTTTATTTATTTACTTACACCATGAAATGTGGAATATGGAAAATATTTTCATTGCATTTTTATTAATTATTTACAAGGGGAAAAATAAATAGATAGGTTTTTCTATATACATGGTCTATATGTACTGAAGAAGGGAATTTTATTTCTTTTTTTATTTTTATTTTGTTTTTCTCATTTTTATTTTAGTTTTGTTTTAAGAAATATGTACAAAATAAACGAAACACATTTTTATTTTTATTTAGAGGAAAATAGTTTTATTTATATACATAGGTATATGTACACATGAATGACCCTATCTCTTTCTACTTGGTTCTTTTTGTGGTCAGGCCCATGCTGAGCCCTCCCTTGGGATTAGGTCATTCAATATTTATTCTAAATATTTCCCTCTTTTTCTTGTGCTTCTTTATTTCTTTATTTTGGCACAAAAACATGCTAATTATGCTTATTTACATGATGTAAGTGTTTTGGCAATTTATGATATTTACACATATTTACAATGTATTTTGCTTAAGTTTCTAGCTAAAATAAAGGAATAAAGGGTGATGAAGTGGGATTCATCAGGCGCCTTCTGGTTGCGCGGCCCGTCTCTTCACACGCCATGCGTCCACCACGTCCGACCATTCGACTTCTTCATCTCCAGATCCAAGTCGTCCATTCCCGCTTTAAATCTCAACCCTTTGATCAAGTCCACAGATCGTATCTCCTCCATTCGTTCCCGTCTTGCCTTCATCTCACCACGTGTCACTCCCAAAGCCGCACGATCGCCTCTAGGCTCTTTCATCACAACCACACACTACTGCGCTACCCTCAACCGTTTGATCAAGTCCTAGATTACTTCTAGGCCGATCACGCCCGCCTCTTTCTCAGTGTGCCACATGGTTCCATCCTCCCCCTTTATCTCGCCTCCATGGATTTAATCCATGCTGCTCGTAAGCGCCTCTTTCTTAGCCGTTAGATCACGAGATCCAATGGTAGAGACATCTTCTTCCACCTCGGGAACCCCCTCGCCCACATCGTCTATCTCACAAACCACCTTCTCCCTTCCCATTTCCCCCACTTCTCTTGCCATCTTCTCCACGTAATAACTATCCCACGATGAAGCCTGATATTCCACCTATCTTGCGGGAACCCACACTACCCACTACTCCCTCTAACCAACTCACTATCGCCCCCGTAAACTCTCTCCCAACCACCGGATCCCCAAACTCCACCTAGAAATACTGCGTCTCTTCCCCATTCCACCTTCGTCCACCTTTACGTGGGGATATGCCCAGTAATCCTCCGCTCCTCGGTGACAATGAGGAAGTGCTATGGAGGACCCCTGGTCCATCGCGACCAGGTTTGCAGTGGCTCTACCTCACCTAGCTGCCACCAGTAGCAGAGGTGGTCCAACGATGACCAGAGCGTCTTCCAGATGCTCGAGCCCTATCTTTCGTTCCACCCAACCTCAGGTAAGATTCTTCGATTCTTCTTTGTATTTTTCTCTTAATTTCTCTAAATTTACTAAGCTTCCTCTACACTACCTGACCCTCCATTAACCATTGATTCACCTACATCACACTTCCCTAATTCACATGCATCACTTCGATTCCCCATTCTCTCCCTCACGACCTCATATCACTTCGACCCATCTCCTCTCCGAGCTTGACGGAGAGGATGACCAAGCCTCCATCTTCTTCACCTCGCCAGGCCTTCCATCCCACTTCACCTTGCACGAACACCATGCTTCTGCTATGTTTTAACGATGCATGTACTACAAATCAGCATTGGTCGGAGCCTCGTCGGAGCAAAGCTCACAAGCTCCGCCTCACGTATTAAGACATTGACAATCTCCTCTAGACCTCCCCACACTTTGCATGGACTCCAAGCTTCATCAACGATCATCCCAGACGCTCCTTTAAGCTTCATCGATGTCAGAAATGAGTGGGGAGCTCGGAAGCCATCACTGGAGACTTGGTTTCACCGCCAGTCTCAGAGGAGGAGAACGTACAACTGTCGTAGGATACACCATCCCAGTGGCCATGGAACGGCATACGAGGGTCCACGTTGCCATCCCCGACTTCGTACAACCAACGATCTCAATGATTGGGCGGTCCTTGGTCTTCCACGTGTCAGCAATGGGAGGTAGCACCAGACCTACAGGCTTGGGTCCCCGGAGCCTCTTCCAAGCCTCCCCCGAGCCAGAGCTGTGACCGAACCTCCACCGAACCTTTGAAGAGCACCCGAGCCTAACCCAAGCAAATTCGAGCCGCCTCTGATCCTGCAAGCCACCTGAACCTCGCCATCACGTGCTTGACACATGACTGGCTGGGTATTTTGCAGGGATGTCCCCAGAATTTCTCCAAATTGCATCCAGGTCCTTAGAGCACGTGTCACACACGTGTGGCTAGGGTATTTTGCATTCAAATCCTCACAAGTTTTAGTAATTGCAAATACACCCCCGCATGTATGGGTAATTTACAAGGAAGGCCTTGTGACTTTTGCAAATTACATTTTAGTCCTTCTAAGGACCTATTTGTGATGTTTTCCCTATTTATATCATATTTTTCTTGCATTTATGCCCATGGTTTGTTTATTGCACATCTTGAACATCCGAGCTCCGTTTGAGTTGATTTTGGTCTTGTTTTGAAGCTATTTTAATTCTCTTTCTAATGGCATAACTATTGTTCTATTTTAGCACTTTTGATTTTATTGACTAAATCCAATTATCTAGTGTCATTTATTCAATGATTTCATGCATTGGGTAGCTTGTAAATGAAAGTAGCTTTCATGACCCCTTTCTGAAATTGACCACCTTTTTATTGCTCATTGATTCTATATAAATCGGGCATAATTGTAGTTTTCTAATTTTGCATTTCTTTGCATGATGAAAAGAAAATACTTCATGCTTATTTATGCATCTTGTTTGCCTTCATGCATTCTTTGACCTATGGGTCTTTAGTTCAAAACTTAGTTCAAATGATAAGAGCCTAAATATACGCTTAAGAGGCTCGTGTCCCTGAGTTCGACCTTTGGCTTGCCCAAGTAAAATACAAATCGACCGCTTGCTTGGTGTTAATTGATGCATTATTCAAGCAGTTTTTTATTAACTTGATTTTATTCGTTTGCAACGAAAGTGGTTAATTCCGCATTATTAAGAGGGTAAAATTCGGGTTCGTCACTATGTGACCACCTTAGTTACTTGGAATTGAAATCGCCTTCTTTGAAATGTTTATTATTAACATGCAAGTGCACATCATGTTTTGAAGATGACAAAATATGATTTCTTCTATAGATTTTATACTATCATTTAAGATGAAAAGTAGTTTTCTTGAAGAGTTAATTAAAGGTGGAAAACATATATTATGTTGGAACTTATAGTAATCTCAACACCACCATTCAACAACTCAAATCTTGAAGTTGGCTTACGGTTATCTATATTAGATTGAAAGTCTAAATATGTTTATCCTTAGACTTGGAGATCACCATATCCATATACAAAGATGTAATCTTGCATCCGTCTTAGATACTTAAAGATGTTATTCCAATGTTGATCACCATAGCAAGATTGGTAATGGCTTACCACTCCCACTTCATGGCAGATATCTGGTCTTGTTCACATCATGACATACATTAGACTTCCTATAGTTGATGTGTAAGGGCATCCAACCATGGATTTCTTATCATCAACACTTTGAGGAGCCATCCCTTTAGATAGACACCAAGCAAACACCTATGATTGATCATTAATGGCTAATTTTTTTCACTTCAAATAATTCATAACAAGTGGACTTAGGGAGAGCTAAGAATTTTATCAAGGAGGAGTCAAGTATACAACTATTATTTATGTCCAAAATGAAAAAACATTCAAAAATATATTTGAATAGAGTTATTACTTTCAAATTATATTTTTAAATCTTGATAAACTTATTATTTAAACCTTTTATACATCTATATGCAAGATTGGATTAAAATCAGGTGGTGATTTTAACATTTTTGATAAATTTAATAAATTCAAATATATCCAAATCCATACTGAATACTAAATGATCAAGATAAATTTTAAGATACAAAAGATTGTGTTAGAAGGAAACAACAAATTTAATTCTCTAAAAAGGAGAGAGAAATAATGGGAGAGATAAATGAACATGAATCACATTTTATATCACATTATACTTATAATTTTAATATTTAAAAGTAGTTAAGAATAATATTAAAAATAAAGAACATCATGCAGGTGGAATATAGAAATAAGGAGCAGTCACAGCTATGCATCATACATATTGGTTCTGCCCTAATTGAACCCTTCCTTGTTCGCACCATATAATTGGTGGCCTCATTCTTAAAGCATATAACTTTCTATCTATAGTTTGTTGGAAAGCACAATCTCATTCTTCACTTTAATATTTGTGAGAGAACTTAAAAATCTCCATGATTTTGCACTTTCACTCAAGTTCTTTGCACTCTCAGTCTAGTTCTACTTATTGCATATTTGAATTAAAACTTATTTTATTCTGAAGACAATCATATGTACCGTTATATTTATTTTTACATTATTTGTACTATTAGAGCAGTTGTTTTGTTTATTATAATTGTTTATTGGGTGTTTCAAGTTTGGAGAGGTTTTCCTTCTCATGGAAGAAAAGTTGCTTTGATTGATTTATATATGAATAAGCAAGTTATTAATGTAGTGATTTGGTGGTCCTACTCCGAAATCCTGAGTCAATGTTGGTCATCATTTTGTTAGGTTTTTACACTATTTTTTATATGCTCTAATGCTTGTTCAATTATTTTGATTTAGTATTATGTTTGGTTGATTTGCACTAATCTATTTTGTATGTAGGTAACGATTGGTTATTTGCACTCTTTATATCATCAAACTTGCAAGAACAAGGTCATGAATTGCATAATTATATTTAGATGTGCTTGTTGAAGGAAAAAAACTACGGGGCTTTTTGACTTGATGAAAATTGAGTATATGTATTATTAAAGATATTGTCAATCACGCAATACAAATGTTCATTTGAAGACACTTTGCACTCTAAAGAAGATGGTTAAGGGTAGTTAACATAACAATATAATATGCTTAAGTGCTTGACTCATTGCAATAAGTCATGTTGAGAACAATCTAATGAGCCCGAGAACTCCAGACTTTGGAAAAATTTAAGTACGCAAAAATTTTCATTGATTAATTAAATACAAAGTTTAAGGAGTAATAATAGTAGATTTTTCCATTCAAGATCCACAGATATTGAGTATAAGATGAGTTTTAAATCTTGCCAACCTAATGGTGCTAAAATCATTTTTAATAAAAAATGAAGTATCATTGCACTCGGATTTCACATTATTAAAAAATATATTTTTTATTTTGTATTTTATCACTTGTACCCCCTGTTAACATATGTAATATCAGTTATGCTCTCTCCTTTTGGAATATCAGTTGTTCCCCTACATTCATGTAGTTTTATCACTTATGCTCCTTAGATTAGTCACCATCCATCCACATCATAAATGAATGTAGACTTTTGAGACATAAATGTAATTAGATTGAATAGTTAGCACAGATATGTCTTTTTCTAAAAACGTCACATTGAGTCCTTTCTCTTCTCCTTATTCCCCCTCTGTAAAACCGCAACTTCATTCTCTTATTCCCCCCGCCTCCTCCGGTACCTCCCTCCTCTACCCTCCTCCTCCACTGACTCGACTGCAGGTAACCCTTCTCCTTCTCTTCGTGCAAGCTCCCGAGCTTACATACCCCTGTCTCGATTTGCTATATATACCACCCTAGGGTTTCGTCGAACCAGATCAACCATTAGGTCTCATCTCTCCCAAAATGCATGCGAGAACAAGTGCGTAGTGAGGGGTGATAATTCTCAAGAGGCCTACGATCCAATTGAGTGTGAGGGACAAACTAGAACTTAGTAAGATTCGAGAACTTACGTTATTCTTGCAGCTACAAGGCCTATAGTAGGGTACCTCTTTAATCGGGGCAAAGACGAGATATAACAAACCTCAACCCAAGCGAGTAAAACTTTAGATCGACTCTTTCTAGGTATTACTTCTTTTTAGATTCCTTTGGTTCTACGCTAATGTTTTCTTCTCTCCATCTTCCTCTCCTTCATCTTCTTTCTATTCCTATGATAATAATTATTTCATTTTCTCCTTCGTTCTGTTTTTAAGTCTAATTTACCCAATGTATTTGTCGATATCTCTCTTCACTTATCCTCCGAACTCTGTTTATCCTTGGATCTTGATGAATCCAGTGTTTTTAATCATAGTCTAATGTCTTCTATGCACATTTTGGTTGAGTCATTAGATCACTTTATTGTTTTGAGTTTCAAAGAAACTAACATTACAAAAGGAGCGAGTCTCCCTCATCGTTGGGGCAAGCCAAGGTTTGGTGCCCCGTCACACATTCATCGATAGCATGAAAGCCCTTCACATGGAACTCCTGCATATAAAAGATTAGAAATCGACATTGTTCTTATAAAAATGTGTCACTCATTCTTTTATCCATCTTAAGGATAAAAGCTCGGCGGTAATCTTCCTTCCCAAAACTTGGGGCTAAACTGCACCTACTTTGAAAGTACAAAAATACATAAATTAACAAAATATATAAGAGTTAATTACCTTTTGGGTTTACGACAAGTTGAACAATTTCTCCTGCTCAATGGTAGGAATGCGGTACCACCGAAACTATATGCAATGCCGTCTCTCCTGCTCAATGGTGTGAATGTGGCACCGCCGAAACTCCGTGCATGTCATATGCACCTTGATAATATTCGTTATTTCTTTAGCAACCTGTTTGCTATTTAAGAAAACCCTATTAGTTCATATATATCTAGATGAAGAAAAATTAATAAAATATAACTTACAAATGGTATTTACCTCCCGTCAACTGAAACCTATAGAAGCGAGTATGATTCAGAAGTATGACCTCCTGCATATGGCACATGCACATCGACACTCTGACATGCAGAAGATGGAGAAGCCGAGTCCATAGAAGGTTGTGCTAGTATAGGTGTAGCGCAAGGCTTCGGAACATACAAAGAGTATGGCTCACCCTAAAAACATCCATACGATGGAGGTAGAGGAACACTAAGAGACTGATAATATGACATAAGCACACACATATCATCTGAAGGAGGTCTTGAAGAAATGGGTGGGGACGAAGGCAAGGGGACTGTCAAGTGGATGGCTGACCATACCATTGAGATCCATGTGAACCTCCACATCCAAAACTAGCCATTTCTATATTAACCATGGATAAAAAAAATTAAATATTAGAATGTTTAATTTTAATATAACATTAAAAGATATATACTTTATCGAGTTTAACCTTAATTATCATTGCTCGAATGATGAGAAATATTATTATTCTTCCCATTATTGTCATTGTTAGACGAATCCTCGTTTATATTATCTACATCTTCCATTAAATCATTGCTTATTACATTACGATCCTCCAATGGAGTGTTAACAATGATGGGAACAACTTCTATTGTATTATGACCATCGTAATAAGGTATGAAAGCTTCACCACAGTCTTCATATACACTATTGTCCTCTTTACTTATGTAACTTCGAGAGTGTATTTGTATAACTGTTAAATATTCTGCGTTTTCCTTTTTTATGATATTTGAGGAAGATAGTATACTTGATCCACTATCTAGCAATGACAAATTGTTCAAATCTTCACATATATTTGCATGTGATAACATCAACCACATTGTTCTTTTTATCAATAACTACACCCTCGTTCAGGTCATACCATTAACAAAGAAATAAGAAAATCTGGTTAAATCCTAAAAATTATATTGTACTTCTAAAATTTCTTTTAAGATGATGTAGTAGTCGATTATATCCTCTCCGCGATAAGATCCACAAATCATTACCTCATAATTTTGAGTACTTAAATTTCTACTTGAATTTATCTTTGAAAATGATAAACATTATCACAACAACCATTGTATGATAGAACCTGATATATCAAACCTTCTGAAAAACATTACAACATTCTAGACCATTCTCCGTTATCACTTAGCACTTTCAATTAGCTCTTAAACCATTCTGAAAATTGAAGCCGACAAGTACGAACAACTGATCTTCATTTCAAGATGGATTCTCATCACTCGTTTTCTTTCTAAAATCCCGATTTCAAATGAAATAAAGATTACTACTTAGTTATAAGAATTAAGCATTAATAAAAAACTGATATAGATATTAACGTACTCAACATATGATGTTACTTCTTCGCAATTGTCTACCATATCTATTATGTAGCTTCTTCCTCTTGTTTTCACAATAGACATTTTCTTACTTTTACTATTGGTTGAGATGATGGACAAAAGACACATATGTGATAAAATTCATCCGAGAGATTGATTTCATTTCTGCTCGGTCTATTGTGAACCATCTCTACTTCATCGGAGAAATACCTCGACAAAAGATTGCTATTTCTTCGTATGTAAATTGGGAACTTACAGATCCCTCTATTTGACTTTTGCTTCATACTTTCCTTTTCTGAAAAACATAAACTTGCTAAATAAAACTGTTAGTATTCTATAATAATGGGATAGATGAAGCACACACACACACACATATTAAACCATTACCTTTTAAATTAATACATCCATCTATACTTAACGTACCCACCAACTTTAGCCTTATACAATAGATGAATTATAAGATGCTCCATCAAATAAACAAATATTGGTGGGATATCTTCTACATATTACACATTATAATTGGAATATACTTTTTGAGATAACTCACCTCATCAATGCGAATACGTGTATAGTATATAATCTAGAAAAATCTGTTGATATCCAGTGGAACATCCATGTTTTTTGGGTAATAATCCTTTAAATACTATTGGCAACAACCTTTCAATAAAGACATGATAGTCATGACTATTCATCTCTTTAAAATAAAATCTTTTCAAATCTACAATGTTTGAAATATTCGATGCACAGTTGTCTGCAAATTTCAACTTATTAGCCCATTCGCATACACGTTTTACTTGAACCATGTCCAAGATATATTTTTTTGGAAATTTGTTATTATCACTTTTCAAACTCTTTAATATACAACTATGGTCGATTGCATATTATTTTTAAATTATGATGAGAATCAATTGTATCCTTCATCCGTCCAGTGATATTCACAACTATATAAAAATATTATTGAAAATATTTTACCTAATATGCATAACATCTAAGTTGTTGGATTCAAAGCTTACTCCAATATGGAAATTCCCACAAATGCTTTTCTTTATCCAATTATGAATTTCATCTAAACTTGGTAGCAATTGAGTGTGTTCTCCAGTACCTAGTGTAGAATTTTAAATTATTTGAACTCTGATAACAATATCTCATCGGTCTTCATTATTGAAGGATTTGATAATTCACATGTATTACCTTGAATGCTTGTTTCCATCTCCTTTACATATGATATTTCAGAATAACATTCCTATGATAATAAAAAAAGCAAGGTTTTCTGTCATATTGAAGTTAGAACAATTTTGTACTCTCCATACAATAAGGACAACTCCTTTGTCCATGAGTACTCCATCCAGACAACACTCCATATGTTGGGAAGCCATTTTTCATCTCAAGTACAATCACTTTCATTTTAAATATATGACATTTATTGGTGTCATATGTATCAACTTCGTTAATCCATAGATTTTTCAACTCATCTACAAGAGGGCGTAAATACACGCCAATGTATCTCCCAGGATGGATAGGTCTGGGTACTAGAAGTAATAAGAAAAAAAATTGCCTCTTATTACACAACCACAGAGGTAGATTATAAGGAATTGTCATTACTTCCCAATATGAATAATCTTTACTTATACCATGTGGATTGAATCTGTCTGTACAAAAACATATAAGATAATTTATTTTTTCGCTCAGAAATGATGGAAAAGCAATCATCATTGCTTTCTGACTCTGAATCTCATGGATATTTTATATACTCTTGTCGAGTATGATTTGCATGCCACAACATCTCCTTTGTTGTTTCCTTACAATAAGACAATCTCATTAGCTGAGATGTTAGTAGAAAGTAATGCAAAATTTTCTATCCAACTTTTCTTCTATTTTTACCAGAGTCATAATATCTAGGTTCATTACATATGGATAATGTGTTAGATTCTCATTTTCATAATAATATAATATATGATGATTTATACAAGAATCGAACTTCATCTCTGTTGAGCACATCTTCCTCATCATTTTTTTTACTTTATTGTAGTTTCTGGGTAATTCATAATCTTCAGGTAACATTTTATTCAAAATAATAAATATTGCATAAAAATTCATGTCTATCATATTATATTCCATTTTCATAGCTAGAAGTTTTGAAACTACTAAGAGTTTTGAATATGTTTTGCAATCTAACCATAATAGTTCTTCTGCCTTTTTCAAAAGCTCATAAAATTATTTATACTCTCCATATGGTTCCTCATCATCAAATGTTTCATTATTGAATTCAGATCTAGCTACATCCATCGCTATTTCAATAATTGTATTAAAATATAGAATGCCATTTGATACATTCATCGGAGGTGAGATGATTTCACCGTGTCTCCACCATGTATAATAACCCTCCATGAAACCATAGATGTGTAATTTTATTTCATATTTTCCTTTCTTAAGTAAACAACACTTTATACATGGACATATAATGGCACTGTCTGAATCAACAACAGTAGAACCATTGGGTAAGCACATATCGTAAACTCCTCTAAGCCACGTTGAAATGTCTTTAACATGCATATATCTTGGACATAGTTGCACATACATGAAGGTTTTGGTAATAACCTTAAGTGCATCACGGAAGCATGAAGATCACATCATATTCGATCGGGAGCGAGTAGTCGCACTAGTTGCTTGGGACAACGAAATTTAAAACTTTTAAAAATGATGAAATCACATGCTCCGAGAACACTTCTTAGATCGTTTCATCTAAATCACATGCATGTATTAAGGTTACCTCGTAGAGATCGAGTCTCTATACAAAGAGACCTCCTATCTCAAGTCCGATCCAACGTAGGAGATGCTTGCAAGCACATTGATGAAATGTGTGCTCCTCGCAATCAATGTTGATGATCCAAGCAACGAATCTCCTGATCTTAGTCTCATAAGATCCAGCTTCTTCTTCATGAGTGAAATGCAATGAAGGAGACGGAGACCCACGAGCAGTCAAAGTGACGACACAAAGACGTGGCGATGACGACGACCCTCTCTAGGGTTTAGAGTAGATGGTCACTCTAAGGAGGAGAGAATGAGGCTTGTCATGAAGAGAGAGGGAGAAAGCAGATAAATTGTGTGTTTAGGAAGATCTAGGGTTGCCTCTTCTTTTATAGTATTTTAAGAGTCCATGGATTCTAATCCATGTGAACACAAAATCAATGGTTGAGATTGATTTGTATTTCTATTTAATGTTGATTAATCAACATAATTCAATTTTGAACTAAAATCATAGAAGGATTGGGAGGGAATCCACCCACCCTCCTAAAAAGTGGGGGATGATCACCCCTGTGACCAAGTCAAAGGTTGGCCGTCCACCATCCATTAAGTGGACGTTGTTGGCTCCTTTAATCTTTCATATATATTTACAAAAATGTTGTTGTGAAAGTCACAAAATAATTCCAAATTAATTTTGTAAATATTGCAATCATGCCATTAATAATTGTGAATCATATTCACAACCAAAATAAAATGTAAATTGTATTTCCAATTAATTCCCAATGTGAATCCAATGCACATCAATAATTAATTTGAAGATAATATTTACAATAAGCTCTCTCTAATATATTATAAATCACATTTATAATATATAAAAATAATATGAATAATTCTATACACATTATTCATATCCTTGATAATTAAACTATATTTAATCATCTTGGATCTCTCTCTCATGTGCTCAAATAACATGAATCCCATTCACATTTTTCTCATCTTTGATACTTAAATCACATTTAATTATCTGAAATAACTCTTATTATATGACCAAATAATATGAATAAAATTCATATTATTAATGATAATTAAATTACATTTAATTACCAATTTTCCTCAATGCTCAGATACATTATCAACAATGAAGTTATCCTTGAACTCTTTCAAGAATAATGCACTTTTTCTGCAGATAATTGGAGATAAGGACATGGCAATTGTACATTCCATGTATTGTGACTTGGATGTTGATATTACATCTCAAATCCATATCTTGAGGACCTCACACAGATGCTTGATTAAATCAAAGCCGTAAATCTAATCTTTTCATTGTATCTAAATCACATTTAGATTACTGTCCAACATTTAAACCAAGATTAGACTACTTCTCTATTAAGAGGATTCACTAAAATCCAGACCTATTTCATCACTCCCTTAGAATGGAAGCGTCATGATTATACAATCATTGATTGATCGCATCATCTTCATGTTTTCCTAATACCTGTACATGCTGCATACTAGAAGACCTCGAATAAACATGAAGTTTTAGATATATTTAGACTATCTTTTTTAGGGGTGTATCATTAAGTTTCTCATTTGATTATTTGGAGTTGATATCAACAATATACTTTCCAAAAGCATATATCATATCCAGGTAGTGATCATATGCTTTCCAAAAGCATATATCAAACTACAAATTCAGTCAAGCTTCCAAAGATGACCGAGCATGAAATTTGATTCCCAATATGAGCTCATGTCTTCCGGTTCAGTAATGAACATGTATGATCCCTTTGAGAGATCACATTACTCATATGCCCTTGTATGCACACTAGCGCGTCGGTGTATAGTCCTTGATTAGATCATCAACCTATTGGTCTGCCAATTATACATACTCAACATATAGTAATACACCTGTCTCCGATCAGAGTATTTGTGCCTATATCGTGTTAGCATACAACATATGATTTAGTTATCTCTATCTCGTTAAGTAACTCTTTGACCTAATTTATCTGACACCTTCGAGTCTCTATTCCTCTACAGAGGACATGCATCAAGAGGTTGGTTAGATATTAGCTAAAAGAGAAAGGATTGCCATCTCCTGCTCAGGCTGGAGATCATCTCTTAACAATCATTTGATGGTGCTTGATGACTCCTCAATCTAACTCTTTAGATATCATCCAAGCACCAACCTCTATGATTTAACAATTGAATCAACAGTTGTATGATCATTAAGATGGCCATGGTATATAACCCTAATTGTACAAAGGGACCTATTAAGTAAATTAATTATTCTTTATTTCAGATCGAGAAATGATATTTGCGATAACGTCTATTGCATAATCGCTCGTCGTGGGCTCGCATATTTAATAATCTCCCACTAGCCCAAAGAGCCATTAGTATTTAAATCCACACTCGTGCTAATCATAAGCTATTTAAAAAATAACTAGGTAAGATGACTAGTCACTCTGTTCCCTAGAGACTACGCGAAGTCCTTTTACGGTACTTGCATATCTCCTAGTAACAATGCTCGCATCCAATACGAATGTTGCATCTTATGCAACCAATACTCAATCTTATTAAAGCAGTTGCAGTGTGACCCTACAACTCAATAATCATTATAACTAGTATGTAATTTCTATTATCCTTATCTCCTAAGACTAAGACCCAATCTTAAGGCATATGTAGTTAAGACCTCTTAGATCACTATCTATAAAGTCTTAATTTATTGAAGATAAGACTTTGAGATCACTATCTCAAAAGTCTTGTTCTCTTTGAAGATGTTTTTATTAATACAATCAAGTCTTTTATCTCCTTTTTTGAAGTAAAAGTTTACTACTCCCACTGCATAGCAAACATCTGACTTTTGTACACATCTAGCATACACCTCCTCAACTCCTTGAGGTGTTATCCCATCAGATAGGTTAGTACCATATGTTAAGGTAATGAATCCTATATTGGGATTTTTCTCAAAATTGGAACATGTCCAAGGTGTACTACTAATCTGACGGTCCCAACACCCTCCTCCCTTTGCTTCTGAACATCTTCAGAATTGAGATCTAAGAGGTGTCCTTAAGGTCTTTCATCTCAAGGTATGGAATAACCATATTAAAAAGCACTTATTAAAACACTTATTATCATCCTTATATTGTTCCAAATGATTAGGATATTATCTACATTTAACACGATGAACACAATGGAGCTCCCACTAAGCTTCACATAGTTCATTAGAATTCTATCTTAAATTATAACATTTATGATTTCATCAAATCTAGTGTTCCAACTACAAGAAGCATATTTTAGTCCATAGATGGAATTCCTTATCTTGCACATCTTTCCTTCCTCAACTATGAAGCCATGGGGCTACTTCATTTGAATATCCTCACCATTGTATTCATAGAGGAATGCAATACTGACTTCCATCTTGTAGATGGAAAAGTCAAGTTGTGTAGTTATAGTTAACAATATTATGATGGGTTTAAGCAAGGTCACTGAAGAGGAAGTCTCATCACAAGTGATGTCTTTCCTCGTGTGTGTATCTTGTGGATACGAGCTGTGCTTTGAAGGTCTCTACCTTCTCATCAGGTCTCTTGAAGATCCATTTACATCTAATGGGATTTACCCCTATAGGTGGATCCTTGAGGGTCCATATACAATACTTGTATATGGAGTTTACTTTATACTTTAATGCTAACATCCATATTTCCATGTCATGATCCTTAGAAGCTCCATCATAGATCATTGTCAGACTTAACTGACACATGGAATCTATACCCTTTGGGTGGTCTTACCACCCTCAAAAAAATTTGAAGAGGTATGAGTGTTTCATCTTTAATTGTCTTTTTAGTTTTCAATTTCAAGAGCCTCATTATCTTCTCAAGACTAAATGAGTTCTTTCACTTCATTTTCATCTTGATTCTCAAGAGAGCCATCATCTAAGAATCGTATCTTTAGAGATGAAATCGTTTAAGAATATCAAGGTCATAAAGTAGGTATCCAATACCATCCTTTATTTTCCTAATGAAGTAGCACTATCAGGTGCTAGATTCTAGCTTACTTGCATCCATGACAATGTTATGGACCAAGCGACCCTAAATCCTCAAGTGTCCAACACAAGACTAGGTACTAAACCATAGCTTATGAGGGTTTTCAGGATTAGATTTGTATGGATCCTTATTAATGATATATATTGTAGTTTCTACTACATACACACACACACACACACCTAGAAACTAAGAGGTAATTATGCTAATATTCATCATTGATCAAATCATGTTACACATGATCCAATTGTATCGCTCTACAACTCTATTAAGTATAGGTGTATTAGGAGGAGTGAGATAGGAATAATATTCTTTTCTCCACAAGGTATTCCACGAATTCATCTAATAGGTACTGACTACTTAGACTAGATCAAATTCATTTTCATATTCCTTCAAACTTCGGTTCTAAACCAAAATCGTGAAATCTTTGAACATTTCAAAGGTTTCTAAGGTGAAGGAAAGAAATCTCATATCACAAATAATCATCAATAGATATCACATATCATCAATGTTTATTATGATTTAGATGATCCACATACATCAATACATATGAGATCTTGAATACCTTCGCATCTTACACCATTCCTAGAGAAGGGTGTATTGGATATTTTACTTTGAATACAATATTCACAAGTATGCAAGATTGAAATTTCAGATAATCTGAAGTTTCTTCTCTTACTCTCATCAACAAACATACATCCAAGACTTCATGCTAGATCATTGTCAAATGATATTCATCCTCCTATTGATCTTATTAAGGTTTGACTTTAAGTATTTAAAAATATTAATGAACCATTCATAAATTTTCTAATTTATTAAAGTCCTCTAGATGTCAGATTACTATTAGAAATATATCCATCATAATTCTTTATGATAGGTCTATTCCTGAATTCATGTTTATTTCCAACATTTATAAAAAAACAATGAGTGCATTCGAATATCTAGGTCATAGAGACATTCTCTAAGACTAGGGGCTCTCCACTAAAAAAATGAAGTCTATCTATCCAATAGAGATTGTTGCAACAACTGCATCAATATCCATGTGGATGGTTTTTAAATCTTAAGATCAAATTTTCCAGTCTTTTAGAACATACGAAACCAATTGCAAGTGTTATTAGAAAAATGATATGCATTTATTATGCTTTGATCTTATCAAATAACTAAGTCAATTTCAATAATTAAATGCAGATGTAGATTATTCCGATGCACTATCTAAGTTTTTCTCTAAGGATCCTAGATAGTCTAGATAGTCATACTATAACTACATAGGCTTATTGCAGTATTGACATTCGTCCAACTCTTTGGATGTCATATGGAAGTCATAGAAGTACAGTCAACCCTCTAGCTTTCCTTCTTACTTGGTTAGATCTATGTTTCTACTGCGCTTCCTTCATCTATAAACAACCATTACTGAAGACAAATGATATCTTATAATGAATTCAAAAGATTTCAATACAAGAGTATTTCAACATTTATATATGCTTCATTTAATACATACAATATGAATATTATAAAGCTTCATGAATGACTTGTGTATAGATAGTAGAATGATGAAACTCTCATAGATACATCCATCTCAACTCTTAAAGACTTTGGTTCAGGCTGGTACCCAAATATTGAGTACATCATCTCTTATCGAGCCACGATTTTGCATAATGCAGTGAACCATGTCATTCAGATTAAATGTCGAGTACATAATAAGGATTTTCGATAATTACGATCATCATCGACATGATACTTCCAAAGCACATTTGATGTTAGATCATACTATAAAGACATACAAACCTTAGGTTGTTATCCTATAATATTTTTAATTATCATTCCTCATCATTACGAGGAAACTTGTACGTTGCAACCATATACATTATGTGTCCAACTGTAAGTACAATATCTTGATCATAAATCCAATTCATGGTAATTTACAGGTTGATATTGAGTATAGTTTTGAGTGGGTTTAATGTAGATTATCTGAAATAAGAAATATTTATATAAATACATATTTTATTTTGATATAGTATTTTTATATCAAAGTTGTCTTCCCTTGTCAATATTGAAAGTTCATCCCCTTATCCACTTTGAGTGTAAGAGATATACTTACCATTATATCTCAAGCAAGATCTGGGATATCCTTTTTTATCTTTGTTACATCCTAATAATATGAGAAATTGTAACTCGAATAAAAAGAAGTGGGAACTCGTTCTGCCTTGCAAGTCCAACTTGCATTTCTCAATTCGGTCTTTAACACCCGAGCCCACCACATCTAAGACGATGTTGACCTGTCGTTAATTGAACCAATTGTCAACATGATTAGAACTCGTTATGTGCGATCCAATGTAGTCCCAATAATATGAGGAATTGATATTGGGGGCACTATGCATACAACTGATGAATACCCATTTCATCACCTGTATTCTATCATTTTGGATTTAAAAACCCCAGTTAATGCATGTAAATATCATTATTTTGTACACATTAACACCCATACTTTATTCCATTTATTATGCATAAAATAATGTTTTTAATATCAAAATTATAGAATAAAGAAAAGAAAAAGAATAAAATGCCAAAGTTATTTTATGACCCAAAACTTCGAGACCTAGGCATCTTGATGACTGGATTGACAAAGAATAAAGTAGAGGGAGATAAGGGCCAATAATAGAATAAAATTCCCATTCATCGATTCATTTCCGGGACCTATTTAATTTTCTAATTTATATATCTCAAATAAAAAAACACTTTGTACATAAAAGTTGTAGACAATAATATATACAAAAATACAAAATTAATTTCATGCATAAATATTATACAATGGACATTTTATACTCTAAATAAAACGCCAAAATCTCAACTTCAGAGACCTAGATCTCCCAAATAAAACTCAAAATGTATCAAAATCACTTTTAATTATATATAAATTTTAATAAGCAATTTAATAAAGGTGGTTTCATATTTTTTTGAGTTAAGATGTGAAAGTTAAGTTTTGAACCCTTATTGTACATAATACGTGATTAAAATATTCATTTTTATTTATTCTTTATTACTTTTATAATATTATATTTTTATAATTTTATAAATATAACTTATAATATTTGTATATAGTTAGAATATAATAAAACCACAAAGAAAACAATAAAGTAGAATACGTATACTAAATATGTAGAAGAATTGCCTATTTTTATACTTGTACATAAGTATTGTTCCTTTATATTTTATACTCTTGTAAATATTACTTAGATTCTATTAAAAATATAAAAATAAAATAAAACAAGGAAAATACTCTAAAATAAATAATATAGCTAAATACATAGATACAAATGCAATACTTATATATATATATATTTAATACTCCTATTTATTTACGTGTACAAATAACATCAGAAAAATAAAATAAAAATATATTTGTGTACATAAAGATAAGTTATAAATATATAACATAAGATAGTAAAATAATAAAATACAAAATACAAAATAAAGACAAAAGACTTAAAACATAGATGAATATGCCTATAAATATACCCTTTAAAATTAGCTTGTAATAAATAACCCCCAAAAATAAATAAAAATCATAATAAAATACTACATAAAATAGTAAGAAAATTTTATTTTATAATAAAAGAGCAATAAAATCATTTACTATATTTAATTAATTATTTTTGAATAATAAGGACTATTTTGTCCTGTAGTGTCCCTCATGGACCAATCAGTTCACAGGGAATGTTGACCTCGGTCAACTCTCTGTCTTCTCCCTGACTTCCGTTAGATGCCTCTAGTGACTTGCCTTCTTCGATTTTCCCCCGCCGCTCCGATGCTCCATTACCCTCGAGCCCTTCACCAATTTTGACCCCTGATCATCCATCATCCTCACCACATCATTAGATCATCTGTGCATCATTTAGTTTTTTCCAAATCACCAATCAATAAGGGTACCCCTTCTATCTTTAAATAAAGACCTCCGACCTCCTTGGCCCAATTTGGTCACTTTTCCAAGCCTTAATGCCCCCTTCTATGATCAAGCATGTCACCAAGTGACAACTGGCGTACCCCTGGAGTATTTGGCTAAAGGAGAAGATGTACCCACGACGAGCATCTCCGGCCGCCCTACTCCCTGTCTTCATCGGTAGGTATAAGAGCTGCACACTTTATTTTTAGGTAGATTTTGTTCTCATCTTTTGTCTTATGCATTTATTTTGCGGTTTAGTTCATGATTTAGCGTAGCTTAGCTTAGGTACCTCGCTGGAGCTCTTGAGCTCTGATCGTGTTTTTACCATGCACCCCCAGTGTTTTCGACCATCATGTCTACCCAATCTCCTATTCCCAATGCTTTTCCACCTTCCTACACCATCAGCAACCTTCGATTAGCCTCGGATTGAAGCCTCAATGCTCCTCCGCCACCAATCGTCGAAGCATCTTCGCTCCGAGCCATTCCAGGCTTGATCATCCACCAAATAAATGCCAAGACCCTCGTCGTTATTTCTCCAGCATTTCTAACCAACCCTTTTATAGGTCTTGAAGGGGGCGTCTGAGCCCCTTCTTGCTTGAGAAGGACCCTCTAGGGGCCTGTTTAGTTGCAGGGTTGGCCCAACCCTGGTTACTATTCACAAGGGTACTTTCTCCTCACAGATTACTATTCACCCATCCCAACCCAACCCAACCCAACCCAACCCTGCCCAACCCTACAACCAAACAGGCCCTAGGTGTCTGATGAATCTCAGATTCATCACTCTAAATCTCATTAATTAAGCTCAAATCCCTCAAAATCATTGGCATTTCTTCATTTATTCTGCATAATTAGCATTCATGCATGTTTTAATAAGAATTGCATTTCATCACTTATTTCTGCACAAAATAAAAGCCAAAAATCCCAGCTAAATTTGACCTACAAATTGCCTAACTTCCCTGATTTTTAACTCATTCGTGCTAACTCCAAATGACCCAAAATCACCTCTACTGTGTACATATCACTAACAAGAATAAATGAAAAATACAAAAAAATCACTAACCCAAATAAGTGGACAAAAACCCGAACCCTAGTTCTAGGATTCCCGAACTAAAACCCTCATATCTTCCCCATCCCGTGTTCATTTTGATCCTACTTACTTTTGAACTAATGCACATTCAATTACCTTCAAAACAAGACCAAGTTCAATTGAATCGGAGCTCGTATGTGAAAGTTGGGTTTTGACCCTCTTTTGTACATTTTATATTTTAACTGTTTTTGACCTAGTATTTTATGTACATAATTAACATATTTTTGCTTATTTCTTTTTCATTGGTCTTCTTTGATGAAAGTTTTTTTAAAATGCGCAAAAATCCAAATCCAAACTGAGCTTGAAATCAAAGAAACAAATTGAGTCCAAGTCTTCACTAACTGTATGTACAAAAGTTATCTTTTTCGTCTTTTATTTTATTTCTCCTTTTTCGTAATTAATAAAAATCCAAAAAAATTAGATTAATGTGTAAATAACTATCTTTGATTTTATCATATTTTTTTCGGATATTTATCTGGTTTAAAAATGACAAAAAATTATAAAACTCAAAAATCAGGGTATTCTATGTACATGGGATACCCCAAAAATATCACTTTGTACAAATAATCGATTTTGGTTTTGATGTCTTCACAAAAGTTGTAGATCTCATCGAGACGAGCAATTTTTCTGAAGAAACTTTTTTGATCCGAAGTCGTTTTCTGTTTATTTTAGATTTTTCAAAGTATTTATTTTCTGATTTTTGTGGTGCTGACACGTGGTAGCTCTTGGCAGCCATTTTCGAGTTTTTATTATTTGTTTTTATAAAAAAATAAAATAATAAAAAATATAAAAAACCCCACACGTGCGTCGTACGTGCCTCCCAGGCACGCGCAATGCACGTGCCCTTCCCCCTTCACTTCCTGCCACCACGTGGCCCCATCTGGGCCATCTGATCTTCGACCGATTGGACGACTCAGGGACTTCCTCCCTCCTCCGTCATCTTCCCCCTTCCTTTGGAAGCACCGCTGCAAAGCCGTTATTTTCGCCGCTGCCCTTCGATTTCTCTGCCGCCCGCGTATCCCGCCATCTCTAATTTCGTATTCACGGAATCAACCCCCAAAATCTCATCACCGATCACCACCGAATCTCGTCAAATCCATCATCCCCCCTTTCCTTCTCCTGCCGACAAGCCCCTTAGCCTATAAAAGCCACGCCGCCGCTCCTCGTTTCGATCATCTGTCGATATTCATCATCTTTACGACCTTGTCGGTGGTGACAACCCGACAAAGTCACCATTGACGGCAAGATCCAAGGCTCGTCCTTGCTGCATTACGGCGGTTCTCTGCCGTTAGTGCCCCCCTCCGATATCCCCGTTGAGCCACCGCCTCCATCAACGATCAACCTTCAACGCTATCTCCAACGACTACCTTCTCCGCTAACAACGACGATCAACCGCTTCATCAACTTCATCGCTCGACCGCCACAACTCCAGGACTTCAAAGACCATCTTCACCGCCCATATCCGACAACCACTACCTCCACCAACACCTCTCCCCATTCTCGACAACTCCTGGTTGGAGCCAGGAGCCGCCGACAGCAGCCGCTCCACCACGCCTCAGCCGAGACCATCAGAGGCGAGTCCGTCTGCGCCCCCTTCCGCCAGCACGATGCAGCAACAATCAACACATCATCGACTACTGCGCCCGAGTGCCTACCTTCCACCGGCCTCCGCCACCTCAGCTGGACCGCCCAGCCATCTGCAGCCCGCATCGGGGCTGCATCTCTCCACCGCCAGGAGCTGCTCCACCTACCGTCGGGTTCACTGTCATCCCCAGGCGAAGATGACCACCGCAATTCTCTGCCGAGCAGATTCGAGGCTCTCTCCCCTCACGTGCACTGCACATGCGGTCGGGGGGGGGGGGGTGGCCCCTCAAGTGATGCCTGGAGTAATATCACTGAGGCCCCCGCGAATTTGCTGAGATTCAGAATAGCTCCCCAGGTACGTGATAAGCACGTGCTGGGCGAGCAATTTTTGCTAAATCTCCTCGCACTCCTCATTATCTGCACCGAAGACCAGTCAGCTAGAGGTCACATGCTTAGCACGTGACGCTCTGGACATTTTGCAAAAATCCCCCCAAGATATTAGTAATTACATTATAGCCCCTCTTCTCATTTTATTTAAATATTGTAATATTACAGAAATGACCCTGTGTTTCCTTATAGTTTTAGACCTTGACATTGCATCTTTTTATTATTAAGAAAATAGCATGATGTTTGTTAATTAATTCTCTACGTCTTAGCATACGTCTGATATTTTTATGATCAATGGTTAATTAATAATTAATTGTTTTATGAAAAATTGCATATTTTGCCCATTTTGTTCTCTGAAATTTGTCATTGATTAATCGTTGCTCCAAAATTTCTCGAAAAATCACGGATTCTAGAATTAATTGTGGTTAACATTGTGCCAAAAAAGAATTGCATTTGCATGCATAGTTTGCCATATAAAAATCATTGCGCATATTTCAGTGTTTGATTTTTAATAGGTATTAAATCTTGTATTTTCGAGGTTTAGGATTTTTCTAAAAGCGATCACCTAGTGGTAGAATTTAAATAATTTTGTCTCTTGAAAATAAATAGGTTTAGTATTTATTATAATTACATATTTAAATTCACTTTGTCTGTATTTAAAAATTCATAAAAAATTCATATTGTATCCAAAAATTCCAAAAAAGTTACAGTGCATTCATTTATCTTAATTTTCATCTTGGCCAAGTTTCATATTTTTCGAACATTGTTTGATGGATATTTATATTTTAGTCCTTAAAAAAGGCCAAAATTGCATTTTTCATCCCTTATTGCATTAAAAATTACAAAAAAGACCGCCTCGAAAACCGCGTACGAACTTTGATAGACATAATTCTAGGTTGTTCCTTTACCTCCTTGTCTTCGACCTTGGGACATGCCCAAGTAAAATAAACATAAAACCACGTGATTAAAAATTAACTAAATAATTTTGGTTGTTCTCTTGACCGATTCCGATTGCCACCTACAACGAAACGACACAATTATACAACAATTCATGATACTTAACCAGCACAATCCTGGATTCGTCAGTGTCCTTGCCCTCTAAAGCTCTTTCGACGAGCTCTAGAGCTCTTTGAGGTGTCCAACAGGTCTGCGATGCATGCAAAAGCATTTAGAGCCGAAGATCATCGTCAGAGACTGCAGGGGGAGCAAGAACCATCCGATTGAAGTTTGCCCGACGGCTGTTGTTCCATGTTCTTTAGTAAGAGAAGAAAACGTTGTATCAGTCTCATTTCTGAGTTCAGATCGTTGTTGTTCATCCAAATCCATCCTCATCCATATGATGGAAGTACATATTGAAGGATATGGGGAAATCCTCAAGCGCATCACGGAAGCGTGATCGTCGTATCGGATACGACGAGGAACAACTAGTCATACTAGTTGTTCGGAGCAGCGGAATTTTAAAATTTTTTAAACCGATGAAACCACATGATCCGAGAACCATTCTCAAATCGTTTCATCTATAACCACATCAAGTATAATGCAATACCTATTGAAGCGTGGTTAATCGAGTCTCTACGAAAAGAGACCTCCTGTCTCAAGTCCGATCATCGGAGTAACGGCTTGCGAGCGCGGAGATGAGTCGCGGTGTCCTCGCAATCCAAGTTGATCCAAGCGCGGTTGCTCCTGATCTCGTCGCACGAGATCAAACGTCTCCTTCGTGAGTGAAGCACTCCAAGAAGACAAAGAACCGCAGAGAGTCGAAGCGGCAGCACGATGGCGCGGGCGTCGACGTTTCTCTCCACCAAGGTGGACGACCACCAAGAAGAGAGGGAGAGAAGGGCTGTCGTGTATATGAGAAAGAGAGAGAGAGTTTGTGCTACAATAGCATGTGTAAAGAGAGAGCCAAGTATGCCTCTCTATTTATAGGGTTTTGGGATCCATGGATCTCAATCCATGGGACACATAGAATCAATGGATGAGATTGATTTATGTTCATCCAATGGCTAAGATTGTTGTTGTCAAAAACAACAAATTTAGGTTAAAATATATTTGACAAAATCAAATATAATTCATTCCTAAATCAACCCAACAAATAAGGAGAGAAGACACATGGAGATTTCATCTCCATGTGCCTTCCAAGTGGGCGCACACCCTTTCCATATAGGAAAGGTGTGCCGCCCATGAGATTGCATGGAGATTGTAATCTCCATGAGATTGCAAATCTCCATGTAATCTCTCTTATTTATTTGCAACAAAATTATTTGGGTTTTATTTCTCAAAAAATAATTCACAATTATCTTTGAGAATATTGCAATCTTGCCATGGAAAAATTGTGAATCATATTCACAACCCAAAACAACATGTAATTCATATTGTTAATTAATTACACAATGTGTATCCAATACCCATCATAATTAATCAACACATATTAACTCTCTCTAATACATTATAAATCACTTTTATAATATATCATGAATAATTGGATATCTCTATCCACATTATTCTTATCCAAACTAATTAAATCACATTTAATCATATTGGATAATTTCTCATACATCATGATAATTAAAACACTTTTAATTATCAAATTCTCTTTGCTTAGATCTTATGGAATTGTTCTTAAACCATTTAAGAACAATGCTATTTCTCCTCAGATACTTGGAGATAAGGACAGGGCGATTGTATTGTTCCACGTATAGTGACATGGATATTTAGATCATATCTCAAATCCAGATCGCGGGCCTCCCATAGATGCTTGATTAAATCAAGACCGTAAATCTAATCTTCTCATTGTATCTGAATCACATTCAGATCAATGTCCAACACTTGGACCAAGATCAGATCACTTCTCTACTGAGAGGAGTCACTAAAATCCAGACCCGTTTCATCACTCCCTAGGAATGGAAGCGTCATGGTTATACAATCGTTTATGATCAAATCACCCTCAGGTATTCCCAATACCTGCACATCCTGCATACTGGAAGACTCAGACTAAACCCAAAGTATCGGATCAACTTTATACTGTCTACTTCATGGTTTTATCAGTAAGTTTCTCATTCGATCATTGGGAGTTGGTATCGATCATACACTTTCCAAAAGTGTATATCATACCTAGGTCTTGATCATATACTAAAAGTATATATCAAACCTACAAATTCAGTCAAGCTTCCAAAGCGAGACGACCATGCGCATGGAATTTGATTCATCCCAATATCTTATGAGTGAGCTCATGTCTTCCGGTTCTGTAACTGAACCTGTATGATCCCTTTGAGAGATCGTATTACTCATATGCCCTTATATGCACACCAGCGCGCCGGTGTATAGACCTTGATTAGGTCATCAACCTATTGGTCTGCCAAATGTACACACTCAGACATATAGTAACACATCTGTCTCCGGTTAGAGGATGCGTGCCTATATCATGATAGCATATGATATAGGACTTTGGTTATCTCGATCTCGTTAAGTCAACTCTTTGACCTAACTAATCTGACACCTCCGAATCTCTATTCCTATGCAGAGGACCTACATCAAGAGGTCGGTCAGACATCAGCCTTCAGAGATAGGATTGCCATCTCCTACTCAGGCTGGAGATCATCTCTTAGTAATCATTTGACGATGCTTGATGAGTCCTCAATCTAACTCTTTAGATATTCATCCAAGCACCAACCTCTATGATTCAATAGTTGAATCAACAGCTGTATGATTATTAAGATGGCCATGGTACATAACCCTAATTGTACTAAGGGACCTATTATACAAATTATTCATTCTTCATTTCAGATCAGGGAATGATATGTGCAATAACATTTATTGCATAATGGCTCGCCGTGGGCTCGCATTTCCAACAATCTCCCACTAGCCCAAAGAGCCATTAATGGGCTAATCATTTAAACTCATACTCATGTGACAATCATAGGCTATTTAGAAAATAGCTAGGTAAGCTGATCAGTCACTCTGTTCCCGCGAGACTACGCCAAGTCCTTTTACGGTACTTGCATATCCCCAGTAACAGTGCTCGCATCCAATGCGAATGTTGCATCTTATGCAACTAATACTCAATCTTGTTAGTTATAGTGTCCTTGACACTACAGCTTAACAATTATCATAACCAGTATTTCCATAATCCTTATAAGAATATCCTTATTCCTGGAGATCTCTATCTCCTAAGGTATCTATAGTTAAGACCTTTTAGATCACTATCTATAAAGTCTTAAACTTTTGAAGATAAGACTTTGAGATCACTATCTCAAAAATCTTGTCATCTATGAAGATTTTGTTATTACTGCAACCAAGTGTTTTATTCCCATAGTAGGACTAGTAACAGTTTACTACTCCCACTGCATGGCAGCCATCTGGCTTTTGTACACATCTAGCATACACTCGGCTTCTCAAAACTGATGCCCAAAGGCAAGTAGTTCTAGCATTCACTTCCTCAACTCTTTGAGGTGTTATCCCTTTAGATAGGTCAGTACCATATCTTAAGGGTTAGAAGCCTTTCTTGGAATTTCTATGAATAGAATATGTCCAAGGTGTACTACAAATGTGACAGTCCCATTATCCTCTTCTCTTTGCTTCTGAACAACTTCAGAACTAAGATCTGAGAGGCATCTTTGAAATCTTATTTCAAGTTATGGAACAACCAGATTATAAAACACTAATTATTATCCTTATATCATTTTTTAAATGATTAGGATATCATCTATATTTAGCACGATGAACATAAAAGCACTCCCACTAAGCTTCATATGGTTCATCAAGATTCTATCTGAAATCATAACATTTATAATTTCATCAAATCTTATGATCCAACTTCAAGAAGCTTATTTGAGTCCATAGATGGATTCCTTAGCTTGCACACCTTGCTTTCCTCAACCATGAAGCCCTGGGGCTACTTCATGTGAATATCCTCAAGAGGTATTCATAGAGGAATGCAATATTGACTTACATCTTGAAGATGCAATAGTCAAGTTGTGTAGCTAAGGTTAGCAATATTCTGACGATTTTAAGCATGGTCACCGAAGAGCAAGTCTCATTGCAAGCAATGTCTTCTCTTCCGGTGTGTAGCTCATGACTACGAATCGTGCTTTGAAGGTCTCTACCTTCTCATCAGGTTCCCTTTCTCTTGAAGATCCATTTACACCTTTACAGGTCTTACCCATATAGGTGGATCCTCGAGGGTCCATATACAACACTTGTATATGAAGTCTTCATTAGACTTTTATTGCTATCCATCTATCCATGCTATGATCTTCAGAAGATTCATCACATGAAGTTCGATCATTGTCAGATTTCTCTAACACATGGAATCCATCCTCAAACTCATTTGAAGAGGTATTAATGTTTCATCTTTAATTGTCCTTTTAGTTTCCAATTTCAGGAGTCTCATTATAAATGAGTTCCTACACTTCATTTTTATCTTGATTCTCAAGAGTCTCAACCTCTAAGAATCACATTCTCGGAGATGAGATATTTTAAGAATCTCAAGGTCATAAAGTAGGTATCCAATACCATCCTTTATTTTCCTAATGAAGCAGCACTCTCAAGTGCTAGATTCCAAGATACATGGAACCTTATTAAGGATATACATTGTAGTCTCTACTACACATATATACCTGGAAACTAAGGGATAATTATGCTAAAATTCAACATTGATAAGATCATGTCACACATGATCCAATTGTATCTACCTATAACTCTTTTGAGTTAAGGTGTGTTAGGAGGTTTGAGATAGAAATGATATTCATATCTCCATAAGGTATTCTTCGAATTTATCTAGTAGGTACTTGCTACCTAGATTAGATCAAATTCATTTTATCTTCCTTCAAACTTTGGTTCTAAACCAAAATTAATGAAATCTTTGAACATTTCAAAGGTTTCTCAGGTGAAGAGAAGAAATCTCATATCATACAATCATCAATAGATATCACATATCCACAATGTTTACTATGATATGGATGATCCACATACATCAATATGTATGAGATCCTGAATACCTTGGCATCTTACACCATTCCCGAAGAAGGGTGTATTGGACATTTTTACCTTGAATACAATATTCATAAGTATGTAAGTTTTGAAATTTTAGACATTCTAAAGTTTCATCTCTTACTATTCTATTGATCAAATCAATAGACAAATGTCCAAGGCTTGATGCTAGATCATTGTCAAATGATCTTCATCCTCCTATTGATCTTAAGGTTTAATTTCAGTATTCAGAAATGTTAATAAACCATTCATTAATTTTTCTAATTTACGTGGAGTCCACTAGATTTTAGATTACTATCTGAAATATCTTCATCATAACTCTTTATGATAGTTCTATCTCAGAATTCATGTTTATTTCCAACATTTAGAAACAAACAATGAGTGTATTCTTATATCTAGGTCATAGAGACATTCTCTACGACTAAGGGCTCTCCCACTGAAATTAACAAGTCTATTAATCCAACAAAGATTGTTGCAACAATTGCATCAATATTTATGTGGACAACTATAAACCTTTAAGACCAAATTTTCCAGTCTTCTAAAACATATGCAACCCATTGCGAATGTCATCAGAAGATTGAGATACAATTATTTGACTTTATCTTATTCAATAAGTAAGTCAATATCAATGATTTATGTAGATTGTTCTGATGCTCCATCCGAGTCCTTTTCTAAGGATTCTAGACAGACTTGATAGTCATACTATCAACACATCAACTTATTGCAGTATTGGCATTCATCCAACTCTTTGGATGTCACATGGAAGTCACAGAAGTCCAGTCAACTTTTTGACTTTCCTTCTTTCTTGGGTCCAACCCATGCTTCCATTGCGCTCCCTTTATCTATAAGCAACCATTGCTTAGGACTAAGGATCTCTTACAATAAATTAAAAAAAATTCAAAATAAGAGTATTTCAACATTTATTCATGCTTCATTAAATTCATATAATATGAATATTATGAAGCTTCATGAATGACCAGAGTATAGATAGTAGAATAATGACATTCATCATCTACATCCATCTAAACTCATAAAACATAGGTTCAGGTAGGTACTCAAACAATTTGAATACATCATCTCTTTATAGAGCTACCATTCTACATGATGTAGAAAACCATGTCACTCATGATTAAATGTCAAGAGCACATATGTATGCCAGAAAATCTTCATTGATTTTATAAGGATTATATGACAATTATGATCATCATCAACATGTCACTTCCAAAGTACATTTGATGATACCAAGACTATAGAGACATACAAACCCTAGGGTTGTAGTCCTATTATCTATTTAATTGTCATTTCTCAATATTATGAGGAAATTTGCACATTGCAACCACATACATTATGTGTTCAATTGCAAGTACAATATCTGGATCATGAGTCCAATCCATGATATTCTACTGATTATTATTGAGTATATCATTGAGTGGGTTTTAATGAAGGATTATCTGAAATAAGAAATTTGCATAAATGTATGTATTTATATATACATATTTTACTTTGATTTAGGAATTTTTATATCAAAGTTGTCTTGCCATGTCAACATTGAAAGTTTATTCCCTTAATCACTTTCAATGTAAGAGATATACTTACCATTATATCTCAAGCAAGATCTGGGATCTCCTTCCTTATCTTTGTTGCATCCCAATAATATGAGAACCTACAACTCGGATAAAAAGAAGCGGGAACACATTCCGCCTTGCAAGTCCAACTTGCATCTCCCAATTCGGTCTTTAACACCCGGGCCCACCACCCCTAAGGTGATGTTGACCCGTCATTAATTGAACCAACCGTCAACAGGAATACAACTCGCTATGCGCAATCCAATATCGCCCCAATAATATGAGGACCCGATACTGGGGTCACTACGCATACGTCCTTACTCTTTCGAGAAGCGACGAGCCCGATCCAGATGCGCTTGCATACAGGAGCTGTCACTTCGGACAGGCGTCTCCCACATGCAATCCCTAGCGACGGAACCCTCCGCCTTGACGGGAGACCATGGATGTCACTTATGTGATCCTCCATATCATATTCAAATTTTAATTAATTATCGTGAATCACATTCACATAATTAATTCTTCCAAGGGAATTATTAGCTCTAATCATATTAGAGTATTTCAATTGGACATAATCAATTTAATCATATTAAATTAATTATCAATCCAATTCAATCAATCAAACTTGATTATTTTACTTGAATACATATATGGTAATATCTCAAAATACGTATTAATTCGAATTTTAATAATTAGAAAAATACATCTTAATCCCTCGGACATTATCCCGGCCCTACCCGTTGTCATGGCCAGTACCGACGAGAGTGGGACGGACCACATACGTTGCAACCCGCAACCCCAATGCTCTCCGACTAGGCACCATATCCGCCTCGGGAAAGGATAATGCCAAATTGATTAATTTGTACTTGAGATGATCATCAGCTATACAACCGAAATTGTACCATATAGTAATAATCAAAACATTTTTGATTATAAGGAAATTTGCTAGACAAATTCCCAAATCCTATTCAAGCATCAAGTTTGAAAGATTGTGGTTTCCAATTATGATTTAGATCATATCTTAATCAATTATTGGATAAGGCAATGTCATTTAAGGGAATAATTATCATCAAATATTTCACAAATATTTATGCACAATTATTCTAGGAAATTAAACAATTTAATTTCACTAAATGATTAAATGACAATCACCAATCAAACATTAAGTTTGATGAATGTGTTTCCAATTAAGATTTAGATCAAATCTAATCAATTAATTGGATGAGGCCAAGTCAATTATGTAAATAATCATCTTCAAATATTTCACAAATATTTTTCATGATTATTTCACGAAATTAACAATTAATTTCACTAATTGACAATCACTTGGTTCTTGATTAGGACTGTAATTTCAGCAGTGACCCCTTCTTACTAAAATTAGCATATCTCAATCATACTAAATCCAAATTAGACAAAATCAATTTTCATAGATTGCTAATTTGATTTAGGACAGAACACAAGTGATGTTACACGCATTTAGAGGCAAGTCTAAACAGTAATTAACATTTTAATCACGTTCAGATCTACAGTTCCCGCAACAGTGCCTACATGTTCATTAAAACAACCATATCTAGAGCATACGAAATCCGATTTACGTAAACTCAGATCCTATGGTTTCCTTATTTAATGGGGAACAAAATCCAAGTATTAAATTCGTGTTTAAACAATTTAAACAGTGCCGAATTTATTTACTAAACAGATCTGCGAAATCAAATGCGATAAAAACTTTCGCGACCTTAACGAACCCAAGTCGTCCTCGGTTTTTCGAATCATATTCGAAACCGTCGACCTAAGGCTCTGATACCACTTGAAGGATATGGGGAAATCCTCAAGCGCATCACGGAAGCGTGATCGTCGTATCGGATACGACGAGGAACGACTAGTCATACTAGTTGTTCGGAGCAGCGGAATTTTAAAATTTTTTAAACCGATGAAACCACATGATCCGAGAAACATTCTCAAATCGTTTCATCTATAACCACATCAAGTATAATGCAATACCTCTTGAAGCGTGGTTGATCGAGTCTCTACGAAAAGAGACATCCTGTCTCAAGTCCGATCATCGGAGTAACGGCTTGCGAGCGCGGAGATGAGTCGCGGTGTCCTCGCAATCCAAGTTGATCCAAGCGCGGTTGCTCCTGATCTCGTCGCACGAGATCAAACGTCTCCTTCGTGAGTGAAGCACTCCAAGAAGACAAAGAACCGCAGAGAGTCGAAGCGGCAGCACGATGGTGCGGGCGTCGACGTTTCTCTCCACCAAGGTGGACGACCACCAAGAAGAGAGGGAGAGAAGGGCTGTCGTGTATATGAGAAAGAGAGAGAGAGAGAGTTTGTGCTACAATAGCATGTGTAAAGAGAGAGCCAAGTATGCCTCTCTATTTATAGGGTTTTGGGATCCATGGATCTCAATCCATGGGACACATAGAATCAATGGATGAGATTGATTTATGTTCATCCAATGGCTAAGATTGTTGTTGTCAAAAGCAACAAATTTAGGTTAAAATATATTTGACAAAATCAAATATAATTCATTCCTAAATCAACCCAACAAATAAGGAGAGAAGACACATGGAGATTTCATCTCCATGTGCCTTCCAAGTGGGCGCACACCCTTTCCATATAGGAAAGGTGTGCCGCCCATGAGATTGCATGGAGATTGTAATCTCCATGAGATTGCAAATCTCCATGTAATCTCTCTTATTTATTTGCAACAAAATTATTTGGGTTTTATTTCTCAAAAAATAATTCACAATTATCTTTGAGAATATTGCAATCTTGCCATGGAAAAATTGTGAATCATATTCACAACCCAAAACAACATGTAATTCATATTGTTAATTAATTACACAATGTGTATCCAATACACATCATAATTAATCAACACATATTAACTCTCTCTAATACATTATAAATCACTTTTATAATATATCATGAATAATTGGATATCTCTATCCACATTATTCTTATCCAAACTAATTAAATCACATTTAATCATATTGGATAATTTCTCATACATCATGATAATTAAAACACTTTTAATTATCAAATTCTCTTTGCTTAGATCTTATGGAATTGTTCTTAAACCATTTAAGAACAATGCTATTTCTCCTCAGATACTTGGAGATAAGGACAGGGCGATTGTATTGTTCCACGTATAGTGACATGGATATTGAGATCATATCTCAAATCCAGATCGCGGGCCTCCCATAGATGCTTGATTAAATCAAGACCGTAAATCTAATCTTCTCATTGTATCTGAATCACATTCAGATCAATGTCCAACACTTGGACCAAGATCAGATCACTTCTCTACTGAGAGGAGTCACTAAAATCCAGACCCGTTTCATCACTCCCTAGGAATGGAAGCGTCATGGTTATACAATCGTTTATGATCAAATCACCCTCAGTTATTCCCAATACCTGCACATCCTGCATACTGGAAGACTCAGACTAAACCCGAAGTATCGGATCAACTTTATACTGTCTACTTCATGGTTTTATCAGTAAGTTTCTCATTCGATCATTGGGAGTTGGTATCGATCATACACTTTCCAAAAGTGTATATCATACCTAGGTCTTGATCATATACTAAAAGTATATATCAAACCTACAAATTCAGTCAAGCTTCCAAAGCGAGACGACCATGCGCATGGAATTTGATTCATCCCAATATCTTATGAGTGAGCTCATGTCTTTCGGTTCAGTAACTGAACCTGTATGATCCCTTTGAGAGATCGTATTACTCATATGCCCTTATATGCACACCAGCGCGCCGGTGTATAGACCTTGATTAGGTCATCAACCTATTGGTCTGCCAAATGTACACACTCAGACATATAGTAACACATCTGTCTCCGGTTAGAGGATGCGTGCCTATATCATGACAGCATATGATATAGGACTTTGGTTATCTCGATCTCGTTAAGTCAACTCTTTGACCTAACTAATCTGACACCTCCGAATCTCTATTCCTATGCAGAGAACCTGCATCAAGAGGTCGGTCAGACATCAGCCTTCAGAGATAGGATTGCCATCTCCTACTCAGGCTGGAGATCATCTCTTAGTAATCATTTGACGGTGCTTGATGAGTCCTCAATCTAACTCTTTAGATATTCATCCAAGCACCAACCTCTATGATTCAATAGTTGAATCAACAGCTGTATGATTATTAAGATGGCCATGGTACATAACCCTAATTGTACTAAGGGACCTATTATACAAATTATTCATTCTTCATTTCAGATCAGGGAATGATATGTGCAATAACATTTATTGCATAATGGCTCGCCGTGGGCTCGCATTTCCAACACATATGCAATCCTAATCATGGATCGGCGAAGCATCTTCTAGACACCTCGTGTTGCCACGTGTATAAGTGAGATGCTCTACATTGTCCGATGGCTAGCCTTTTGGGGTAATTTGCATATCTTGCCCACCTTTTTTGTGTTTATTTATTACCCCTGTAAATAAAATATATAGTGTAAATAAATGTAGATACTTTGCATAAATGCCCCTGAGTTTATTGAAATTGCAACTAGGTCCAGTCCAACTCAGCTTACGTGTCGTCCTACGTGATCTGGGCTAATTGCATGTACACTTCTAGTGGTTTTTCTATTTGTGTTTAGTCCAATAAAATTGAATATTAGTTTTATATTTTTAGTGCATTTGTAGATAAACTCCTGGCATTTATCTTAATTGCATATATGCCCTCGCTAGTATATGCATTTTTATGCATTTCTTTTATTTATTAAATATAGCACCCATGCTCGAAGAATTATGCAAAAATAGGGACAAATGCCTGTTATCATGTACATTCACGCGATATTTTTATATTTGCATTTCAAGCATTTTATCTAAAATTCAAATGAGCACAATTTTATCCCCTTTAACTCAAAAATTCCTTAAAAGGCTCCAAAATCCAACAAAAATATTAAAAATAATGAAAAATCTCAAAAATATTTATTTTTATTTCTGAATTTTCTTTATATTATATCTATATATTAAAATTGATTCAAGGAATTTTGGATATAATTTCTATTTTTAATCTTCAAATTAATTATGTTTATTTATGAACCCCTAATTTGAGATATTTTTGACTTTAAAAACACGTAAAAATTAGCAAAATGTTAAAAAAATCCCAAAAAACAATTAAACATTATTTAAAACCCCAAAATATTTTTTTCTATATTTTGATTATTTTTATTAGTATTTATAATTAGTATACCTTCTATTGTAATATCCCTGTATATTATCTTTATTATATAATTGAAAGAAAAAGAAAATATAAAATCAAAAAATATATAAAGAGAAAATTAAAATATAAAACTAAAAACAAAAAATATTAAAAAAATTAATAATAACTATAAATTTTAAAACCTGTAAAAATAATAAATGGACAAGAGAAAAGAACAAATTTTTGAGTTTATTGCCCAATCCACTATTTGCTCCCTGAGTTCAATCTTTGCACATGCTTGCATGCTATACACATTTGTTGTAGAGTTATAATAAACTTAAACTCCACATTTTTGCTATTCATTGCTATTATTTTATTGTGGGTTAGTTGTTGATTAATTGGGATTTTGTAAGCGGTCGCCACAAAAACTCTGTATTCGCGTTGTGGGGACATATTTTGACACTTATGAAAGCTTAGTTATCAAATGGCGCCATTGTTGGGGAGCAACGGTCCATAGATTATAATCATTGTTTTGTGTTTTTATTGTCTATATTTGCCATTTATTCATTTTTATTTATATTTGATATCAATTGTGAATTTACTAACACTCTTTGTTTGAATTTGTTGCAAGAAACCGCTACGTGATGGAGAACTTCTTAGGAGGACCTGTGCACCCAAGCAAGGGGGAGCCAAAATTCTGACCTAGCTGGCAGGGGAGAGCACAAATGAAGACCAAGAGAAATTTTGGAAGATAGTCTCTCTACTTTTTTAAATTTTATTTATTTATTTTTATTGATATTTTTATTTATTTTGTAATTAAAGTGAGAGTGACATTTAATTTGTAATAATTTGGACTTTCTTAGACCTTAACGACTTCATGAGGTCCATTTCCCGAGGGATTGTTCCCTTGGGGGCCTCATCTCATTTCTCATGTTTTCATCGCTTTATTTTTCTTTGTTTTTCAATTTTATTTTTATTTGATTTGTGTGTATGAGCTATAGCTCAGGAATTTCTTGCTCGATAGATTAAGGTCCAAAGCCCTAATATATGTGCATGTACCTATAGATTCTCTTTTAAACTTAGTTAAATCGTAATTGTTGATTATTTAGACTTGAGACCACGCAGTGTGAGGTACCTCATACAACGCTTGTAGGACCCTTTGTGGCAGGAACCAAGAGGTTCCCAAGACCGAACCTTAGGTTTCATATCTAGATATTTAACATCTGATGCTTCACGATAACAATAATTACTATTTTAGGGCGATTTCATCAGCTTGCATTTCATGTAGTATAGCTTTCAATTCTGTTATGCATCCTGCATGGAGAGTGTTAGGAAGCACTGTAAGTCTTGTGACTTTGCATGCATTATCAATTACCAACTTGCATGGCTTTTCGACCTTCTCCCTCTAATTTTATCAATTAGGATGTTAGTGGAATTGAAAGCTCGTTAAATGCTTGCATTAAGAATGACAAAAAAAGTGATAACAAAAAATGAAAGTGGGACTACTATCTCTATTGGACCATTAACATAAAAGTAATGGATTCATTGCTTTGGGGAGAGCAACCCCCTCGTTGTATGTGCATTTTATTCTTACATACATACTAAGGATTACTGTCCCAATCCCATGCCTATATACGTATTTGTGCAACTTTTTGATGCTCATCTGACTCTAAAATGGAAAGATAAAAGACCACCATCTCGATCTTCATTGTGTTGAGTAGGTTGAAGGATATTCAGAATCCTCAAGCGCATCACAGAAGCGTGTCGATTGCATCATATGCAATCGGGGCGACTTATCGCACTAGTCGCGAGATGCAACGGAATTTAAAAATTTTAAATCAAGTGATGAAACCACATGATCACGAGAACATTTCTCAGATGGTTTCATCAAATCACAAAGTATAAGGAATACCTCTTGGAGCGTGGTTGTAATCGTGAGATCCCAAACAAGAGATCCTCCTGTCTTAAGTCCGATCCATGAAGTACGCACTTGTGCGCTCGATGATGAGACATGTTCCTCCCACAATCCTTGATGAAGAACCACACAATGAATCCCCAGATTTCGTCAAACAAAATCCGTCATCTTCCTTTAGAGCAAGCCACCCCAAAGAAGAAGGAGATCCTCTAGTCGTCGAATGCGAAGGCAGGAGAGACTCTCCTTCTCAACACAAAGTGGACAGCCACTTCTTGGAGAAGAGAAAGAGAGAAGGCAAGAATGAGAGACAGAGAGTAGTAGGCTTCTAAAACTCTAAAATATGTGCCATGAAAGGCTAGGTTAGCCCTCCTTTTATAGTAGTTTAGGATCCAATGGATCTCAATCCATGGGACACATAGATCCAACGGCCATGGTGATCTATGCATTAATCAATGGCCAAGATTGTTGTTGGCTAAAAACCAACAACATTAATTTATATTTAAATTAAATATATGTTGCAACATTATCAACACAATTTAATTTAACATAAATTAATTATCAAGAGATAATAATATAATAAAGGGGAGATAACCAATTTTCTCCTAAAATTGAGGGGCATCACCTTTGACTATGTTATTGGTGACGCCACCTCATTTGGAGGTTATTTATCTCCCTTTTATTTTATATTATTATTTCTCAATGTATTATTAAAAATATCCACCAAATTAATTCCAAATTAATTTGTGAATAATTCAATCATGCCATTGATAAATATGTGAATCATATTCATAACCCAAACTAATTTATAAATTGCATTTCCAATTAATTAATTAATGTAAATCCAATCCACATTAATAATTAACAAATGCTATTTATAAAATTTCTCTCTCTTCAATACATGTATATTATAAATAATATTTATAATACACAAATATCATGGATAGTATTATCCATATTATCCAATTCTTGATAATTAAATCCCATTTAATTATCTTGGATAATTATTCTCACAATATGAATCTCATTCATATTATGCTTGATAATTAAATCTCATCTAATCATCAAGTCCTTATTGCTTGGATATGTAGTTCATCAAATAAATTATTCTTGAACCCCTTCAAGAATAATGTGCTTTCTCCGCAGATACTTGGAGACAAGGACATGGCGATTGTATTGTTCCACGTATAGTGACTTGGATGTTGAGATCTCATTTCAAATCCAGATCTTACGTACCTCCCACAGATGCTTGATTAAATCAAGACCGCAAATCTAATCTTCTTATTGCATCTAAATCACATTCAGGCCAATGTCCAACACTTGGACCAAGATCAGATTACTTCTCTACTGAGAGGAGTCACTAAAATCCAGACCTGTTTCATCACTCCCTCGGAATGGATGCATCATGGTTATACAATCGTTTATGTTCACATCACCCTCAGGTATTCCCAATACCTGTACATCCTGCATACTAGAAGACCCATGATCAACCTGAAGATTAAGATCAATTTTACACTGTCTTCTTCAGGGTTTGATCACTAAGTTTCTCAATCTTGGTCATTGGGAGTCGATATCGAATATATGCTTTCCCAAAGCATATATCATACGTTCAAATTCATGTCATGCTTCCAAAGCATGACAACCATGCATGGAATTTGATCGATCCCAATACCTCATGAGTGAGCTCATGTCTTCCGGTTCATAAGTGAACCTGTATGATCCCTTTGAGAGATCACATTGATCATATGCCCTTATATGCACACTAGCTCGCCGGTGTATAGACTTTGGTTAGGCCATCAACCTATGGGTCTGCCAAATATATATACTCAGACATATAGCAATACATCTGTCTCCGGTCAGAGGATGCTTGCCTATGCTGTGACAACATTCAACATAGGACTTAGGTTATCTCGATCTCGCTAAGTCAACCCTTTGACCTAACTAATTTGACACCTCCGAATCACTATTCCCATGCAGAGGATCTGCATCAAGAGGTCGGTCAGATATCAGCCTATGTGAGAAAGGATTGCCATCTCCTACTCAAGCTGGAGATCATCTCTTAATAATCATTTGACGGTGCTTGATGAGTCCTCTATCTAACTCCTTAGATATTCATCCAAACACCAACCTCTATGATTCGTTTAATGAATCAACAGCTATATGATCATAAAGATGGCCATGGTACATAACCCTAATTGTACAGAGAGACCTATTATGCAAATTTTTTTATTCTTCATTTCAGATCAGGGAATGATATGTGCAATAACATTCATTGCATAATGGCTCGTCGTGGGCTCGCATGTCCAACAATCTCCCACTAGCCCAAAGAGCCATTAATGGGCTAATCATTTAAACCCATACTCATGTGACAATCATAGGCTATTTAGAAAATTGCTAGGTAAGCTAATTAGTCACTCTGTTCCCGCGAGACTACGCCAAGCCCTTTTACGGCACTTGCATATCCCCAGTAACAGTGCTCGCATCCAATGCGAAAGTTGCATCTTATGCAACCAATACTTAATCTTGATAAAGAAATTATAGTGTCCTTGACACTATTGCTCAATCATAATTATTATAACCAGTATTTTATTAATCCTTATCAGAATACCTTTACTCCTGGAGATCTCTATCTCCTAAGGTATCCACAGTTAAGACCTTTGAAGATATGACTTTGAGATCACTATCTCAAAAATCTTGTCATCTATGAAGACTTTGTTATTACTGCAATCAAGTGTTTTCTCTCCAAAGTAGGATTAGAAACACTTTACTACTCCCACTGCATGGCAGATATCTAGCTTTTGTACACATCTAGCATACACTTAGCTTCTCGTAACTGATGCACAGGTGCAAGCAGTTCTAGCATTCACTTCCTCAACTCTTTGAGGTGCTATCCCTTTAGATAGGTCAGTACCAAATCTCAAGGTAAGAAAGCCTTTCTTGGAATTTCCAGAAAATGGAACATGTCCAAGGTGTACTTCAATGTGATAGTCCCAATACCCTCTTTCTCTTTGCTTCTGAACACCTTCAGAACTAAGATCCAAGAGGCATCTTTGAGTTCATATCTCAAGGTATGGAATAGCCAGATCATAAAACACTCATTATCATCCTTATATCATTCCAAATGATTAGGATATTATCTACATTTAGCACGATGAACACAATGGCACTCCCTCTAAGCTTCACATGGTACATAAAGATTCTATTTGAAATCATAACATTTATAATTTCATCAAATCTTATGTCCCAACTTCAAGAAGCTTATTTGAGTCCACAGATGGATTTCTTTAGCTTTCACACCTTACTTTCCCCAATCATGAAGCCCTGGGGCTATTTCATGTGAATATCCTCAGAGAGGTATTCTTAAAGGAATGCAATCTTGACTTACATTTTGAAGATGCAATAGTCAAGTTGTGTAGCTAAGGTTAGCAATATTCTGATGATTTTAAGCATTGTCACTGAAGAGCAAGTCTCACTGCAAGCAATGTCTTCTCTTCCGGTGTTAGCTCATGGATATGAACCATGCATTGAAGGTCTCTTCCTTCTCATCAGGTTCCCTCTTTTCTAGAAGATCCATTTACACCTTAGTGGGTCTAACCCTTATAGGTGGATCCTCGAGGGTCTATATACAACATTTATATATGAAGTCTACTTTAGACTTTGTTGCTAATATCCATCTTTCCATGTCATGATCCTCAGGAGCTTCATCACATGAAGTTCGATCATTGTCAGACTTAACTGACACATGGAATACATCCTCAAACTCATTTGAAGAGGTATTAGTGCTTCATCTTTAATTGTCCTTTTAGTTCCCGATTTCAGGAGCCTCATTATCTTCTCAATATTAAATGAGTTCCTACACTTCATTTCCATCTTGATTCTCAAGAGAGTCATCCTCTAAGAATCACATTCTCAGAGATGAGATCTTTTAAGAATCTCAGGGTTATAAAGTAGGTATCCAATACCATCCTTTATTTTCCTAATGAAGCAACACTCTCAAGTGCTAGATTCTAGCTTACATGCATGGAATCTTATTAAGGATATATATATTGTAGTCTCTACTACACATATGTACCTGGAAACTAATGGATAATTACACTAAAATTCATCATTGATCAAATTATGTCACACATGATCCAATGTATCTCCCTACAACTCCAATGAGTTTAGACGTGTTAGGAGGATTGAAATAGAAATGATATTCATATCTTTATAAGGTATTCTTTGAATTCATCTAATAGGTTCTTGCTACCTTGGTTAGATCAAATTCATTTAATCTTCCTTCAAACTTTGGTTCTAAACCAAAATTGTGAAATCTATGAACATTTCAAAGGTTTCTCAGGTGAAGAGAAGAAATCTCATATCATATATAATCATCAATAGATATCACATATCCATAATGTCACTATGATAAAGATGATCCACATACATCAATATGTATGAGATCTCGAATACCTTGACATCTTACACCTTTCCTAAGAGAAGGGTGTATTGGACATTCTTTGAATACAATATTCACAAGTGTGTAAGATTTGAAATTTTAGACATTCTAAAGTTTCATCTCTTACTACTCTATTGATCATATAAATAGATTTATGTCCAAGACTCGATGTCAGATTATTGTCAAATGATCTTCATCCTCCTATTGATCTATGAAGGTTTAATTTTCAGTGTTAGAAATCTTAATGAACCATTCATTAATTTTTCTAATTTAGTAGAGTCCACTAGATGCCAGATTACTATCTGAAATATATATCCATCATAACTCTTTATGATATGTTTATTCCAGATTTCATGTTTATTTCCAACATTTAGAAACAAACAACGAGTGTATTCTAATATCTAGGTCATAGAGACATTCTCTAAGACTAAGGGCTCTCCCACTGAGAATATGAAGTCTATCTATCCAATAGAGATTGATGCAACAATTATATCAATATCCATGTAGATGACTATTAAACCTTAAGATCAAATTCCAGTCTTCTAATACATGTGCAACACATTGCAAGTGTTGTTAGAAGATTGAGATACAATTATTAGACTTTATCTTATGAAATAAGTAAGTCAAAGTCAATGATTATATGTAGATTATTCTGATGCTCTATCTGAGTCCTTCACTAAGGATTTCAGACAGACTTAATAGTCATACTATCAACACATCAACTTATTGCAGTATTGGCATTCATCCAACTCTTTGGATGTCATATGGAAGTCACAGAAGTACAATCAACTCTTTGATTTTCCTTCTGACATGGGTCCAACCCATGCTTCCACTGTGCTCTCTTCATCTATAAACAACCATTGTTCAAGACAAAGAATCTCTTATGTTAAACTCAAAAGAATTCAATGTAAGAGCATTTCATCATTTATACATGCTTCATTAAATTCATACAATATGAATATTATGAAGCTTCAAGAATGACTTGAGTATAGATAGTAGAATGATGACACTCATCATATCGACATACATCTTAACTCTTAGAGACTTAGGTTCATGTAGGTATTCAAACATTTTGAATACATCATCTCTTTCGAGCTACCATTCTGCATAATGCAGAGAACCATGTTATTCATGATTAAATGCCTAGAGCATATATGTATGCCATAACATATTCTTAGATTTTATAAGGATTATTTTGACAATTGCGATCATTATCGATGTGTCACTTCGAAAGTACACTCGATGAAAGATCAAAACTATAGACACATGCAAACCCTAAGGTGATGTCTTATTGTCTTATTTAATTGTCATTCCTCATTATGTTGAGGAAATTTGCACATTGCAACCACATACATTATGTGTCCAATTGTAAGTACAATATCTGGATCATGAGTCCAATCCATGATATTTTACTGGTTATCATTGCGTATAACATTGAGTGGGTTTAATAAAGGATTATCTGAAATAAGAAATTTGCATAAATGTATATATTTATATATATACATATTTTACTTTGATTTAGGAATTTTTATATCAAAGTTGTCTTGCCTTGTCAACAATGAAAGTTCATTCCCTTAATTACTTTCAATGTAAGAGATATTCTTACCATTATATCTCTAGCAAGATCTGGGATCTCCTTTCGTATCTTCGTCACATCCCAATAATATGAGAACTTGCGACTCCGATAAAAAGAAGCGGGAACTCATTCTGCCTTGCAAGTCCAACTTGCATTTTCCAATTTGGTCTTTAACACGCGGACCCACCACCCCTAAGATGATGTTTACCCGTTGTTAATTGAACCAACCGTCAACAGGAATAGAACTCGCTATGCGCAATCCAATATCGCCCCAATAATACGAGGACTCGATATTGGGGTCACTACGCATACGGTCTTACTCTTTCAAGAAGCAAAGAGCCCGATCCAGACGCGCTTGCATACAGGGACGGAACCCTTCGCCTTGACGGGAGATCATGGATGTCACTTATGTGATCCTCCATCTCATATTCAAACTTTATAATTAATTATTGTGAATTATATTCACATAATTAATTCTTCCAAGGGAATTACACATCTATTCATAATAGAGTGTTTATTGGATACAATTAAATTAATCACATTAAATTAATCATTAATCAAATCATCAATCAACAAACTTTATTATTACTTGAATAGTAGGTATAATCTCAAAGTACATATTATTCGAATTTTAATAATTAGAAAAATACACTTTGACTTCTCCGGCATTATCGAGTCCCTACCCGTTGTCATGGCTAGTACCGATGAGAGTGGGACGGACCACATAAGTTGCAACCCGCAACTCCAATGCTCTCTGACTAGGCACCATATCCACCTCAGGAAAGGATAATACCAGATAGATCATCATGTACTTTGAGATGCTCATCGGTTTTTCAACCGAAATTATACCATATAATATACATCAAAACATTTTTGATAATATTATAAGGAGATTTGCTAAACAAATCCCCAATCCTATTCAAGCAAGAGGGGTTTTCATGTAAAAGTTGTCCTACAACTATTGTAGGATAAACTAAGGTTCTTCATGAAAAAAATGTTTGTTGATGATTTCATGTCAACCAATGATCAAGATCAACTATCTTATCATAATGGTTTAGGCAAATGTCATTCAATGAAATAATTATATCTTTAAATATTTCACAAATATTTATCACTAATTATTTCAGAAAATTAACAATTAATTTTCATCATCATATTTGAATGACTTATCACAAGGTTCATGATAAAAAATGTCGATTTCCAGCAGTGACCCCCAATCACTAAAATTAACTTATCTTGATCAATTTAAATCCAAAAAATGCAAAATCAGTTTCCTAAGATTTCCAATTTAATTTATTAACGAATCTAAGTGATAATTTACGCGTTTTGAGGTGGAGCAAAACAGTAATTAACTCATTAATCACGTTTAGATCCGCAGTTCCCGCAACAGTGAATATATGCAAATTCAAAAGGTCATATTTTGAGCAAGTGAAATTCAAATTTCGTAAACTCAGATCCTATGATTTCCTTAATTAATGGGGAACAAAATACAATTGAAAATTTCGTGTTTAAACAATTTAAATAGTACTGAAAATTTCAATTAGACAGAGGTGCGAAAATTGAAATGAGACAAAAATTTCGTGACCCTTTCAAAACCCAAGTCGTCCTAGGTATATGGATCAAATCCAAAACCTTATTCGACCTAAGGCTCTGATACCACTTGAAGCATATTGAGAATCATCAAGTGCATCACAGAAGAGTGTCGATTGCATCATATGCAATCGGGGCGACTAGTCGCACCAGTCGCGAGATGCAGCGGAATTTAAAAATTTTAAATCAAGTGATGAAACCACATGATCACGAGAACATTTCTCGGATCGTTTCATCAAATCACAAGGTATAAGGAATACCTCTTGGAGCGTGGTTGTAATCGTGAGATCCCAAACAAGAGATCCTCCTGTCTTAAGTCTGATCCACGAAGAACGCACTTGCGGGTGCGATGATGAGATGTGTTCGTCCCGCAATCCTTGATGAAGAACCAAGCAATGAATCCACTAATTTCGTTAAACAAAATCCGTTATCTTCCTTTAGAGAAAACCAACCCAAAGAAGAAGTAGATCCTCTAGTCGTCGAAGGTGAAGGCGAGAGAGACTCTCCTTCTCAACACAAAGTGGACGGCCACTTCTTGGAGAAGAGAAAGAGAGAGGGCGAGAATGAGAGAGAGAGAGAGAGAGAGTAGTAGGCTTCTAAAACTCTAAAATATGTGCCATGAAAGGCTAGGTTAGCCCTCCTTTTATATTAGTTTAGGATCCAATGGATCTCAATCCATGGGACACAGATCCAACAACCATGGTGATCTATGTATTAATCAATGGTCAGGATTGTTGTTGGCTAAAAACCAACATTAATTTATATTTAAATTAAATATATGTTGCAACATTATCAACACAATTTAATTTAACATAAATTAATTATCAATAGATAATAATATAATAAAGGGGAGATAACCATTTTTCTCCTAAAATTAAGGGGGCGTCACCTTTGACTATGTCATTGGTGACGCCACCTCATTTGGAGTTTATTTATCTCCCTTTGATTTTATATTATTATTTCTCAATGTATTATTAAAAATATCCACCAAATTAATTCCAAATTAATTTGTGAATATTTCAATCATGCCATTGATAAATATGTGAATCATATTCACAACCCAAACTAATTTGTAAATTGCATTTCCAATTAATTAATTAATGTAAATCCAATCCACATTAATAATTAAGAAATGCTATTTATAAAATTTCTCTCTCTTCAATACATGTATATTATAAATCATATTTATAATACACAAATATCATCGATAGTATTATCCATATTCTCCAATTCTTGATAATTAAATCCCATTTAATTATCTTGGATAATTATTCTCACAATATGAATCTCATTCATATTATGCTTGATAATTAAATATCATTTAATCATCAAGTCCTTATTGCTTGGATATGTAGTTCATCAAATGAATTATTCTTGAACCCCTTCAAGAATAATGTGTTTCTCCGCAGATACTTGGTGATAAGGACAGGGGGATTGTATTGTTCCACGTATAATGACTTGGATGTTGAGATCTCATCTCAAATCCAGATCTTACGTACCTCCCACAGATGCTTGATTAAATCAAGACTGCAAATCTAATCTTCTTATTGCATCTGAATCACATTCAGGCCAATGTCCAACACTTGGACCAAGATCAGATTGCTTCTCTACTGAGAGGAGTCACTAAAATCCAGACCTATTTCATAACTCCCTCGGAATGGAAGCGTCATGGTTATACAATCGTTTATGATCACATCACCCTCAGGTATTCCCAATACCTGTACATCCTGCATACTAGAAGACCCATGATCAACCTAAAGATTAAGATCAATTTTACACTGTCTTCTTCAGGGTTTGATCACTAAGTTTCTCAATCTTGGTCATTGGGAGTCGATATCGATCATATGCTTTCCCAAAGCATATATCATACCTTCAAATTCATGTCATGCTTCCAAAGCTTGACGACCGTGCATGGAATTTGATCGGTCCCAATACCTCATGAGTGAGCTCATGTCTTCTGGTTCATAAGTGAACCTGTATGATCCCTTTGAGAGATCGTATTGCTCATATGCCCTTATATGCAGACCAACTCGCCGGTGTATAGACCTTGGTTAGGCCATCAACCTATCGGTCTGCCAAATGTACATACTCAGACATATAACAATACATTTGTCTCCGGTCGGAGGATGTGTGCCTATGCTGTGACAACATTCAACATAGGACTTAGGTTATCTCGATCTCGCTAAGTGAACCCTTTGACCTAACTAATCTGACACCTCCGAATCACTATTCCCATGCAGAGGACCTGCATCAAGAGGTCGGTCAGATATCAACTTATGTGAGAAAGGATTGCCATCTCCTACTCAGGCTGGAGATCATCTCTTAATAATCATTTGACGGTGCTTGGTGAGTCCTCTATCTAACTCCTTAGATATTGATCCAAACACCAACCTCTATGATTCATTTAATGAATCAACAGCTATATCATCATCACGATGGCCATGGTACATAACCCTAATTGTACAGAGGGATCTATTATGCAGATTATTTATTCTTCATTTCAGATCAGGGAATGATATGTGCAATAACATTTATTGCATAATGGCTCACCTTGGGCTCGCATGTCCATCATAGGTGAACTTGGAGTTTGCTTTGTACATTGATTGTGATTTGGAGGCCATTCACATTCATCATTCTTTGAGTTGGTAGATCCATGACTGTGTGAGTTCTTATTTTTCATTGAGTCCTCTATTTCTTTGTCCATATTATTTATTTCCTCCATTTAATCGTGATATCATGTCTTGATCTTCACTTTTGTAGCTGGATTTTGCGGCTATCTCCTTGCCTATATCACACTATTTTCGGTCCGGTTCAAGAAGACTCTCTTCTTGGATCACAATTTTGTCTTTATTTCTCCATTCTCGCCCGCCCTCCTCATTCCCTTTAGTGTCATGCATTATTTCACCCAGGATTGTTGTGCTATTAGATGAGTCTCACATCGATGTGGTGATTGTAGGAATTATTTGAGCAAGCCAAGTAAATTCGAGGATGCTGAGATTGGTGTGCTATTTTTGGTGGATTTGACATTGACATGTACATAGATGATATTGAGTACTCTGATCTTTGGCTCGATTATAAGCATGATTCTTCATTGAGAATTTTGATCTCGCACACCGGATTGAGGATGTGATTAATTCCTGAGGATTTAATGATTCCATGAGCTATGACTGCATGATCCCTTATGTGGTTTCTCTCATCTTGATTCAGCCGCATGATGTACTATATCTATATGTGCTTCAAAGCGACGGTGCTCGGAATCCACATGATTTCACTCATTTTCATGAATAATCCATCCTTCATCTCCTAACTCTTCCATCCCCATTTAACACTTAGAGGATCTCTTTCTGACATCTTGATCCATCTCTGCCTATTTGGTTGAATTAAGGGACCGAATTATGGTTGCCCTGATGATCTCTTATCCCTCTTATAGCCTTATGCCCTCCTACTGATGATTGATTGTTCATTTTTGAGGACATGAGACTTGATGTCAGCACTTCTCGGATTTAATTGACTTAGTTTATAGTTCTCCTCAAGGATCGTTTGTAGAAGAATGCAATATTTTCTTTACGGTCAGTTTCATTCACTGATCGTGTATCCACCTTCGTGGAGCACAAAACCGAGTCATCTTATATGGGATGTCGGTCTCCCTATCTGATTGAGTATCTGATTTGTCAGAGCATGAGATTGTTGTCTAAACGCCTTTGCATATTCTCTCCTTGACGGTCCTTGTAAGGATCAATCACTTTCTTCTTACAAGTCACTTTCTTATTATTAGTAACCGCCTCGTTCACAGTATTCCTTGAGGGTTATCTGCGGGATATTGCGGCATTTTCTAGATCTTCTGGTCTCTTCTATTGGGTAGTTGATCTGTCACCTACTGAGATCGCATCTGTTGATCCGTTTGATGGATCTGACTCCTTTGAGTATGCTCTCCTTGACGACCCTCGCAAGGTTAAATTTTATTTCAATTATTCATTATGCAGTATGTATCACTCCCCTAGGGTTATCTATGGTATGATGCATAATTTTGTAGGTACTTGGTTTCACTTATGGTTTCTCCAATCTTGTGAAGCATGAAGCTGAGTCTTCTGATTATTCTAAAATCTCTAATCCATATGATTCTACTCACCTTGGAGACCTCGTACGGTTGATCCGTGTCTTGTGATATTCGGTGTGATCCTGATCTTTCGACCTTATGTCCACCGGATATCGAGCTGTGTAGAGAGTCTTCTATTCTTCACTTTTTGTACCTTACAGAGACTATGAGTCACATGGAGGAATCTATACCAATCCTTCCTCCTCCATGTCTTACGATATCATATTCGATCTTTCACTCCTTTCTTATAAGCCAATGCTCTGCTTCCCGCTATAAGATCATGACTTCATTTTCAATCTCTTTTCCCCGGTAGCTAACACCCACTTGATTGCATATTAGGGTGTCTTTCTATTTATGACTGCATGACCGTTCTCACAGGGAGACGATGATGAGAGTACGATATTCGACTGTCACATATCGTCCTGCACTTCACCATTATTTACTATTTGTATATATATGTTTTGTCTTTTGATTCCTTCTTTCTCTCGCATGTCAGCCGGACCCCGGATTATTCTCTATATTTGTGTGTCTATACTTAGGTTGTACTTTGTCCTAAATATAGAGGGTACACCTATTTGGTTATCCTTTCTCTGTTTTGTTTCATCACTTTTATTATTGCATATACTTAGGACTATCTTAATCTAAATATAAGGGGAGTGATGCATATATTCACCGGTGTATTTTCTCTTTTTCTTTTTATTGATCCCCTTCACTGTCTTCTCTCTTGTTGATTTTATTTGCTATACTTAGGGATATCTCACCGTAAGAATAGGGGGAGATAGACCGAGTTGTGATTTCCCACCCTCGAGACCCTCCTTGCATGTAGATATAGTCTGTTATACTTAGGATTTGATCCTAAGTATAGGGGGACAGTCGCCTTCTCATTCATTTATTTCTTCATTCATCTATTCATTACTCTTTAGTCATTGTAGCATAGTCTTTTCTATACTCAGTACGAGTTCTGTCTTCTCATTTTCTTTTTGAACTATTAGGACATAACTCAAGCTTAGAATAGGGCATCGTATATACTCTGTATATACCTTAGCCATAACTCGCACTTTCGTATTTTTAATAATTATGGCTAAAATAATACTATATATACATATACAATTCATTAAATCAATTAATAAATAGATGTATATTATTCTTGAAATTCTTTTTTCTATATACTGATTAATACATAAGGTAAAAATGTTTTGTAAAATGTTTGAAACATAGTGTGAAAATCTATTGGAAAAATCTTTTGAAAACTATTTAGAAAATATTTTGTAAAATGTTTTCAACCTTTGTAAAAATATTTTGTTTGAAAAAAATATTTTTTTTGTGTAAAATAAAATAGTTTAAAAACCTATTTGCAAATGGTTTTTTTGAAAATGGTTGCAAAATATTGCGAAAAATTTACACATACTATTTGAAAAGCCTTTGCGAAATGATTTTCAAGTGTTTGTAAATGTTTGTAAAAATTATTTGTAAAAATTATTTTGGACTATAGTTTTCAATTTTTTGTAAAATGATTTTCAAATAAGTTTGATGAATATATACATCATACAAATAAATCAAAAATTTTCACCAACTATATATTTATTTATAAAAATAATAATATATTCCATGTAAATCCTTTAAATCCCGATTCTTGAAAATAATTGATGTATCCCCGTGTAAATATTTGTACCTATATTTTATTCCAAAACTTATGTTTGAAAATCCCATAAAATTTACGAAACCTTTTTCAAAAATCCATAAAAAGTTCAAATTTTAAAAATTTCTTTACAAAAAGATTTATTTGCATTTTCCAGATTTAGTTTGATAATTGAACTAGTTTGAGTAAAGTCGAAGATTGGAGCTTGGTTTGACCTTAATGCACACAACTTCACTGGAATCTTATGGGAACCAGATTTCAAGTACTTCGGGTCTATTTTGACTTAATTATTTGACATTCAGAGCTGGGTTCAAGGCACCTCAACTGCTTAACTAAAACTTTTCAAGATGCACACACGCCACTTGTTGGGCGTGACCTAACTTGGACATTTGCACCTTGCACTGGTCTCAATTCAATTGGAGTGGTGAGTGGACTGGATTTACTGGTATGAGACACACATGAGTGGAAACATTCGGTCTAGGGAGGGAAGTGCACCCCAACCCGTCCAATGGACTTGAGGTATAAAGACAGGAGAGTGTGGGTAGAAATAATGCTTCAAAAGAGGGACAATCTTTGGGCTCAAGAGGAAATGTATATAGTATTTCAAAATTAAGAAAAGAAAATCAAAAAATAAAAAAATGGACATGCCTGATTAAAAATAAAATGCATGCTAGAGTGTATATATTTGTAAAGTTAATTGGCAAGCTTGATCTTTAAAGTCATACCTTGTGAGCCTGCAGTTGGATGACTTGACTACACTAGTCATGCATCCTGGATAGATAGCTACACTATTTATTATCCATTCTTCTTTTCAACCACTCCTCTTGAGTTGGATGCACCTGAACTTAGAAGGGAATACCTCATTCCTCGAGGAAAGAGTAGCTAGATTGGGGAATCATTGGGTTGTCAGGTTGGAGAAGTCAATCCTTATATCATTTCAATTGGGGTGAGCCACCATCACGTACACTGTACAAGTTAGCTTCATAGTCATAAGGGTTTGTGTATGATATAGATTGGTTTTCTATTGAGGTGATTTGAACCTATCTCTGTGACTCTCGAAGGCTGTTGTCTTTTAGATCCGGTTCCTGACAAGGAATGACCTGAGCTTCAAATTTTTATTTTGTGAAGATAATTTTGAGAATTAACTTTAATCCACTTTTTCCGTTTTTATTTTCTATAATTTTCATTTTTCTGCACTGAATGCAGAAGTGTTTGCTAGGGACTAGCAAAGGCAAGTATAGGGGGGAGGGGTGATTAATTCCCATTTCATCACCTTTGTTCTATCATTTTGGCCTTAAAAAGCCTAGATAATGCATGTGAATATCATTATTTTGTACACTAACACTCATTACTTATTCCATTAATTGTGTATAAAATATTATTTTAATGCCAAAATTATAGAATAAAGAAAAGAAAAGAAAAATAATAAAATATCAAAGATATTTTATGATCCTAAACCCTGAGACATAGATATCTTGATGACTGGTCGATAATGAATAAAGTAGGAGGGAGATTAGGGCCAATAATGAAATAAAACTCCCATTCATTAATTCATTTTTGGGACCTGTTTTATTTTGTACTTTATTTACCTCAGATAAAGAAACTTTGCACAAAGGAGTTGTAGATAATAATATATAGAAAAATAAAAAATGATTTCATGCAAAAATAATATACAGTGTACATTTTATACTCTAAATAAAAAAGCCAAAATCCCAGTTTCCTAGACCCATACCTCCCAAATAAAAATCAAAATGTATCAAAATCACCTTTAATTGTATATAACTTTTAATACGCCATTTAATAAAGGTGGCATCATATTTTTTTGGAGTTAAGATGTGAAAGTTAGGTTTTGGACCCTTATTGCACATAATACCTAATTAAAATATTCATTTTTATTTACTATTTATTATTTTTACAATCTTATATTTTTATAATTTTGTAAATACTATCGATAAGATACGTACATATTTAGCATATAATAAAAACATAAAGAAAATAATAAAGTAGAATAAGTATACTAAATCTATAGATGAATTACATATCCTTATACCTGTATATAAATAAAAGTGAAATTCATTCTTTTTCTTTTGTCCCTTTTTATTTTTATATTCTTGTAAATATTATTTAGATTCTATTAAAAATATAGATATAAAATAAAACCAAGGAAAATACTCTAAAACAAATAATGTAGCTAAATACATAGATACAAATACAATACTTATATTTATTTAATATAATACAAATACAATACATATATATATATATATAATACCCCTATTTATTTAACTATACAAATAACACCATAAAATAAAATAAAAATATATTTTGTGTGCATAAAGATATATTATAAATAAATAACATAAGAGAATAAAATAATAAATTTTAAATAAAAATACCTAAATCATAGATGAATATACCTAGAAATATACCCTTAAAAATTAACTTGTAACAAATAACCCCCCAAAAATAAAAGTCATAATAATATACTACATAAAATAATTAATATTTTTTATTTTATAAGACAAATTAATAAAATCATTTACTATATTTAATTTATTATTTTCTAACAATAAGGACTATTTTATCTTGTAGTGTCCCCCTTGGCAATCAGGTCGCAGGGAATGTTGACCTCGGTCAACTCCCTGTCTTCTCTTTGACTTCCGTTAAATTCCTCGAGCGACCTTCCTTTACTCGATATTTCACTACTGCTCTGATGATCTATTGCCCTCTAGCCCTTCACCAATTTTGACCCCTGATCATCCATTACCCTCGTAGCATTATTAGATCATCTGTGCATAATTTATATTCTTACCAAATCGCCAATCACTAAGGGTGCCCCTTTCGTCTTTAAATAAAGACCTCCAACCTCCTTGGTCTAATTTGGTCACTGTTCCAAGCCCTAATGCCCATGTCTCTTATCAAGCATGTCACCAGGTGATAGCTGGCGTATCCCTGGAGTATTTGGTGCGGTGGTTGAAGGAGGAGGAGGTGCACCCACGACGAGCCTCTCCGGTCGCCTTGCTCCCTGCCTTCGCCAACAGGTATAAGAATTGCACACTTGATTTTCTAGGTTGATTTTGTTCTCGTCTTTTGTTTTATGCATTTGATTTGATTTTTAGTTTATGATTTAGAGTATCTTAGCTTAGGTACCTCACCGAAGCTCTTGAGTTCCGACCGTGTTTTCACCGTGCACCCTAGTGTTTCCAACCATTACATCCACCCCATCTCCTATTCCTAACGCTTCTCCACCGTCCTACACCATCAGCTACCTTCAATTAGACTCGGATCGAAGCCTCTGCCACCACTCACCGAATCATCTCTGCCCTGTGCCATTCCTCTCCCGATCATCCACCAAATAAATGCTAAGACCTTCATTATTATTTCGCCAGCATTTCTAACCCTTTTGCAGGTCTTAAAAGGCGTCTGAACCCTGTCTTGCTTAAAAAGGACCTCTAGGGGCCCTTGCCCTCTAGTGCTCTTCCGATAAGCTCCAGATCTCTTTGAGGTGTCCAGTAGGTTCGCGATTATGTATATACATGTAGAGCACATGATCATCACCAGAGACGGCAGGGGGAGCGAGAACCATCTGATTGATGTTCGCTTGGTGCCTATTCTTCCCTATTCTTCAAGAAGAGCAGCAACCGTTGGATCAACCTCCTATCCTAGTTCAGATCGTGGTCGTTCATTCATTGACATCCTCATTCATCTGATGGAAGTCAAGATGGAATCCTAACTGTGGATCGATGAAGCGTCATCAAGCCACCCCGTGTTGCCACGTGTATAAGTGAGATGTTCTACGCCATCCGATGGCACGCCTATTGGGATAATTGCATATCTCGCCCAACCTTTTTTATATTTATTTATTAACCCTGCAAATAAAATATATAGTGTAAATAAATGTGGACATTTTGCATAAAGGCCCCTAAGTTTATTGAAACTACAACTAGGTCCAATTCCGCTCAGCTCATGTGTCATCCCATGTGAGCCGGGCAAATTGCATGTATACCCTTGGTGGTTTTTTATTTATGTTTAGTCTAATAAAACTGAAAATAGAAAAAGAAAAACCATAAAAATTAAAAACTCCAAAATCCCATAAAAATATTAAAAATCATCAAAATAAATATTTTTGTTTGTTAATGTTCTCTATATTACTATCTACAAATTAAATTTGATTTGGGGAATTTTTGATTTAATTTGTTGTTTTTAATCTTCAAATCAATTCTGTTTATTTATTTATCCCCAGATTCGTGATATTTTTTACTTTAAAATTTTTTAAAAATCTGTAAAATGCTTACAAAATCACAAAATAGTAAAAAGTTTATTTAAAATTCAAAAACATTTTATTTTCAGTATTTTGATTTTTTATTAGTATTTATAATTTCTATACCTTGTATTGTAAATATATCCTTATATATCATCTATTTTTTATTATTAAAATAAAAGAAAATATAAAATCAGAAAATATATAAAAAGAATATAAAAATGTAAAATTAAAAGCAATAAATAAATAAATAGTTATAAAATGAAAAACCCACAAAATAATAAATGGACAAGAGAAAAGAACACATTTTTAAGCTTAATTGCTCAATCTACCGATTTCTCCTTGTGTTCGATCTCCACACTTGCTTGCATGCTATACACATTTATTTTAGAATTATAATAACTTTAAATCCACATTTTTGTTATTCATTGCTATTATTTTATTGTGGGTTAATTATTGATTAATTGAGATTTCATGAACGGTCGACGCAATGACTCTGTCTTCGCCTTGTGAGGACATATTTTGACCCTCGTGAAAGCCTAGTTATCAACTACCTTACACTTTAGAGAAACAAAGTGCCCGATCAAGATGCTCTTGTATGCAGGAGCTGTTACTTCGCACATGTGTCTCCAACATACAATCTCTGGCGATGGAAACCTTTGCCTTGACAAAAACCATGGATGTTACTTATGTGATCCTCCATATCCCATTCAAATTTTAATTGATTATTATGAATCATATTCACATAATTAATTCTTCCAAGGGAAATACTACTATATTGATAATAGAGTGTTTAATTGGATATAATTAATTTAATCATATTAAATCAATTATCAATCCAATTCAAACAACCAACAAACAATCTTGATTGTTACTTGAAGGGTAGTATAATCTTAAAATATGTATTATTCAAAAATTATTAATTAGAAAAATACCTCGTGATCATTTCAAGCATTATCCTTTCCTTACCCGCTATCATGGCCAATACGCACAGGATGTGAGACAGACTACTCACGGAGCAACATGTGATGAATCTGCATTTCATCATCTTTATTCATTTATTTTAGCTTAAAATACCTTATAAAACACCTATATATATATTAATAAATCCATATTCTTACTAACCTACATCTATGTGTAAATATTGTATATCTATTATTATTTTACCCTAAAATAAATAAATAAATAAAGGAAAAATAAAGGAAATAAAAGACTTTATATACGTAATAGATACAGGCTGACCCGAACCCAGAGAGAAGGTCAAGACTTGACCTGAACGACCAGGAATAAAGTAGCAGATAAGGTCTTTAATCAAAAAATAAAAAAATAGTTTGTAAATACTTTCCATTCTTTATTTATTTTGTGCATATTTGTATAAAAGTTACACTAATTTATTTGTCCATAAATTGACCTCAAATTAAATAATCTTCTAAATGAAAGTTGTAATAAAAATCTTTTCTAAATAATAAAAATAATTGTAAAATAGAATCATGTATAGAATAGAAGTAACCACATATATAAAAAGGCGTAAAGCAATAATTGAAAGACCAATTCCGGCTCCATCTAAACTCGAATCGAATCAAACTCACTTCCATCGTATTCTAAATTATATTAACTTTAAAATGGTAGTGATTTCATCATTTTTGAAGTTATGTTTGAAAGAAGGTTTTTTGGGTAGTTTTTACAATTTTACCATTTATTTATTGTATATATTTATCCATATTTTTCTACATACTGTATTTGTAAATAATTGTAAATATTTTTTTAAATAAATTTTTTCTAAACAGAAAATGAAATATTTTCCTTATTTAACTATGTATATAATGTACTCTCCACCATTGATTTTGTGTATCACATGGATTGGAATACATGAACTCTCAAAATACTATAAAAGAAGAGGCAAACCTAGCTCTTCTTTAACACCCAAATTATATGCTCTCCCTATCTCTCTCTCTCTCTCTGTGTGTGTGTGCATGACAAGCCTCACTCTCTCCTTAGAGTGCCTGTCTACCCTAAACCCTAGAGAGGGTCGTCGACGTCGTCACATCATTATGTCATCGCTTCAACTTCTCATGGATCTCCATCTCCTTCGATGCATGTTGCTCGTGAAGAAGATGTCGTATCTCCTGAGATGAGATCAGGAGATTAGTCGCTCGAATCATCAACATGGATTGTGAGGAGCACTTTTCATCAATGCGCTCGCACGTGTCTCCTCTGTTGGATCGGACTTAAGACAGGAGGTTTCCTCGTTTAGAGACTCGATCTCAACCACACTTCAAGAGGTGACCTTAATACTTTCATGTAGTTTATATGAAATGATTCGAGAAGTGTTCTCGGATCTTGTGGTTTTATCATTTTAAAATATTTAAATTCTGCTGCCCCAAGCTCCTAGTGCGACTAGTCGCTCCCGATTACATATGATGTGATCTTCACGCTTTTATGATACGCTTAAAGTTCTTCCCATAACCTTCAAGTGGTATCAGAGCCATAGGTCAGAGGTTTCGGATATGATCCATAAACCTAAGATGGCATGGGCATTTTTGGTTATGCGGATTTTCATTGCATTTTGTTTACACAACCCTATTTTGTGAATTTTTTCGCCCTATTTAAGTGCTTTAAAACGTGCGTTTATCACTTGTATTACGTTTCCCATTAAATTAACAAACTTTGGGACTTGAGTTTGCATGATTTGGAATATGTTTGCTCACGTTATGATAATTTTAGCGGACATGTATCCACTGGTACGAGAAAGTTTTTTTGAACTTAATCAAGAAATAACCATGATTTTAAAATGACTATAAATGTGTGTTTATCACTTTAATTCTATTACAAATCAAATTGGTAAACCAAGGAAATTTAGTTTTCATGAGTTTGGAGTTTATTAGCTCAAGATTTGTTAGTTTTAGTAAGCATATGTCACTGTTGGAAACTTAACAAATATGAACAAGAATCTTGTGTTGTCTTTCAATTAATTCATGAAAATTAATATTTAATCTCCTAGAATAATTACTTATGAAATATTTTGTTAAATATTTAATAATGAAAATTATTTTTTAATGAACATAACCAACATGTTAAGATAATGTATCTTGATTGATTTGGTTATAATGAACTTTCCAACAAACATTGATCCTTGAACACGATTGAGAATTTGTTTGGAAAATCTCCTTATAATATTAATCAAAATGATTTTGATAAATATTATATTTTATAACTTCGATTGAAAGACTAAATATCATCTCAAATACAATATGATCAAATTACATTATCCTGACATGAGGCGGATATGGTGTCTAGTCGGGGATGGTTGGGGTAGCAGGTTCTTGACAAGGGATTTCTGTGTTTTTGCACTATTAAATAAATAAATGTGTTATTGTCATAACCCAAATAATCCCACAATAAAAATTTTATTTATTTCTTCCCAAGATAATAATTACAGAAAATGCATCAGGAGAAAGGTGATTTTTAATTAACCTGTATACCAACAGGATTGAACTCGGGGAGGTTACGAATCCCGAGGGATATTATAATAATTGAAAATCGATGAAAATAATAAGGAATTCAAAAGTTTCTACATGCTAAGAATGGTATCTAGCCAATCAGACTAAGTTCGGAGTCCGGTCTTGGGAACCACTCAGTGCCCGCCACAACGGGTCCTGCCAGCGCTGTATGTGGTTCCTCATGGCACATGGACTCAAGCCTAATTAAACTAACTTTTTCTTGTGAAGGTCCAATTAATCGATCTATAGGTGTAGACAGATAATTAGGGTTGGTTTCACAATCAAAGAAAATCCTAAGTCTAGAGGCCAAAACCTTCGAAAATCAGATAGATAGTAAACGCGGTGGAAAAGCAAAACTGGCGAAAAACCACGGTGAGATCCCCCGAGCACACAGGTGCTCGGCGAAACAGACCCCGATCAACCAAGTATCCAAAGTCCATAGTCCAGGTCCCTGTATTATTACAACAATAAGTAATAGTAAAAATAGTTCTAAACTACTCAGATCTCCTCGGTCCTCTGCTCCCGCTCTCCTACGCTCTCCTGCAACTCGATGGAGAAATGAGCTACCTTCGCATCGCTTGGGTGCGCCGGTACTCCTAGGAATGCCACCCTTGCTCGTCGGTCCCTCACAAGAACGACAGAAACAAAAGATGGGTCAGATCACATTTATTAAAAATGTATTAGATATAGCAAACAAGGAAAACTGACTACTACACCGTGCTCCCCGGCAACAATGCCATTCTGATGACCTAAAATCTTGATACTCGAGTTAAGTAATAATCAAGGTCATTGTGACCCGAATAACAAGGCTAAATCAATCAAGAAAAACAGACCACCAAATTAGAAATCAAACAATCAATGTGGCAAGCGATCTTGCTATTTATTTTTACCTGGTATAGATACTAGGGTCGAACACATGGAGCACGTATGCGAAAGCTACGAAGTAGTTGAGAATCAAAAAAGCAAAGAAATGATGGTTTTAATTTTTCAAAATTTTTTATGATTTTTAATTGTAAGAAAAAGACTAAAGGGAAAGCACAAATCAACACTCAACCAATTATTTAATAGCCCAAAAATACTAAAAAACTCAGAATAAAAATGTTTTTGTGTTTTTAAAATATTCAGATTTTTTGTGAATTTTCTTATGTTTCTATGATTTTTAATTAGTGTTTAAAAATCAAATAAGGCAAAAAATGACAAGTAGTATACAACTGGAATCTAAAGGTAAATTAAAATTACTTAAAATGCCTATAAAATTCGAGGGGCAATTTTATGTAATACTACAAGCAAAAAATCTAACTACAGAAGAAGAAAACTCATTTATTATTTTTATGAATTTTTAATGATTTTTCAAAGGTTTTTAATCTTTTTCATTTTTTTTTGAGTTTTATAAATGGGAATAAGATGAAACTTGGATTGAAATTAAAATACAACAAAACACACAAACATGATTTTTTTAGAAATTTTCATGAATTTTTAATATTTTTCGTTGATTTTCTAAAACAGACAGTGACAACTTTTTAGGTTTTTGAATTTTTAAAAATACTAAACCAAGGCAAAAAACAACAAAAAATTCAACAAAATTCCTACGCCATGGCATGAGCCATGTGTCAAAATTTCATGAATTTTAGACAATATTTGCCATTTATTAAATTAAAATAAAAGACGCAGCATACATGGACTAATCTGCAAAGAAAATATGTTTCAGAACTTAATAATGACACGCGTAAAAACACACAACATGATTTTTTTTAGATTTTTTCAAGACATTTTAATATTTTTAGTTGATTTTCTAAAACAGACAGTGCCACTTTTTAGAGATTTTGAATTTTTAAAAATAATAAACAAAGACAAAACACAACCAAAAATTAACCAAAATTTCTACACCATTGGCAGGAGCCATGTATCAAAATTTCGTGAATTTTCGACAATATTTGATATTTATTAAATCAAAACTAAATCACACAGTACATAGGGACCATTCTACAAAGAAAATACGTTCTTAGACTAAATAATAACACGCAACGAAACTATAGGGTCTAATATGCAATTTTCACCTCAAATTCCGCACATGCTGGAAAACATCATTCACTGGGGCATATTTGCAAATAACAAAATTATACATTCAATGCATAACAGATAATAAGTCTAGGGTAATCAATGCAAATAACCCCAAATAACACGTGACACATACGTGGGTCCACACAGGTGGGACTGAAATGCAAATATCTAAAACTACAGGGGCTAACATACAAAAAGGTCCACTGTATAACTTTTATTTTATAGACTGAAATGAAAGGTAAAATAAACGCAGGGTAGATGGAGCAAATTACCTATGCAGCACGTGAGCGTCGCGTGGGGTGGACAGGTGGCAGGTGCTGAGTGGAGGTGAGCGTGCGACTCTAGCTCTGTCAGCTGTCAGATCTATCGGTCGTCAAGTGCCAGAGACGTGGATGGTACGGGGGCCATTAGATCTGACATCTAATGACGTGACAGCTGCCGCGAATGGACGACGAGGATGGCATCTGGGCAAAGGGCGTAATACGACGGTGGAGAGAGGCTCTGGAAGAACCACGCTTGGGCAAAGTTCACCAGAGCACCTAGGGAGATCGACGACTCCAGTGAATGATCGGACGACGACAAATGAATCGTGGGGCTCCTCCGCGTTGGGTGCGTCCGTCGGATGGGCTCGTTGATGGTCGGATCTTTGGGATAGTAGCTGGGACCAGGGCGAGCTCCAGCGAGTGTGGTCAAAGGGTGATTCAGGTCATTCCACGCGCACTAAGACCTATAGGGCAAAGCTCAGACTCAGAGCAAGACTCCGGTCGGGGTAATTTGGCCTAAGATAAAGAGAAGTGGCGGTGAATGGGGTTGGTCTCCGGCGGCAGCGAGAGATGGAAACCTCGAGCCTAATCTCGATGTGAAGATCGAGTCTCAGGGTGATCGGGGTGCGTAAGGATATGGAGGGTGAATGTGTGGGTATATCAGAGCGGATGAGTGAAGGAGACTAAGCTCCGACCGGCTCGTCGGAGCTGGCGGAGCTACTGTGGCGATAAATGGAATGATTGGATAAACTACGAAGCTAGGAACGATCAAAGATCTACCTGAGGGTTCGAGTATGATTCTGAGCTCCAAGAGAAGTGAATGGAGAGATTATAGCCTCGACCAAGCTACGACGGGCAAAGGAAGCTTCTCGTGGCGGTTCTCCGGCCAGGAAGGTTGAGCTACGGCTACACGACACCAATCCGACCACCAAAGGTGTCCTCCGACGGCTGTCACTAAGAGGAAGGAGTCTAGGGTAAGAATCGAATGAAGAATTTATAGTACGTCCCAGGTAGCTGGAGAGATCGGGTGAGGGTGCGCGAACCGAGAAGGATTCGCGCTTCCCTAGGGTTCTGCAAGGATCTTGGATCCAAGGGGAAGGTGCAGGTGAAGAATCAGAGCATGGGTACGCACGATCCGCCCTAGAAAATTTTAAGAAGATGGTCCGGTAAGGAGGCTGGGTCGGGTCAAGCCCGAGAAGAGGGGGTTGACCGGGGTCAATCTCCTGACGTGGACCAATAAAAAATTAGGATTTACAAAAATAATTACAAATTAAATAAAAAGTAGTAAATGACCTTAAATCAAAAAGTATATAAAATGAAAAATGTTTGTTATTTTCCAAATTATTTTTCTATGAATCTTATTTATTTATTTGAAAAATAAATTATGGTATATACAATATATTACATTATTTACAGGTATAAAATACCTATGTATTTTATATAATTATTTTTATTTTCTTATTTTTGTACAAATACCCCAATTTTATATTTTATTTATTTACCACATAATATTTGGAGTATAAAATAATTTTTATTTTATTTTTATTTATTATTTACAAGTATAAATTAAATGAGGAAAGGTACATTTTTACATGTGTATGTACAAGGTGAGAGAGAATTTTATTTTTTTATTTCATTTTTCTGATTTTTGTTTTATTTTTAGAAGTATATGCATGGGGATAAAAACACCTTTTTATATTTTTTTGTAAAAATAAATTATATACACCTAGGTGGTAAATATGTACAAGGTAGAGTGGCCTTATCTCTCTCTACTTATTTTATTTGGCGATTAGGCCCCTGCTGGACCCTCTCTTGGGTTCAGGTCACTCAATATTTATTCTAAATATTTCCTTCTTTTTGTTGTATTCTTTTATTTTTGCACAAATACATGATAATTATTAAATATTAACAAATGCATGATTATTGATAATTTGTTGTTTTTACAACTATATACATGATGCTTTACCGAGATATGTAGCTAAAATAAAAGAATAAAGAGTGATGAATGTGCATTCATTAGACCCGCATATGCTGTAGGTACATTTTTTCCTTTGCATTTTATATCTTTTAATATCAAGTTTCATGTCTAACCATTGGTTTTAGGTTTAATCCAGTTCCTTAGCGTAAAGAGGCTCATACGTAGTTCACCAGAGCTACACTTTGGTTAACCTCCACAATTACCCCCGATTGTCTCCAACTCTCCAAATGCCCCCATTTCATCCTCCCCACACTTCTCCTACGCCCCACTTCGCTTCGATCGCCTTGATCCTCCATGGATCTGGAGTAGGGTGCTCCACTTCTTCCACCCGCCAGAGCACCTCGGTCGTGCTCCATTTCTGATCCATTCAACAATCTAACGGATCGAGGAAATTTTCCCTTGGCTCAACATTCTTTTGTGTAGGTGTAGGGAGATCAAACGCTAGCGGGAGGAGCTTTGGGATTCACAGGAGGGTCCCAGGTCGCCTGAGCTTCGATGACCTCCTTGGACTCCTCTAATGAGTCTCGAAGCTTTTTGAGACCTCCTACAGACGAAGACAACCTTGGAGAACATATTGAGCAACTGAGTAGCCATAGAGACCATCGGAGTTGTGAGAATCGACTGATCAAAGTTCGCCCGAAGAGATGTTCTTACCTATTCTTCAGGGAGAGTAGTATCGGTTGGATCATGCCTCACCTACAGTCTTGATTATGGTTATCTAATCTCTGCTCGCCTCGTCTATCTGATCGAGCTCCAGATCTGATCATGTCTGAAGATCGGCGAAGTGTTATCGTGTCACTTGTGCGTGCCACATGTATAAGTGAAGCGTTCACCATCGTTTGATCCGAGCCTTTGGGGGTATTTTGCATTTATTTCCCCTACCTTGTATTTCTTTATTATTTAGTCCTATAAGTTAATTTAATATTTTTGTAAAAATTGCACAAAGAACCGTAAGCTTTATTGTAATTGCACTTTGGTCCTGGCCACATCCGCTTACATGCGGTCCCACATGGGGGTGGCAATTTAGCCCATAGGCCCTTGTGCCTTTTTCTATTTCTATTTAGTCTTTAAATTTTTAATTCTAGTTTAATTTGGGTAAATTGCACTATAGTTCAAACTTTTAATTTTAGTTGCAATTATACCCTTTCTAGGATATTTGTTTTTGTAGTTGTTCTCTAATTATTAAAAATATAATTTGTGCTCAAAAATTTATAAAAATACGATAAATACTTGTTTGTGTATATTTTCACATCATATTTTTATTTTTGCATTTTAGTAATTTTAATTATTTATTAAAATCAAAAGTGCACGTTTTTTGCCATGTTTGAGTTATAAAATACAAAAAATATAAACACATTTTGAAAACTCCCAGCAAAATATATTTTTTCTATTTTAATATTTTACAACTCTAGACCAAAAATTCTAAAAATAGAAAAATACTAAAAGTTTAAAAGCTCCAAAATCCATTATAAAAATGTAAAAGATCACCAAAGAATCAAAAATAGTTATTTTCATATCTTAGCATTATGTATATTATCTATTTTATATTAAAATTGATTTAGGAAATTTTGGACACTTTTTACTATTTTAATCTCCAACTCAATTCAACTTATTTATTTAATACTTGTTTTGGAATATTTTTTTACTTTAAAAATATATAAAAAATAGAAAAAATATTTAAGAAATCCTATAAAATAGAAGAAAATTATATAATACCCAAAAACATTTTGTTTGCACTTTTTATTTATTTTCAGTTGTATTTATAATTATATTACATTAACCTGTATATATAACGTTATATATTCTTATATTATATATTTAAAAAGGAAAGGAAATTAAAAATCAGGAAAAAATAAAACGAAAATATAAAAGATATAATTAAAACAATTATATAATTATAAAAATTAAAATACATTAAAAAATACAAAATTTAAAACCCAAACAAAAACACTTAGGCAAGAAGAAGAATACAAAATTTGGAATTCAATTTCCCAATCTACCGTTTGCTCCATGTGTTCGACACCATACAATACTTGCACTATACACACATTTTATAGAGTTAAATAAAATAAATTTTAATTCCACACATTTATTTGCATTGTTATATTTATTTGTGGGTTAGTTGTTGAATTACTTTGGATTTTATGAGCGATCGCTTCAATGACAGTATAGTTCTCGCCTTGTGTAGATTACATTAGACCCTCACGAAAACCTGAGTTTTCAGCACCTGTCTGACTTTGTAAGAGTCACATGAGCGCCCGATCTTCTCCAATTTTCTATTCAATCTCCACTACGCCTTCTCCCTTGAGCACCTAACATTTCTGAACCTCCATCTCCCCTATCCGTCGCCTTCACCTTAGCTTCTACCAACCATCCATCTTCAATACGCAACTGGTTGGCCCCTTACACCCTTCCTTGTTCTTTAAATAAACCCACTGACCCTTTTGCAATTTTTGATCCCTCTTCCATTGTTGTAACCCCAATAGGAGCTCCCTAATATTTGCCCTTGGTGACAGCAAGCGACTCCAGGCCTTATTGGTGAGGAGAATGTGTGGAGGTGGCGATCCAAGATTCGCCAAACCCAGCTCCAATGAGCTTCTCTGCTCCCTGTACCTAGAATGTATGAGCCACTATCTTTAGGTGTATTCGATCAAATTTAGTTTCAGTAATAGAATGTAGGTTTTAATTTCATCGATTACCTTTTAGGTTAACTTAATTTCTATGATTTAGGTCTACTAGAGACTTAAGCTCCAGCTCAAAGTCACTGTCACCCTTTCTATGTTTTGACCCGCTTTCACCCCACCTTCATTCCTCTCCAGTTTTCTGAAAACCACCATCTTCAAAACTTGATTTTGTAAAGTTAAAGCTCGACTAGATCTCTTCCCTCTGCTTATCGTCAAAGCTCCATCGCTCCACTCGTCCCTTGTGCGTCCAACTTCAAGAGAGGATCGATTGTGACCCTCTCCTCCTTACCTATATTTTATATAGGACCCAGAGCAGAGCAACATCAGGAGCACCACCATGAATCCCAAATCAGGAGCTCCATGTAGTTAGCGCTCCAGGCCACCTTCGATGGGGCACAAACTTAGTTGACACCTCCTATGGGCACGGGAGGCTAGTAGTGAGTTTTTGAGCCCGTCACCATGGAGGAGGAGGCAGAAGGTTGGAGGTCTTGTTGATCGAAGCTCGCAAGGCTCTTATTCTTGCGAGATCTTCCTCCAACCTTCAAAATCGTCAGATCATTAGTGCAACTTGGATATAATCTAGACTGATCGTTCAAGGCTAATCGTTATGTATTAGGAGCCATACGATAAGACACGTGGAGCACGTCCAACCGTATAATAAGGCATCTTTAAGGGGAAAATTGCATAAAGCATATATCCCACCACATAGTTTGTATTTACTCATCGGTCCTGTAAATATTAACCGTAGTTTAAAAACTTTTGTAAATATTGCATGGACCCCATGTATTTCTTTATACTATAATTGGATTCATGCTTACTCACCTCGTGTGGTCCCGCACTTGATGCGGGTGAATTTTTTGTAGAGGCCCCTTCAGCTTCTTTTTTTTCGTTTTAGTTCTTCAATTTGTAATATAAGTGTTAGAATTTTAGGGAAGTTGCACAGAGGGCCTTGTACTTATTTTTAATTGCAAAAATACTGTTTCAAATTCGTTTATTTTTATTTATGCTTGTATTTTTGTTAATTAGCTATAGTTCTCCAAAATTGATAGGAAAAATGTTATAGATGCTTTAGTTGGATGCTTGTTCATGCCATAATTTTTATTTAGCATTCTTTTGCATTTTCCCAGTACAGTGTATCTACCACATAAAAGACCTGGGTTCGAATCCCACTCTAGTAGGGGTTACGTTAGGTAGTCAACAACCATCGAAAAAAATAATCGAATCTTTCAACATGGATTTGAACAAGAATCCATGTAGCCGACCCTACTTACAGTGGGAGAAGGATTAGTATATTATTATATTCTTTAGCATTTTCCAAATTATTAAAAATAAAATAGGATCTAATTATCTCCTATTTTCTCACAAAAATATAAAAATTATAAAACCTAATTTCAAAATTCCAAAAAATTACATAATATATAGTACTACTATACATTATAGTTCCATACAAAATCACAAAGAAATATAAAAAAGAAAGCACTAAAATTGAAAAAAAAACAAAAACTCTATTAAAATTAGTAAAAATTATGTAAAATTCAAAAAAGAATTCTTATTTATATTTATATTATGTAGTATATACAAAAATAGTTTTGGGATTGTTGAACTAGTTATCTATTTTTAAAACCTAAAACAATTCAGCCTATTTATTATAATTACTATTTCGATATATTTAATATATTAAAAATCCATAAAAATTAGTTAAAAATATATAAAATTCACAAAAATTGAGAAAAATAAAAAAATAGTTTATTTTGTAAATTTTGAAAATATATGGTATATATTTAAAAGTACAAAAGCCTATCTATTGTATATGCTATATACTACTTAGATACATATTATTATTACTATTAATAATTATAAATACTTATAAGTATATTTAAATATTTTTAAAAAAGGATTGTTCATGTATAAATTTCCTATATTTGTATATTTTTATTTATTATATACCATATATATTATTTATAATATATATACTATTAATATTATTATATATATTGTCTTAAAAAAGAAACTAAGAATTGTAGAATTTAAAAGAAAATTTGTTATTAATTAAAAATATATAAAATTATAAAACTAAAAATTCACAATAATTAAAGATAATTAAAAATCTATAGAAAAACCATAAGGTAGTAAAAGTACAAAATAATTACTATTTATTTTTTCAATAGATAATAATTATCCTATCTCCATTGTCTTTATGGTCCAAAACCCTACATACTTATACGCTATACACATATATTCTATATATTTAAAATAAAAATAAATTTTGACTCACACATTTGCATTGAATGATCATAAATTGTGGGTAAATTGTTGATGATTGGTTAAGATACATTATAAGTACTACAAGAGCACATGAAATAGTGTTTGTCAGACCCGATTTATCGTACAGTGTTGGCCCACCAAGATTGGGTGTTAGGAAACCATGCACCGAACCTCTTTATTAGTTAAAAATGATGAAGTTATTCTACTGTAATTTTTTTGGAATTTTTGGGTGTAATTTGAATTTTCTATGAATTAAATAATGTAGACTATGTGATTTAAAGTAAATTAATTTTAATAAATATCAATCCTAATTATTTTCAACTAATAAAATTATCCTAGATGTGTCTAAGTAACATGAACATAAGAAAATTTTCAAATCCTAATAATATTAAGTTTTCAGTCAACTAAAATTAGATCCCTAAAATTTCTAAAAAAATATTTAAAGGAAATTATGCATGAAAATTAAATGATTTTTAAAGGCCTTATTAAGGGAAATTAATCCTAATTATGGTGATTTTTTTGTAAAGTTTTGAAATAATAATTGATTTAGTATGAATTCCAGAGCTCAAAGTTGGTAAAGTATGCAATTTCTCACATATAATATTAATTAATAAATAAAAGATCACAAAAAACACTTATTTCATCAAAAGATAAAGAATTTATCGAATAATATATTGAAAATTTTGGAATAAAAATTAACACCAAATAAATAAGAATCCAAATGAGTGATGAAACACAAGGTTCTAATTGCAATAAAAATAAACAAAAGAAAATGAAAAGAAATAACATAGAACATGATTCTTTAATAACTAATATTCGCAAGGGTTCTTGTGTAAATTTCCCCAGTATGGCACGTGCATTGCATCTGCTCCCTAGTTGGAAGGTGTCTTCTAGTAATTTGTATAAGAACGAAGGATATGTCTGCAATTACTCTCGAGTGGGTGTTGATCTGCAAATCTTCTAGAGTGTGGGGATATTTGCATAGATGTCCTTTCTCTGCATGAGTCTTGTATGGTGGGAAGGCTAGATCTAGTTCATCCGATAGAATCTGGTCGAACAACGGTGGTACACCTGGTAGAGAAGATCTTGTTCTTCCCTAAGTTCATCCCTAATTACTTCGATCAAGCAACGGTGATGCTTCGAGGCTCCCGATGGTAGAACTCGGATCGAGCCTCCATGCGTGGTGATCAATACAATGATGATCCTTTATTAATACTCAGTCGATGTCCTACGACAAATGGAAATGATAACCAGATGCTGGAATCTTGATCGGCTCCAAGTGGAACTCTTTGAGGAAGATGTTTCTCAATTGGGTTTAGATTCCGCTGATGTTCTGTGTCTCTCGACTGATCTTGATCAGATTCCTTCAAGTGCTTCATTTAGATGACATGTACCTATATGCGGTGATCGAGAGCTCGAGGATATATGGACCTTGACCTAGATGTTAGCAACTAATTAGGGGAAATGGCTGTGGAAGGCTACATGTGGCGATGGATCAACCTTTAAGCTTTGAGCACCGTGTGTGACCGGAAATGGTCAGATATGAAGGACTTTTGGAGAAGCGACTCATATATGAATGATGATGAAATTGGTATGTATTAGAAGGTAAAATCTAGAGGAAATAGATGGATCAAGAAGAGAATTATAATAAGAACATAAAGAGAAGGAGAAACAGAACAGAAGAGAGGAGGAAGAAGAAGACGAAGAAGAAGAAAACATAGGAAAAGAGGATGGGCAGAAGGATTACCTGGAAAGAGTCGCTTCATGAGGTCGGAATCAAGAGCGAGACAGAGCTCTCCTCCTCCAATTGTCGCCTCCAATAATCCAGACAGATGGAGCTCAGAATTTTGAGCAGCATGGGAAAGAGCTGTGGCAAGGTGGAAGATCAAGCTTGGATCTCCCCAAGATGGAGAAGCAGGTCGTTGTCGCCTTTGAACTCAACTCCCCATTTCTGTCACCCTCGAGCTACGGTAAGTCTATATTTTTCGTGATTTTTTTAAAATAGATTTGAAAATAAAATCGAATAATATAAAACAAACAATAAAATATAAAACAAATATTTACAAATTAATCTATTTTTTTTTGGAATTTTTAATATTTAAGAGAATAAAAAATAAAATAAAATGGACTTATATACATAATTAAGGTCATTCATTTTCTTTGATTTTTAGATAAAATTTGATTTGAATTTTTTTACACATTTTAAAACATAAATCATAGGAAATAAATGAAAAGGAAACATATTAAAAAGGGTTATTGAACATAAAATAATAAGGTCAAATTTAGTCAATATATGCAATATACAATGAGGTCCCAAAACCTGAGTTTTACATATAAACTTCGGTTCTTTTGAATTCTATGTTGTTTTGTAGATAATTGAGTATACATTAATTGAAAAGTGAGTAGAGATTTATAGGAGTCTCTATGTGAGAGATATTTGATTTATGACCTTTTCCCTCAAAACTAGGGTTTGTCTTTAGTGAGCACATATATTGGTTATTATTTTCCTATATTTTGTCCTCTATTTAGGTTAATAATATGTACATATTGGAGTTGATTTTACTTTATTTATAATTAGTGAAAAATAAATAAAATAGGGGAAGTTATGAGAATATACATGTATTTATTTACACAGAGTTTTTGGCTTCTAATTTATGCAAAATTATGAATTCTAAAATATGAAGATTATTTACACATGTATGAATGATAAGAATGCAATTTAGATGATTAAATGCAATTAATTACTTGGGAATGGGGCTCTATTTTCAACTTTTAGAGTGATGAATCGCATATTCATCGTCGATACGCATTAGGTCAAGTATACCTTCGCATTGTGTACCCTTATTTCAAAAAGGTGCTATGGTCATTTCGGAAATGTAATGTTCGCAGGTAGGTTTATTTTGAACCTGTAAACAATCTAATGGTCCATCTTTTACCAATCAGTTGGTCCTATAAACAGATAAATGACCTAGTCTTTGATGCCAAATCATGGTTAAATGATTTTCATCCTCTCTGGATCGCTTGAGGTTATTATTACTAATTGTTGTAACATTCATGACACATTCATCAATGCACAATTAAAAGAGTCCACCAGAAATTAGAGAGCCGTCTGCAATATGTTTACCATAACGACTTATGACAACTTTATTACAAAATTGAAACATATATCCATTTGTAACTAACTTATATACATTCCTTCTAACTTCGGGTACATAGAGACACTCTCTAAGTAATAAGACTCTCCCACTAGCCAAAGATAGTCTGCAAAAAAATCATGACAACGACTGTTGTAACAATTGCATCAGATCCCATCTGGATGACTATCTTTCCATCCTCAAGCTTTCTAATTTCCTGAAACAGGTGCAATAAATTGCATACATGAACAGAAGCTCCAGAATCAATGATCCAACTACCTTCTAGTCCTACGAGAAAATTGGTTTCAATGATGAAAGTAGATTTTATACTTGTTGGAGCCTTACCCTTTTCTATGGATTTCAGGTAATGTGGACAATTTCTCTTCTAGTGACCTAACTTCTTGCAGTGATAAAAACACTGTCTTTCTTCGATGCTATCAGTGTGGAAGCTTAAGAGGATGAGCTAACAATTTGACTCTTCTTCTTATGGGCCAGACCCTTCCGAGACCCATGCTTCCGACAACTCTTTCCCTTGACTTGTGCAACCATTGCATTGCCAATAGGATTCTCTTTCTTCAATACATACTTAGAAAACTTCAATAAAGATATCGGCTCATCATTCCTCAAGCTCAACCTGTTCTTGTGGTATGATACCACAAAGTTGTTGAAAGACTTGGGTAAAGGCAATAGAATGAAGTCAGATTGCATGTCAACATCCATCTGTACCCCTAAGGTATCTAACTCAGAGAGATAACCAAACATTTTGATTACATACTCTTTAATCGATGCCCCTTCCTGCATCTTGTAGTGAATCACTTGTTTCAAGAGGCTGTAACATTGACTGTGGTTGATGAATCCATGAATTATTTGACATTTCTGTCGCATTTTGTCTTAAAACCCTTAACAAATACAAGTAAATATGCATTAAATCTCATTTTTTCCAAAAGCATCTCCCTAAATAAAAATGCATTTTTATGCATTAAAAACATGTAAATAAATAAAAGAATAAAAGAAAGAAAAGAAAAGAAGGCAGCCTGTAAATATGTATATATATATATATATGTAAAATATGAATAATTAAATATAAATATAGATGTAAGATATATTTAATGAACTAACCCCAAGACCAAGTCAGTATGGATTGACCGATAAATAATAAAGTAGGGGAAGATAAGGAAGAAAACAACAAAAAGAATTAATGATGTACATAATTCATTAACATTCATTTATTCATTATTTACCAAAATTTCAACTATTTTTACTTAGTTCATTCGTAATATTTTTCATCAAACTCTTCTCCTATATATATAAGAGATAAAATCATAAAAACCAAAACGTGTATATATGCCAAGAAATCTGTTTTAAAATTATCAAAATCCCAACTTCCGAACCTCATAACTTCTTCATATGAACTCCAATTCCATTCTACTCACTTTAAAATTCATAAAATAGTATTCTCTAATTAATGAAGTTAATTTAATTAAAATTGGAGTCTATTTGCAAAAAAAGTTGGTTTTGGGACCTAATAACAACTGGATTTATTGGCTATTTATTTTATTTTGCACATACTACTTATAGAACAATTGATTTTACAATTTTTATTATTTTATTGATCTTTTAGTTTATCTATGAAAATATCGAAAATTAAAACCTTCATTTAGTATTTTAAATAATTCAAAAACCCTAAAAATAGACTAATTTGAACTGTAAAAAATTTATTTGTGTTTGTTAATATATATATATTATTAAAATACATAAAAATACATACAACGAGTATTTATTATTATATTTATTAATAGAATATAAAAATAATACACTATTTATTAAATTATTTAATTAAAAATATAAAAGCTAGTAATTAAATATACTTTATATATTTATTAAAATTTTATTTATAAATCATAAAATATTTATTATTTACAAAAATAAATTATACCATATATTAGATAATTTTATTATTTAAACCTTTTGTTTTAATGCCTATTTAAAATAATGCCATATATTATTTATCATCTAATTTATAACAAATTTTATTTAAGGTTTAATGTGGTGCTGACACGTACCAACACCACAGTTCATCTTCTCCAAGAACATGCTATTCAAGCATTGTTCTTACCATATGCATTCACCTAATTTTCCCGCACCATCCTTCCATCCATATTATAATCAAAACCCTCCATCCTACTGTACTAACAACCCTCTTCATCACCAACCTTTCAATCATCTCCTACACGTAGTTGATTATTATATTTAATCATCTAAACATAGCCAAACTTCTGCAACTTCTCCAAAATTTAGTTGTACCTAACTGAAGCTTCTACTTCCAAGCCTTGCAGCTTCAACCTTGGATGACAAGAGAGTGTTATAACAACCCCAGGGGGAAGAAGGATAGTCAGGGAATTGTTCCAAGGTGGTGCCTTTCCTTGCACTGCCACCAACGAGGCATTCGGCTCAGGCGAAGTACCCACCGTCGAGCAATCACCAAAGGATACTATATCTTCAACTTCCCAGGTACATTTCATCCACCATTTTTTATTTCATCATTTCTCGTGTCCATTTAGATCAAATAATCACCATATTAGCTTAACCTAATCATTAGCTTAATCCTCGACCACAATCCATATCCCAGTTACTCTAGAATCGAACCCAAATCCATCTTCTCGGAACCAAATATTTGCTCTGCAAGAACCCTAATTTCTTGGCAGATTCAACTTGAATCGAGCATTATCTTCCCATACAAATCAATCAACCTTCTGGAGCTTCATCTTCATCGATCTTGAGCCATCTTCTGGATCATCTTCATAGCCAATCAATCGGATTTACATTATCCGTCATGGAACTCATACCCCAGCAGCTGTGCCAGCCTTCAATATTTATACTTCACCTTTTCGACCATCCCCCAATGCAGGGGATCTCGAAAGGGGTAGATGACCCCCTTCTGGTCTTGTTAAATGCTCTCCATAATTGATCGTCACTGGGGAAGGAGCAATCGCCAAATTCCTCGCCGCCAGCTTGGGATTTAGGGAAGAACAACCCCAAGAATTGGGCGTGCAATTTAATGTCACAACTCAATCCAAGGGACCAGATCCGTTGCTGCCTTACAATCTTGATCGTTCATGCGAAACGATGGAATTATTGCATAAAAGGCCCAACAAAGTCCTAGTAATTCATTGTGCCCCAGAAGTTCTTCAATATTGTATTTTGATCCCTGCATGGGGACCTAAGTGTAAAATCAAGATAGTTTCCTTACAATTAGGTCCCTAACTAGGGATCTGATTGAGAGAACCTTTATTTTTCATTTTATATTCTTTTACAATGAAACCTGTGGACATTGTGGATATTTTGGGACACTGTATTGACATTATTCATTGACGATTTTCTTGGGGTAGTTACATAACTATCCTAGTTTTATTTTGAGTTAAATTTCAAATTATTTTTATTGTAATTTTATAAAGAATTAATTCTTGTATTTGTTACTCCATCTTGGCTTTATTTTTTAATGTTGTTCTTCAAGCTCGTTGCTCGAGTGATTTTTTTGTAGATCTACTGTATAGTATCATGCTATATTATTTATCGTATATAATTATATTATAATATCACATTTGTTTTGAAAATTTATCATCCTTGAAAAATTAAATAAAAATTGGAAAATTAAAAACAAAAAATATATACAAAAACTAAAACAGATAAAAAGATTTTATTGGAGAAGAAATAAAAAATCACAAAAATATTTTCTTCTCCGAGTGTGATTTTCTACCTCCTTATGTTCGACCCAGGAACACTTTCCTGGTTAAATAATAGTAAAAGAATAATTTAGGAGAAGAGTCTCATCTTTATTCTTTCTCACTTGATTTGTTGTCTTTTGTTTGATTAATAGTATCTCTCTATGTGGTTCTCTACAACTGACAAAAATTTAACCGCAAGTCAGACCCAATTATCAAAATGGTGCCGTTGCCGAGAACGAGTTTGAGATCTTAGAATTTTTTGACTTTTCTTCCGATAACTGCCCATTTCTCCCTTTTTTTTCCCGACAACCACACATTTTAAATCTCTATATCAAAATGACGTCATTACCGAGGAGTAGTCACACTTGTTTTTTGAGTTGTTATTTTTGTGAGTTTTTCTTTTCTTCTCTCTATCTTGATTTTTTGAGTTTTTGAGTGTTGATTTTCTTTCGATTTTCTCTGATTTTTTTGTCTTTTTTCTCAAATTTTCTCGGTTTTTATTTGTTTTGATTTATTTTCGATTTTTAATAGTGCATTTTCTTTATTTTTTTTGTGCTAACATGTAGTGTAGGGCATGCAGGATCATCCTGTTTCCTCAGAAGAGAGTAGAGATCACACTCTTTCTCTACAAGCTGGTTGTAGAGGAGCAATGTAAGTTAGTCAGATTTTGTTGCATTCTTTCAGAGATACTCCAATTTATATTTTCTTTGAGCAAGAGCTATTTTGCCTGTGTTTTTGTTTTCATGATAGAGGAAGGGGTACTTGCCCATTTTTCCATTTTGTAGAAAGAGGTCCATTAAGGACATCCTGACTTCTAGACACTGAAACTTAATTTTCTTCTCGAGGTCTATTTCGCCAAGTATCTGTGCACTTGGGGGACCTCACTACAATTTTCGATTTTCTGATTATTTTCTTTGTCTCACATGATTTCCTGAAAACATAGGGGAGGATGCATAATTGATTAGATGAGTAAAAGTAAATACTACTGCCATAATCCACACTTAGGTGTAATTCACCAATTTGAAAATTAATTCATTCTACTACTAGAGCTACTTCTTTAGGCCATAGTTTTTATATCTTTTTTGTGCATTAGATTAGGTTTAAATTATGTGTGGATCATATTGCACGTAGATAGCTGGAGTCAGGTATTGTTTCTTTCCCTACATGCATCATAATTTTTCTACGGCATTTCATGATTTCCCTCACCATGATACCCAATTTTCAAAAATAAAGGAAAATTGAACTCCCGTTAGATATTCTTGAAAATATCCAAAAAAAAGTAAAAACCCTAAAACATAAAAAAGTTTTTTTGTTTTGAAACTTTGACTGACAAATAAATAAATATGGACTTAATTATTTTGGGAGAGCAAAACCCTCATTGTTGTATGTACTAAACTCTAGATAGAGTGGGTGAGGACGTAATCCTAAGGATTAGAGCCAAAAATCCATGGACTTTTGCCTTATCTACTCGTGTATCACTCTTCGGTACATGGTCGAAACTGTAAGCACTTGCCTCCGACCATAGAGAATCATTATGGTGTACTCCGCCTCACAGTTCCCTTTGGGCATGATATAGCCCAGTAGCCCTATCATATGGTTCCATTGTTTGGGGGATTATGAGGATGTACGTTGGGCGACACCACTTGTTTGTCGGCATAAACAACTGCTTGATCACCAAACTAAAATTGAAAAGATAAACGACCAAACTCTTACAATCATTACAATATAAAGTTGTTGTATTGAGGGTCTGCCTTGCGTTTGTTAGGGGATGTGTGTGACCAAGATGCAACTACAGTACAACATTCATTTTCTTCTTCTTCTTCTTCTCATCCTACACAGAGATCTTTACCCGCACTTCCCACCTGTCAGATTCATTATATCCAAAGATAGCCGCCAGGTTCTATTGGGACTCTGTAGTTATATTAGCATGAGGATTCATCTACTACAAACCAGAGTCACATCAAGATTCATGTAGTTGATGATGTTGATCATTCTTCCACTCTTGAGATCAACAGTATATGATACGCTCATGTTCCGTACGAGTCGCTGATGAATCTGTGATTCATCACTCTTAAAGTTGAAAATAGAGCCTTGTTCCCGAGTATTTAGCAGCATATTTCCCTTTATCTTGCATATATAGCATTCATGCATAAATCCACAATAGATACATTTTAGCATTCATAATTGTATTAAATAAGAAACCAATTCATTTGTAAAAATTCACTTGTAAATTATCCACCAATAATTCACCTAATTATCTGTCTCTTATATTCCCTTTAAAATCAAATGACACCTTCCTTATACTGTGTATACTACTAGTTAATAATATAAGGAAGAAGGCCAAAAAAATTTATATCCTATAAATTGCCCAATAAAGACCCAAACCCAATTGGAGAACCTAGACCTTAGAATGCACATATGTAAAGACTTGAACTTGGCATATCTCGGATTCTATATAATAAGATCCGGCTCGTCAAGAGGAAACCAACGGAATTTGTTTCGTGTGAATCGGACTTCATTTCGATTTGTTATGAATTTTGGAAGAAAGAGAAGCAAGGAGGGTTAAGACGTCATTAACCCATAATGACTGTCATTAAGACTAATTAAACATGATAAAAAAACTAATGACGAATTGAAAACCGCTAATGATCATTAGTAAACACTAATCAATAGTTAGCAAAGATAAGCGTAAGCTGCGAAAGTTAAATCGTGATTAGTGAAAGTTAATTACGATTAGTGTTAATTAAGCGTCATTAACGAATCTAAAATCCTCTAGAATGTTCTAACTGAAGCCTCATGTTCGGGATAAGTTTTGGCTAAAACCATGTGCCAAAACCATGGGCCACCAAACCATGGTTAAGGTATAAACCATGGTTTCCTAACCATGGTTAGTGGTTTTCTGGGGCCTATAAATAGACTCCCCTACCCATTCATTCTCTACGATTTCCACTACCACCACCACCCCAAGGGCTAGGGTCGAGAGGTCGGGAGGAGGAGTGGGAGGCAAGGGAGGAGCGCTAGCGAAGTGCTGCCGGGAGAACGAGGAGGAGAAAGGTATGATCCTCTCTTAGTTTGCTTCGTAAGCTATGCTTTCAATTCATCCTCATGTTTTTACAAGTTTTGTTCTTGATTCATTTTCTTTCCGATTCATTTTTTCGTTGTGGTTCAAGGAGAAATCTGTGTAACACCCTACTTAGGTGTGGGCGGTTATGCACGTCAGTGAACCCTGCGATTCGTCACATGTTCACTCATCTAAGACGCATGGTGTCTACCGATTCTCCATCATTTATGTTTCTATTATTTCGATTATACTTTTATAGTTATTTTGATGGAGAAATCTGTGTAATACTGTACTTAGGTGCGGACGGCTATGCACGTCAGTGGACCCTGTGATTCGTCATACGTTCACTCACCTAAGATGCGTGGTGTCTACCGATTCTTCATATCTTCTTGTTCGAGTATATTCTTTCAATTTCGTTGTTATTTTCCTCTGAATTGATTTTATAGAGGAAACTCTTTTCGTTTTTATTTTGAAATATGTCCCGATATATGGGGAAACTCTGATGAAATTTTCTGAGAAATATGTCCCGATATAAGGGGAAACTCTGCCGAAATTATCTTAGAAATATCACCCAGTATAAGGGGAGGCTCTGCTGAAATTTCAAGAGAAAATATTTTCTTGGCGTTCTTCGTGTTCTTCGCATTCTTTGCATTCTTCATTCGTTCTTCACGTTCTTAACACGTTCTTAGCATTTTTGATACGAAAATGAAATTCGATCTTTTCAGGAGCCTTAAAATAGCCTTTCTAAAAACGAAACACAATAAATCCTTGCATACACGAGAGAGCTCGATTAGGTAACGAAATCCTTCTTTTTTTGTTGGGATTTCATACGAGATTATTGAAATTCTTGATTTTATGTTTTTTGCTATGAATTTTTGTCTATTTTTGAAAAGTCTGAAGAGTTGCTTTGTGATTTCCTAAAATAAGATTTAAGCATCAAATTGATGCGGTAGCTTTGAAAGTTAGGGTTTGGGAGTTAAAACAGACATAAACACGTGTATATATGCATATGAATAATATATATGTGAGTTTATACTTAGTATTGCTGATTATGCAAATCGAAGACTTAACGAAAGAATTACATCACGAGAATTGATGTGGCTTGAGTTGGATCCTGAAAAGGATCGTGTGTCACGTTAAGGATGACTGGGAGTAGAACTACAGGTCGGGCATACAATCTGTAGGTTTGTCGGAAGGAACCCGTATTGGCGTTTCCCTACCTAGGTGGTACACGGTTCACCTGTTATATTAAGTACGCACGAAATGAATGTTTAGCAACGCGTGGTACCTGGTAAACACCTCCCGCTACCCTTGTTAATTCGAGCATATTAATGTTAAAATTAATTACTAATGTTCGTTGCAGTCGGATAATGAGAGGGAATATCAAAAACCACTTTTAATTTAATAAGTCAATTTCTAGTGGCAATATTTTTTTTACTTGGTGAAATCCAAGGTCGAACTCAAGGAGGCATCTGTCTCCTTAGGTGAATTTGAGCAAAGTCCAAGTGTGAGATTTTTAGGGAGTATATTTTTTATCTTTTTCTGTTTTCTATGCAGGACACATGCAAAAATCAAGCCAATTTAAAGTTAACTCAGTTAAGGTATCAAATGAAGTCCAAAAATTATGAAAATTGGCCAGATGATGAAATATGGTGAAAATAGACTACCCTAAATTTTTTGGAATTTTTCGACACTAAATGAGTTTATTGTGAAATAAACAAGAAAGCAGGGTGATTTTCACTAATTTAATTTTGATAAATATCAAATCATAATATTTTCAGGAAATACAATTATCCTAGATAGATATAAAGATGAGGAATCTAGGAAAATTGTCAAACCTTAATTTTAATGTGAAATGGACCTATTAAAAATAAACTAAGGAAATAACCAATTAATGTATTTAGGCCTCGATGTATGTGCAAATAAGATGAAATTTTTATGCCATGTCAAGTTAACTATCCTAGAGCTATTTTGATTTTTTAAGAATTTTTGGAGTTATAAAGAATCAATTGTTAATTAAAAGGTCCAACTGGGCAAAATATCACAGAAATAAACCAATTAATTAATTTAAAAATCTACTGATACCACAAAAATATGGCAAGTGTCACAACAGGTAGAGGACAAGTTACACTACAACATGCAATTTTGGAATTTCAAAATGATGCAAAATGACACCTAGGGATGTGTGCAAAGACAGGGGTGTAATTGCAATACAGGAAATAAAAATTACATAAAAATAAACATGCTGACAGTGACTCAAATGCAATTACCTACAATGCTGGGGGTGGCATGCAATTTTTCCACTGGGCACGTGCTTCTCATGTGAGGGCGCTTCGCAGGGACCTTTTTGCAATTTTAGAAAGTTCCCAGGGCCTCTGTGCAAATTACCCATGCCGCACGTGCTCCTCACTTGAGGCGGCCTAGGCTCGGGCGGTGTTGGAGGCTCGGGGGCTCCTGGAGGTCTGGAGTAAGGCTCGGCGTAGCCTCGGATGGTCCGAGCCTAGGTTCGAGGAGGAGGCTCGGACGTCGCCGATGTGGCTGGCTGCGGACCTTTGGATCAAGATCTATCCAAAGGCTGTCGGGGCTGACGCGTGGTGCGATCAGAGACCGTCAGATTGCAAGAGGATCCGACGACGCCTGAGAACTGAGGAAGGGGGGGATGTGGCTGGCTGTAGGCCATTGGATCGAAGAGAATCCTACGGCTCCTGTGATGGTCCAGATGTCGATGACGTGGCCGGCGTTGGACTGTTAGATCAAGATGATCAAACGGTGGCTGAATCTTCTCCCTCAGTGGTCCTACGCCACCTGCGGAGGAGTTGGCGGGGCTCCGGCGTTGGTGCGTCAGCTCCGCCTGGTCCTCCTAGTGTCGGTGACGCTCTCCGGAAGCTCGGAGATAGCTTGGGAGACGCGCGGCGGTGCGGCGATGCCTCTGGTGGTCCCAGGAGTGACGGAGGCACGTAGGAGCTCTCTGGAGATGAAGCTCGATAGGTGCTCCGGTGGTGGTCCGGCCAATGAACGATATGGTACCTGCAGGTGTTAGGAGTGTAGCCGAAGCTCCTGCGTGCAAGTGGAGATGTAAAGGAAGGACGACGAGGCCTAAGGGGGAACGTAGATGGTCCGGCGATGGTGCTCCGCCCAGGTGGCGGAGCTGGAGCTGATGGAATGTGAAGTGGTTCGTCGGAGGGTGTGGAGTACAACACGAGGATGAGAGCTTCGTCGCGGAGCTCGGTGAAGTGAAAACAGGGCGAGACGATGAAGGTGGAGCGCGGATAAAATGGAAGAAATGAAAGAAAAAATCAATCTGAAGATCAAATAGAGATGGAGGGGTTTACCTGGGGTTTGGAGCTCGAAGTCGAGTTCCAGGTCGTCGCTCGAAGGGGCGGTAAGGCCCTGAGCTCAGGCAGCTGCTCGGAGGGTGGCTGCGACATGGTGGAGGCGCCACGGATCTTGTCGGAGAAGAAGGTCCGTCTTTGCTCAAGGATTCACTCAATTCCTGTCATAAATCGAAGGCTCCGAGCTCTAGGTTCTTCCCTAGAATGGAAGATGGGCCTGAATGTGGCCGGAGGTGGAGGTTTTATAGAGTGAAGGTGACAACAGGGCTGGAGGCGAGATGAGGTTTGTGGTCATCGTGGGGCGTCTCTGATGGAAGTCGTGGGAAGAGAGGGAGCTGACGAGGATGAGGGAAGAGTGGGGATGATCATGGTGGTGTTGGCGGACAGCGAGGGTGGCAGGAGTGGAGGCGAAAATAGAAAGGGCGAGAGTGTGGCGCAAGGTCGGGATCGTGGGAGAGAGGGCGTCCGGAGGTGGAAGACGAAGTCCAGGCCGTTGGATCTTGTGATCCAATGGCCCAGATCGAAGCTCCATGGAGCGGCTTGGATTTGATCAAGGGCGTATTGATCAAGGGACGTGATGGTGCCACATGGCTCATCGAAGGCGAGGCGCAAGTGGACGGAATGGATTAAATCCGAAGCGAGGTGATCAAGGGCGCTGAATGCTCCACGCGTCGCGTTATGGGAGCGGCGCTGGCGAACGGAGGAGATGGGCCCAGGGGTTCGATCGGATGGCTAAGAATCTGGCGCTGAAGAACGGCAGGGATCAAGAGATGAGGGCGAGATCGGAAGGCGCAAGACGCGCCACGTGGCGCACTGTGGAAGAAGCACGAACGGGCGGATCAGATCTGAGATGGGAGGTGGTCTGACGGTGGGGGGATAAAGGCGCACGTGGAGATGGCACAGCCGTTGGATCAGGATGAAGATCCAACAGCTGTGGGCACGGGCGGCTAGGGCAAGGGGAGCGGGCTGCGTGGCGCAATCAGAGGGCGCCACGTGGCCAGCTGTGATTGGCTACGAAAAGAAATGAGTGTAGAGAGAGGGAGAAGGAGATCGAATTTGGAAAAACTCAAAACATGAAAGTTGTAGATCTTAATGAGATCTACAAGTTTCATGTTGACCAAAGACAGAGATGAGGTCAAATATGATACAAAAAATATAGTGATACAAATATACATATACATAGTATACATAGAGGCCCAAAAACCCAACTTTTTCATATGAACTCCAAATTGGATGAAACTAGTCTCATTTTAATGGTCTTTGAATATGTGTTAATCTGAAAGTGAGTAGACCTATTTTGGAGTTGGTATGAGGGATCTATGGGCATTTTATGGTCCAAGGGCTTTAGGGATTTATTGGTGCTTTTACAAAGGTGATTCTTGGCTTTCTTCCTTATATTATTAACTAAGGTGTACATAGTATAAGGGAGAGCTTATTTTTAATAGGTGAATATTTTACAAAGGATTTTGGCTTCTTATTTAAATGCAAATGGAGTGCTAAAATGCATGTATTATGAATGCATGAATGAATGCTATTTATGTATTATAAAGGGAAACATGCATCTATTTACTCGGGAACAAGGCTCTATTTTTAACTTTTAGAGTGATGAATCACAGATTCATCAACCCCCTATACTTAAACCTTGCTCGTCCCCGAGCAACTAAATGAAGTGCAAGAGTGAAATGATTTTGGGTTCCATACAAAGGTCATGAACAAAAGTTAAAAATGGAGCTTGACTCGACCTTTGGATTAATTGTGTGGTGGAACCTTATTTGGACCTGAACTTAAGACCTAACAGACTTCAAGTTCCACAAGTCTTCTATTCAAGACGCCTCAACAGTCAGGTCAGAACAAATCCTCAAACGTAAATTTCTGATGACTATGATTCTTACTTGTACTGTGTAAGTGAAATGTAACTCTCCACATCAGAAATGACTCGGAAACAGCCTCCTCTAACAAGGTAACTCAATAACCCGGTCCAATAACTCTTTCCTCGAGGAGCGGGTATTCCCTTCTAAGTTCAAGTGCGACCAGCTCAAGAGGAGGGGGTAGAGAAAAGAATGGACGGTAGCCAGTGTAGCTACCTATCCCGGGATGCCTGACCAGTGTAGCCAAGTCATCCAGCTGCATTTATTTGCTAATATACAGACTCCGACAGGTATTTTATTTTCTCTCGGACCTGTCTGATTTTTTTGGAGTTTTTGCATTTTTTTAACTTATACAAGGTGCAGCATGTACATCAGGAGTTTTTCCTCTTGAGCCAGTAGACTATCCCTCTTTTGAAGCATTATTGCAACCCACAGCATCCCGTCCTTAGACGTCAACACTACCAGACTAGGTTGAGACACACTACCCTCCCTAGAGGAGGACAGATGTTTCCACCCGTGTGCTACTCCAAGCTAAAGGATTCTACTTCCTTACCACCCCATCAATGAAGAGCTACGTGCATTGTGCTTGTCCAAGTTAGGTCACTGTCTAACAGAATCATGCGTGTGCACGAGATATTCTACTTAGACCAATCAAAATGACATGTGAACATAGACTTGCGGACTCAAAGAATTAAGTCACTTGACCTGAGAAATCTTAACTCCAGCTCCTATAAGGTTCCTCTGAAATTAGGTGGATTAAGGTCAAATCAAGTCCATCCTCAATATCTACTCATAACTTGGTTCAGAACCCACTAGCTTTTCACATTGCATATGCAAGATATGCAGATGAGAGGTGCAGATGACATGCTATGAATGAAATGCAAGACTCTTTTTTTTTCTTTTCAGATGCATGGATGATGTGCAAGAGTAAATAAGAAGCCTTATTTTCAACATTTTTTTAGCTCTGGTATACCTCCTATGATACAAGTATTTTATGAGTATTATACAGACTATACAAGTGTATTTTACAAAAAATTTTCTCAAATTTTACCCACCCATAATTATTACATAATATATACAAAAATACGCAAAAAATACACAAAAGTACGAGCCATGGGTAAAGTATATATGTAATATATACACGCCCCCCTATACTTAGCGTGTGCTATGTCCTCAGAGCACAAAAAGCGACTAAAAAGACATAGCTTGGGCTAAGCGTAGGAGAGCTAAAATTACAAAAACGTATAGAAGTCACTCCGCCCCCTATACTTAGGCTCTGGCAGCCTAAGTGTAGAAGAAGATCAAAAAATGGGGCGAACGAGGACAAGAGGGGAAATGTATGAGTATATACACGGCAGGCATCGGTTCCCCCTATACTTAGGCTCTGGTCAGCCTAAGTATAGGACAGGAGTGGGTATGAGAGCCGATGTGATCTAGAGGATTTACAGAGAACAGACTCAGGTGGCTCAACCCCCCTATACTTAGGATCTGGTTATCCTAAGTATAGTCCAAGATATAGATAGATGAAGCTGGGAGGAGTTACTAGAGTCATGAGAGGAGTAAGGATAGAATGTACAGAAATGATGGTATATACAAGTGAGTCAGTCTGAATCTTTCGAGATGCTATGGATGGCTGGAGCTCACTGCTGCAAGGTCTCATACGCGGCTCGAGGTATATCTGCTGAATCTGTCTCGCGCAGGAATACAATCTCCTCAACATGGACTAACTGCTCATTGGATTCGACGAAGTGTTTTAGCAGTTGTCTATTCACAATGGATGTCGGTGCGTCATCTGCGAGATCTGAGATCTCGACACATCCACTATCATGCACTGCTCGGACAATGAATGGGCCCGTCCACTTGGACTTCAACTTGTTTTGGAAGGTCTTCAGCCTTGCATTAAACAACCATACCTTCTGTCCAGGAACAAAGGTCTTTCGTCTAATATATCTATCATGCCAACGCTTCACCTTGTCCTTGTACACCAAACTGTTGTCATATGCACGGTTTCTGACTTCCACAAGCTCATTCAGATCCATGTCTCTCCGCTTCTGCCCAAGATGCGTGTTCCAATTGACCTTCTTAATTGCCCATTTTGATTTATGCATTAGTTTTGCGGGCAAATGGCACGGCTTTCCGAATACCATTCGGAAAGGGGAGGTTCCTAACGGTGTAAGCTGTCCTATACTCCCATAGGACCTGATCCAAGATCTGAGACCAGTCCTTCCTGTCTGGGCGGACAAGCTTTTGCAATATGGTCTTCACCTCCCGATTCGACACCTCAGCCATACCATTAGTCTGTGGGTGGTAAGGGCTAGCGACATGGTGCTTAATGCCGTAGACCTTCAGGAGTTTCTTCACGTCCCGGTTCACAAAGTGGCTACCCCCATCTGATATCATCATTTTGGGAATCCCGAACCTAGAGATGATATGATCTCTGATGAATTTGCAGACGGTTCTGCTGTCTGCGGCTCGGGTTGGCATAGCCTCCACCCACCTAGATAAATAATCCACCGCAAGAAGGATGTATTCAAACCCGTGGCTAATAGGGAATGGGCCCATGAAATCGATGCCCCAGGCATCAAAGACATCACAAATGATGACAGGCTGCATTGGCATCTCATCCTTGGGACCAACGGTTCCTCCCATTCTCTGACAAACTGGGCACGACTTCGCAAAGGTGATGGCATCGCGAAACAGAGTCGGCTAGTAAAAAACCACACTGAAGTACCTTCCCTGCGATCCTCTTCAAGGAGTGGTGTCCTCCTGCCTCCAAGCTGTGGCATAAAGAAAGGACACTCTGGTATTCCTCCTGAGGAATAAACCGTCTCCAGATAAAATCCGGTCCTTCAAAGAAAAGGATCGAATCCTCCCAATGGTAGTGTCTCGCATCCGACTTAAGTCGGTCGATGTGGCTCTTGGGCCAACCCTCGGGAACCTTCTTGGAGACAAGATAGTTCACGATGTTGGCATACCATGGGAGTGAGTCGACAATAAAAATCGACTCGTCAGGGAAGGAGTCTCGAATTAGTGAATCCTCAGAAGTATTAAGATCTTTGAGACAAGAAAGATGATCAGCTACTACATTCTTCTTTCCAGGTTTATCACGAATATCCAAATCAAATTCCTGGATAAGTAAAATCCACCGAAGAAGATGCGCCTTTGCATCCTTCTTCTCCATCAAGTACCGTAGAGCCGTGTGGTTAGTGAACACAATTACCTTGGATCCAATCAAGTGAGATCTGAACTTGTCCAAGGCAAACACTACCGCAAGCATCTCCTTTTCCGTAACTGTATAGTTACGCTGAGCGGTATCAAGCACTTTGCTTGTGTAGTGAATTGCAAACGGGACGCCATCTCTCCTCTGTCCTAGCACATCCCCAATAGCGAAATCTGATGCGTCCGTCATGATCTCAAAAGGTAGAGACCAATCTGGGGCTTGTAGGATAGGTGCATCCATTATCATTCCTTGCAATAGCTTAAAGGCCTCAAGACATTTGTGATCGACAAAAAACTCCATGTCTTTGCCTAAAAGCTCAGTTAGCGGTCGGGAAATTTTAGAAAAATCCTTAATGAATCTCCGATAAAATCCAACATGCCCGAGGAATGACCGCAACTGCTTGACGTTGGTTGGTGGCTGGAGTCGCCTGATCACATCCACCTTGGAAGGGTCAACCTCCATTCCTCTCTTGGAGATGACGTGCCCCAACACTATGCTCTCCGTCACCATGAAGTGACTTTTCTCCCAGGAGAGCACCAGATTAACCTCACAACATCTTTTGAGGACTCGATCAAGATTCCTAAGACAGGAATCGAAGGAATCGCCGTGGACCAAGAAGTCATCCATGAAGACTTCCAAGAATTCGCCGATTATTTCGGTGAATATAGCAATCATGCACCTTTGGAAAGTACCTGGAGCAATGCATAACCCGAAGGGCATGCGACTGAAAGCATAGGTACCAAAGGGGCATGTGAATGTGGTCTTTTCCTGGTCCTCTGGAGCTATGACTACTTGGTTGTAGCCCGAGAACCCATCTAAGAAGCAGAAGAACTCTTTCCCCGCCAGTCTCTCTAAGATCTGATCAATAAACGGCAGGGGGAAATGATCCTTCTTCGTCGCGGCATTCAGGCGTCTGTAATCCACACAGACATGCCACGACGTGGGTACTCGTGTCACGATCTCCTCTCCATCCTCGTTGGTGGTTGTCTGAATTCCCGACTTTTTCGGGACAACATGGATTGGGGCCACCCACTTAGAGTAAGAGATTGGGTAAATAAAACCCGCGTTGCACCATTTCTCTATCTCCTTCTTCATGACCTCTCGTAAATTTAGATTCAACCGACGTTGGAATTCACGAGAGGGTTTGGCTTCCTTCTCCAAGTAGATATGGTGCGAACACAGAGCGGGATTTATCCCATGGAGATCGAAAATGCTCCAGCCTATCGCCTTGCAGTTTTTCTCCAGGTTCTCTAGCAAGCGAGATTCCTGCTCCTCGGTCAATCGCGAACTGATGATGACTGGATATTTCTTGGCCTGACTCGCAAGGAAGGCGTATTTTAGAGTTGTGGGTAAAGGTTTGAGCTCAGGTACGGTGTGATCATCTAGGAAATCTGGCTTAATTGAATCTGGATGAGTGTTGGAAGTGGCTGGATCTTTCTCTGTAATAGCTGCCACCACATTATTCGGCTTTGGAGTCGGATCGTCAAAGGTCTCCATGAAATCGGCGAAAGCCACGTCCGACTCGTCATCCTCATCTTCTGATTGTCCTAAAGAGGGAAGGACTGACAAGCCTAGCTGGACTTCTAAGTCATCGAAGATGTAGGGGGATGCATGTTCTGGGCTGTACTCGTTTCTGAGGATCTCGCAAACTGACTTATGCACTGGATCATCTCCGGAAGGGAGGGACTCATCTATGCTGGTTGGGTTCTGTCTCCATGGCCCAACTATGTTTACATAATCGCAGTCTGCTTCGACGAAGAGTACTTGGTGGTGGATTCGGAATCCGGTCTCTACCATCTGGTCTGCTTCATCTCAAGTTCCTCATCTCCGCCTGGAGTTTGGAACTGGATCTTCCCGATCTTGTAATCAAACAAGGCACCTGCTGTCCTGAGGAAGGGCCTGCCTAAGATGATCTGGGAATCTCTCCAATTACTAGGGGTTTCCATATCTAGGACAGTGAAGTCCACCATGTATTCTTGCTGCTCGACTTTGATCACAACATTCCTCAATTCTCCTTGGGACATCTTGGTTGATTTATCAGCGAACTGCAGGAGGGCTCTAGATTTCCTAAGAGGTCTGAGATTAAGCCGCTCATAGAGGGCTGTAGGCATTAGGTTAATTGAGGAACCATTGTCCAGGAGAGTGCGTGCGAACGCGATGTCATCAACATGACTCACTACATAGTGTGCACCCATGTCTCTTCGTTTCCTTGGAAACGAGTTCTTTATTGCATAAGTCATGGCTACTGACAGAACGTGTTTCTCAACACGGCTTTTGGTCTTCCTGCTAACCCTAGTAGGTGTGCATCTCACCTTAAGGTATTTCTGAAATGCAGGAGTCATTTCCACGTACTTATCAAAGGGGATTGTGACCTTGATATATTTGTTGCAGAATTCAACCATCTCAGGGTCATCTTTTTGGATTTTTCGATTTTCTTCTTTCCACCCGTAAGAGCTCGGGGGAAAGGGATTATTGACTCTGACTCATGTTCTGAAATTGAAATCTTTTCATTGAAAGCTGGAACTGAGTTATGTACACGACTCGGACTCTGAAACAGACTCAGACTCTGACTCGGACTAAAAGAAACATGCTGGGGTGAAACTGGTGATGCGTCTTCCGCTTCTTCTGGACGGTCCTCCTTAGATGGAGGTGAGGGCTCTTCATCAGTTTCTCCAGACTCACTAATGATGCGGGAATGCTGCTTCGAGGACCCAGAAGTCCTCTTCTTTTACCGGTGGTGGTGATGGTGGTGCTGCTCCTCTTCGTCCTCCAAGTTCTCCTCAGGTAGAGACTTGGCGGCTCCTTCCGTCGATGCTCGTGCCTGATCAGGTACGATCACGGTCCTTCCGCTCCTGAGGGACATATGATTAACATTATCATACGAAAGGATCTCATGTTCAGATAAAGACTTATCTGAATAGTATACCTGATCATGAGGTCAGTTCTGGCCTTGATTTAAGCTGTTTGGATTGGCCTGAACCTGGGAGGGAATTGGGGTCTTTGGCACCATTTGTTGGTCCTGGGTACGAGAAACACGATTCAGATCGGTTCTCATATCTAGATAGTCATTCTGGATTTTTTGGACCCTATCAGACAGGGTCTGGATCGCCAAGGTAAGGGACTCCAGTTCGGTGGGCTGAGCTGGCTGGTGATGCTGATTTGTAGACGATGTTCTGTACTGGTCCTGCTGGCCATGCCGATACTGTGGATGCTGCTGGGACGGACCCTACTGGAATGCGTGCTGCTGCTGCTGAGGCTGGTATCCTTGTTCAGGCCTGGACTGAACAAAGCGCGGTGCAGGAACGGACCTGGTTTCTTCGTAGGCTGGGGATGGTCGGTGAGGCTGACCATTCCCCATTTCTGCCTGTCTGATGATCGTGTCATGGCTATACCAAAGCCCGTTGATCTCGTACACCTGCGGAGGCTCATCGTATCCGGTCTCCACTTGTGGGGGTGCATGCTGGTCCTACTGGGTGTAAGTCTGATCCGAGCCACTCTGAGGCCCCGGTGCCTGTTCCTGTACAAGATGGACTCGATGTACAGGTACAGGTGGTGCATAAGGGGCAGGTAGCTTTATCTTAGATACCTTCTCAGAAAGTTCCTCCACTTGCTTCGGTAGACGTGAAAGATACTCAAGGTCCGCTACTCTCTTGTGGATCTGCTCGACCATGGTTAGCTTGTCAACAATCATCCCCATGCTAGGAATGAGGTCCTCTGTCAGATCTGCTACAGTCCTCCGGGTTGTCTCATTGGATAAGATTGAGGGAGATAACTGATAACCCCTGGTGGCCTGCGACTGATGAATCTGTAATTCATCACTTTAAAAGTTAAAAATAGAACCTTGTTCCCGAGTAAATAGAAGCATATTTCCCTTTATAATGCATAAATAACATTCATGCATGCATACATAATACATGCATTTTAGCACTCCATTAGCATTTAAATAAGAAGCCAAAATCCCTTGTAAAATATCCACTTATCAAAATGACCTCTTCCTTATAATATGTACTCCTTTGTTAATAATATAGGGAAGAAAGCCAGAAACCCCCCTTGTAAAATAGCCAATAAAGCCCTAGAACTCCTGGACCATAAAATACCCATAGCTCCCTCATACAAGCTCCAAAATAGGTCTACTCATTTTTAGAATAATACACATTAAAAGACCTTTAAAATGAGACTAATTTCATCCAATTTGGAGCTCGTATGAAAAAGTTGGGTTTTTGGGCCTCTTTGTATACTACATGTATGTATATTTGTATCTTTGTATTTTTGTATCATATTTGAACCTCATCTCCGTTTTTGGTCAACATGAAACTTGTAGATCTCATCGAGATATACAACTTTCATTTTTTGAGTTTTTCCAAATTCGGCCCCCTCTTCTCTCTATACATTTTTTCTTTCTTTCCAGCCATTCACAGCAGGCCACGTGGCGCCATCTGGATGCGCCATGCGGCCCGTCCCCCTTGCCCTAGCCGCCGCACCTCTCAGCCGTTGGATGGTCTTCCAGATCCAACGGCCACACCGCCTCCATGTACGCCTTTCATCTTAACCGCCAGATCAAGTCCCCCACCTCATCTTAACCGCCCGTTCGCGCCTCTTCCTCAATACGCCACGTGGTCGCTTCACGACGTTCAGATCACGCGCCCGGATCTTCATCCTACCGCTCCATCCCGCCTCGATCACCACCGTTGGATCACAAGATCCAACGGTGGAGACTTCGTCTTCCACCTCCAGCGCCCCTCTCTCCCACGTTCTCCGCCTTGCGGGAGGGGAAGCCCCTTCCTATTCTCAGCCGCACCTCCACCACCATCGACGACCACCATCACCTCCACGTCCTTCCCCACTCGTCCCTTATCCTCGCCAGCCACTCCACTACCCACGTCGACCTCCAGCGACGTCCCACGAACCCCTTAAACTTCACCCCATCACCAGGCCGATCGTCCACCTTGACCCTTTAAATACTCGAGCACCGGCCATTGTCGCACCCATCCGCCACCCCTGAGAGATTCCCTGAGCTCGGAGCATCCGATTAGGGACAGTAATTGAACGAATCCTCGAGCGACGACTGGTCATCTTCTCCAGCGAGATCCTCGGCCCACCGCCGTATCGCAGCCCTCCTCTCCGAGCCGCTGCTTGAGCTCAGGGACTTACCGCCCCTTCGAGCGACGATCTGGACCTCCCCTTCGAGCTCCAAACCCCAGGTAAATACCTCCATCTCCGTTTAATCTTCATTTTGATTTTTTTGTCAATTTTCTCGCATTTAATTACACCTCCACCGTCATCTTCTCGCCTAACTCTCACTCCGCCGAGCTCCGCGACGGAGCTCTCATCCTCGCGGTGCCATGCACGCCCTCCTACGACGTACTTCGCTCTCCACCATCTCCAGCTCTGCCACTTGGCCAGAGCACCATCACCAGATCATCTCCGATCCAACTTAGGCCTCGCCGACCATCCCCACGTCTCCACAAGTGCACCTAGTGCTTCGGCTACTCTTCTAACGCCTGCAGGTACCACTTTCATCATTGGCCGGAACATCACCGGAGGGCCTTTTGAGCTTCATCGCCATGGAGCTCCGACGGCCTGCTACAGCTCTTGAGACCAGCAGACGCCTCGCCGCATCACCGCGCTTCTTTTGGGATAGCTACGGACCGCCGGAGAGCCTCATCGACACGAGGAGGGACAGGCGGAGCCAAGGCCTCGTCGCCGGAGCCCTGCCATCTCCTCCACAAGCGGCAGAGGCCAGTTGAAGAAGACGCCTCAGTGACCGTTCGATCATCTCAATCGGACGGTTCCTAGTCAGCCACATCGCCAATCTACCGGAGCTGCAACCAGCCGTAGGATCTATCCGAGATCCAGCGGTCTGCACTCAGCCACGTCGCCCCCTCCATCGCGATCCAATGCCTGTTGGATCAACTTAGATATGACGGCCTTAGATCTCGCCACACGTCTTCACCGACATGCGTTGGATCGATCTTGATCCAAGGGTCCGCCGCACACCACGCATCCCTGGTCCGAGCCTCTTCCCCGACCCTAGGCTCGGACCACTCGAGGCGAGCCGAGCTTCCAGCCGAACCTCCAGGAACACCCGAGTCGAGCCCCGAGCCTCTGAAGCCACCCGAACCTGGGACGACCACGTGAGGAGCACGTGCGGGCTGGGTATTTTACACAGAGGCCCTGGGGACTTTTTGAAATTACAAAAAGGTCCCTGTGAAACAGACCCCACATGAGGAGCACGTGTCCAGTGGAGAAAGTGCATATCAGTCCCTTGCATTATAGGTAATTGGATTTAAGTCCCTGTCAGCATATTTCTTTTATGTAATTTTATTTTCCTGTATTGCAAATACACCCCTGTCTTTGTACGCATCCCTAGGTTCCATTTTGCATCATTTTTGAATTTCAAAAGTTGCATATTGTTGAGTAACTTGTCCTCTATCTATTGTGCCACTTGTCACATTTTTGTATTTGCAGTAGATTTTTAAATGAATTAATTGGTTGATTTGTGTGATATTTTGCCCAGTGACACCTTTTAATTTATAATTAATTTTCTATTAGCTCTAAAATTCTCAAAAAGTCACAGTAGCTCTAGGATAGTGAACTCAACATTGCATAAAAATTTCATGTCATTTGCACAATATCGAGGCCTGAATAAATTGTTTAGTGATTTTCTTATTTTAATTTTAATAGGTTCATTTCACATTAAAATTTAGGTCTGTCAATTTTCCTAGATTCCCTATCATTAGATCTATCTAGGATAATTTTTGTTCCTGAAAAAGATGGTGATTTGATATTTATTAAAAATAAATTAATGAAAATCATCCTGCTTGCATATTTAATTCATAGTAAATTCATCTAGTGTCGAAAAATTCCAAAAAAATTAGGGTAGTTCATATTCATCATAATTCATCATCTGGCCAATTTTCATAATTTTTGGACTTAGTTTGATACCTTAATCGATTTAACTTTGAATTGCCTTGTTTGTTGCATGTGTCCTGCATAGAAATTAAAAAAAGACCAAAAAAATAATTCCTCAAAAATCTAACACTTGGAAATTTGCTAATAATTCACCTAAGGAGACAGATGCCTCCCTGAGTTCGACCTTGGACTTCACCAAGCTAAAAAAATGCCGCTTGAAATTAACTCGAATCTAATTAAAGTGGTTTTTGATTAGCCCTCTTGTATCCGACTGCAACGGATGACATCTAATTAATTTGGACATTAATCTGACCGAATTAACCAAGGGTGCGGGAGCGGTTATCAGCGACCTGCCGGTTTCTGCCATCTGCTCCAGTATCTTCCATACAACATTCTCATTTTTATTCAGATAGCTTCCTCCACAGGCGGCACTTACTAACCCCTGCATTTCCGGGGTCAGACCACAGAACAAGGTCTGGACTAAGATCGCCTTAGAAATGCCGTGACAAGGGCATTTTTGAATTAGGTCATTAAACCTATCCCAGGCATCATGGAATGGTTCACCGGGTCCCTGGGAAAAACTGGCAATCTTTGTTCTCATTTGGTTAGTCCTACTAAGAGGGTAGAACTTCTTCAGAAATAAGTCCTTGAACTGCATCCAGGTTGTACATATCACCCCTAGGTTCTTCAGCCAATGTGCTGCCTTATCTCCTAAGGCAAATGGGGTAGCCTTCAGTCTAATGTAATCCTGCCCAACCCTAGGATGGCTAAGGTTGTTGCAAACCAGCTCGAAGTCTCGGAGGAAGGCATATGGTTCTTCATGGGCATTTCCGTTGACCTTCGGTAGCAGACTAAGGAAGTGGGGTTTAAGCTTGAATGCTTTGGCCGGAACTGCTGGTGCCAACCAACTTTGTATCTCATTCTCTGCTGGGTTGTAGGCATCAACCATTGGTCGGTCGATGCCTCCTACCGCAACGATTTATCCCATTCTAGCTGTGAGATCTGCATTTTGTTGTTCAGCTGTGGCGAGATGATTAAGAATTTGCCGTAACTGTTCCTCGTCTGGTGGCTGCTTAGGTAGCATCTTGTCCTCTAGTCCTGGGTATGAAACAAGGTTTGTGTCAGAGGACAAATCAAGGAAGGGATTCCTATCGAGGCGATGGTCTTCCTCGGTAAGCTCATAGGAGAGGAAAGGGTTGGTTTGAGAGTAACCACCCTGGGTGTGAGGGAACCAGAACTCAAGAGGGTCATGAGTCTTGGGTGGTCCAAGGTGCGCTTGGGCCGATGAAGAGGAGTTTCGTGGGGGTCTTAAAGAGAGATTGGTGAATAAAGAGTTGATATCCCCCCAGTCACTCATCTTGATTTAGCGAGAAGGACTGGGAGATCTAAGTGAAGATAGGATTTGACTCCTACCTGAAGCAAACAATTCAATCCAAGACCCTGGGTTCACACTCAACACAGTGGAGGACTCGAAACTGGGTCCAATTTATCTTGTTAATTTTAGTGTGATTTTTCAAGCAAGATAGCAAGGAGTTACGTGGCCTATAGGGAAGTCAGCTCAGAGACGGACGCGTCTTCCCTGTTTAACCTATCGCCTAAGATACCGCCGGTCCTCCCTTTCTTTGCTCCTATCTGGAGTTGGGGACTCAAAGACCGTGCCCCTATCTACCTGCAAGCAGGCGGAGGATGACAAAGCTAGGCCTTGTCGCAAAGTACCGCTGGTTCGCCCCTATCTACCCGCGAACAGGCGGAGGCTACTTGGTACTGGTCAATGAATCTAAAAGTATCCAACTCGTGATATTTGCAAGGATCAGTTGGCCCGTGATATGGAAGGCGGGAATTTGGGCTCTGCCTTAAGGTGTTCACACACCCTCAAGTACCCTCACTCAACCTGAAAGCAAGGTCGGGGATTAGTCTCCCGCAGACAAGTTTTTTCAATTTTATCGATTTTTTTGGTCAATACTGTTAGCAGTCCCTGTTTTAAGTTAAGTTCTCACTTGTTAGTCCAACCACACAGCACGCCTAACGTCCAGTCCCAATTTCTGTTTAATTTATATTTGAAAAACAGAGGGGGAAATCGAGAAAAGCCGATGCACGAGAAACGATGATGTGTATGCTGAGTTGAGAAGACTTACAGTGATCCCTTCGCTTTTATGTAGGATGCAAGACAGTATTGAAATTTTACACTACATGCAAATGCAGACGACGAAATCCGCTCCTAGACAGGCAGTTCTATTAGCGAGTGAAGATCAGGTTTATTTGACTAGATCTGCGGTCTAGGTGCGTCTTTTAAGTGTATGTGTGGTCCTAAAAATTACGAGCACAAGCAATTCCTAAAGTGGCTCGAGGAGCCGCTAGTGCAAGCCTAAATTACAATTCAAACCACACAGCACACGGGGATGCAGTTCCACTATTTTTACACACGCGAGAATCCAAAAGGAGACCGCTAGAAATGATGCGAAAAAATGTGGAAATAAATAAAAGTACAAGTTCTCTCAAATCACTCAAATAAATTAAGATGCAGGTTCCTTGAAGCGTCTTCGACTGTGGCATCCCTCGCACAAAAACAAGTTGAGGTCAGATTGAGAACAACACAAAAATGTAAAAATTTAAAAGACAGAGAAATATTCACAAGAAAACCGGGGGTCAGACTACCCGGTGATAGAAAATCAAACAATTAGAGTTTTACTGCAAATTAACCTAAGCCGTGCCTCCCTGGCAACGGTGCCATTTGATAAACACCTCCCGCTACCCTTGTTAATTCGAGCAAATTAATGTTCAAAATAAATACTAATGTTCGTTGAAGTCGGATAACGAGAGGGAATATCAAAACCACTTTTAATTTAATAAGTCAATTTCGAGTGGCAATATTTTTTTACTTGGTGAAGTCCAAGGTCGAACTCAGGGAGACATCTGTCGACTCAGGTGAATTTGAGCAAAGTCCAAGTGTGAGATTTTCGGGAAATATATATTTTTATCTTTTTTTATTTTCTATGCAGGACACATGCAAAAATCAAGCCAATTTAAAGTTAACTCAGTTAAGGTATCAAATGAAGTCCAAAAATTATGAAAATTGGCCAGATGATGAAATATGGTGAAAATAGACTACGCTAAATTTTTTGGATTTTTTTGACACTAATGAGTTTATTGTAAATTAAACAAGAAAGCAGGGTGATTTTCACTAATTTAATTTTGATAAATATCAAATCACAATATTTTCAGGAAATAAAATTATCCTAGATGGATATAAAGATGAGGAATCTAGGAAAATTATCAAACCTTAATTTTAATGTGAAATGGACCTATTAAAAATAAACTGATGAAATCACCAATTAATTTATTTAGGCCTCGATATATGTGCAAATGATATGAAATTTTTATGCCATGTCAAGTTAACTATCCTAGAGCTATTATGATTTTTTAAGAATTTTTTGAGTTACAGAGAATTAATTATTAATTAAAAGGTCTAACGGGGCAAAATATCACAGAAATAAACCAATTAATTAATTTAAAATCTACTGATACCGCAAAAATATGACAAGTGTCACAACAGGTAGAGGACAAGTTACACTACAACATGCAATTTTTGGAATTTCAAAATGATGCAAAATGACACCTAGGGATGCGTGCAAAGACAGGGGTGTAATTGCAATACAGGAAATAAAAATTACATAAAAATAAACATGCTGACAGGGACTCAAATGCAATTACCTATAATGCTGGGGGGTGGCATGCAATTTCTCCACCGGGTACGTGCTTCTCACGTGAGGGCACTTCGTAGGGACCTTTTTGCAATTTTAGAAAGTTCCCAGGGCCTCTATGCAAATTACCCAGGCCGCACGTGCTTCTCACGTAAGGCGGCCTAGGCTCGGGCGGCGTTGGAGGCTCGGGGGCTCCTGGAGGTCTGGAGTAAGGTTCGGCGTAGCCTCGGATGGTCCGAGCCTAGGTTCAATGAAGAGGCTCGGACGTCGTCAACGTGGCTGGCTGCGGACCTTTGGATCAAGATCGATCCAAAGGCTGTCGGGGCTGACGCGTGGCGCGATCAGAGACCGTCAGATCGCAAGAGGATCCGACGACGCCTGAGAACCGAGGAAGGGGGGGCGATGTGGCTGGCTGTAGGCCGTTGGATCAAAGAGAATCCTATGGCTCCTGTGATGCTCCAGATGTCGATGACGTGACCGGCGCTGGACCGTTCGATCAAGATGATCGAACAATGGCTGAATCTTCTCCCTCAACGGTCCTCCGCCACCTGCGGAGGAGTTGGCGGGGCTCCGGCGTTGATGCATCAGCTCCGCCCAGTCCTCCTAGTGTCGGTGACGCTCTCCGGAAGCTCGGAGATAGCTTAAGAGATGCGCGGCGGTGCGGCGATGCCTCTGGTGGTCCTAGGAGTGACGGAGGCACGTAGGAGCTCTCTGGCGATGAAGCTCGATAGGTGCTCCGGTGGTGGTCCGACCAATGAACGATATGGTACCTGCAGGTGTTAGGAGTGTAGCCGAAGCTCGTGCGTGCAAGTGGAGATGTGAAGGAAGGACAACGAGGCCTAAGGGGGAACGTAGATGGTCTGGCGATGGTGATCCACCCAGGTGGCGGAGCTAGAGCTGATGGAATGTGAAGTGGTTTGTCGGAGGGTGTGGAGTACAGCACGAGGATGAGAGCTCCGTCGTGGAACTCGGCGAAGTGAAAACGGGGCGAGACGATGAAGGTGGAGCACGGATAAGATGGAAGAAAAAATCAAACTGAAGATCAAACGGAGATGGAGGGGTTTATCTGGGGTTTGGAGCTCGAAGTCGAGTTCCAGGTCGTCGCTCGAAGGGGCGGTAAGGCCCTGAGCTCAGGCAGCTGCTCGGAGGGTGGCTGCGACACGGCGGAGGCGCCACGGATCTCGTCGGAGAAGAAGGTCCGTCTTCGCTCAAGGATTCACTCAATTCCTGTCACAAATCGAAGCCTCCGAGCTCTAGGTTCTTCCTTGGAATGGCGGATGGGCCTGAATGTGACCGGAGGTGTAGGTTTTATAGAGTGAAGGTGACAGCAGGGCTGGAGGCGAGGTGAGGTTTGTGGTCGTCGTGGGGCGTCTCTGATGGAAGTCGTGGGAAGAGAGGGAGTTGGCGAGGATGAGGGAAGAGTGGGGATGATCATGGTGGTGTTGGCGGACGACGAAGGTGGCAGGAGTGGAGGCGAAAATAGAAAGGGCGAGAGTGTGGCGCAAGGTCGAGATCGTGGGAGAGAGGGCGTCCGGAGGTGGAAGACGAAGTCCTGGCCGTTGGATCTTGTGATCCAACGGCCCAGATCGAAGCTCCATGGAGCGGCTTGGATTTGATTAAGGGCGTATTGATCAAGGGACGTGATGGCGCCACATGGCGCGTCGAAGGTGAGGCGAGAGTGGACGGAATGGATTAAATCCGAAGCGAGGTGATCAAGGGCGCTAAATGCGCCACGCGTCGCGTTATGGGAGCGGCGCTGGCGAACGTAGGAGATGGGCCCAGGGGTTCGATCGGATGGCTAAGAATCTGGCGCTGAAGAAAGGCAGGGATCAAGAGATGAAGGAGAGATCAGAAGGCGCAAGACGCGCCACATGGCGCACTGTGGAAGAATCGCGAACGGGCGGATCAGATCTGAGATGGGAGGTGATCTGACGGTGGGGGATAAAGGCGCACGTGGAGATGGCACAACTGTTGGATCGGGATGAAGATCCAACGGCTGTGGGCGCGAGAGGCTAGGGTAAGGGGAGCGGGCCGCGTGGCGCAATCAGAGGGCGCCACGTGGCCAGCTGTGATTGGCTGCGAAAAGAAATGAGTGTAGAGGGAGAAGGATACCGAATTTGGAAAAACTCAAAACATGAAAGTTGTAGATCTTAATGAGATCTACAAGTTTCATGTTGACCAAAGACGGAGATGAGGTCAAATATGATACAAAAAATATAGAGATACAAATATACATATACATAGTATACATAGAGGCCCAAAAACCCAACTTTTTCATATGAATTCCAAATTGGATGAAACTAGTCTCATTTTAAAGGTCTTTGAATATGTATTAATCTGAAAGTGAGTAGACCTATTTTAGAGTTGGTGTGAGGTATCTATGGGCATTTTATGGTCCAAGGGCTTTAGGGCTTTATTGGTGCTTTTACAAAGGTGATTCCTGGCTTTCTTCCTTATATTATTAACTAAGGTGTACATAGTATAAGGGAGAGCTTATTTTTAATAGGTGAATATTTTACAAAGGATTTTGGCTTCTTATTTAAATGCAAATGGAGTGCTAAAATGCATGTATTATGAATGCATGAATGAATGCTATTTATGTATTATAAAGGGAAACATGCATCTATTTACTCGGGAACAAGGATCTATTATTAACTTTTAGAGTGATGAATCACAGATTTATCAGTACCGAGAGCCAATATCTTCGAGTTGAACGACGGAAGATGTGGTCGTGCCATGTGGAGGCACGGGTGGTTCAATAGGGGCTGGGTCATGATAATATGCATTTAAAGCCATTAGGTTATATGATTAAATGTTAGCCTGAGGTTTTAAGCATCCGAGTCCTCGAGGATGGTGTGCTCATTTGTTTTACAAGCCGAGGGTTTGAGACCCTGTTTAATAAAAGAAAAGAAAAATTGTCAGGGTAGTATTGGAGAATTGGTTGAGGCGACGTGCGACGTCATAAGCTTACCAAGATCAATGCAATCTCCAATCCCGAAGTGTCCACAGCTTCGGAGTCTTTATAGTGGTGAGGTAATTCCCCTGGACCAATCCCTGACATGGAATGGAAAGGAATAGGACTTAAATTAACAAGAATGAATGAAACCTTTAATGATAACAAGTTTTGCAAAATTAAACATTTTTTTCTTTTCTCTTCTTCGTTACTTAGCATTCGCTAATTTTTATCCTATGATTTATGGAAACCCAACAGGTGTCAGTGAGCCATCGCAAGGACTTTAAAAATCCATCTAACTTACATACTAGACATCCAGCCAACCACAGTAGCTTTACTTTGTAAGATAGTTGGTAATCTTTTATGTAGTTTCCTTTCAACCTGATGTACATGTAAATGGTTATAGTGGGACAATGTATCATCTGAACTTTATTTTGTGAATGGTAAAGTGTTGAAATACTTCCTTCTGAGTATTTTTATTTGCAGTCTGTTTCTGAATGTTAGTTGTGATTGTTGAATAAATTATTGCCGAGTAACCAGATCCGGTTATGCAAGGATCCGACGGTCTGGAATTGGGGTCGTGACAAAATTGGTATTAGAGCCTGTTTACTCCAGTAATTTATTTAGTAATTAATAACTATGAGAGGTATTCAGAAAACTAAGGTTGTATTAAGATCCTTTGATCTTAATAACTGACTGCAGTACCATTCACAAGTCATTGTCCCTTATGTACATCATGCTAAAACTTATAGGATCTGATCTTTGACCTTGACTTATCCCAGGATCATGGCAGACCAAGATGTGTTTAGACAATTAGTCGCTATGATGATAATGCTCCTAGACATGGGGCAAAGGCAGTAAGCATTGGAGGAGAGGCTCAATGCACAAGCTAAGAGACCCGAGGCATCTAAGCCTGCGGATGCTAGGATTGAAGGTGTCATCCATCTGTCTGAGGAAGAATCTATTTACCATCCTTCAACTGAGTCTTCTCATACCCCAGCTGAAGGAGCAATGGAGAAGGCCCTTCTTAGACACCAAACATTACAAGATAATTACCGAAAAGAAAAAATTCCTTGATTCAAAGGTGTAGAGGCACCTGCCGAGGCTGAATTATGGCTCGATGACGTTACTAGGATGTTGAGGATAATCCATGCACCAGTTGACACCTGGTTGCACTATTGATTACTCCCTAGCAGATTACGTACGACGATGATGGAGAGAGGTTTCCAAGAAATTAGCAGATCCTGTTCCATGGGATATCTTTGAAGAGAGGTTCCGAGCTCACTTCTGTCCCTCTCATTGGGAAGAATTAAAGAGGAGAGAGTTGGATTCTTTGAACCAGAGTTCTAAGACCGTACAAGATTATCATATCCACTTTACTGAGCTACTACGTTACTCACCAGCTCTAGAAGCTTCACCACAAGAGTGTCTTACAAAATTCGTTAGTGGTCTTCAGGGAGATCTGCGAGAAAAGCTTGCTGGTTTTAGAGCTACAACCGTAGATGAAGCAATGGACATCACCTCTCGTATTGAGATGGAGAGGGATGAAAACCGCCAAAGAAGAAGTTTCAACTTTAATGGTGGACCATCCAAACGCAAGGCACATTATAACCGTAGAGATCGTCGCTATCATCCAGTTGGTTCCAGTATAAGTTCATCACAGACCTTGGGTCAAGAATTATCAGGAAGAGGGGGTTTCTCTAGACCTCCATTATATCCATGTAACTCTGCACCAGGAACTAGTACCTTTGTAGTTGGGTCTTCATCTCAAGGAATACATGCATGTTAACACTGTCATCAAGAAGGTCACATTAGGAAATACTGTCCGCAGTTGAGAGGTTCAGGGTTTAAACCAACCCCAATTAAAAGTATAACATCCACTCCGAGAACTGAAGCAACATGCGGAGGAAGACAGGGTAGAGGTCGTGGCTCACAAGGAGCGCCTCCTACATAGCAACCACCACAAAGTGTTGCGGGTTCTAGCCTGCCTATTCCTAATGGCCAGCTCAACGTAATCACTGAAGAACAAGCCTACAATTCAGGCACGGTCGTACGAGGTACTGTTACTATTCATGGCTTTTCAGTACATGCTTTATTTGATTCCGGTGCTTCACATTCATTTATTGCTTGATGGTTAGTACCCATTTTGGGTAAGATAGCAGTAGAATTACAACAGTCCTATCTAATCAAGGGACCAGGAGGACAAGTATTCATAATCCGAGAAATCCTGGATAATTGTATAGTACTGATAGCGGGACATCAGTTACCTGTTTCACTACCACTGATAGAAATGGAGGACTTTGATCTTATCCTAGGGATGGATTGGCTAGAAAGGCATTATGCATGTCTTGACTGTTTTCAGAAGACAGTAACATTTCACCTTCCTAACTCGATAGAGTTCCAGTTCATTGGAAAGACATCCAATGATAATGTCGAATATATCTCTACTTTGAAGGCACAACAATTGTTAAAGAAAGGGTGCCAAGGCTATTTAGCTTATGTAACTACTACATCATGGTTAGACAGAATGATGGAAGATATACCTATAGTTTGCAAATTTCCTAATGTATTTCCAGAGGAACTACCTGGATTACCACCTGAGCGAGATACTAAGCCTATCTCTATCCCTCTATATAGGATGGCACCAGTTGAGCTACGAGAGTTAAAGGCACAGTTGCAAGAACTATTAGATAAAGGATTCATTCGTCCTAGTAATTCACCATGGGGAGCACTTGTCTCATTTGTCAGGAAAAAGGATGGGTCAATGCGGTTGTGCATTGACTATAGACAGTTAAACAAGAGGACAATAAAGAATAAGTATCCTCTACCAAGGATAAATGATCTCTTTGATCAGTTACATGGTTCAATTGTATATTCCAAGATTGATTTAAGATCTGGATACCATCTGTTGAAAATTAAAGATACAGATATTTCCAAGACAGCTTTTCAAACTAGATACAGGCATTATGAATTCTTCGTTATGCCTTTTGGACTAATAAATGCCCCAGCAGCCTTCATAGATCTCATGAATAGAGTATTCAAGGAGTTCTTAGATCACTTTGTAGTAGTCTTTATTGATGATGTGCTTACCTACTCCAACGATAAATATCTGCATGAACACCATCTCAGGCAGGCACTTGAAACTCTAAGGAAGAACAAACTTTATGCTAAATATAGCAAATGTGACTTCTAGCTATTTGAAGTATCTTTCTTAGGTCATGTTATTTCTGGTGAAGGTATATTAGTTGATCCTACAAAGGTTAGTGCGGTGATGAGTTGGAAACACCCGAAGACTGTCACAGAACTATGATCTTTTCTGGGTTTAGCTGGATATTATAGAAGATTCGTGAAGGATTTTTCACGAATAGCATTGCCAATGACTATACTAACTTAGAAGGAAGTCCTATTCTTATGGTCTGATACATGTGAAGCTAGTTTTCAGACACTGAAAGAATGCCTAACATCTGCACCAATCCTTACTCTACCCTCTGGAAGTGAAGGGTTTACAGTGTACACTGATGCGTCTAAAGAAGGACTTGGGGCAGTTCTTATGCAACATGGTAAGGTAGTTGCGTATGCATCACGATAGCTCAGGACACATGAAAAGAACTACCCAACACATGACCTTGAATTAGCTGCTGTAGTTTTTGCTTTAAAGATATGGAGACATTACCTCTATGATATTACTTTTGAAATCTTCACTGATCATAAAATCTTGAAATATCTATTTGATCAGAAGGAACTCAATATGAGACAGAGACAGTGGCTAGAGTTGTTGAAAGACTATGACTGCACTATCTCCTACCACCCTGGTAAGGGGAACGTCGTAGCAGATGCCCTTAGCAGAAGAACTTATTCACCTGGGTTGGTGAGTACTATCCACTTATTGGGACTATCAACGTTAAGTGAATGGAAATCATTTGATAGTAGTGCTGATACTATAACTATTCCTCACCAATACAAACCAGGGATTTGGGATAGAATAAAGAAAGGACCGGAGGATGATCCAGTCCTTAAAGACTTGAGACAACAACTTGAGAAGAATGAGATAGAGGGATTCCAGATACAAGATGGGTTACTGTATAACCATCACAGAGTTTGTGTACCAAACACACCTGAACTAAAGAAAGACATCTTACGAGAAGCGCACTGCTCATGATTATCTATTCATCCAGGAATTACAAAGATGTATAAGGATCTTCATTCATACTTTTGGTGGCAGGGAATGAAGAAAGATGTTGCTGAGTTTGTGAATTCATGTTTCACTTGCCAGCAGATAAAGGCTTCACACCAAAAGCCACCGGGATTATTACAACCCCTCCCTATACTTGAATAGAAATGGGAAAGCATTTACATGGATTTCGTTACTGGCTTACCTCAGACAACGAGTAGTAAAGATAGTATCTAGGTTATAATAGAACGTCTGACGAAGGTAGCACACTTTATTCCGATAAGCTTATCTTTCACTCCAGACCAGCTTGCTGAATTATATATTATACACGTGATTCGCCTCCATGGTATCCCAAAAGTTTCTGATCGAGATTCACGATTCACCTCACACTATTGGGAGAACTTCATGAAAGCCTTAGGGACACAACTATGCTTGAGTACATCATATCATCCACAAACAGATGGTCAATCAGAATGTACGATTCAGACACTAGAAGATATGCTACGAGCGTGTGCCTTATAATGGAAGGGATCATGGATTAAATATTTACCTCTTGCAGAATTCACATACAACAACAATTACCATACAAGTATTGGCATGGCACCATTTAAAGCACTTTATGGACGTAGGTGTACTACTCCTTTGTGTTGGCAAGAGGTCGGGATAAAGAACCTTTATGATTCAGATACACTACAAGAGACACGAGAAGCTGTCGAGCTTGCTCGAAAAAGAATATTGACTGCTCAAAGTCGCCAGAAAAGCTATAGTGATACTAGGCGAAGAGACCTTGAGTTTGAGGTAGGTGACTTTGTATTTCTCAATGTATCACCTATGAAGGGAATTCAGAGGCTTGGTCTGCATGGGAAGTTAGCACCCAGGTTCGTGGGTCCCTTTGAAATTATTCAACGCATTGGAAAAGTGGCATATAGACTTGCACTTCCTCCACATCTTTCAGCAGTACATGATGTTTTCACGTATCAAATCTAAGAAAGTATGTTAAGGATCCAGAACATAAGATAAGTTATGATGATTTACATGTTGAGCCAGACTTGACATACCAAGAGATACCTGTGGAAATACTTGACAGGGATATCAAGAAGTTAAGAAATAAGGAGGTGCCTCTAGTTAAAGTATTGTGGTGGAAACAAGAGTTTGAAGAAGCCACATGGGAACCAGAGGCGGAAATGAGGGAGAAATATCCTTACTTGTTTGAGTAATAACAATATGTGTTGTTTATCTTCTTTATAAATGAAATGGCATTCACTCTCTTTAAGGTTGTTATGCCTGCATTTCTAGTCTAGAGGATGAGACTTCCTTTAATGTTGTTATAATTGTAAAGCCTTGAACTTGGCATATCTCGGATTCTATATAATAAGATCCAGCTCGTCAAGAGGAAACCAACGGAATTTGTTTCGTATGAATCGGACTTCATTTTGATTTGTTATGAATTTCGGAAGAAAGAGAAGCAAGGAGGGTTAAGACGTCATTAACCCATAATGACTGTCATTAAGACTATATAAACATGATTAAAAAAATTAATGACGGATTGAAAACCGTTAATGATCATTAGCAAAGACTAATCAATAGTTAGCAAAAGATAAGCGTAAGCCGCGAAAGTTAAATCACGATTAGTGTTAATTAAGTGTCATTAACGAATCTAGAATCCTCTAGAATGTTATAACTTAAGCCCCAAGTTTGGGATAAGTTTTGTGCAAAACCATGGGCCACCAAACCATGGTTAAGGTATAAACTATGGTTTCCTAACCATGGTTAGTGGTTTTCTAGGGCCTATAAATAGACCCCCCTACCCTTCATTCTCTACGATTTCCACTACCACCACCACCCCAAGGGCTAGGGTCGAGAGGTCGGGAGGAGGAGTGGGAGGCGAGGGAGGACTGCTAGCGAAGCGCTTCCGGGAGAACGAGGAGGAGAAAGGTATGATCCTCTCTTAGTTTTCTTCGTAAGTTAGGCTTTCAATTCATCCTCTTGTTCTTCCAAGTTTTGTTCTTGATTCATCTTTCTTTCCGATCCATTTTCCTATTGTGGTTCGAGGAGAAATCTGTGTAACACCCTACTTAGGTGCGGGCGGTTATGCACGTTAGTGAACCCTGTGATTCGTCACACGTTCACTCATCTAAGATGCGTGGTGCCTACTAATTCTCCATCGTTTATGTTTCTATTCTTTCAATTAACTTTTATAGTTATTTGATGGAGAAATCTGTGTAATACCCTACTTAGGTCAGGGCAGTTATGCACGTCAGTGAACCCTGTGATTCGTCACATGTTCACTGACCTAAGATGCATGGTGTCTACCGATTCTTCATCTCTTGTTGTTTGAGTATATTCTTTCAGTTTCGTTGTTATTTTCCTCTCGATTGATTTTATAGAGGAAACACTTTTCATTTTTATTTTGAAATATGTCCCGATATAAGGGGAAACTCTGCCGAAATTTTCTGAGAAATATGTCCCGATATAAGGGGAAACTCTGTCGAAATTTTCCTAGAAATATCACCCCGTATAAGGGGAAGCTCTGCTGAAATTTCAAAAGAAAATATGTTCTTGGCGTTCTCCGTGTTCTTCGCGTTCTTCGCATTCTTCGTTCGTTCTTCGCATTCTTAACACGTTGTTAGCATTTTTGATACGAAAATTAAATTCAAACTTTTCAGGAGTCTTAAAATAGCCTTTCTAAAAACAAAACACGATAAAGCCTTGCATACACGAGAGAGAGCTCGATTAGGTAACGAAATCCTTCCTTTTTCTGTTGGGTTTTCATAAGAGATTATTGAAATTCTTGATTTTATGTTCTTTGCTATGAAGAATCCTAATTTTTGGCTATTTTTGAAAAGTCTGAAGAGTTGCTTTGTGATTTCCACTAAAATAAGATTTAAGCATCAAATTGATGCGGTAGCTTTGAAAATTAGGTTTTGGGAGTTAAAATAGATATAAACACGTGTATATATGCATATGAATAATATATATGTGAGTCTATACTAAGTATTGCTCATTATGCAAATCGAAGACTTAACAAAAGAATTACATCATGGGAGTTGATGTGGCTTGAGTTGGATCTTGAAAAGGATCTTGTGTCACGTTAAGGATGACTGGGAGTAGAACTACAGGTCAGGTATGCAACCTGTAGGTTTGTCAGAAGGAACCCGTATTGGCATTTCCCTACCTAGGTGGTACACGGTTGCCCTGTTATGTTAAGTGTGCAGGAAATGAATGTTTTACAACGCGTGGTACAAGGAGCCAATATCTTCGGGTTGAACGACGGAAGATGTGATCATGCCACGTGGAGGCACGGGTGGTTCAATAGCGGTTGGGTCACGATAATATGTATCTAAAGCCGCTAGGTTATATGATAAAATGTTAGCCTGAGGTTTTAAGCAACCGAGTCCTCGAGGACGGTGTGCTCATTTGTTTTACAGGCCGAGGGTTTGAGACCATGTTTAATAAAAGAAAAGAAAAATTGTCAGGGTAGTATTAGAGGATTGGTTGAGGTGGCGTGGGGTAACATAAGCTTACCAAGATCAACGCAATCTCCAATCCCGAAGTGTCCACAACTTCGGAGTCCTTATAGTGGTGAGGTAATTCCGCTGGACTAATCCCTGACGTGGAATAGAAAGGAATAGGACTTAAATTAACAAGAATGAAACCTTTGATTTTAACAAGTTTTGCAAAATTACACAATTTTTTTGCTTTTCTCTTCTTCGTTACTTAGCATTCGCTAATTTTTATCCTATGATTTATGGAAAACCCAACAGGTGTCAGTGAGCCATCGCCAGAACTTTAAAAATCCATCCAGCTTACATACTAGACATCCAGCCAACCACTGTAGCTTTACTTTGTAAGGTAGTTAGTAATCTTTTGTGTATTTTCCTTTCAAGCTGATGTACATGTAAATGGTTATAGTGGGACAATGTATCATCTGAACTTTATTTTGTGAATGGCAAAGTGTTGAAATACTTCCTTCTGAGTATTTTTATTTGCAGTTTGTTTCTAAATGTTAGTTGTGATTGCTGAATAAATTATTGCCGAGTAACCGGATTCAGTTATGGGAGGATCCGACGGCCTGGAATTGGGCTCGTTACAACATATCCCTCTCATACAACCTCCGAATTAGGTCTACTCACCTTCAGATTAATATACATCCAGAGACCTTTAAAATGAGTCCAGTTTCATTCAATTCAGAGCTCATATGCAGAACTAGGGTTTTTGGGCCCCTTGTATACTATATGTATGTATATTTGTACTCTTGTATTTTCGTAGCATATCTAACCTCATCACCGTTTTTGGTCAACAAGAAATTTGTAGATCTCATCGAGATCTACAACTTTCATGTTTTGAGTTTTTCCAAATTCGGCCCCCTTCTCTCTCTAATTTCATTCTCTTTCTCAGCCATTCAGAGCAGGCCCTGTGGCGCCCTCTGATTGCGCCACACGACCCATTCCCTTGCGCGCCACGCACCTTCCATCTCCACCATCTGATCGCCCTTCCTCCCTCCTAATCTCCATCCAAACCGCAAAGCTTCTCAGCCACTCGATCGACCCCTAGATTCCATCTAGACCGCTCTCCAGCGCTGCGCCATCCTTGCGCCACGTGGCTACGTCTACGCCCTTCGATCTTCGCCAGAAGCTCTCAATCTTGTCCATTCACCTCTCTTCGGATCTCCATGTTCAATCAAACCCTAGGGCTTCATCTCCGCCGCACGTTAGCGCCTGTACCCACGCTCGCTACGTGGTGCGCCCTGCGCCCTTGATCTCACCCCCGCCGATCCAATCTCAGCTGCATCATTCCACCCTTCTCCTGACCGTTGGATCACCCAATCCAACAGTTAAGACATCCTCTCCTACCTCCCGATTGGCCCGCACCCCATGTCGCCCACCTCGCTCGCATACCGCCCCCTTCCTATTTTTGGAGCCACGCAGGCCACCCTCTCCGCCACCTGTCACCACCAGTTTGTACCCCATTCTCCCCTCATCCTTGCCGATCCCCTCGAACACCATGAACTCACCCCACCTAGCTACACGATGTCCACCGCCCCATCACATCGCCACCTATGCCGTCAACTCCTGCCTATAAATACATCCCCACCATCGACCGTCAGCCCCATCCGCCATCACAGAAAGAATCCCCGAGCTCCGATCTTCATCTTGGTGACAACGATTTGAGGAGATGTTGAGCGACGACCGAGATCCATCTCCGGCGAGATCCATGGCCATCCCCCGTCGTGCTGCAGCCTCCCCCGTGAGCTGCACGAGCTCAGGACCTTCTATCGGTCTTTGAGCGACGACCAGGAGCACGAACTCGAGCTCCAATCCCCATGTAGACGCCCCCATCTCCCTCCCGATCTTTTTCTTCTTGCTTGCTTTTTCTCCTATTTTATTCGCTGCCTACGATCAACTTCACGCTCCGCTGGCCATCCTCCGAGCTTCGCCTCGGAGCTGGCATCCTCGCGCACACCTTCATCTTCTCCGACGACACACTACATCTCCCACCGATGCTCCGCCACCTTGGCGGAGCACCATCACCAGACCACTTCTTCACCCCTTAGGCCTCACACCGCACTCCGATCACTCCACGCTCACATCGTACGCCTCGGCTATTCCACTAACCCCCTGCAGGTACTCCAACTTTGACTAGTCGGAACTTCATCAGAGTTCTTTTGAGCTTCTTCGCCTCCGCTCTCCAGTGCAGTCCGGCCACCCCTGAGACCTCCAGCAGATCCCCGACGTCTCCACAATTCTTCCCACCTACTTGGGAGCCATCGGCGATTTTCTTTGATGACCAGAGGAGGAGGCGGAGCTAGAGCCCCTTTATCGGAGCTCAACAACCTCTGCCGCAGGAGGCGGTACATCGGTTGAGGACGAAGAGCAGTAGCCGTCCGATTCCCTTGATCCGATGGTCTAGAGGACGCCACGTCGCCTTCATTCCACAGCCGTAGGATCAAGAGGATCCTACGCACCTGATCGTGCCACGTCGCCACTCACCCTGAGCTTCAGGGGGCCATTGGATTCATCCTTATCCAACGGCTCTTGATCGTCCACGGCCTCATCTGCATCAAGCTCCAGCAACCGTTGGATTGACCTTGATCCAACGGGTTACAACGCACCACGTCGCCAACCATCCACAGCGCTTGGATCATCACCTGATCCACGGTCTAGAGCGTGCCACGAAGCACCTCTGAGCCTCTTCCCCGACCATCAGGCTCGGAGCTCTTGAAGCTAGTCGAGCCTCCATCCGAGCCGAGTCCGAACCTCTAGATACCCGGAGCCTCCCCCCGAGCCTCTGAAGTCATCCGAGCCTGGAGCCCCACGTGGTTTTTACGTACGGCCTGGGTACTTTGTAGCGAGGCCCCTAAACATTTTGGAAATTACACTCCAGACCCTGCTAGGAACCCCAGGTGAGGCACACGTGTTCTGTGGGCAATTTGCATACATGCCCTCCTCATTGTAGGTAATTGCATATTTGTCCCTGTCAGCATGTTTATCTTTTACCAATTTTATTTTCTGTAATTGCAGTTAGGCCTCTGTCTTTGCACACATCTTTAGGCAATCATTTGAAATCATTTTTCAAGGTTGAAAAGTGCATTGTATAGCTTAATTTGTCTTCTTTCACGTGTGACACTTGTCATATTTTTGTGATAGCAGTGAATTTTATCAGTAATTAATTGGTGGAATTTTGTCATATTTTACCCATTTAGGCCTTTAAATTTGTAGTAAATTCTCTGTTGCTCCAAAATTCATCAAAAATTCACAATAGACTTAGGACAATTGAATTTACATTGTATCAAAAAATCATCTCATTTGTACACATCCCGAGGCCTGAATAAATCATTTCATGATTTCCTTAATTGATTTTTAATAGATCCATTTCACATAGAAATTTAGGTTTATAAATTTTTCTGGATTCTTCATACTTAGATCTATCTAGGATAAATTTTATATCTGAAAATATTGTTATTTGATATTTATTAAAATTAATTCAGTCAAAATCACCTTGCATTCATTTTTATTTTGTAGTAAATTCATATAATGTCAGAAAAATCCAAAAAATTAGGGTAGCTTGATTTGATTGCATTTCACCATTTGGCTAAGTTCCATAATTTTTGGAATTAATTTGACCTCATTTCTGATTTAACTTGTAAATTATCCTAATTTTGCATTGTCTTTCCCTTAAAGTGCATAAAAATTATTTAAAAATACCAAAAATATCTTATGAAATTACGACCTCTTAAATTCACTTAAAATCTACCTAAGGAGATAGCTGACTCCATGAGTTCGACCTTGGGATTGCCCAAGTAAAAAAAATAAATTTGCCACTCACGATTAACTCATCCTTAATGAAAAGTGATTTTTGATTAGTCCTTATTACCTGACTGTGGCAAAGATAATGAATTAATTTGGATCGTTAATTTGACTAAATTAACAAGGGTGGTAAGCTGCTCTTCAAAATGGCATCGATGTCGGGGAGGCACAGCTAGGTTAATTTGTAGTTAATTTTTGAGTTGTCTGGTTTTCTATCCCCAGGTAGTCTGACCCCAGTTTTCTTGTGAATATTTTCTGTCCTTTAAATTTGTATTTTTGTGTCGTTCTCTATCTGACCTCAATTTGTTTTTGTGCGAGGAACACGAGGAGCCGAAGACGCTTCGAGGAACTTGTATCTTTGAACTTTTTGAGGGATTTGTGAGGAATTGTAATTTTTCCTTTTTCATTATTTTTGCATTATTTCCGGCGGTTCCCGTTTGGGTTCTCGCGTATGTAAACATAGTGGAACCGTGTCCTGTCTACTGTGTGGATTGAATTTTTAAACTAGGCTTGCACTAGCGGCTCCTCGAGCTACTCCAGGATTTGCTTGTGCTCGTAATTTTCTATGACCACACATCACTTAAAAGACGCACTTAGACCGCAGATCTAGTCAAATTGAACTAGTGATTCACTCGCTAATAGAATTGCCTATCTAGGAGTGCATTTTGTCGTTTGCATTGGCATATAGTATAAATTTTCAATTCTTTTCTGCATCCTGCATAAAAAGTGAAGGGATCACTGTAAGTATTCTACACTCAGCATACGCATCATTGCTTTTTCGTACATCAGCTTTTCTCGATTTCTCTCTCTCTCTCTCTCTCTTGGTTTTTCGAACCTAAGTAAAAGGAATTGGGAATGGACGATAGACGTGCTATGTAGATTAGACTAAATCAGTGATAACTTAACTTAAAACCATGACTGCTAACATTATTGACCAAAAAAATTCAATAAAATTGGAAATTCTGCTTGCGGGAGATTAACCTCGACCTTGTTTTCAGGCTGAGTGAGGGTACTTGAGTGTATGTGAACACCTTAAGGCAGATCCCAAAATCCCCGCCTTCCATATCACGTACCAACTGATCCTAGCAAATATCACGAGTTGAATATTTTTAGGTTCATCAACTAGTACCAAGTGACCTCCGCATGTTCACAGGTAGTCAGGGGTGAACCAGCGGTACTTCGCGACAAGTTGCTAGTAGCCCCTCGGGGTGAAGTTCCAGTCTTGTCAACCTATGCCTGCTTGCAGGTAGATAGGGGCATGGTCTTTGAATCCATCAACTTGGGATATGAGCGAAGAAAGGAAGGACACATGTATCTTAGGCAACAGGTTAAACAGGGAAGACACATCCGGCTTTGAGCTGACTTTCCTCTAGGCCATGCAACCTTTGCTATTTGATTGAAAATCACACTTAAAATCAACCAGATTAATTGGAATCGGTTTCGGGTCCTTCACCGTGTTGAGTGTGAAAATACAGGGTTTGGATTGAATTGCTTGCTTCAGGTAGGAGTACAATCCTATTTTTACTTAGAATTTCCAATTCTTCGCGCCAATCCAAGATGACTAACTGGGGGGATATCGACTGATTATTCGTCAATCTCTCTTTGAGCCCCCCACGAAACTCATCTTCACCGACCCTAGCAAAACTTGGACCACCCAGGGTGGTTACTCTCAAACCAACCCTTTCATCTCCTCTGAGATTACCGAGGAAGACCATCGCCTCAATAAGAACCCCTTCCTTGATATATCCTCTAACCAAGACCATATTCATTTCCCAGGGCTAGAGGACAAGATTCCACCTAAGCGACCTTCGAAAGAGGAAGAACACAGAGATGACCCACTACAGCAAATCCTTACTCGCCTCGCCACAACCGAACAACAGAATGCTGATCTTACAACAAGGATGGGACGGATCATTGCAGTAGGGGGAATCGACCGACCAATGGTTGATGCTTATAATCCAGCAGATAATGAGATGCATAACTGGTTAGTAGCCGAGGTCCCCCCTGAAGCATTCGAGCTGAAGCCTCACTTCATGAGCTAGTTGCCGAAGTTCAATGGGAAGGTGAACAAAGAGCCATACACCTTCCTCAGAGACTTCGAGCTGGTCTGCAACAACCTTAGTCACCCTAAGGTTGGGCAGGATTATATTAGGCTAAAGGCCACCCCATTTTCCTTAGGAGATAAGGCAGCATATTTGCTAAAGAACTTAGGGGTGGCATGTATACCTTGAATGCAGTTCAAGGATCTTTTTCTGAAGAAGTTCTACCCACTTAGTAGGACTAATCAAATAAGAAAAAAGATCGCTAGTTTCTCCCAGAGACCCATTGAACCATTCCATGAAGCGTGGGATAGGTTTAATGACCTAATTCAGAAGTGCCCTTGACATGGAATTTCAAAGGGGATCTTAGTCCAGACCTTGTTCTGTGGCATGATCCCATAGATGCAGGGGTTAGTGAGTGCCGCCTATGGAGGAAGCTATCTAAACAAGAATGAATACGTCGTATGGAAGATCCTAGAGCAGATGGCAGAAGCAGGCAGATCTCAGGCAACCCGGGCCTACTAGTTGTCTCCTTCGAGCCTATCCAACGTGACAACCTGGAGGATTGTAATGAATCTGACGGACGACCTTCTCCCTAGCATGGGGATAATAGCAGATAAATTAACTATGGTCGGGCAGATTCACAAGAGGGTCACTGACCTTGAAGCACTCTCAAGATTACCCAAGCAAGTGGAGGAACTTACTGAGAGGATAGCCAAGATAAAGCTACCTACCCCTTCTACACCTCCTTACCTGTACACCGAGTCCATCTTGTATAGGAACATGCATCGGGGTCTCAGAGAAGCTAGGTACAGGAGCATACATATACTCAGCAGTACAATCATGCACCCCCACAAGCGGATATGGGATACGAGGAGCCTCCGCAAGTGTTCGAGATCAACGAGTTGTGGTACAGCCATGACCCTGTCGATAGACAGTCAGGGATAGGGAACGGTTAACGACACCGACCTTCCCTAGCTTACCAGGAAAACAGCTTCGTCCCCGCACCGCGCTTTGTTCAGTCCAGGCCCAAACAAGGGTATCGACCTCAGCAACACGAGCAGCAACAGCGTACGTTCAACTCGGGCTAGCAGGGCCCGCCACCTTTCCATTAGCAGCAGCAGTACCGGCATGGCCAGTAGGGCCAGTACAGGACCTCATCCTCAAGTCAGCACCAACCAGCCCAACCCACCGAATTGGAGTCCCTCACCTTGGCGATTCAGTCCCTGAATGATAGGGTCCAACAGATCCAGAATGACTATAAGGATATGAGAACCGATCTGAATCATATTTCTTATAACCATGACCAGCAGATGGCGCCAAAGACCCCAATTCCCACCCAAGTTCAAGCCAATCCAAATAGCTTGAATCGAGGCCAGAACCGACCAAGAGATCGTGTATACTATTCAGATAATTCTTTATCTGAACATGAAATACTTTCGTACGATAATGTAAACCATATGTCCCTCAGGAACGGAAGGACCGTGATTGTACCAGATTGGGCACGGGCACCGGTGGAAGAAGCCACCAAGTTTCTACTTAAGGAGAACTTGGAGGCAGAGGAGCAGCAACACCACCACCAGCAGCAGCCGAAGAAGAGGACTTCTGAGTCCTCAAAGAAGAAAAGGAACCACAACAGTAGGAAGTCCACTGAAACCGATGAAGATCCCGCACCTCCATCTGAGGAGGAAGTTCCAGCAGTCGCAGAGAATGCAGCACCGGTTTCGCACCAGCAGTTTTCTTTTCATCAGAGTCAGAGTCCGAATCACTCTTAGAGTCCGAGTCAGTCCCAGAGTCCGAGTCTTGTACAGAACTCAGTTTCAGTAATGAATGAAAATCTTTCAGTTTCAGAATCTGAGTTGGAGTCAATAATCCCTTTTCCCTGAGCTCTTAGGGGTGGAAAGAAGAAAACTAAAAAATGCAAAAGATGACCCTGAGATGGTAGAGTTTTGCAACAAACATATCAATTTCACGATACCCTTTGACAAGTACGTGGAAATGACACCTGCATTTCAGAAATACCTCAAGGTGAGATGCACACCTACTAGGGTTAGCAGGAAGACCAAAAGATGTGTTGAGAAACACGCCTTTTCAGTAGTCACGACTTGTGCAATAAAAAAACTTGTTTCCAAGGAAACGGAGAGACATGGGTGCACATTATATGGTGAGTCATGTTGATGACTCTAGGTTTGCACGTACTCTCCTGGACAACGAATCCTCCATCAACCTAATGCCTATGACCCTCTATGAGTGGCTTAACCTCTTACCTCTTAGGAAATCTAGAGCCCTCCTTCAGTTCGCTGATAAATCAACCAAGAGGTCCCAAGGAGAATTGAGGAATGTTGTCATCAAAGTTGAGGGTCAAGAATACATGGCAGACTTTACTCTCCTTGATATGGAGATCCCTTGTAATTAGAGAGATTCCCATATCATCTTAGGGAGGCCCTTCCTCAGAACAACAGGGGCCTTGTTTGATTATAAGATAGGGAAAATCTAGTTCCAAACTCTAGGCAGAGATGAGGAACTTGAGATGAAGCAGACCAGATGGCAGAGACCAGATTCCGAATCCAGCACCGAGTACTCTTCATCTGAAGCAGACTACGACCATGTAGACACAGTTGGGCCATGGAGATAGAACCCAGCCAGCACCAATGACTCCCTCCCCTCCGGAGATGATCTAGTGCATGAGTCAGTTTGTGAGGTCCTTAGAAACGAGTATAGCTCAGGGTATGCATTCCCCTACATCTTTGATGACTTAGAGGTCCAGCTGGGCCTGTCAGTCCTTCCCTCTATAGGACAATCAAAAGATGAGGATGACAAGTCGGATGCGGCTTTTGCCGATTACATAGAGACCTTTGACGATCCGACTCCAGAGCCGAATGAATTGGTGGCATATATTTTAAAGACAGATCCAATCACTTTCTACACTAAACCAGATTCAATTGAGCCAGACTTCCTCGATGATCAAATATTACCTGAGCTCAAACCCTTGCCTACAACACTGAAATATGCCTTCCTTCCCGGTCATAATCAGTTCACGATTGACCGAGGAGCAGGAATCTCGCTTGCTGGAGATCCTGGAGAAAAACCACAAGGCGATAGGCTGGAGCATTTCCAATCTCCACGGGATAAATCTTGCTCTGTGTTTGTACCATACATACTTGGAGAATGAAGCTAAACCCTCTCGTGAATTCCAACGTCGTTTGAATCCAAATTTGCGAGAGGTAATGAAGAAGGAGATAGAGAAATGGTGCAACGCGGGTTTCATTTATCCCATCTCCGACTCTAAATGGGTAGCCCCGATCCATGTTCTCCCGAAAAAGTCACGAATTCAGACAACCATCAACGAAGACGGAGAGGAGATCGTGACACGAGTACCCACGTCGTGGCATGTCTGTGTGGATTACAGACGCCTGAATTCTACGATGAAGAAGGATCATTTCCCCCTACTATTCATTGATCAGATCTTAGAGAGACTAGCGGGGAAAGAATTCCTCTGTTTCTTGGATGGGTTCTCAAGCTACAATCAAATATCCATCGCTCCAGAGGACCAGAAAAAACCACTTTCACATGCCCCTTTGGTACCTATACTTTCAGACGCATGCCCTTTGGGTTATGCAATGCTCCCGATACTTTTCAAAGGTGCATGATTGTTGTATTCGCCGAAATGGTCGGCGAAGTCCTAGAAGTCTTCATGGATGACTTCTCGATCCACGGCGATTCCTTCGATTCCTGTCTTAGGAATTTGGACCGAGTCCTCAAACATTGTTGTGATGTTAATCTGGTTCTCTCCTGGGAGAAAAGTCACTTCATGGTGACGGAGGGCATTGTGTTAGGGCATGTCATCTCCAAGAGAGGAATGGAGGTTGACCCTGCCAAGGTGGATGTGATCAGACGACTCCATCCACCAACCAATATAAAACAGTTGCAGTCGTTCCTTGGGCATGTCGGATTCTATCGGAGAGTTATCAAGGATTTTTTTAAGATTGCTTGACCGCTAACTGAGCTTTTAGGCAAGGACATGGAGTTTATTGTTGATCACAAATGTCTAGAGGCCTTTAAGGTATTGCAAGGAATGATCATGGACACCCTGATCCTACAAGCCCCAGATTGGTCTCTGCCTTTTGAGATCATGACAGACGCATCCGATTTTGTTGTTGGGGCCGTGTTAGGATAAAGGAGGGATGGTGTCCCGTTTGCAATACACTACGCAAGCAAAGTTCTTGATACCGGCCAGCGTAACTATACGGTTACGGAAAAGGAAATGCTTGCGGTAGTGTTTGCCTTGGACAAGTTCAGATCTCATTTAATCGGATCCAAGGTAATTGTGTTCACTGACCACACAACACTACGATACTTGATGGAAAAGAAGGACGCGAAGGCTTGTCTTCTTAGGTGGATTTTGCTTATCCAGTAATTTGATTTAGATATTCGTGATAAACCTAGAAAGAAGAACGTAGTAGCTGATCATCTCTCCCGTCTCGAAAATCTTAATACTTCCGAGGATTCCCGATTCGAGACTCCTTCCCTGACGAGTTGATTTTTATTGTCGACTCATTCCCATGGTATGCCAATATCGTGAACTATCTTGTCTCCAAGAAGGTTACCGATGATTGGCCCAAGAGCCACATTGACCGACTCAAGTCGGATGCTAGACATTACCATTGGGAGGATCCGATCCTTTTCTTTGAAGGACCGGATTGTGTCTGGAGATGATGTATTCGTCAAAAGTAATACCAGAGTGTCCTTTCGTCATTCCACAGCTTGGAGGTAGGAGGACACCACTCCAGGAAGAGGACCGCATGGAAGGTACTTCAGTGTGGCTTTTACTGACCGACTCTGTTTCGCGATGTTATCACATATGCGAAGTTGTGCCCAGTATGTCAGAGAATGGGAAACCGTTGGTTCAAAGGATGAGATGCCGATGCAGCCTGTCATCGTTTGTGATGTCTTTGACGCCTAAGGCATCGACTTCATGGGCCCATTCCCTGTTAGCCACGGATTCGAGTACATCCTTCATGCGGTAGACTACCTGTCCAGGTGGGTGGAAGCTATCCCCACCCGAGCTGCACACAGCAGGACTTTCTATAAATTTATTAGATATCACATCATCTCTAGGTTCGGGATCCCCAAAATGTTGATATCAGATGGGGGCAGCCACTTCGTAAACAGAGATGTGAAGAAACTCTTGAAGGACTACAACATCGAACACTGTGTCGCTAGTCCTTACCACCTACAGACTAATGGTATGACCAAGGTGTCGAATAGGGAAGTGAAAACTATATTGCAGAAGCTTGTCCGCCCAGACAGGAAGGACTGGTCTCAGATCTTGGATCAAGTCCTATGGGCTTATAGGACAACTTACAAGACACCTTTAGGAACCTCCCCATTACGGATGGTATTCAGAAAGTCGTGCCATTTGCCCGCAGAATTAGTGTACAAATCAGAATGGGCAATCAATAAGGTCAACTGGAACATACATCTAGGGCAGAAGCAGAGAGAAATGGATCCGAATGAGCTAGTGGAAGTTAGAAACCGAGCATATGACAACAGTTTGGTGTACAAGGACAAAATGAAGCATTGACACGATAGATATATCACACGAAAGACCTTTGTTCTTGGACAGAAGGTATGGTTGTTTAATGCAAAGCTGAAAGTCTTCCAAGGCAAGTTGAAGTCCAAGTGGACTGGCCCATTCATTGTCCGTGCGGTGCATGATAGTGGATGTGTTGAGATTTCAGATCTCACAAATGACGCACCGACATTCCTAGTAAACGGACAACTATTGAAACACTTCATCGAATCCAATAAAGAGTTAGTCCGTGTTGAGGAGATTGTATTCATACACGAGACAGATTCAACAGATACACATCGAGTCGCGCATGAGATCTTGCAGCAGTGAACCCTAGCCATCAACAGCATCTGGAAAGATTCAGATCGTGACCCTTGTATATATATCCATCATTCCTGTACATTCTACCCCTCCCTCCAACGTCTCTAATCACTCACCCCAACTTTATATATTCCCATCTAAGACTATACTTAGGATGAACAGATCCTAAGTATAGGGGGAGAGTCACCTAAGCCCAGTCACTGTACATCCTCCAGATCACATCGGTCCTCATACTCACTCCCGTCTTATACTTTGGCTGACCTGAGCCTAAGTATAGGGGGGATCGATGCCGCCTTGTATGTATACATACATTTCCCCTCTTACCCTAGTCCGCCTATTTTTGATCTTCTTCTACACTTAGGTTGCCAGAGCCTAAGTATGGGGGGAGCGACTTCTATACATCTTGTAATCTTAGCTCTCCTACGCTTAGCACGAGCTCTGTCTTTGTCCTCGCTTTCCGTGCTCTGAGGACATAGCACACACTAAGTATAGGGGGCTTGTATATATTACATATACTCTACCATAGCCCGTACTTTTGCGTATTTGCACGTATTTTTGTATATATTACGTAATAATTACGGGATGGGTAATCGTGTATTTTTGTATATATTACGTAATAATTACGGGATGGGTAAAATTGGAGAAATTCTTTTTGTAAAATACACTTGTATAATCTGTATAATACTCATAAAACACTTGTACCATAAGAGGTATACCAAATTCTTGAAAAAAATAAAATAAAAAAAATAAAAATTTAAATTCAAAGGCTTCTTATTTACTCTTGCATATCATCTCTATATATGAAAAGAAAATAAAGAAAAAGAGGCTTGCATTTCATTTCATCTACATAGCATGTCATCTGCATCTCATCTGCATATCTTGCATATGCAAGGAGAAAAGCTAGTGGATTCGGAACCAAGTTATGAGTAGATATTGAGGATGGACTTAATTTGACCTTAATCCACCTAATTTCAGAGGAACCTTATAGGAACTAGAGTTAAGATTTCTCAGGTCAAGTGACTTAATTCTTTGAGTTCGCAAATCTATGTTCACATGCCATCTTGATTAGTCTAAGTAGAATATCTCATGCACACACATGATTCTTATAGACAGTGACCTTACTTGGACAAGCACAACGCACGTAGCTTTTCATTGATGAGGCAGTGAGGAGGTAGAATCCTTTAGCCTAAAGTAGCATATGGGTGGAAACATTTGTCCTCCTCTAGGGAGGGTAGTGCATCTCAACCTAGTCTGGTGGTGTTGACATCTAAGTACGGGACGTTGTGGGTTGCAATAAAGCTTCAAAAGAGGGATAGTCTACTAGCTCAAAAGGAAAAACTCCTGATGTACATGCTGCACCCTGTATATATAGCTTGAAATATATATATATATATATATATATATAGAGAGAGAGAGAGAGAGAGAGAGAGAGAGGGGCCCTTCCAATGAGGTGCACCTTTCCTGGGTGCATGGAAAGCCCATCACGAGATCCGTTTGATCTCGATCTAATGGTTCTTCATCCAAAAGGGTATTTTAGTCCATATATTTTCGTTTGAAATTTGAATTTAATTTTGAATTTGAAATTTATTTCGTCTTTGTATTTTTCCATTTTTAACGCGTCTGATTTGGTATTTTTTGTTGCCTTTTAGTTAATGAAGCTTCGCCAATGTGGTAGCATTTTCGCGCAATGCAGAATAGCATATCTCTTTGTAAAATAACTGTTGATATTGTAGAACTGTGTCCTGCATTGTAAAATAAAATCACAATTAGTAATAGTTATATTATTATAATTGTAATTTTGATAATACTATTGTAAAAGTTCATGCACGTTTTGTAAAAATCTGTATGAAGATTGTAAATCCACACCAACAATTATATATCTTTTTCACAAAAATGTATGGTACTTTCGCGCCCTGCAGAATGCCAAGCATTTTTGTAAAATTCGAATCCACATTGTAAATTTGCATCCTGTATTGTAGAATAAGATCACTGTTACTAATACAATTATTGTTGTAATTGTAAATTTGGTAATGTCTTTGTAAAAAAAGATCTCATATATGTAGGAAATATATTTGTATTTGTAAATTCTGTTCTGAGATTGTAAAATCCCCCTCTCGGACATATATCTGAGTCTCATAAATAGTTTTTGCCATATCACAGAATATAAATAAATGTAAAAAAACAGACAGAAATTTGTAAAAAAAAGATATGATATTGTAAAATACGATCTAAGATTGTAAAACAATACTCAATATTGCAAAAAAGGATCTCTTATTGTAAAAAACTGGGCACGCCATCCATCTCCAGCATCCTTACTCTACCCGCACCTCCTCCGCCCTTCTCCTCTATGACCCACCTCCTCCATGCACGTCCTCCTCCGCCCACACAGCTCCATTCACGCTCTCCTTCAACCTTCTCATCCATGATCCACCTCCTCCACGCATAGCCATCACCCCCACAAAATGTAAAAAAACAGACTAAAATTTGTAAAAAAATGATATGATATTGTAAAATACGACCTGAGATTGTAAAAAAATACTCGATATTGCAAAAAAAGGATATGTTATTGTAAAAAACTGGGCACTCCATCCATCTCCAGCATCCTTACTCTACCCGCACCTCCTCCGCCCTTCTTCTCCACGACCCACCTCCTCCATGCATGTCCTCCTCCGCCCACACACCTCCATTCACGCTCTCCTTCAACCTTCTCCTCCATGATCCACCTCCCCCACGCATAGCCATCACCCCCACACGACGCTACCATTATTAGATACAAAAAAACAACCTTGGAAAACACGATCACCGGCCACCGTAGAGCAGCGCACTGCATCCACCGTCTTGAACGCCATCATCGACGAGCAGCAACCTCCTCCCCTCATGCCGCTGTCGAGAGAGAGAGAGAGATGGAGGAGAGAAATTCACGCGGCAATCGAGATCAAGATCGAGAGAGATGGTGGGAGAGAGAGGAAGAGAGAGAGAGAGGAAAGAGGAGATAATTGTGGAGATATTTGTTGCATTCTAAATTTAGAATATGGTAAAATGACCATAATGGGTTTTTCAACATTAAAGATATATTAATAACGAGCCATTAATAACAACCATTGGATTGATTGCGTATGGCTAGGATGAGGGGCTTTCCATGCACCCAGGAAAGGTGCACCTCATTGGAAATATTTCCTATATATATATATATGCAAAAACTAAAAAAAATAAGACAGGTCCAAGATAAAATAAAATACCTGTCGGAGTATGTATATTAACAAAGAAAATGCAGCTGGATGACTTGACTACACTGGTCAGGCATCCCGGGATAGGTAGCTACACCGGTTACCGTCCATTCTTTCTCTCTACCCCTTCCTCTTGAGTTGGTCGCACTAGAACTTAGAATGGAATACCCCGCTCCTCGAGGAAAGAGTTACTGGACCAGGTAATTAGAGTTACCTTGTTAGAGGAGGCTGCTTCTTAGCCATTTCTTATGTGGAGAGCTATTTTACACTTACACAGTACAAGTGAGAATCATAGTCATAAGAAATTTGCGTTGAGGATTTGTTCTGACCTGACTATTAAGGAGTCTTGAATTAAGACTTGTGGAACTTGAAGTCTGTTAGGTCTTAAGTTCAGATCCCAATAAGGTTCTGCCACACAATTAATCCAAAGGTCGAGTCAAGCTCCATTTTTAACTTTTTGTTCATGACCTTGGTATGGAACCCAAAATCATTTCACTCTTGCATTTCATTTAGTTGCTGGGGGACAAGCAAGGTTTAAGTATAGGGGGTTGATGAATCTGTGATTCATCACTCTTAAAGTTGAAAATAGAGCCTTGTTCCCGAGTATTTAGCAGCATATTTCCCTTTATCTTGCATAAATAGCATTCATGCACAAATCCACAATACATGCATTTTTAGCATTCATAATTGCATTAAATAAGAAATCAATTCATTTGTAAAAATTCACTTGTAAAATATCCACCAATAATTCACCTGATCATCTGTATCTTATATTCCCTCTAAAATCAAATGACACCTTCCTTATACTGTGTATATTACTAGTTAATAATATAAGGAAAAAGGCCAAAAAATTCCTATTCTATAAATTGCCCAATAAAGCCCCAAACCCAGTTGGAGAACCTAGACCTTAGAATGCACATAGTCCTCTCATACAACCTCTGAATTAGGTCTACTCGCCTTCAGATTAATACACATCCATAGACCTTTAAAATGAGACCATTTTCATTCAATTCGGAGCTCATATGCAAAACTTGGTCTTTTGGGCCCCTCGTATACTATATGTATGTATATTTGTATTCTCGTGATTTTGTAGCATATCTGACCTCATCACCGATTTTGGTCAACATGAAACTTGTATACCTCATCGAGATCTACAACTTTCATGTTATGAGTTTTTCCAAATTCGGCCCCCTTCTCGTTCTAATTTCATTCTCTTTCACTGCCATTCAGAGCAGGCCACGTGGCGCCCTCTGATTGCGCCACGCGGCTCGCTCCCTTGCGTGCCACACGCCTTCCATATCCAACGTCTGATCGCCCTTCCTCCCTCTTAATCTGGACCATCCAAACCGCAAAGCTTCTCAACCAATCGATCGACCCCTGGATTCCATATAGACCGCTCGCCAGCGCTGCGCCATCCTTGCACCACGTGGCTATGTCTACGCCCTCCGATCTTCGCCAGAAGCTCTCAATCCTGGACATTTTCCTCACTTTTGATCTCCATCGTTCGATCAAACCCCAGGGCTTCATCTCCGATGCACGCTAGCGCCTGTACCCACGCCCGCCATGTGGTGCGCCATGCGCCCTTGATCTCGCCCCCGCCGATCCAATCTCAGCCGCATCATTCCGCCCTTCTCATGGTCATTGGATCACCTGATCCAACGATCAAGACATCGTCTTCTACCACCCGATTGGACCGCGCCCCACGTCGTCTACCTTGCACGCATACCTCCCCCTTCCTATTTTTGGAGCCACGCTGGCCACCCTCTCTGCCTCCTGTCACCACCAGTTTATACCCCACTCTCCACTCATCCTCGCCGACACCCTCGAACACAATGAACTCACCCCACCTCGCTCCACGATGTCCACCAACCCCATCCCATCGCCACCTATGCCGTCAACTCTCGCCTATAAATACGTCCCCACCGTCGACCGTCAGCCCCATCCGCCATTACGGAGTGAATCCCCCGAGCTCCGACCTTCATCTTGGTGACAGCGATTTGAGGAGACGTTGAGCGACAACCGAGATCCACCTCCGGCGAGATCCACGGCCATCCCCCGCTGTGCCGCAGCCTCCCCAGTGAGCTGTACGAGCTCAGGACCTTTTACCGGCCTTCGAGCGACGACCAGGAGCACGAACTCGAGCTCCAATCCCCAAGTAGATGCCTCCATCTCCCTCCCGATCTTCTTCTTCTTCTTCTTCTTGATTTTTCTCCTATTTTATTTGCTGCCCACGATCAACTTCACATTCTGCTGGCCATCCATCGAGCTTTGCCTCGGAGCTGGCATCCTCGTCGACGCAACTTCACACCTTCATCTTCTCCGACGACACACTACATCTCCCGCCGACGCAAGTGGCAGAGCACCATCACCGGACCACTTCATCACCCCTAAGGCCTCACACCGCACTCCCGATCACTCCACGCTCGCGTCGCACTCCTTGGCTATTCCACTAACCCTTTGCAGGTACTCCAACTTTGATTGGACGGAACTTCATCGGAGTTACTTCGAGATTCTTCGCGTCCGCTCTCCAGAGCAGTCCAGCCACCCCTGAGACCTCCGGTGGATCCCCGACATCTCCACGATTCTTCCCACCTAATTAGGAGCCATCGACGATCTTCTCCGACGACCAGAGGAGGAGGCGGAGCTAGAGCCCCTTTACCGGAGCTCAACCACCTCCACCGCAGAAGGCGGCGGGTCGATGTAGGATGAAGAGCAGTAGCCGTCCGATCCCCTTGATCGGACGGTCTGGAGGATGCCACATCGCCTTTGTTCCACAGTCGTAGGATCAGGAGGATCCTACGCACCTGATCGCGCCACGTCGCCACTCTCCCTGAGCTTTACGGGGTCGTTGGATTCATTCTTATCCAACGGCTCTTGATCGTCAACAACCTCATCTGCATCGAGCTCCAGCAACCGTTGGATTAACCTTGATCCAAAGGGTTGCAACGCGCCACGTCTCCAACCATCCACAACCCTTGGATCATCACCTGATCCACGGTCCAGAGCGCGCCACGAAGCATCTCTGAGCCTCTTCCCCGACCATCAGGCTCGGAGCTCCTGAAGCTAGTTGAGCCTCCATCCGAGCCAAGTCCGAACCTCTAGATTCCCCGAGCCTCCGCCCGAGCCTCTGAAGTCATCCGAGCCTGGAGCCCCACGTGGTTTTCACGTGCGGCATGGGTACTTTGCAGCGAGGCCCCTGAAGGTTTTGGAAATTGCATTCTAGTCCCTGCTAGGAATCCCATGTGGGTAATTTACATACACACCCTCCTCATTATAGGTTATTGCATATTAGTCCATGTCAGCATGTTTATCTTTTATCAATTTTATTTTCTGTAATTGCCGTTAGGCCCCTGTCTTTGCATGCATCTTTAGGCATTCATTTGAAATCATTTTTTAAGGTTGAAAATTGCATTGTATAGCTTAATTTGTCCTCTTTCACATGTGACACTTGTCATATTTTTGTGATAGCAATGAATTTTATCATTAATTAATTAATGGAATTTTGACATATTTTGCCCATTTAGGCCTTTTAATTTGTAGTAAATTCTCTACTGCTCCAAAAATATTCAAAAATTCACATTAGACTTAGGACAATTGAGTTTACATTGTTTCGAAAAATCATCTCATTTGCACGCATCCTGAGGCCTGAATAAATCATTTTGATTTCCTTAATTGATTTTTATTAGATCAATTTCACATAGAAATTTATGTTTATAAATTTTCCTGGATTCTTCACACTTCGATCTATCTAGGATAAATTTTATATTGAAAATATTAGGATTTGATATTTATTAAAATTGATTTAGTCAAAATCACCTTGCTATCATTTTTAATTCGCAGTAAATTCATATAGTGTCAGAAAAATCCAAAAAATAAGGTAGCTTAATTAAATTGCATTTCATCATCTGACCAAGTTTCATAATTTTTGGAATTAATTTGACAACATTCTGATTAACTTGTAAATTGGCCTAATTTTGCATTGTCTTTCCCTTAAAGTGCATAAAAATTGTTTAAAAATACAAAAAATATATCTGAAAATCCGACCTCTTAAATTCACTTAAAATCTTCCTAAGGAGATAATTGCCTCCTTGAGTTCGACCTTGGGCTTGCCCAAGTAAAAAAAATAAATTTACAGCTCGCGATTAACTCATCCTTAATTAAAAGTGGTTTTTGATTAGTCCTTATTACCTGGCTGCAACGAAAATGAGGAATTAATTTGGATCATTAATTTGACTAAATTAACACGGGTAGTAAGCGACTCTTCAGTATCCACCACATATTACACCTTAGAGCGTACACCAACAACCACAATAAATTCATCCAAAACAAGGACGTCCACACTTTCAACACTGACAATCATATTCACAGCAATAGGCTCACCATCATGCACATCAAAGACTAATGCATTATTATTCTCCTGCTACACATCCACATTCATATCGTCACCGGCATCGACGGTCTTTTGTTACACCTCAGAGATCTCCTTAACCATACACACCTCAACTGCATCATATTTCTAAGCAGGAGAAAGTAGAGAGCCAAGGACAGACCACTGAGATAGAGATATCTGGACAGTCCTTGACACTGAACCAGATCATGGATATGTTGAGCACACTCTAGATAGCACGTAGGGTAGATATGGAGCAGGTTAACTATTGTTTGGATGAGTTAACAATGCCCAAGACCACTCTCCCAGCTCATCCTCAGGTGAACCCAGAAAACAAGAGGCCACATCCAGATCAGGTAGATACCACTATAGGTATGGTCACTTTTCCTAAATTTTTATCTAACTTCATTCATCTCAGGAGCGGTAGACACCTACAAGCACCAGATCTAGTGGAGGAGAAGGCACATAATGATGAGGAGTGAGTGCCTATCCATGATGTTACACATTTTGATGCTGAGGAGGAGGACCCCCGACATCGACCATGATGATACACACTATGATGATACCAGACATGGGAGCGCTGCAGAGACAGTTGATATGGACATAGGCAATTCATATGATGATACCACGTTAGGACATATAGACACACCTGATGATTCTACTTCTTTCCATGTATTCAAGAGTTTTCTACTACTTCTGAGACTCCCCATGTACATATTGATTCCTTTTGTGATCATTTGAATAATGAAAAGAAATTTGTGTTCTTGAGATTGATCCTTTCCCATATGCTTTGTTCGTTAAAGGAAAGAAATATATGAAAAAGAATGGTATTGCTCCAGATATCAAACGATTATTGAAAGATCACATTTTTTAAAAGATTTCACTTCATGATACCTTGGATCATTTTCTTACACATAAGCAGCAGTTGAGGAATAAATGCACAATATGTAGGAAAAAAAATCGTGAGTTGAGAAACATGATTTGACCAAGGCCACATCATCTGCTATTCACAACAAGGTACCCGAGAAAAAGAGAGTTTCAAAAGCTCTCTATGTCAGATGTGATATTTCAAATGCAACATTAGATCACACTCTCTTAGATAATGGTTCCTCAATCAATTTGATACCATCTTCTCTACTCGATAAACTCAAACTAGGTATTCTTTATAGATCACGTGCGTTACTCTAGTTTGCATACCAATCAATAAAGAGACCTAGAGGCGTGTTGAGGAACATTATTGTAACCATACATGGTTTGCAATTTCCAGTGGACTTTATTGTCCAACACATGGTGTTCCCTACAATTATATCTTTCTCCAATCATTCTCGGGAGTCCTTTGATTATGGGTGAGTATTATTTCATACAAACAACGAAGAGGTACACATTGAGATGGCAAGAGGATTTAGCAGTCCCATATCAATATTGTCATTCACTTCAGAGGGCACCAATCTAGCATATGATTGTCTGCATATAGATGAGATGTGTTATCTTGATTTTGAGAGTGTTTACTTTGATACCCACAATGTCCTACATGAGAATGGAGTTGATCATACGGTGCCTAGTTCTCCAAGCAACTGCTTACATACAAATACAAAGATTATTTCAGGACCAAAGGAGCAGTCAGTTGCAGCATACATCTAAGTATATAGGGGACCAAGTGATTTCGTTGATTTCATTTCATCTTCTTTCTTTCTTTTGTTTGTATATTCCTTGCCCTTAGTCACCTCATTTTTATCTTCCATATATTTACGATGATTGGATCATAAGTATGGGGAGGCGATGTACTTCTGTTCTTTCATTCTTTTCACCCACTTTTACTTAGTGTGAGTTATGTCATCCTTTTTCTCTTTTTGGTACTATGAGGACATGATAAAGCTAAGTATATGGGGTGTATATATATTGTGTATACACTTTTGTCCACAACTCATACTTTTATATATATCCAATATACATAAAAGTGGAAAATGGTCAATTTTATTTAAAGTATATTTATTGGGTTTTTATAAAATCCTTAAAAATAGTAAAATATATGTAAAATTATTATTGAAAATCCTTATTTAAAATTTGTATTTAAAATTTGTAATTAAAATATGTATACTATTTATTTAAAATCTTATTTATTAGAATATGTTTAAATAACTTAATGATTTTTATATAAAATTTGTAAAATACATTATTTATTTAATTTAAAATGAAATATTGGTAAGTTATATTATAAAATTCTTGTAAATATGCTTGTTTATAAATCTTGAAAAATCCATAAAAAACACAAACTCCTAAAATTCATAAAAAATACAAAAAAGTGTAAATTCCATAAAAATGGGTAAATTAAGAAAAAATGTGATTCACAAAAACATTGTTGCATTTGCATTAGTATTTTTCAGAATAAATTTGATTTCTCGAACTAAAGATTAGGAATAGTCTAAAGGATAGAGCTTGATTATGGCCTTTGACTTTCAGTATAAGGTGGTTAGTTAGGAATTGGAATTTAGACCCTTCAGGTCTTTGACTTGAATCTTTGGGTCCCATGAGACCATGTTTGGAATTCAACTTAAACTTGTTCAAGTAGAACAGCTATTGTCATCCATTTAACTCTTCAATAGTGAACCAATTTTGGATACATGCTCTTTGCATTTAGCTCGTCTTGCATGGGGTTGCGAATGGTAGTCCATTTTAGTGGTGCATTTTCATCCTTATCTAGTGTCACAAACAAATAAAGACGGGAGTTGTGGGGTTGAAATAAAGCTTCGGATGAGGGAATACCAGGTGGCACAATTTTTCCAAGATCCCAAAAAATGGACAGAAAGAAAATATGTTATATCCGTCAGGGCACAAAAAGATTGATACAATGCATGCAACTACACTACAAACTCCACCAAAAGAAACCAACCACCAAATGAAGATATGACCACAATGGTCCAAGCTTCCAAAAAAAGCCTGCATATCTTAGTGGATACTTGGTTGCACTGATGAAGCTTCACAAGGAGATGTGACTACATTGGTCACACTCCAGTTCTTTTATCATTCTTCTATCTTCTTTCCATATTCGATTGTGGATACAGTACGACCTGAAATTCGAAGGGAATACCCCCCTTCTTGAGGAAAGAGTAACTGGATGAGGAATCCATGGGAATGTATTATTGGGATGGGCGGTTTCTTCGCTTCTTCAAGCAAAAGAGCTAACACATTTCACACACTATACAAATTGAATTCAAGGTTGAAAAAGTTAGCGATATGGATAAATGGATCTAAGCTGTCTATTGAGGTGAACCCGAAAAAGAATTTATGGAACTTGAATGCTGTTGAGATAAAAAATCCATTTCCTAGTTAAGTCTCTGAGAAATGTTTGTTTAAGGACCAACCAAGCTCTCTCATTTGTCGTTTCTATTGATTTAGTTTAGGAAAACAAATTCATTCTAACTTTATTTCTCTTTCCTTATTTTTCAAATAAGTATTTGCTCAGGGATTAGCAAAGTTTAAGTATAGCGGGTCGATGAGTCCATGACTCATTAACACTAATGTTGCATTTTATCTTAGAACTCTTAACAAATATATGTAAATGTGCATTAAATTTCATCTTTTTTCAAAAGAATATCCACAAAAGAAAATGCATTTTTACGCATTAAAAACATGTAAATAAATAAAAGAATAAATAGAAAGAAAAGAAAAGAAGGCAGGCTGTAAATATGTACATATGTACAGTATGGAGAAGAGATACAAAATGGGATATCTATTCCATAGGGATAGGTCTCTTATATAGAGAGAAAACCCTAGAGAGTACAAGAGTAAAAATACATAAATACCCCTAAGGGGTTACGGAATCTGAAGGGTTAAAGGTTACAGAACCCGAAGGGCTAAGGGTTACGGAACCCGAAAGATTACAAACATAATTGTAATATAATAATTCTAACAATAATAATTCTAACACACCCCCTCAAGTTGGAGCATATCTGTCGATCATGACCAACTTGGATACTAAGTACATTAGGCACTTCCTTGGAAGAGCTTTTGTGAGGATGTCTGCAAGTTGTAGTTCAATGGAGATGTGTGGAGTGTTGTTCGTCCTTCTCGTACTACATCATGAATAAAATGGCAATAAACTTCAATGTGTTTTGTCCGCTCATGGAAAACTGGATTGGTGGTAATGTACGTGGCAGACTTGTTGTCGGAATATAAGGGTACAGGAGTGGACACTGGCATGCCAAGTTCTGTTAGGAAAGAAACAAGCCATGTGATCTCACATGTGGCCTGAGCCATTGCCCTGTATTCTGCTTCCGCACTGGATCTGGATACCACTGTCTACTTCTTGCTTCGTCAAGTGACAAGATTGTCCCCAACAAACATGGTGTATCCTGTAGTGGATCGGTGGTCCTCAGAAGAGCTATCATAGTGAGAATCTGTATAGGAGGATATATTAGTGTGTCCATTCACCCCATAGAAAAGTCCACATCTGGGAGATTCCTTCAAATATCGAAGGATCAAAAGAACATCTAGCCAGTGACTATAAAGAGGCTTCTCCATATGTTGACTGGCTCTGCTCATAGCATATGATATATATGGCCTAGTAACAATGAGATAGAGTAATTTTCCCACTAAGCTTCTGTATCGTATTGGATCCTCAAAAGGTGGATCAGTAAATACTGAATATTTTCTCACTTCTGTAGGGATGCCAGATGGCTTACATCCAAGAAGTTCTGCCTCAGTCAGAATATCATGGCAATACTTTCTCTGTGAAAGATGAAGCCCCTCTGTAGTGCGTATTACTTCGATGCCAAGAAAATAACGAAGTTGGCTGAGATCTTTCGTGATGAAGACCTTTTGGAGGAAGGCCTTGGTCTCATGAATACCATATATATAGTCTCCTGTGATAACCATATCATCAACATAGATAGTAAGGATGATCGTGCCAGTAGACCTTCGTTCAACAAATATAGAGTAGTCGGATGCTGTCCTCTGAAAACCAAGTGTGTTGATCTCCGTAGTGAGCCTGTCAAACCATGCCCTTGGGCTCTGCTTCAGGCCATAAATGGCCTTCCGTAGTTAACGTACATGCTCTCCCTCGACTACATACCCCGAAGGTTGTATCATGTAGACTCAAGATCACCATAAAGAAAGGCGTTCTTCACATCAAGTTGATAAATGGGCCAAGACTTGTTGGCAGCAACAGAGAGAATGGTATGTATCGACCCCATTCTGGAAACAGGTGATAAGGTCTCAAAATAATCAACTGCAAAGGTTTGTGTGAAACCTTTGGCAACAAGTATAGCTTTCAATCTGTCAATAGAACCATCAGGAGGTTGTTTAGTCGTGAAGACCCATCGACAAGCCACAAGACAAAATCTCGGGGGGCATGTCACAAGATCCCACGTGCCCTGGGAGGTAAGTGTATACATCTCCTCATCCATGGCCTGTCGCCAACCACGATCTTGAATTTCACTAAAATGATCTCTTGGGACAGTAATAGCATTCAGAGCATCTGCAAATCTCTTGTCACATCTAGATAAACTATCTGTAGAAGCAAATTGTGACATGGGGTGATATGTACATTTCCTTTTTTGCTTGCGTAGAGCTATAGAAATCTCCCCAGGTACATTCGGAGTAGCAGTGGTGGGAGCACTCGAAGTGTTCATTGAAGGTATAGAGGTACGCTGGCGAGTATAGACGATTGGTGGAGGAGGGAGGTCCAGAGGAATGTCACTCACAGTCTATGTGAAATAACTTGTTTGTTCAAAGAAGGTGACATTAGCAGATACATAGTATCGACGTCCAACATGATCATAGCAGCGATAGCCTTTCTGGGTATGATAATACCCAAGAAAGACACATTTGATGGCATGAGAGGACAATTTGTCAGTTGCATGAAAGTTATGAACAAATGCAATACAACCAAAAATCTGTAGTGGTATAGGAAAAGGAGACTCGGTTGGATAAAGTAAGGAAAATGGAGTTTCCCCTTTGAGAACAGATGAAGGAACATGGTTGATGAGATACACTGCAGTAAGGATAGCATCTCCCCAATATTGTCTAGGAACACTCATTTGACTAGGAAGAGATCTGGCAACATTTAGCAAGTGTGGGAGTTTTCTCCTCTCAGCTATACCTTTTTGTTGTGAGGTACATGGACATGATGTTTGGTGAGCAGTTCCGTGGGATGCAAAGAAAGAGTTCAAGTCATGTTGGGTTAACTCAAGATCATTGTCAGTACGAATGATCTGAACAATGCTAGAAAAGTAAGTTTTAACATATTAAAAGAAATTTCTGACAATTTGATTAATCTCTGATAGCTCCTTTATTAGATAGACCCAAGATTCGACTATAATCGTCAACGAAAACTATAAAATAGAGATGACAACTTAATGTGCAGATCAGACAAGGTCCCCAAACATCACAATGAACAAGATGAAAAGCAACAATACTACGAGACTGAGTACGGACAGGAAACGAAGTTCGATAGTGTTTCCCGAACTCACATGCCTCGCACTGAAAGGGCTTCATAGCAGAGAGTTTAGGAAACATCATGGAGATGGCCTTGGCAGAGGGATACCCAAGGCACAGATGCCATAGGAGTGGATCTTCAGAGATAGATGCAACACCAAAGAAATTGGAGTCTAAGGGTATGTCAAGGTAATATAGGTTGCCCTTCTCATGACCCCCACCAAAAATCTGCTCGTCCGAATGTCCTGAAAATAACAACAAGACTCATCAAATATCACACGACAATGAAGCTCAACATAAAGCTTGTGAACTGTCAGCAAGCTAAGAGGAAAATTAGGAGTACAGTGAACCCCTGAAAGTCGGAGCTTGGAAGAGAATTCCAAAGTTCCAACTGTAGTAATCTGTGATTGAGTCCCATTAGCGACTCGAACTGACTTCACAGAGCTAGATGGTATGGAAGAGGTGAGCAGACTGTTAGCAATGTGAGCCCCTGGCGAACCATTTCTACAATAAATGTTATTGTAATGAATAAATTATCAATGGAAGTTATTGATTATTTTTCACTCCCTTTCTGAGTTTAATGAATGAATGCACTATAGGGTCCCTCTGTACAATAAGGGTTATGTACCATGGCCAACTTGATGATCATACAACTGATGATTCATTGGATGGATCATAGAGGCTGATGCTTGGATGAATATCTAAGGAGTTAGATAGAGGACTCATCAAGCATCATCAAATGATCATTAAGTGATGATCTCCAGTCTGAGTAGGAGATGGCAATCCTATCTCATATGACTGATATCTGACTGACCTCTTGATGCAAGTCCTCTGCATGGGAATAGAGATTCAGAGGTGTCAGGTTAGTTAAGTCAATGGGTTGATTTGACGAGATCGAGATAACCGGACCTACGTTGAATACTGTCACAACATAGGCATGCATCCTCTGACTAGAGACAGATGTGTTGCTATATGTCTGAGTATGTACATTTGGCAGACCAATAGGTTGATGACCTAATCAAGGTCTATATACTGGCGAGCTGGTGTGCATGTAAGGACATATGAGTAATACGATCTCTCAAAGGGATCATACAGGTTCACTTGTGAACCGGGAGACATGAGCTCACTCATGAGGTATTGGGACTGAACAAATTCCATGCATGGTCGTCGTGATTTGGAAGCATGTCATGAATTTGAAGGTAAGATATATGCTTTATGAAAGCATATGATCTATACCAAATCCCAATGACCAAGATTGAGAAACTTGAATGATCTAACTCTGAAGATGACAGTGCAAAAGTGATCTTTATCTTCAGAATGATCATGAGTCTTCTAGTATGTAGGATGCACAGGTATTGGGAATACCTGAAGGGTGATTTGATCATATACGATTGTATAACCATGACGCTTCCATTCCAAGGGAGTGATGAAACAGGTTTGGATTTTAGTGACTCCTCTCATTAGAGAAGTGACCTAATCTTAGTCCATGAACTGGACATTAATCTGAATGAGATTCAGATGCAATGAGAAGATTAAGTCTACGGTCTTGATTTGATCAAGCATCAGTGGGAGGTCCATAGGATCTGGATTTGACATATGATCTCAACATCCAAGTCACTATACGTGGAACAATACAATCGCCATGTCCTTATCTCCAAGTATCTGAAGAGAAATAGCATTGTTCTTAAATGGTTAAGAACAATTCCATAAGATCTAAGCAAGGATAAGTTGATAATTAAATGTGATTTAATTATCATGATGTATGAGAAATTACCCAATATGATTAAATGTGATTTAATTATTATGGATAAGAATAATGTGGATAGTAATATCCAATTATTCATAATATGTTATAAATATGATTTATAATATATTAGAGAGAGTTAAATATAATTTATATTAGTAGATTAATTATTAATGTGTATTGGATACACATTGTCTAATTAATTGAAAATGTAAATTACATTTTGTTTTGGGTTGTGAATATGATTCACAATATTCCAATGTCAAGATTGTAATATTCCCAAAATTAATTGAGAATTATTTTTGGTGAATAAAGTACCAACAAATAATTGTTGGAAATTAAGTTAAGAGAAAAACAAGGAGATATGCAATCTCATGGTAATCCATGAAATTGCCCTCCCATTAGGAAAGGAGGGGTGGCACCAAATCCCTTGAGGGATTGGTGGCCGTCACCTCCCTCCAAAGGGGAAGGTGGCTCTCCATTGTTCTCTCTCTCCTTATTTGGTTGGTTTAATATGGTATTAATATATATTTTATTTATCAAATATATTTAATCAAAATTAAATCACAAATTGTTGGTTTTACCAACAACAATCTTGACCATTGGATTGACATAAATCAATCTCATCCATTGATTTTATATGTCCCATGGATTGAGATCCATGGATCCAAAAACCCTATAAATAGAGAGGCATACCATGCTCTCTCTTGACACATGCTATTGTAGCACATATTCTCTCTCTCTCTCTCATACTCGACAGCCCTCTCTCTCCCTCTCTTCTTGGTGGCCGTCCACCTTGGTGGGGATAATCGTCGACGCCCGCACCATCGTGCTGCCGCTGTTGGAAATGCGAGCCCACGGCGAGCCATTATGCAATAAATGTTATTGCACATATCATTCCCTGATCTGAAATGAAGAATGAATAATTTGTATAATAGGTCCCTTAGTACAATTAGGGTTATGTACCATGGCCATCTTAATAATCATACAACTGTTGATTCAACTATTGAATCAGGGAGGCTGGTGCTTGGATGAATATCTAAAGAGTTAGATTGAGGACTCATCAAGCACCGTCAAATGATTGTTAAGAGATGATCTCCAGCCTGAGTAGGAGATGGCAATCCTTATCTCTTTAGGCTGATATCGGACCGACCTCTTGATGCAGGTCCTCTGCATAGGAATAGGGATTCGGAGGTGTCAGATTAGTTAGGTCAAAGAGTTGACTTAACGAGATCGAGATAACCAAAGTCCTATATCGTATGTTGTCATGATATAGGCACGCATCCTCTGACCGGAGACAGATGTGTTGCTATATGTCTAAGTATGTACATTTGGCAGACCAATAGGTTGATGACCTAATCAAGGTCTATACACCGGCACACTGGTGTGCACATAAGGGCATATGAGTAATACGATCTCTCAAAGGGATCATACAGGTTCAGATACTGAATCGGAAGACATGAGCTCACTCATGAGATATTGGGAAGAATCAAATTCCATGCGCATGGTCGTCTCGCTTTGGAAGCTTGACTTAATTTGTAGGTTTGATATATACTTCTAGTATATGATCAAGACCTAGGTATGATATACGCTTTTGGAAAGTGTATGATCGATACCAACTCCCAATGATCGAATGAGAAACTTACTGATAAAACCATGAAGTAGACAGTATAAAGTTGATCCAATACTTCGGGTTTAGTCTGAGTCTTCCAGTATGCAGGATGTACAGGTATTGGGAATACCTGAGGGTGATTTGATCATAAACGATTGTATAACCATGACGCTTCCATTCCTAGGGAGTGATGAAACGGGTCTGGATTTTAGTGACTCCTCTCAGTAGAGAAGTGATCTGATCTTGGTCCAAGTGTTAGACATTGATCTGAATGTGATTCAGATACAATGAGAAGATTAGATTTACGGTCTTGATTTAATCAAGCATCTATGGGAGGCCCGCGATCTGGATTTGAGATATGATCTCAATATCCATGTCACTATACGTGGAACAATACAATCGCCCTGTCCTTATCTCCAAGTATCTGCGGAGAGATTGCATTATTCTTGAAGGGTTCAAGAATAATTCCATAAGATCTAAGCAATGAAGAAATGATGATTAAATGTGATTTAATCATCTTGATGTGTGAAGAAATTATCCAATTTAATTAAATGTGATTTAATTAATGTGGATAAGAATAATGTGGATAGAAATATCCAATTATTCGTAATATATTATAAATGTGATTTATAATGTATTAGAGAGAGCTAGCTATAATTTATATGTGTTGATTAATTATTATGTGTATTGGATACACATTGTGTAATTAATTAACAATATGAATTATATGTTGTTTTGGATTGTGAATATGATTCACAATTTTTTCCATGGCAAGAATGCAATATTCTCAAAGATAATTGTGAATTATTTTTGAAGAATAAAACCCAACAAAATTTGTTGCAAATTAATAGGAGAGAAATCCAAGGAGATATGCAATCTCATGGAAATCCATGAGATTGCTCTCCATTGGGAAACAAGTGGGCGGCGCCCAATTCCTATATGGAATGGGTGGTCGTCCCCTCTTGGTTGCACATGGAGATTTGATCTCCATGTGTATTCTCTCCTTATTTGTTGGGATGATTTAAGAATAAATTATATTTTATTTTGTCAAATATATTTTGACCTAAATTTGTTGCTTTTGACAACAACAATCTTGGCCATTGGATTGACACAAATCAATCTCACCCATTGATTTTATGTGTCCCATGGATTGAGATCCATGGATCCCAAAACCCTATAAATAGAGAGGCATACTATGCTCTCTAACAATAAGCAATATTGGAGCTCTCTCTCTCCCTCATTTCTTCATACACGCCAGCCCTCTCTCCCTCTCTTGTTGGTGGCCGTCCACCATACCCTAGAGGAGAGAACCGTCGTCGCCTTCGCCACCGCGCCGCCGCTTCGATGTTCTTCGGTTCTCCGTCTTCTTGGAGAGTTCCTCTCACAAAGGAGACGTTTGATCTCGTGCGACGAGATCAGGAGCAACCATGCTTGGATCATCTTCTTGGATTGCGAGGACAACGCGGTTCATCCCCGCGCTCGCAAGCGGTCTCGCCGACGATCGGACTTGAGACAGGAGGTCTCTTTCTTTAGAGACTCGATCAACCACACTTTAAGAGGTATTGCATTATACTTGTTGTGGTTATAGATGAAACGATCTGAGAATGGTTCTCGGATCATGTGGTTTCATCGAATAAAATTTTTTAAATTCCGCTGCACCGAACAACTAGTGCGGCTAGTCGTTCTTCGTCGTATCCGATACGACGATCACACTTCCGTGATGCGCTTGAGGATAATCCAATATCCTTCAAGTGGTATCAGAGCCAGGTCGACGGTTTCGAATATGATTCGAAAAACCGAGGACGACTTGGGTTCGTTAAGGTCGCGAAAGTTTTTTATCGCATTTGATTTCGCAGATCTGTTTAGTAAATAAATTTGGCACTGTTTAAATTGTTTAAACACGAATTTAATACTTGGATTTTGTTCCTCATTAAATAAGGAAACCATAGGAACTGAGTTTACGTAAATCGGATTTCGTATGCTCTAGATATGGTTGTTTTAATGAACATATATACACTGTTGCGGGAACTGTAGATCTGAACGTGATTAAAATGTTAATTACTGTTTAGAATTGCCTCGAAATGCGTGTAACATCACTTGGATTCTGTCCTAAATCAAATTAACAATCTATGAAAATTGATTTTGTCTAATTTGGATTTAATATGATTGAGATATGCTAATTTTAGTAAGTAGGGGTCACTGCTGAAATTACAGTCCTAATCTAGAACCAAGTGATTGTCAATTAGTGAAATTAATTGTTAATTTCGTGAAATAATAATGAAAAATATTTGTGAAATATTTGAAGATGATTATTTACATAATTGAATTGGCCTCAACCAATTAATTGATTAGATTTGATCTAAATCTTAATTGGAAACGCATTCATCAAACTTGATGTTTGATTGGTGTTTGTCATTAAATCATTTAGTGAAATTAAATTGTTTAATTTCCTCGAATAATTGTGCATAAATATTTGTGAAATATTTGATGATAATTATTCCCTTAAATGACATTGCCTTAACCAATAATTGATTAAGATCTGATCTAAATCATAATTGGAAACCACAATCTTTCAAACTTGATGCTTGAAAAGGATTTGGGAATTTGTCTAGCAAATTTCCTTATAATCAAAAATGTTTTGGTTATTACTATATGGTACAATTTCGGTTGAAGAACCGATGATCATCTCAAGTACAAATTAATCAATTTGGCATTATCCTTTCCCGAGGCGGATATGGTGCCTAGTCGGAGAGCATTGGGGTTGCGGGTTGCAACGTATGTGGTCCGTCCCACTCTCGTCGGTACTGGCCATGACAGCGGGTAGGGCCGGGATAATGTCCGAGGGATTAAGATGTATTTTTCTAATTATTAAAATTCGAATTAATACGTATTTTGAGATATTACCATATATGTATTCAAGTAAAATAATCAAGTTTGATTGATTGAATTGGATTGATAATTAATTTAATATGATTAAATTGATTATGTCTAATTGAAATACTCTAATATGATTAGAGCTAATAATTCCCTTGGAAGAATTAATTATGTGAATGTGATTCACGATAATTAATTAAAATTTGAATATGATATGGAGGATCACATAAGTGACATCCATGGTATCCCGTCAAGGCAGAGGGTTCCGTCGCCAGGGATTGCATGTGGGAGACGCCTGTCCGAAGTGACAGCTCCTGTATGCAAGCGCATCTGGAACGGGCTCGTCACTTCTCGAAAGAGTAAGGACGTATGCATAGTGACCCCAGTATCGGGTCCTCATATTATTGGGGCGATATTGGATTGCGCATAGCGAGTTGTATTCCTGTTGACGGTTGGTTCAATTAATGACGGGTCAACATTGCCTTAGGGGTGGTGGGCCCGGGTGCTAAAGACCAAATTGGGAGATGCAAGTTGGACTTGCAAGGCGGAATGTGTTCCCGCTTCTTTTTATCCGAGTTGTAGGTTCTCATATTATTGGGATGCAACAAAGATAAGGAAGGAGATCCCAGATCTTGCTTGAGATATAATGGTAAGTATATCTCTTACATTGAAAGTGATTAAGGGAATGAACTTTCAATGTTGACATGGCAAGACAACTTTGATATAAAAAATTCCTAAATCAAAGTAAAATATGTATATATAAATACATACATCTATGCAAATTTCTTATTTCAGATAATCCTTCATTAAAACCCACTCAATGATATACTCAATAGTAACCAGTGAAATATCTTGGATTGGACTCATGATCCATATATTGTACTTGCAATTGAACACATAATGTATGTGGTTGCAATATGCAAGTTTCCTCGTAATAATGAGGAATGACAATTAAATAGATAATAGGACTACAACCCTAGGATTTGTATGTCTCTATAGTTTTGATCTCATCGGATGTACTTTGGAAGTAACATGTCGATGATAATCGTAATTGTCATATAATCCTTATAAAATCAATGAAGATTTTCTGGCATACATATGTGCTCTTGACATTTAATCATGGATGACATGGTTCTCTGCATCATGTAGAATGGTAGCTCTATAAAGAGATGATGTATTCAAATTGTTTGAGTACCTACCTGAACCTATGTTTTAAGAGTTTAGATGGATGTAGATGATGAGTGTCATTATTCTACAATCTATACTCTAGTCATTCATGAAGCTTCATAATATTCATATTGTATGAATTTAATGAAGCATGTATAAATGTTGAAAAACTCTTACTTTGAATTCTTTTGAATTTAAAATAAGAGATCCTCTGTCTTGAGCAATGGTTGCTTATAGATAAAGGGAGCGCAATGGAAGCATGGGTTGGACCCAAGAAAGAAGGAAAGTCAAAGAGTTGACTGGACTTCTGTAACTTCCATATGACATCCAAAGAGTTGGATGAATGCCAATACTGCAATAAGTTGATGTGTTGATAGTATGACTATCAAGTCTGTCTAGAATCCTTAGAAAAGGACTCGGATGGAGCATCAGAATAATCTACATAAATCATTGATATTGACTTACTTATTGAATAAGATAAAGTCAAATAATTGTATCTCAATCTTCTGATGACATTTGCAATGGGTTGCATATGTTTTAGAAGACCAGAAAATTTGATCTTAAGGTTTATAGTTATCCACATGGACATTGATGTAATTATTGCAACAATCCCTGTTGGATTGATAGACTTGTTGATTTCAGTGGGAGAGCCCTTAGTCGTGGAGAATGTCTCTATGACCTAGATATAAGAATACACTCATTGTTTATTTCTAAATGTTGGAAATAAACATGAATTCTGAGATAGAACTATCATAAAGAGTTATGATGGATATATTTCAGATAGTAATCTAAAATCTGGTGGACTCCACTAAATTAGAAAAATTAATGAATGGTTCATTAATATTTCTAAATACTGAATTAAAAACCTTTATAAGATCAATAGGAGGATGAAGATCATTTGACAATGATCTAGCATCGAGCCTTGGACATTTGTCTATTGATTTGATCAATAGACTAGTAAGAGATGGAACTTTAGAATGTCTAAAATTTCAAAACTTACATACTTATGAATATTGTATTCAAAGTAAAATGTCCAATACACCCTTCTTTGGGAATGGTGTAAGATGCCGAGGTATTCAGGATCTCATACATATTGATGTATGCGGATCATCTATATCATAGTAAACATTGTGGATATGTGATATCTATTGATGATTATGTATGATATGAGATTTCTTCTCTTCATCTAAGAAACTTTTGAAATGTTCAAAGATTTCATTAATTTTGGTTTAGAACCAAAGTTTGAAGGAAGATAAAATGAATTTGATCTAATCTAGGTAGCAAGTACCTACTAGATAAATTCGAAGAATACCTTATGGAGATATGAATATCATTTCTATCTCAAACCTCCTAACACACCTTAACTCAAAAAAGTTATAGGTAGATACAATTGGATCATGTGTGACATGATCTTATCAATGTTGAATTTTAGCATAATTATCCCTTAGTTTCCAGGTATATATGTGTAGTAGAGACTACAATGTATATCCTTAATAAGGTTCCATGTATCTTGGAATCTAGCACTTGAAAGTGCTGCTTCATTAGGAAAATAAAGGATGGTATTGGATACCTACTTTATGACCTTGAGATTCTTAAAATATCTCATCTCCGAGAATGTGATTCTTAGAGGTTGAGACTCTTGAGAATCAAGATAAAAATGAAGTGTAGGAACTCATTTATAATGAGACTCCTGAAATTGGAAACTAAAAGGACAATTAAAGATGAAACATTAATACCTCTTCAAATGAGTTTGAGGATGGATTCCATGTGTTAGAGAAATCTGACAATGATCGAACTTCATGTGATGAAGCTTCTGAAGATCATAGCATGGATAGATGGATAGCAATAAAAGTCTAATGTAGACTTCATATACAAGTGTTGTATATGGACCCTCGAGGATCCACCTATATGGGTAAGACCTGTAAAGGTGTAAATGGATCTTCAAGAGACAGGGAACCTGATGGGAAGGTAGAGATCTTCGAAGCACGGTTTGTAGCCATGAGCTACACACTGAAAGAGAAGATATTGCTTGCAATGAGACTTGCTCTTCGGTGACCATGCTTAAAACCGTCAGAATATTGCTAACCTTAGCTACACAACTTGACTATTGCATCTTCAAGATGTAAGTCAATATTGCATTCCTCTACGAATGCCTCTTTGAGGATATTCATATGAAGTAGCCCCAGGGCTTCATGGTTGAGGAAAGCAAGGTGTGCAAGCTAAGGAATCCATCTATGGACTCAAATAAGATTCTTGAAGTTGGATCATAAGATTTGATGAAATTATAAATGTTATGATTTCAGATAGAATCTTGATGAACCATATGAAGCTTAGTGGGAGTGCTTTTGTGTTCATCGTGCTAAATGTAGATGATATCCTAATCATTTAAAAATGATATAAGGATAATAATTAGTGTTTTATAATCTGGTTGTTCCATAACTTGAAATATGATTTCAAAGATGCCTCTCAGATCTTAGTTCTGAAGTAGTTAGGAAGCAAAGAGAAGAGGATAATGGGACTGTCACATTTATAGTACATCTTGGACATATTCCATTTTATGGAAAATTCCAGTAATGGCTTCCATCCCTTAAGATATGGTACTGACCTATCTAAAGGGATAGCACCTCAAAGAGTTGAGGAAGTGAATGTTAGAACTACTTGCCTTTGGGCATCAGTTCTGAGAAGCCGGATGTATGCTAGAGGTGTACAAAAAAAACCAGATGGCTGCCATGCAGTGGGAGTAGTAAACTGTTACTAGTCCTACTAAGGAAATAAAACACTTGGTTGCAGTAACAACAAAATCTTCATAGATGACAAGATTTTTTGAGATAGTGATCTCAAAGTCTTATCTTCAAAAGTTTAAGACTTTATAGATAGTGATCTAAAGGTCTTAACTAAAGATACCTTAGGAGATAGAGATCTCGAGAAATAAGGATATTCTTATCAGGATTATGGAAATACTGGTTATGATAATTGTTAAGCTGTAGTGTCAAGGACACTATAACTAACAAGATTGAGTATTAGTTGCATAAGATGCAACATTCGCATTGGATGCGAGCACTGTTACTGGGGATATGCAAGTGCCGTAAAAGGACTTGGCGTAGTCTCGCGGGAACATAGTGACTGATCAGCTTACCTAGCTATTTTCTAAATAGCCTATGATTGTCACATGAGTGCGGGTTTAAATGATTAGCCCATTAATGGCTCTTTGGGCTAGTGGGAGATTGTTGGAAATGCGAGCCCACGGCGAGCCATTATGCAATAAATGTTATTGCACATATCATTCCCTGATCTGAAATGAAGAATGAATAATTTGTATAATAGGTCCCTTAGTACAATTAGGGTTATGTGCCATGGCCATCTTAATAATCATACAGCTGTTGATTCAACTATTGAATCATAGAGGCTGGTGCTTGGATGAATATCTAAAGAGTTAGATTGAGGACTCATCAAGCACCGTCAAATGATTGTTAAGAGATGATCTCCAACCTGAGTAGGAGATGGCAATCCTTATCTCTTTAGGATGATATCTGACCGACCTCTTGATGCAGGTCCTCTGCATAGGAATAGGGATTCGGAGGTGTCAGATTAGTTAGGTCAAAGAGTTGACTTAACGAGATCGAGATAACCAAAGTCCTATATCGTATGCTGTCATGATATAGGCACGCATCCTCTGACCGGAGACAGATGTGTTGCTATATGTCTAAGTATGTACATTTAGCAGACCAATAGGTTGATGACCTAATCAAGGTCTATACACCGGCGCGCTGGTGTGCACATAAGGGCATATGAGTAATACGATCTCTCAAAGGGATCATACAGGTTCAGATACTGAATCGGAAGACATGAGCTCACTCATGAGATATTGGGAAGAATCAAATTCCATGCGCATGGTCGTCTCGCTTTGGAAGCTTGACTGAATTTGTAGGTTTGATATATACTTCTAGTATATGATCAAGACCTAGGTATGATATACGCTTTTGGAAAGTGTATGATCGATACCAACTCCCAATGATCGAATGAGAAACTTACTGATAAAACCATGAAGTAGACAGTATAAAGTTGATCCAATACTTCGGGTTTAGTCTGAGTCTTCCAGTATGCAGGATGTACAGGTATTGGGAATACCTGAGGGTGATTTGATCATAAACGATTGTATAACCATGACGCTTCCATTCCTAGGAAGTGATGAAACGGGTCTGGATTTTAGTGACTCCTCTCAGTAGAGAAGTGATCTGATCTTGGTCCAAGTGTTGGACATTGATCTGAATGTGATTCAGATACAATGAGAAGATTAGATTTACGGTCTTGATTTAATCAAGCATCTATGGGAGGCCCGCGATCTGGATTTGAGATATGATCTCAATATCCATGTCACTATACGTGGAACAATACAATCGTCATGTCCTTATCTCCAAGTATCTGCGGAGAGATTGCATTATTCTTGAAGGGTTCAAGAATAATTCCATAAGATCTAAGCAATGAAGAAATGATGATTAAATGTGATTTAATCATCTTGATGTGTGAAGAAATTATCCAATTTAATTAAATGTGATTTAATTAATGTGGATAAGAATAATGTGGATAGAAATATCCAATTATTCGTAATATATTATAAATGTGATTTATAATGTATTAGAGAGAGCTAATTATAATTTATATGTGTTGATTAATTATTATGTGTATTGGATACACATTGTGTAATTAATTAACAATATGAATTATATGTTGTTTTGGATTGTGAATATGATTCACAATTTTTTCCATGGCAAGAATGCAATATTCTCAAAGATAATTGTGAATTATTTTTGAAGAATAAAACCCAACAAAATTTGTTGCAAATTAATAGGAGAGAAATCCAAGGAGATATGCAATCTCATGGAAATCCATGAGATTGCTCTCCATTGGGAAACAAGTGGGCGGCACCCAATTCCTATATGGAATGGGTGGCCGTCCCCTCTTGGTTGCACATGGAGATTTGATCTCCATGTGTATTCTCTCCTTATTTGTTGGGATGATTTAGGAATAAATTATATTTGATTTTGTCAAATATATTTTGACCTAAATTTGTTGCTTTTGACAACAACAATCTTGGCCATTGGATTGACACAAATCAATCTCACCCATTGATTTTATGTGTCCCATGGATTGAGATCCATGGATCCCAAAACCCTATAAATAGAGAGGCATACTATGCTCTCTAACAATAAGCAATATTGGAGCTCTCTCTCTCCCTCATTTCTTCATACACGCAAGCCCTCTCTCCCTCTCTTGTTGGTGGCCGTCCACCATACCCTAGAGGAGAGAACCGTCGTCGCCTTCGCCACCGCGCCGCCGCTTCGACGTTCTTCGGTTCTCCGTCTTCTTGGAGAGTTCCTCTCACGAAGGAGACGTTTGATCTCGTGCGACGAGATCAGGAGCAACCATGCTTGGATCATCTTCTTGGATTGCGAGGACAACGCGGTTCATCCTCGCGCTCGCAAGCGGTCTCGCCGACGATCGGACTTGAGACAGGAGGTCTCTTTCTTTAGAGACTCGATCAACCACGCTTCAAGAGGTATTGCATTATACTTGTTGTGGTTATAGATGAAACGATCTGAGAATGGTTCTCGGATCATGTGGTTTCATCGAATAAAATTTTTAAATTCCGCTGCACCGACCAACTAGTGCGACTAGTCGTTCTTCGTCGTATCCGATACGACGATCACGCTTCCGTGATGCGCTTGAGGATAATCCAATATCCTTCAGCCGCTTCGATGCTCTGCGGTTCTTCATCTTCTTGGAGTGCTTCACTCATGAAGGAGACGTTTGATCTCGTGCGACGAGATCAAGAGCTACCGTGCTTGGATCATCTTGGATTGCGAGGACACCGCGACTCATCTCCGTGCTCGCAAGCCGTTACTCCGACGATCGGACTTGAGACAGGAGGTATCTTTTCGTAGAGACTTGATCAACCACGCTTCAAGAGGTATTGCATTATACTTGCTGTGGTTATAGATGAAACGATTTGAGAATGATTCTCGGATCATGTGGTTTCATCGGATTAAAATTTTTTAAATTCCGTTGCACCGAACAACTAGTACGACTAGTCGTTCTTTGTCGTATCCAATACGACGATCACGCTTCCGTGATGCGCTTGAGGATTTCTCCATATCCATCAAGTGGTATCAGAGCCTTAGGTCGACGGTTTCGAATATGATTCGAAAAACCGAGGACGACTTGGGTTCGTTTAGGTCGCGAAAGTTTTCATCGCATTTGATTTCGCAGATCTGGTTAGTAGATAAATTCGGCACTGTTTAAATTGTTTAAACACGAATTTAATACTTGATTTTTGTTCCCCATTAAATAAGGAAACCATAGGAACTGAGTTTGCATAAATCGGAGATTTCATATGCTCTAGTTATGGTTGTTTTAATGAACATGTATGCACTGTTGCGGGAACAGTAGATTTTAACATGATTAAAGAGTTAATTGCTGTTATCATCTGCCTAGAAATGCGTGCAACTCCATTAAGTTCTGTTCTAAATCAAGTTAGCAATCTATGAAAATTGAGTTTGCTTAATTTGGATTTAAATTGATTGAGATATGTTAATTTTAGTGAGTAGGGGTCCTTACTGAAATTACATTCCTAATCTAGAACCAAGTGATTGTCAATTAGTGAAATTAATTGTTAATTTCATGAAATAATCTTGAAAAATATTTGTGAAATATTGAAACTTGATTATTTGCCTAATTGACTTGACCCCAACCAATTAATTGATTATATTTGATATAAATCATAATTGGAAACCACAATCTTCAAACTTGATGCTTGAATAGGATTTGGGAATTTGTCTAGCAAATTTCCTTATAATCAAAAATGTGTTGATTATTACTATATGGTACAATTTCGGTTGAAAAACCGATGATCATCTCAAGTACAAATTAATCAATTTGGCATTATCCTTCCCGAGGCGGATATGGTGCCTAGTCGGAGAGCATTGGGGTTGCGGGTTGCAACGTATGTGGTCCGTCCCACTCTCGTCGATACTGGCCATGACAGCGGGTAGGGCCGGGATAATGTCCGAAGGATTAAGATGTATTTTTTCTAATTATTAAAATTCGAATTAATACAAATTTAGAGATATTACCATATATATATTCAAGTAAAATAATCAAGTTTGATTGATTGAATTGGATTGATAATTAATTTAATATGATTAAATCGATTATGTCCAATTGAAATACTCTAATATGATTAGAGCTAATAATTCCCTTGGAAGAATTAATTATGTGAATGTGATTCAAGATAATTAATTAAAATTTGAATATGAGGTGGAGGATCACATAAGTGACATCCATGGTCTCCCGTCATGGCGAAGAGTTTCGTCGCCAGGGATTGCATGTGGGAGACGCCTGTCCGAAGTGACAGCTCCTGTGTGCAAGCGCATCTGGATCGGGCTCTTTTCTTCTCGAAAGAGTATGGCCATATGCGTAGTGACCCCAATATCGGATCCTCATATTATTGGGGCGATATTGGATTGCGCATAGAGAGTACTATTCCTGTTGACGGTTGGTTCAATTAACATTGGGTCAACATCGCCTTAGGGGTGGTGGGCTCGGGTGTTAAAGACCGAATTGTGAAATGCAAGTTGGACTTGCAAAGCGGAATGTGTTCCCGCTTCTCTTTATAGAAGTCGCAGATTCTCATATTATTGGGATGTGACAATGATAAAGAGGAGATCCCAATTCTTGCTAGAGGTATAGCGGTAAGTATACCTCTTACTTTGAAAGTGATTAAAGGGAATGAACTTTCAAAGTCGACAATGCAAGAATAATTTGATTTAAAATACCTTAATCAAATTTTGAATATATTTTTATATTCTAATATAGTGCATTCTTAATTTCAGAAAATGAAGTCTTTGAACCCACTTAGTAGGCTTCTAGAGGTCAACCAATTGACCGGCCCAAATTACTCGGATTGGATCCGTAATTTGGAGCTTGTTCTCTCTGCTGAGCGCATAAGTTATGTGCTCTCCGAGGAGAAGCATGAGAACTCTAAGTCCAAGGAAGAAAAAGCATTTAATGACAAGTATGATGAAGATCATGTCTTGCCTAGGTGCTATATCCTAGGTTCTCTCTCCAATGTTCTGCAGAAGCAACATGTGGAGATGAGTACCTGTCAGGAAATAATGCAGAATCTTAAGGATATGTTTGGTGACATTAACCGCACTCAGCGGTACAATGTTATGAAAGACCTCATTTGTTGTAGAATGCAGGAAGGGACTTCGATCTGTGAACATGTACTCAAAAAGTTTGGGTACTTGTCGGAGCTGGAGACTCTTGGGGCAACGACGGATGCAGACATGCAAGCTGACTTCATTCTGCTGTCATTGCCCAAGTCTTTCAATAACTTTGTAGTGTCATTCCACATGAACAAGCTGGAATTGACAAGTGTTGCTCTCCTTGCTGCATTAAAGTCTGCAAAAGACGTAATGAAGAAGGATGGTCCCTCTGGCAGTGCAATGGTTGCACAAGTCAAAGGGAAGCGCGGTCGGAAGCATAGTTCTCGGAAGGGCCCGACCCAGAAGAGAAAGAAGAAGGGAAAAAGTGTTGGCTCCTCTTTCAATGCATCCACTCTCATGACGTCGAAGAAAACCGACGTCTGTCACCACTATAAGAAGCCGGGGCACTGGAAGCGTAACTGCCCAGATTACCTGAAGTCCTCAGACAAAGGTAAAGCCCCTGCAGGTATGAGTTCTACTTTCATCATTGAAACTAGCTTTCTCGTCGGATGAGAAGGAAGTTGGGTTGTAGATTCTGGTGCTTCTGTTCATGTATGCAATTTGTTGCATTTGTTTCAGGAAACTAGGAATCTTGAGGAAGGGGAGATAGTCATCCAGATGGGATCTGATGCAAGTGTTGCAGCAGTAGCCGTCGGGACTTGTAGACTATCATTATCTAGTGAAAGAGTCCTTATACTTAAAGAATGTCTTTATGTACCCGAAGTCAGAAGGAACTTGATATCTGTATCTAAGCTTGTTAGAAGCGGATATTCTTTCCTTTTTTGTAATAAATTAGTCATAAGTTGTTATGATAAATATATTGCGGATGGTGTTTTGACTTCTGGTGGACTCTATGAATTGTGCATTGATAAATTTATTATGAATGTGACAACCACTAATAAAAACCCTAAAGATCCAGAGAGGATAAAAATATCTCAAATGAGATATGGCATCAAAGGCTCGGTCATTTATCTGTTGATAGGATCAATAGATTGATAAAGGATGGACCTCTAGATTTTCTACAAGTTCAACCTTTGCCCACTTGCAAACATTGCATACAGGGTAAAATGACTAGGACGCCTTTCCATAACAAGGTTACAAGATGCGAAGGTATTATTGACCTAATACATACCGATGTATGTGGTCCCTTCAGTACCGCGACTCGAAATGGATATCGATATTATTTGACGTTTATTGATGACCATTCGCGATACGGGTTTATCTTCCTACTACGTCATAAGTCTGAAACCTTTGAAAAGTTCAAAGAATTCAAGGCTTTGGTTGAGAACCAAACCGATAGGAAGATTAAACGGATTCGATCCGATCGAGGTGGCGAGTACCTGTCAGATGAATTCAAGGAATACCTTAAGGAGAATGGAATTGTTTCCAATCTCACTCCTCCTGGAACTCCCCAACTAAATGGTGTTGCTGAAAGACGCAACAGGACCATCATGGACATGGTCCGTTCAATGATGAATAAAGCAAATTTACCTCTTAGTTTCTGGGGATATGCAGTAGAGACTGCAATATATATCCTGAATAAGATTCCTAGCAAATCCGTGCCTAAGACTCCTCATGAGCTATGGTATGGAACCAAACCTAGTGTTAATCACTTGAGGGTTTGGGGTTGCTTGGTCTATGCGAAGAACGTGGACGCAAGTAAGCTAGAATCTCGCTCTCGTGAGTGTTACTTCATTGGGTATGTTAAAGATGGTATTGGATACCAGCTTTATGACCCTGAGACCCAAAAGGTTTTTGTTTCTAGAGATGTGAAGTTTCTGGAGAATGATTTCCTTAAAAGTCAAGACAATAATGAAGTAGAGGAATTCATTGAATCCCCTGAGGATTCTGAGCTTCCTAGACCAGAAATGGAAGAGATAAATAAAGATGAAACACCCATACCTCTTCGAAGGAGTTCGAGGGTAGTTGAACCACCTGAAAGGTATGGATTCCATGTGTCAGGTGAAACTGACATTGATCCTACTTCATTTGATGAATCACTCGCGGATCAAGACATGGATAGATGGATGCTAGCAATGAAGTCAGAAATTGACTCCATGCATAAGAATGGTGTATGGACCCTAGAGGATCCACCTAAAGGGGTAAAACCCATTGGGTGTAAATGGATCTTCAAGAGAAAGAGGGGACCTGATGGGAAAGTAGAGACTTTCAAGGCACGGCTCGTAGCCAAGGGCTACACACAGAGAGAAGGCATCGACTACGATGAGACATTCTCTCCTGTGGCTATGCTTAAATCCATCAGGGCATTGTTGGCTATAGCTGCATATCTTGACTACGACATCTGGCAGATGGACGTCAAGACGGCTTTCCTCAATGGATACCTCGAGGAGGATATCTACATGGAGCAGCCCCAGGGCTTCATGACTGAGGATGGTAAAGTATGCAAGCTGAAGAAATCCATCTATGGGCTCAGGCAAGCTTCTCGTAGTTGGAACATCAGATTTGACGAAACCATAAAGAGTTATGATTTTGTGCAGAATCCTGATGAACCTTGTGTATACAAGAAGCTTAGTGGGAGCGCCATTGTGTTCATCGTGCTTTATGTAGATGACATCCTTATCATTGGGAATGATACTGGGATGATGACCAGTGTAAAGATTTGGCTGTCCCATACCTTTGCGATGAAAGATCTTGGAGAAGCCTCTTATATCTTAGACCTGAAGCTGTTCAGAAACCGAGAAAAGAGGATTTTGGGATTGTCACAACATGGATACATTAAGAAGATTCTTGAACAATTCCGCATGGATAGTTATAAAAAAGGATTCCTACCCTTAAGACATGGTATCCACCTGTCTAAAGGAATGGCTCCTCAAACTGTTGAGGAAAAGAAAGCCATGGCTGGATGTCCTTATGCATTAGCCGCAGGAAGCTTAATGTATGCCATGATGTGTACTAGGCCAGATATCTGCCATGCAGTGGGAGTGGTAAGTCATTACCAATCCTGCTATGGAGAACAACACTGGAATGCAGTAAAGAACATATTCAAATATCTAAGACGGACACAAGATTACATCTTGGTCTATGGAGATGGCGATCCAAGTCTTGGGATATACAGATTCTGACTTCTAATCGGATGTAGATGATCGAAAGTCGACATCGGGATTCGTGTTCTTGTTGAATGGTGGTGCTGTGAGCTGGAGAAGCAAGAAGCAGGACACTACTGCAGATTCAACAACAGAAGCCGAATACATTGCCGCATCGGATGCTGCAAAGGAGGCGGTGTGGTTGCGCAAGTTCGTGCTGGAGATTGACGTAGTTTCCTCTAATACTCCCATACCGTTACTCTGCGATAACACGGGAGCCATTGCCCAGGCAAAGGAACCCAGATGGCATCAAAAGAGCAAGCACATGGAAAGGAAATACCACATCATTCGGGAGATACAAAAGCGTGGTGACATCATCATCACCAAGGTGGCCTCTGCCGATAACGTTGCTGATCCTCTTACCAAACCTCTGACACAGAAGGTTTTCGACCAGCATGTAATGAGTATGTGTTTAAAGATTGTACCTGAATGGTTCTGAGGGCTAGTGGGAGATTGTTAGCAATGTGAGCCCCGGGCGAACCATTTCTACAATAAATGTTATTGTAATGAATAAATTATCAATGGAAGTTATTAATTATTTTTCACTCCCTTTCTGAGTTTAATGAATGAATGCACTATAGGGTCCCTCTATACAATAAGGGTTATGTACCACGGCCAACTTGATGATCATACAGTTGATGATTCATTGGATGGATCATAGAGGCTGATGCTTGGATGAATATCTAAGGAGTTAGATAGAGGACTCATCAAGCATCATCAAATGATCATTAAGTGATGATCTCCAGTCTGAGTAGGAGATGGCAATCCTATCTCATATGACTGATATCTGACTGACCTCTTGATGCAAGTCCTCTGCATGGGAATAGTGATTCAGAGGTGTCAGGTTAGTTAAGTCAATGGGTTGATTTGACGAGATCAAGATAATCAAAGACCTACATTGAATACTGTCACAACATAGGAATGCATCCTCTGACTAGAGACATATGTGTTGCTATATGTCTGAGTATGTACATTTGGCAGACCAATAGGTTGATGACCTAATCAAGGTCTATATACCGACAAGCTGGTGTGCATGTAAGGACATATGAGTAATACGATCTCTCAAAGGGATCATACAGGTTCACTTGTGAACCGGGAGACATGAGCTCACTTATGAGGTATTGGGACTGAACAAATTCCATGCATGGTCGTCGTGCTTTGGAAGCATGACATGAATTTGAAGGTAAGATATGTGAAACCCCGTATTTTGTTTTTCCTAAATTCTGGAGTATTTTTAAACTCCAAAAATTCAAATAATCACGCCATTACGTAGGTCTCGTCGAGATCTTTCCAACGAGCCCAAGAACAACCAATTCCGATATTCCTACCTCAAGTTATCGATGTTTTAAGTATAATGGTTGGCACCCATATATGGATCCGAACCATATCCGAATTTTCACCCAATTGCACATCTCCCTCTATAAATAGAAGGTGATAGGCTACCTTCTCCAAAACCCTAGCCACCACCATCCTCCCCTCTCTTTAGAGCATCACCATCTTGGTCGGTGTAGTCATCGGAGGGCCGCCGTCGACATCGGAGAAAGAGCTCCGATCGAAGATCCGCGACCACCATCACGTAGGGAAGCTCGAGGTCACCTTCGTACACGCATTCGCTCTACAATCGAGCGACGAAAATATCGTTGCACGTGAAAGGAGATCCCGAGGGAACATCCTCGGAGGTAACGAAAATACCCCCTCTTGTTGTTGGTTTCCACGTACTTTTGTTCCCATGGGCTTGAAGATGCCTAGAGACTTGGTTATCTTCAAACCATGAATCATACCCTCCTTACTATTGGATTCATATCCTTTTGTTGGAAAATCTTTAGAACTATAGTTCCCTTGGATGAACAATACGTGTGATCGAGAGTTTTCATTTCTAGACTGATACATGTCATGAATTATGCAACCGGATAGAGCTAATGGTCCAATTTTTTGATAATGGGTTTTGGTAAATTCTAGATTCATTGAATCGACAATTTTGTTTACCTTCTCTATCACTAAATAGGTCATCATACAATTGTTTAATATTTATGTTTTAGTCATATTCATCTTGTGTCAATGACGTACATACAAACTATTATTAGGATTTGTTTCCTGGCCATCCATGATTGAAAACCCACGTTAGTTACATTACTTGCCAATTCGATTCTCAAACCAAGTTCCAATTTCCGAATGGTGAATCTGGAGTGGAGATTATATGCTAATAAAACTTGTCCATGTTAAGGGTTAAAAAAAGAAATGTAATGAGGTACAAGCCATGAAAAGTGGAATCTTAATTGCGTTTTAATAGTGGTGTTATGATATACATATAATTACATATTAAATGTTGAGTGGCTCCTCATGAAAAAGGAATGGAGTATGTTGGATTCATTTTCTGCAACGGTTAATATCTGTAGAGAATAGTCATAATTTCGTGGGCTTTATATCAAAAGAAAACGATTCCTCTGTGATATTTACACGTAATATTAAGTTGGCCTTGGTCTAGTAAGAGATAAACATTAATTAATTGGTTAATACGTTTAATCAGTTTATGATACTTTCTCCAAATTTAACGTATCTTGTTTTCTTGTTCGTTTTAAAAGTCAACTTGAATTATCACATGAAGACTCTCTACACACAATACAATAAAATATCAAGATTTGGGGTTATCTTACCTTAATGGCCTGATCATATGAATCATTCCCCTTACTATGCGACAATTGACTTTCACATATTAGCTATAAATAAGTTCTCCAAATATCTCATATCATATATTCATAATATTTCATTTTGCTTATAACAGGCATCCAATGAATGTATTTAGAAGTAATCGTGTTATACCAATTGGAACCTTATAATCTTATGTATATCATCCTATAAATGATTTTGTCTAAAATATTCGTTGTAGGAAAAATCACTATTAGACGTAAATTATCTCTACCTACATTTTCTTTCCAGGGGATCTCTGGCAAATCAATTGTAGAATAATAATGGGTTTAACATATAGCATTAGTTCCCTGCTAGTATGGAAAAGTTAAGGTCGAGTCATGAATACATATGGTAAAGTACAATCCAATCGAATAAATATTTTTCAGGTGATTACCAGACATATTGTCGTGGGAGTGATATTGTTATTATTGTTCTATGTGTGAGATATTGCATTGAACGAGTAGATGGAGTTGAATGCCACAAGGGATTGGGCATGCACCCTTGGGCCCCGGATAGATGCCACGAAGGTCGCGACCCCAACGGACGAGTTGGGTGACGCGTTGCACCTAACAACCCGGTAGTGTCCGGAGTCGCTAGACGGACTAGGCAGGTGGCGCGGTTGGCGTTCTTGGTTTATCACTTATACACAATATTAAGACTCGGAGTAGAATTTGGTGTGGCCACATCAAATTCTATTTTGAGTAATACTATTGTGAGAGGTGTTCCGGGATATGGTTTGAAGTTGGGGAATTTGAAGTTGAAATACTTGGAGGTTTATCCAAGATGACAAACAAGTTCCCGCGTAGCGGAGGCCTGCGAGTCGCGTACTTGCGTGTGCTAAAATAATACGAGAAAGAATAAATAATTTATGATCGGATGCCAGATATTGTATATCATTGTGAACTCTAACAAACTTATCAAAATATCAATGATCATTATGGTAGAACTTAAACGATATTTTTTTATAAAATCAATGTGATCGAATGTGATTTTAAATGACTTGACGTCTTCCTGAATTGTTTCAATACATGCATATTCCATTAAATAAAATTGGGTATACATTCTTTTCTTACCCCTACTTTAGTCGCTATAATATTTGTCTCGTTACTGGGCAATTGCTCATAACGTTACTCTCGTGTGAACCCAACAGGTGTACCTGAGAAACAACCGCCTCAGTAGCGCTCTTTGAGGAGATCAGACTTCTCTTCGTCATATTCGCATCAGGCACGGTGCGTCCTGCTTAGAGCAATTTATTTACTTCCGCTTTATTTTATGTTATTCTGAGAAACTTTGTAGTGAGATATGTGGAGAGTTTTTCTACAAAGTTTGAGATTTTCTGATGTATCTCATATCATGGATATGGACTTGATGAGTATTGATCAGAATGGATGTTGCATTTTTATTTCCAATTCATATTATTCTCATGTGGTTATTTATATTTCAAATGTTAATCTAATGTGCATAAGACGGTTTGCTGAGTATTCTAGATCATGGGCGTATTTGGACCGTAGGTCCGACGCTCCCGTCTCGTCGGTTTCAGTAGCGGGAGGGGCGAGGCGTCACTGATGGTATCAGAGCCCGATACTCCATTCCCTCTTTTGTATATTAGATTATAAGTGTGATTTGAATTATAAATACAATGATAAACATTTTGACCTTGTCATTGATTTAAGAAGAATAATATAAGTTATACTCAATGTGTCCATTGTCTCTCTAAAAAAATCTGATATAATGATTCTCGCAGGGAATCATGCCGCCTCGTGTTGACCCTGATGTTGCACAACAGTTGGCCTTAATAGTCCAGGCTGTACGGGTTATACAACGACGTCAGGAGGTATTGGAGCAAAGACTCCTCCAGCAGGATGACTCCTCATATCATCCCTCTCATGAGGAGGAGGACAGTGTTCACCCTTCGGTGTCTCTGGACCCAGAAGGATCAGAGGACCTAGAGGCGTTACAAAAACATCAGACGACCTACGCAGCATATCAGAGGTCTAAGGTGCCACAATTCTTTGGCACCGGCATGCCAGATGAGGCTGAACTGTGGATGGATCACGTATCCAAGGTTTTGCGGATGATCCATGCTCCTGAAGAGTCTTGGCTTACATTCATGGAATTTTCACTAGCAGGTTATGCTGAACGTCAGTGGTACGCCACCAAGGAACATCTGGAGGATCCCATAACATGGAAAATATTTCTTGACGAGTTCCGTAGCCAGTTCTACCCAGACCACTGGGTTGAGGATCAGAGGAGGTTATTTGCTGAGCTGAAGCAGGGGTCAATGAAGACCCAAGAATACCTCATTCGCTACACTGAACTCTCCCGCCACTCACCAACGACTACTTCTTTTCCTGAGGAGAATTTACAGAAATTTATCCGGGGATTACGTGACGATGTGCAATACCAGCTATCTGCATTGGATTCTACTTCCATCAAGGAGGTAGCTGCTAAAGCTACCAAGATGGAGGCAACTCAGATTCGACTTCAGGGGAGTCCATCACACTCCCCACCACCTCAGTCCGGAAGACCTGCTCGCCAAGATTTCCATAGAGCTCGTAGAGAGCGTCGTTTCCACCCAGTGGCTACTACTCCTACCGTTAGCAGATTTGCCCCTACACCTTCTTTGGGGTAGGGTTTGGTGAGTCGTGGTACTACTTCCTTCCGCTCTACGACACACTCGCAAAGCCGCAAGACAGGAGGTGCTAGCCTTATCTCGGGAGGCTCCTTCTCTCAGCCAGGAGATCGTAGATGTTTCCACTGCCAACAGCCGGGCCATTTCAAGGCCAAGTGTCCTTTACTTGCCAGCATCTCAGGTGGCCACCCACCAAGTATACGACCAACTTTCTCATCTGCACTGTCACATGGATCAGCTTCTCGTCGTGGAGGTCGAGACTTTCAACGTCCTCCACCACGACCAACTTTCAGTGCTGCAGGTTCTACCGCTCCATCACACCCGTAGGGACAATTGAATGCAATCACACAGGAGCAGGCCCGTGCCTCAGGAGCTGTAGTGCGAGGTATGATTTCAGTGCATGGTATATCCTTACATGCTTTGTTTGATTCGGGAGATACACACTCTTTTCTTGCACATCGATTAGTGTCCAAGTTAGATAAAGAGTCAGTCTGTGTTCCATCTCCTTACTACATCAAGGGCCCAGGGGGCCAATTATTCATAGTGCGACAAGCAGTGGAGAATGTAGCAGTGCAAATCGGCGGACACATATTGCCCGCATATCTTTTACTCATTCAGTTAGAAGATTTCGATGTCATCTTAGGTATGGATTGGCTCAAACAATATCACGCATGCCTTAATTGCTTCGAGAATACGATTGTGTTCTGTCTCCCAGGCATACCTACCTTTCAGTTTGATGGACGTACCTCAGATAATGAGATCTTGTATGTATCGGCATTGAAGGCCCAACACATGCTCGATCAGGATTGCATAGGTTTTCTCGCCCATGTTGTGGAATTACCCGTCGAGGATCGTATGATTGAAGATGTAAAAATTGTGCGAGATTTTCCTGATGTATTCCCAGAGGAATTACCTGGACTACCGCCAGAGAGGGAGATCGAGTTCGAGATTACTTTGATACCCGACACACAACCGATCTCCATTCCTCCATACAGAATGGCACCAGCCGAACTCAAGGAACTCAAAGTACAACTGTAGGAGTTATTGGAAAAGGGATTTATACGTCCCAGTACATCACCTTGGGGAGCACCGGTCCTCTTCGTAAAGAAGAAGGATGGGTCTATGCGCTTGTGCATCGATTACAGGCAATTGAATAAAAGGACGGTAAAGAACCGTTACCCACTCCCACGAATAGATGATCTTTTCGATCAGTTGCAAGGTGCAGCGGTGTTCTCAAATATTGACCTACGATCGAGTTATCATCAATTGAGAATTAAGGACACATATGTGCTTAAATCTGCTTTTCGCACCAGATACGGCCATTATGAGTTTGTGGTTATGCCATTTGGACTCACGAACGCACCTGCCGCATTCATGGATATGATGAACAAAGTTTTCTGTCCATACTTAGATCGTTTTGTGGTAGTGTTCATTGATGATATCTTGATCTACTCACATGATGAGCAGGAGCATGAGCATCATCTGAATACTATTCTTGAGACACTCAGAGAACACAAGTTGTACGCAAAATACAGCAAGTGTGAATTTTGGCTTACCGAAGTAACTTTCCTCGATCATGTAATATCAGGAGCAGGTGTGGCAGTTGATCCAGCCAAGATAGAGGTTGTCATGTCTTGGCAGCAGCCCAAGACAGTTACCGAGATACGCAGCTTCTTAGGCTTCGCCGGCTACTATAGACGTTTTGTTAGGAGCTTCTCGCAGCTAGCTCTACCACTTACTCGTCTGACACAGAAGGATGTTCCTTTCATTTGGAGAGACAAGTGCGAGCTGCGTTCTCGTACGCTGAAAGAAAGACTGACCAGTGCTCTGATTCTCACCCTTCCTTCAAGCCCTTAGACTTTACAGTGTATACTGATGCATCAAAGGAGGGTTTAGGAGCCGTGTTGATGCAACGTGGTCATGTTGTGGCATATGCATCACGACAATTAAAGAATCATGAACGGAACTACCCTACTCATGACTTGGAGTTGGTAGCTATATTCTTCGCGTTGAAGATATGGCGTCACTATTTATATGGGGTCACGTTTGAGATTTTTACAGATCACAAGAGTCTCAAATATATCTTTGACCAGCGAGAGTTGAATATGAGGCAAAGGCGATGGATGGAGCTGTTAAAGGATTATGACTGCACTATCTCTTACCATCCGCATAAGGGGAATGTAGTAGCAGATGCTTTGAGTAGAAGAGCACATACCGAGGGCACCACAGCATGGCTACAGACTTGGGATATGCTCGCAGCACTTAGTGAATGGCACCCCTATGATAGTACTACAGACGTTGTAACTATACCTGCCAAGTATAGTGGACTATGGGATAGGATTGTGCATGGTCAGTAAACAGATCAAAAATTACAAGACTTATTCCATCGATGCCTGAAGGAGGAGTTTGATGGATTTAGGGTCTGTGAGTCCATCTTATGGAAGGGAGACCGTGTCTGTGTTCCTGATGATGGTGAGTTAAGGAGAGACATCCTAGATGAGGCTCATTGTTCTAGATTATCTATCTATCCAGGGAGCACCAAGATGTATAAAGACCTCCGTCAACACTTCTGGTGGGAGGGGATGAAGAGAGATGTTGCAGAACATGTTACTCGTTGCCTTACGTGCCAATTGGTGAAGGCAGAGCACAAGCGTCCTCCTGGCTTGTTACAGTCACTTCCTATTCCGTTGTGGAAATGGGAGAGTATCTCTATAGACTTCGTGACATCCTTACCTCGTACAGTAGGTGGATATGATGCTATTTGGGTTATTGTGGACAAGTTGACTAAGTCTGCACAATTTATTCCCGTGAACATGACATGCATGAAGGATATGGAATTATCCTCAAGCGTATCACGGAAGCGTGATCGTCGTATCGGATACGATGAAGAACGACTAGTCGTACTAGTTGTTCGGTGCAGTGGAATTTAAAAAATTTTATTCGATGAAACCACATGATCCGAGAACCATTCTCAGATCGTTTCATCTATAACCACAACAAGTATAATGCAATACCTCTTGAAGCGTGGTTGATCAAGTCTCTAAAGAAAGAGACCTCCTGTCTCAAGTCCGATCGTCGGAGTAAAGGCTTGCGAGCGCGGAGATGAGTCGCGGTGTCCTCGCAATCCAAGTTGATCCAAGCGCGGTTGCTCCTGATCTCATCGCATAAGATAAAACGTCTCCTTCGTGAGTGAAGCACTCCAAGAAGACAAAGAACCGCAGAGAGTCGAAGCGGCAGCACGATGGCGCGGGCGTCGACGATTCTCTCCACCAAGGTGGACGGCCACCAAGAAGAGAGGGAGAGATAGGGCTGTCGTGTATGAGAAAGAGAGAGAGAGTTTGTGCTACAATAGCATGTGTAAAGAGAAAGCCAAGTATGCCTCTCTATTTATAGGGTTTTGGGATCCATGGATCTCAATCCATGGGACACATAAAATCAATGGATGAGATTGATTTATGTTCATCCAATGGCTAAGATTGTTGTTGTCAAAGACAACAAATTTAGGTTAAAATATATTTGACAAAATCAAATATAATTCATTCCTAAATCAACCCAACAAATAAGGAGAGAAGACACATGGAGATTTCATCTCCATGTGCCTTCCAAGTGGGCGCACACCCATTCCATATAGGAATGGTGTGCCGTCCATGAGATTGCATGGAGATTGCAATCTCATGGAAATCCATGAGATTGCATATCTCCATGAAATCTCTCTTATTTATTTGCACCAAATTTATTTAGGTTTTATTCTTCAAAAATAATTCACAATTATCTTTGAGAATATTGCAATCTTGCCATGGAAAAATTGTGAATCATATTCACAACCCAAAACATGTAATTCATATTGTTAATTAATTACACAATGTGTATCCAATACACATCATAATCAATCAACACATATAAATTATAATTAACTCTCTCTAATACATTATAAATCACATTTATAATATATTATGAATAATTGGATATTTCTATCCACATTATTCTTATCCAAAATAATTAAATCACATTTAATCTTCTCATACATCATGATAATTAAATCACATTTAATTATCAAATTCTCTTTGCTTAGATCTTATGGAATTGTTCTTAAACCATTTAAGAACAATGCTATTTCTCCTCAGATACTTGGAGATAAGGACAGGGCGATTGTATTGTTCCACGTATAGTGACATGGATATTGAGATCATATCTCAAATCCAGATCGCGGGCCTCCCACAGATGCTTGATTAAATCAAGACCGTAAATCTAATCTTCTCATTGTATCTGAATCATATTCAGATCAATGTCCAACACTTGGACCAAGATCGGATCACTTCTCTACTGAGAGGAGTCACTAAAATCCAGACCCGTTTCATCACTCCCTATGAATGGAAGCGTCATGGTTATACAATCGTTTATGATCAAATCACCCTCAGGTATTCCCAATACATGTACATCCTGCATACTGGAAGACTCAGACTAAACCCGAAGTATCGGATCAACTTTATACTGTCTACTTCATGGTTTTATCAGTAAGTTTCTCATTCGATCATTGGGAGTTGGTATCGATCATACACTTTCCAAAAGTGTATATCATACCTAGGTCTTGATCATATACTAAAAGTATATATCAATCCTACAAATTCAGTCAAACTTCCAAAGCGAGACGACCATGCGCATGGAATTTGATTCTTTCCAATATCTCATGAGTGAGCTCATGTCTTCCGGTTCAGTAACTGAACCTGTATGATCCCTTTGAGAGATCGTATTACTCATATGCCCTTATATGCACACCAGCGCGCCGGTGTATAGACCTTGATTAGGTCATCAACCTATTGGTCTACCAAATGTACACACTCAGACATATAGTAACACATCTGTCTCCGGTCAGAGGATGCGTGCCTATATCATGACAGCATATGATATAGGACTTTGGTTATCTCGATCTCGTTAAGTCAACTCTTTGACCTAACTAATCTGACACCTCCGAATCTCTATTCCTATGCAGAGGACCTGCATCAAGAGGTCGGTCAGATATCAGCCTTCAGAGATAAGGATTGCCATCTCCTACTCAGGCTGGAGATCATCTCTTAACAATCATTTGACGGTGCTTGATGAGTCCTCAATCTAACTCTTTAGATATTCATCCAAGCACCAGCCTCTATGATTCAATAGTTTAATCAACAGCTGTATGATTATTAAGATGGCCATGGTACATAACCCTAATTGTACTAAGGGACCTATTATACAAATTATTCATTCTTCATTTCAGATCAGGGAATGATATGTGCAATAACATTTATTGCATAATCGCTCGCCGTGGGCTCGCATTTCCAACAATCTCCCACTAGCCCAAAGAGCCATTAATGGGCTAATCATTTAAACTCACACTCATGTGACAATCATAGGCTATTTAGAAAATAGCTAGGTAAGTTGATCAGTCACTCTGTTCCCGCGAGACTACGCCAAGTCCTTTTACGGCACTTGCATATCCCCAGTAACAGTGCTCGCATCTAATGCGAATGTTGCATCTTATGCAACCAATACTCAATCTAGTTAGTTACAGTGTCTTTGACACTACAACCTAACAATTAGCTTAACCAGTATTTCCATAATCCTTATCAGAATACCCTATTCCTGGAGATCACTATCTCTTAAGGTATCCACAATTAAGACCTTTTAGATCTCTATCTATAGAGTCTTAAGTTTTTTGAAGATAAGACTTTGAGGTCACTATCTCAAAAATCTTTTCATCTATGAAGATTTTGTCATTACGGCAACCAAGTGTTTTATTTCCATAGTAGGATTAGTAACATTTTACTACTCCCACTGCATGGCAGCCACCTGGCTTTTGTACACATCTAGCACACACCTGGCTTCTCAGAACTGATGCCCAAGGGCAAGTAGTTCCAGCATTCACTTCCTCAACTCTTTGAGGTGTTATCCCTTTAGATGGGTCAGTATCATATCTTAAGGGTTAGAAGCCTTTCTTGGAATTTCTATGAATAGAATATGTCCAAGGTGTACTACAAATGTGACAGTCCCATTATCCTCTTCTCTTTGCTTCTGAACAACTTCAGAACTAAGATCTGAGAGGCATCTTTGAAATCATATTTCAAGTTATGGAACAACCAGATTATAAAACACTAATTATTATCCTTATATCACTTTTAAATGATTAGGATATCATCTACATTTAGCACGATGAACACAAAAGCACTCCCACTAAGCTTCATATGGTTCATCAAGATTCTATCTGAAATCATAACATTTATAATTTCATCAGATCTTATGATCCAACTTCAACAAGCTTATTTGAGTCCATAGATCTATTCCTTAGCTTGCACACCTTGCTTTCCTCAACCATGAAACCCTGGGGCTACTTCATGTGAATATCCTTAAAGAGGTATTCGTAAAGCAATGCAATATTGACTTACATCTTAAAGATGCAATAGTCAAGTTGTATAGCTAAGGTTAGCAATATTCTGACGTTTTTAAGCATGGTCACCGAAGAGCAAGTCTCATTGCAAGCAATGTCTTCTCTTCCAGTGTGTAGCTTATGGCTACGAACCGTGCTTTGAAGATCTCTACCTTCTCATCAGGTTCCCTGTCTCTTGAAGATCCATTTACACCTTTACAGGTCTTACCCATATAGGTGGATCCTCGAGGGTCCATATACAACACTTGTATATGAAGTCTACATTAGACTTTTATTGCTATCCATCTATCCATGCTATGATCTTCAGAAGCTTCATCACATGAAGTTCGATCATTGTCAGATTTCTCTAACACATGGAATCCATCCTCAAACTCATTTGAAGAGGTATTAATGTTTCATCTTTAATTGTCCTTTTAGTTTCCAATTTCAGGAGTCTCATTATAAATGAGTTCCTACACTTCATTTTCATCTTGATTCTCAAGAGTCTCAACCTCTAAGAATCACATTCTCGGAGATGAGATATTTTAAGAATCTCAAGGTCATAAAGTAGGTATCCAATACCATCCTTTATTTTCCTAATGAAGCAACACTCTCAAGTGCTAGATTCCAACATACATGGAACCTTATTAAGGATATACATTGTAGTCTCTACTACACATATATACCTGGAAACTAAGGGATAATTATGCTAAAATTCAACATTGATAAGATCATGTCACACATGATCCAATTGTATCTACCTATAACTCTATTGAGTTAAGGTGTGTTAGGAGGATTGAGATAGAAGTGATATTCATATCTCTATAAGGTATTCTTTGAATTTATCTAGTAGGTACTTGCTACTTAGATTAGATCAAATTCATTTTATCTTCCTTCAAACTTTGGTTCTAAACCAAAAATAATGAAATCTTTGAACATTTCATAGGTTTCTAAGGTGAAGAGAAGAAATCTCATATCATACATAATCATCAACAGATATCACATATCCATAATGTTTACTATGATACAGATGATCTGCATACATCAATATGTATGAGATCCTGAATACCTTGACATCTTACACCATTCCCAAAGAAGGGTGTATTGGACATTTTACTTTGAATACAATATTCATAAGTATGTAAGTTTTGAAATTTTAGACATTCTAAAGTTCCATCTCTTACTAGTCTATTGATCAAATCAATAGACAAATGTCCAAGGCTTGATGCTAGATCATTGTCAAATGATCTTCATCCTCCTATTGATCTTAAGGTTTAATTTCAGTATTTAGAAATGTTAATGAACCATTCATTAATTTTCTAATTTAGTGGAGTCCACTAGATTATTAGATTACTATCTGAAATATATCCATCATAACTCTTTATGATAGTTCTATCTCAGAATTCATGTTTATTTCCAACATTTAGAAACAAACAATGAGTGTATTCTAATGTCTAGATCATAGAGACATTCTCTAAGACTAACGGCTCACCCACTGAAATTAACAAGTCTATTAATCCAACAGAGATTGTTGCAACAATTGCATCAATATTCACGTGGACAACTATAAACCTTTAAGATCAAATTTTCCAGTCTTCTAAAACATATGCAACCCATTGCAAATGTCATCAGAAGATTGAGATACAATTATTTGACTTTATCTTGTTTAATAAGTAAGTCAATATCAATGATTTATGTAGATTATTCTGATGCTCCATCCGAGTCCTTTTCTAAGGATTCTAGACAGACTTGATAGTCATACTATCAACACATCAACTTATTGCAATGTTGGCATTCATCCAACTCTTTGGATGTCATATGGAAGTTACAGAAGTCCAGTCAACTCTTTGACTTTCCTTCTTTCTTGGGTCCAACCCATGCTTCCATTGTGCTCCCTTTATCTATAAGCAACCATTGCTTAAGATTAAGGATCTCTTAAAATAAATTCAAAAGAATTCAAAATAAGAGTATTTCAACATTTATTTATGCTTCATTAAATTCACACAATATGAATACTATGAAGCTTCATGAATGACTAGAGTATAGACAGTAGAATAATGGCACTCATCATCTACATCCATCTAAACTCATAAAACATAGGTTCAGGTAGGTACTCAAACAATTGAATACATCATCTCTTTATAGAGCTACCATTCTACATGATGCAGAGAACCATGTCACTCATGATTAAATGTCAAGAGCACATATGTATGCCAGAAAATCTTCATTGATTTTATAAGGATCATATGACAATTATGATCATCATCAACATGTCACTTCCAAAGTACATTTGATGATACCAAGACTATAGAGACATATAAACCCTAGGGTTGTAGTCCTATTATCTATTTAATTGTCATTCCTCAATATTATGAGGAAACTTGCACATTGCAACCATATACATTATGTGTCCATTTGCAAGTATAATATCTGGATCATGAGTCCAATCCAAGATATTTCACTGGTTATTATTGAGTATATCATTGAGTGGGTTTTAATGAAGGATTATCTGAAATAAGAAATTTGCATAGATGTATGTATTTATATATACATATTTTACTTTGATTTAGGAATTTTTATATCAAAGTTGTCTTGTCATGTCAACATTGAAAGTTCATTCCCTTAATCACATTCAATGTAAGAGATATACTTACCATTATATCTCAAGCAAGATCTGGGATCTCCTTCCTTATCTTTGTTGCATCCCAATAATATGAGAACCTACAACTCGGATAAAAAGAAGCGGGAACACATTCCGCCTTGCAAGTCCAACTTGCATCTCCCAATTCGGTCTTTAACACCCGGGCCCACCACCCCTAAGGCGATGTTGACCCGTCATTAATTGAACCAACCGTCAATAGGAATACAACTCGCTATGCGCAATCCAATATCGCCCCAATAATATGAGGACCCGATACTGGGGTCACTACGCATACGTCCTTACTCTTTCGAGAAGCGACGAGCCCGATCCAGATGCGCTTGCATACAGGAGCTGCCACTTCGGACAGGCGTCTCCCACATGCAATCCCTGGTGACGGAACCCTCCGCCTTGACGGGAGACCATGGATGTCACTTATATGATCCTCCATATCATATTCAAATTTTAATTAATTATCGTGAATCACATTCACATAATTAATTCTTCCAAGGGAATTATTAACTCTAATCATATTAGAGTATTTTAATTGGACATAATCAACTTAATCATATTAAATTAATTATCAATCCAATTCAATCAATCAAACTTGATTATTTTACTTGAATACATATATGGTAATATCTCAAAATACGTATTAATTCGAATTTTAATAATTAGAAAAATACATCTTAATCCCTCGAACATTATCCCGGCCCTACCCGCTGTCATGGCCAGTACCGACGAGAGTGGGACGGACCACATACGTTGCAACCCGCAACCCCAATGCTCTCCGACTAGGCACCATATCTGCCTCGGGAAAGGATAATGCCAAATTGATTAATTTGTACTTGAGATGATCATCGGTTCTTCAACCGAAATTGTACCATATAGTAATAATCAAAACATTTTTGATTATAAGGAAATTTGCTAGACAAATTCCCAAATCCTATTCAAGCATCAAGTTTGAAAGATTGTGGTTTCCAATTATGATTTAGATCACATCTTAATCAATTATTGATTATAGCAATGTCATTTAAGGGAATAATTATCATCAAATATTTCACAAATATTTATGCACAATTATTCTAGGAAATTAAACAATTTAATTTCACTAAATGATTAAATGACAATCACCAATCAAACATTAAGTTTGATGAATGTGTTTCCAATTAAGATTCAGATCAAATCTAATCAATTAATTGGTTGAGGCCAAGTCAATTATGTAAATAATCATCTTCAAATATTTCACAAATATTTTTCATGATTATTTCACGAAATTAACAATTAATTTCACTAATTGACAATCACTTGGTTCTAGATTAGGACTGTAATTTCAGCAGTGACCCCTTCTTACTAAAATTAGCATATCTCAATCATATTAAATCCAAATTAGACAATCAATTTTCATAGATTGCTAATTTGATTTAGGACAGAACCCAAGTGATGTTACACGCATTTCGAGGCAAGTCTAAACAGTAATTAACATTTTAATCACGTTCAGATCTACAGTTCCCGCAACAGTGTATACATGTTCATTAAAACAACCATATCTAGAGCATACGAAATCCGATTTACGTAAACTCAGATCCTATGGTTTCCTTATTTAATGGGGAACAAAATCCAAATATTAAATTTGTGTTTAAACAATTTAAACACTGCCGAATATTTTTACTAAACAGATCTGCGAAATCAAATGCGATAAAAACTTTCGCGACCTTAACGAACCCAAGTCGTCCTCGGTTTTTCGAATCATATTCGAAACCGTCGACCTAAGGCTCTGATACCACTTGAAGGATATGGAATTATCCTCAAGCGCATCACGGAAGTGTGATCGTCGTATCGGATACGACAAAGAACGACTAGTCGTACTAGTTGTTCGGTGCAGCGGAATTTAAAAAATTTTATTCGATGAAACCACATGATCCGAGAACCATTCTCAGATCGTTTCATCTATAACCACAACAAGTATAATGCAATACCTCTTGAAGCGTGGTTGATCAAGTCTCTAAAGAAAGAGACCTCCTGTCTCAAGTCCGATCGTCGGAGTAAAGGCTTGCGAGCGCGGAGATGAGTCGCGGTGTCCTCGCAATCCAAGTTGATCCAAGCGCGGTTGCTCCTGATCTCGTCGCACGAGATAAAATGTCTCCTTCGTGAGTGAAGCACTCCAAGAAGACAAAGAACCGCAGAGAGTCAAAGCGGCAGCACGATGGCGCGGGCGTCGACGATTCTCTCCACCAAGGTGGACGGCCACCAAGAAGAGAGGGAGAGATAGGGCTGTCGTGTATGAGAAAGAGAGAGAGAGTTTGTGCTACAATAGCATGTGTAAAGAGAAAGCCAAGTATGCCTCTCTATTTATAGGGTTTTGGGATCCATGGATCTCAATCCATGGGACACATAAAATCAATGGATGAGATTGATTTATGTTCATCCAATGGCTAAGATTGTTGTTGTCAAAGACAACAAATTTAGGTTAAAATATATTTGACAAAATCAAATATAATTCATTCCTAAATCAAACCAACAAATAAGGAGAGAAGACACATGGAGATTTCATCTCCATGTGCCTTCCAAGTGGGCGCACACCCATTCCATATAGGAATGGTGTGCCGTCCATGAGATTGCATGGAGATTGCAATCTCATGGAAATCCATGAGATTGCATATCTCCATGAAATCTCTCTTATTTATTTGCACCAAATTTATTTGGGTTTTATTCTTCAAAAATAATTCACAATTATCTTTGAGAATATTGCAATCTTGCCATGGAAAAATTGTGAATCATATTCACAACCCAAAAAAACATGTAGTTCATATTGTTAATTAATTACACAATGTGTATCCAATACACATCATAATCAATCAACACATATAAATTATAATTAACTCTCTCTAATACATTATAAATCACATTTATAATATATTATGAATAATTGGATATTTCTATCCACATTATTCTTATCCAAAATAATTAAATCACATTTAATCTTCTCATACATCATGATAATTAAATCACATTTAATTATCAAATTCTCTTTGCTTAGATCTTATGGAATTGTTCTTAAACCATTTAAGAACAATGCTATTTCTCCTCAGATACTTGGAGATAAGGACAGGGCGATTGTATTGTTCCACGTATAGTGACATGGATATTGAGATCATATCTCAAATCCAGATCGCGGGCCTCCCACAGATGCTTGATTAAATCAAGACCGTAAATCTAATCTTCTCATTGTATCTGAATCATATTCAGATCAATGTCCAACACTTGGACCAAGATCAGATCACTTCTCTACTGAGAGGAGTCACTAAAATCCAGACCCGTTTCATCACTCCCTAGGAATGGAAGCGTCATGGTTATACAATCGTTTATGATCAAATCAACCTCAGGTATTCCCAATACCTGTACATCCTGCATATTGGAAGACTCAGACTAAACCCGAAGTATCGGATCAACTTTATACTGTCTACTTCATGGTTTTATCAGTAAGTTTCTCATTCGATCATTGGGAGTTGGTATCGATCATACACTTTCCAAAAGTGTATATCATACCTAGGTCTTGATCATATACTAAAAGTATATATCAATCCTACAAATTCAGTCAAGCTTCCAAAGCGAGACGACCATGCGCATGGAATTTGATTCTTCCCAATATCTCATGAGTGAGCTCATGTCTTCCGGTTCAGTAACTGAACCTGTATGATCCCTTTGAGAGATCGTATTACTCATATGCCCTTATATGCACACCAGCGCGCCGGTGTATAGACCTTGATTAGGTCATCAACCTATTGGTCTGCCAAATGTACACACTCAGACATATAGTAACACATCTGTCTCCGGTCAGAGGATGCGTGCCTATATCATGACAGCATATGATATAGGACTTTGGTTATCTCGATCTCGTTAAGTCAACTCTTTGACCTAACTAATCTGACACCTCCAAATCTCTATTCCTATGCAGAGGACCTGCATCAAGAGGTCGGTCAGATATCAGCCTTCAGAGATAAGGATTGCCATCTCCTACTCAGGCTGGAGATCATCTCTTAACAATCATTTGACGGTGCTTGATGAGTCCTCAATCTAACTCTTTAGATATTCATCCAAGCACCAGCCTCTATGATTCAATAGTTTAATCAACAGCTGTATGATTATTAAGATGGCCATGGTACATAACCCTAATTGTACTAAGGGACCTATTATACAAATTATTCATTCTTCATTTCAGATCAGGGAATGATATGTGCAATAACATTTATTGCATAATCGCTCGCCGTGGGCTCGCATTTCCAACAATGCACTCCGGTGGATCTGGCCAAACTATATATTCAACATGTTATTCGCTTGCATGGGATTCCCAAGGAGGTTGTATCTGATAGGGACTCTCGTTTCACATCACATTATTGGGGAGAATTCATGAAGGCCCTAAAAACTGAATTGTGTCTTAGTTCAGCATATCATCCGCAGACGGATGGACAATCAGAGAGGACAATTCAGACTCTTGAGGACCTACTCAGAGCATGTGCCATTGAGTGGCAGGGATCTTGGAAGGATCACCTTCCTTTAGTGGAGTTCACTTATAACAATAGCTACCATGCTAGCATTGGCATGGCACCTTTCGAGGCATTGTATGGGCGAAGATGCACTACTCCCTTGTGTTGGCAGGAAGTGGGTGACAAGGGTATTTATTCCACTCAAATAATCGAGGACACGACAAGAGCCGTGGAAATGGCTAGGAAGAAATTGTTGACTGCACAGAGTTGTCACAAGAGCTATGCTGATCAGAGACGTCGTGATCTTGAATTTGATGTCGGAGATTTTGTATTCTTAAAAGTATCTCCAATGAGAGGTATTCAAAGATTTGGTGTCAAGGGCAAGTTGGCACCACGGTTCGTTAGCCCTTTCGAGATTTTATCTCGTATTGGGAAGGTAGCATACCGAGTAGCACTCCCCCCTCACTTGGCAGGCGTGCATGATGTATTCCATGTGTCAAACCTCCGGAAGTATATTCGAGACCCTCGACATGTGATTAGCTATGAGGACCTCGCAGTTGAACCGAATTTGTCTTTTCCTGAGGCACCCATACAGATTTTAGACCGGGCAGTCAAAAGGTTACGACGAAAAGACATCTCTTTGGTCAAAGTATTGTGGCAAAGTCAGAATGTTGAGGAGGCCACATGGGAGCCTGAGGCAGATATGCGACAAAAATACACCTATCTTTTTGAAGGTATGTTTACGAGACCCTATTTCAATCCTCTTTAAGATTTTTATGGGTTTCGTTCTCTTTAATATTTTTATGCCTGAATCCACATCACATTCGAAACTTATACGTTAAATCCTACGTCTCGAGGACGAGACTTTATTTAAGATTTTTATGATGTGAAACCCCGTATTTTGTTTTTCCTAAAATTTGGAGTATTTTTAACCTACAAAAATTCAAATAATCACCATTACGTAGGTCTCGTCGAGATCTTTCCAACGAGCCCGAGAACACCCAATTCCGATGTTACTAGCTCAAGTTATCAATGTTTTAAGTATAATGGTTGGGACCCATATATGGATTCGAACCATATCCGAATTTTCACCCAATTGCACATCTCCCTCTATAAATAGAAGGTGATAGGCTACCTTCTCCAAAACCCTAGCCACCACCATCCTCCCCTCTCTTTGGAGCACCACCATCTTGGTCGGTGTAGTCATCGGAGGGCCGCCGTCGACATCGGAGAAAGAGCTCCGATCGAAGATCCGCGACCACCATCACGTAGGGAAGCTCGAGGTCACCTCCGTACACGCATTCGCTCTACAATCGAGCGACGAAAATATCGCTGCACGTGAAAGGAGATCCCGAGGGAACGTCCTCGGAGGTAACGAACATACCCCCCTCTTGCTGTTGGTTTCCATGTACTTTTGTTCCCATGGGCTTGAAGATGCCTAGAGACTTGGTTATCTTCAAACCATGAATCATACCCTCCTTACTATTGGATTCATATCCTTTTGTTCGAAAATCTGTAGAACTATAGTTCCCTTGGATGAACAATACGTGAGATCGAGAGTTTTCATTTCTAGACCGATACATGTCATGAATTATGCAACCGGATAGAGCTAATGGTCGAATTTTTTGATAATGGGTTATGGTAAATTCTAGATTCATTGAATCGACAATTTTGTTTACCATCTCTATCACTAAATAGGTCATCATACAATTGTTTAATATTGATGTTTTAGTCATATTCATCTTGTGTCAATGACGCACATACAAACTATTATTAGGATTTGTTTCCTGGCCATCCATGATTGAAAACCCACGTTAGTTACATTACTTGCCAATTCGATTCTCAAGCCAAGTTCCAATTTCCGAATGGTGAATCTGGAGTGGAGATTATATGCTAATAAAACTTGTCCATGTTAAGGGTTAAAAAAAGAAATGTAATGAGGTACAAGCCATGAAAAGTGGAATCTTAATTACGTTTTAATAGTGGTGTTATGATATACACATAATTACATATTAAATGTTGAGTGGCTCCTCATGAAAAAGGAATGGTGTCTGTTGGATTCATTTTCTGCAATGGTCAATATCTGTAGAGAATAGTCATAATTTCGTGGGCTTTATATCAAAAGAAAACGATTCCTCTGTGATATTTACACGTAATAGTAAGTTGGCCTTGGTCTAGTAAGAGATAAACATTAATTAATTGGTTAATACGTTTAATCAGTTTATGATACTTTCTCCAAATTTAACGTATCTTGTTTTCTTGTTCGTTTTAAAAGTCAACTTGAATTATCACATGAAGAATCTCTACACACAATACAATAAAATATCAAGATTTGGGGTTATCTTACCTTAATGGCCTGATCATATGAATCATTCCCCTTACTATGCGACAATTGACTTTCACATATTAGCTATAAATAAGTTCTCCAAATATCTCATATCATATATTCATAACATTTCATATTGCTTATAACAGGAATCCCATGAATGTATTTAGAAGTAATCATGTTATACCAATTGGAACCTTATAATCTTATGTATATCATCCTATAAATGATTTTGTCTAAAATATTCGTTGTAGGAAAAATCACTATTAGACGTAAACTATCTCTACCTACATTTTCTTTTCCGGGGATCTCTGGCAAATCAATTGTAGAATAATAACGGGTTTAACATATAGCATTAGTTCCCTGCTAGTATGGAAAAGTTAACGTCGAGTCATGAATACATATGGTAAAGTACAATCCAATCGAATAAATATTTTTCAGGTGATTACCAGACATATTGTCGTAGGAATGATATTGTTATTATTGTTCTATGTGTGAGATATTGCATTGAACGGGTAGATGGAGTTGAATGCCACAAGGGATTGGGCATGCACCCTTGGGCCCCGGATAGATGCCACGAAGGTCGCGACCCCAACGGACGAGTTGGGTGACGCGTTGCACCTAGCAGCCCAGTAGTGTCCGGAGTCGCTCGACGGAGTTGGCAGGTGGCGTGGTTGGCGTTCTTGATTTCTCACTTATACACAATATTAAGACTCGGAGTAGAATTTGGTGTGGCCACATCAAATTCTATTTCGAGTAATACTATTGTGAGAGGTGTTCCGGGATATGGTTTGAAGTTGGGGAATTTGAAGTTTAAATACTTGGAGGTTTATCCAAGATGACAAACAAGTTACCGCGTAGCGGAGGCCTGCGAGTCGCGTACTTGCGTGTGCTAAAATAATACGAGAAAGGATAAATAATTTATGATCGGATGCCAGATATTGTATATCATTGTGAACTCTAACCAACTTGTCAAAATATCAATGATCATTGTGGTAGAACTTAAACGATATTTTTTTATAAAATCAATGTGATCGAATGTGATTTTAAATGACTTGGCGTTCTTTCTGAATAGTTTCAATACATGCATATTCCATTAAATAAAATTGGGTATACATTCTTTTCTTACCCCTACTTTAGTCGCTATAATATTTGTCTCGTTACTGGGCAATTGCTCATAACGTTACCCTCGTGTGAACCCAACTGGTGTACCTGAGCAACAACCGCCTCAGTAGCGCTCTTTGAGGAGATCAGACTTCTCTTCGTCATATTCGCATCAGGCACGGTGCGTCCTGCTTAGAGCAATTTATTTACTTCCGCTTTATTTTATGTTATTTTGAGAAACTTTGTAGTGAGATATGTGGAGAGTTTTTCTACAAAGTTTGAGAATTTCTGATGTATCTCATATCATGGACATGGACTTGATGAGTATTGATCAGAATGGATGTTGTATTTTTATTTCCAATTCATATTATTCTCATGTGGTTATTTATATTTCAAATGTTAATCTAATGTGCATAAGACGGTTTGCTGAGTATTCTAGATCATGGGCGTATTTGGACCGTAGGTCCGACGCTCCCGTCTCGTTGGTTTCGGTAGCCGGAGGGCGGGGCGTCACAGATGGTATCAGAGCCCGATACTCCATTCCCTCTTTTTGTATATTAGATTATAAGTGGGATTTGAATTATAAATACAATGATAAACCTTTTGACCTTGTCATTGATTTAAGAAGAATAGTATAAGTTATACTCAATGTGTCCATTGTCTCTCTAAAAAAATTCTGATATAATGATTCTCGCAGGGAATCATGCCGCCTCGTGTTGACCCTGATGTTGCACAACAGTTGGCCTTACTAGTCCAGGCTGTACAGGGTATACAACAGCGTCAGGAGGTATTGGAGTAAAGACTCCTCCAGCAGGATGACTCCTCATATCAGCCCTCTCATGAGGAGGAGGACAGTGTTCACCCTTCGGTGTCTCTGGACCCAGAAGGATCAGAGGACCTAGAGGCGTTACAAAAACATCAGACGACCTACGCAGCATATCAGAGGTCTAAGGTGCCACAATTCTTTGGCACCGGCACGCCAGATGAGGCTGAACTGTGGATGGATCACGTATCCAAGGTTTTGCGGATGATCCATGCTCCTGAAGAGTCTTGGCTTACATTCGTGGAATTTTCACTAGCAGGTTATGCTGAACGTTGGTGGTACGCCACCAAGGAACATCTGGATGATCCCATAACATGGAAAATATTTCTTGACGAGTTCCATAGCCAGTTCTACCCAAACCACTGGGTTGAGGATCAGAGGAGGTTGTTTGCTGAGCTGAAGCAGGGGTCAATGAAGACCCAAGAATACCTCATTCGCTACACTGAACTCTCCCGCCACTCACCAGCGACTACTTCTTTTCCTTAGGAGAATTTACAGAAATTTATCCGGGGATTACGTGACGATGTGCAACACCAGCTATCTGCATTGGATTTCACTTCCATCAAGGAGGTAGCTGCTAAAGCTACCAAGATGGAGGCAACTCATATTCAACTTCAGGGGAGTCCATCACACTCCCCACCACCTCAGTCCGGAAGACCTGCTCGCCGAGATTTCCATAGAGCTCGTAGAGAGCGTCATTTCCACCTAGTGGCTACTACTCCTACTGTTAGCAGATTTGCCCCTACACCTACTTTGGGGCAGGGTTTGGCGAGTCGTGGTACTACTTCCTTCCGCTCTTCGACACACTCGCAAAGCCGCAAGACAGGAGGTGCTAGCCTTTTCTCGGGAGGCTCCTTCTCTCAGCCAGGAGATCGCAGATGTTTCCACTGCCAACAACCGGGCCATTTCAAGGCCAAGTGTCCTTTACTTGCCAGCAGCTCAGGTGACCACCCACCAAGTATACGACCAACTTTCTCATCTGCACAGTCACATGGATCAGCTTCTCATCGTGGAGGTCGAGACATTCAACGTCCTCCACCACAACCAACTTTCAGTGCTGCAGGTTCTACCGCTCCATTACACCCGCAGGGACAATTGAATGCAATCACAAAGGAGCAAGCCCGTGCCTCAGGAGTTGTAGTGCGAGGTATGATTTCAGTGCATGGTATATCCTTACATTCTTTGTTTGATTCGGGAGCTACGCACTCTTTTCTTGCACATCGATTAGTGCCCAAGTTAGATAAAGAGTCAGTCTGTGTTCCATCTCCTTACTACATCAAGGGCCCAGGGGGCCAATTATTCATAGTGCGACAAGCAGTGGAGAATGTAGCAGTGCAAATCGGCGGACACATATTGCCCGCATATCTTTTACTCATTCAGTTAGAAGATTTCGATGTCATCTTAGGTATGGATTGGCTCAAACAATATCACGCATGCCTTGATTGCTTCGAGAATACGATTGTGTTCCGTCTCCCAGGCATACCTACCTTTCAGTTTGATGGACGTACCTCAGATAATGAGATCTTGTATGTATCGGCATTGAAGGCCCAACACATGCTCGATCAGGATTGCATAGGTTTTCTCGCCCATGTTGTGGAATTACCCGTCGAGGATCGTATGATTGAAGATGTCAAAATTGTGCGAGATTTTCCTGATGTATTCCCAGAGGAATTACCTGGACTACCGCCAGAGAGGGAGATCGAGTTCGAGATTACTTTGATACCCGACACACAACCGATCTCCATTCCTCCATACAGAATGGCACCAGCCGAACTCAAGGAACTCAAAGTACAACTGTAGGAGTTATTGGAAAAGGGATTTATACGTCCCAGTACAACACCTTGGGGAGCACCGGTCCTCTTCGTAAAGAAGAAGGATGGGTCTATGCGCTTGTGAATCGATTACAGGCAATTGAATAAAAGGACGGTAAAGAACCGTTACCCACTCCCACGAATAGATGATCTTTTCGATCAGTTGCAAGGTGCAGCGATGTTCTCGAAGATTGACCTACGATCGGGTTATCATCAACTGAGAATTAAGGACACATACGTGCTTAAATCTGCTTTTTGTACCAGATACGACCACTATGAGTTTGTGGTTATGCCATTTGGACTCACGAACGCACCTCCCGCATTCACGGATATGATGAACAGAATTTTCCTTCCATACTTAGATCGTTTTGTGGTAGTGTTCATTGATGATGTCTTGATCTACTCACGTGATGAGCAGGAGCATGAGCATCATCTGCATACTATTCTTGAGACACTCAGAGAACATAAGTTGTACGCAAAATACAGCAAGTGTGAATTTTGGCTTACCGAAGTAGCTTTCCTCGATCATGTAATATCAGGAGCAGGTGTGGCAGTTGATCCAGCCAAGATAGAGACTGTCATGTCCTGGGAGCAGCCCAAGACAGTTACCGAGATACGCAGCTTCTTAGGCCTCACCGGCTACTATAGACGTTTTGTTAGGGACTTCTCGCAGCTAGCTCTACCACTTACTCGTCTGACACAGAAGGATGTTCCTTTCATTTGGAGCGACAAGTGCAAGCTGAGTTTTCGTACGCTGAAAGAAAGACTGACCAGTGCTCCGATTCTCACCCTTCCTTCAGGCCCCTTAGACTTTACAATGTATACTGATGCATCAAAGGAGGGTTTAGGAGCTGTGTTGATGCAACATGGTCATGTCGTGGCATATGCATCACGACAATTAAAGAATCATGAACGGAACTACCCTACTCATGACTTGGAGTTGGCAGCTATAGTATTCGCGTTGAAGATATGGCGTCACTATTTATATGGGGTCACGTTTGAGATTTTTACATATCACAAGAGTCTCAAATATATCTTTGACCAGCGAGAGTTGAATATGAGGCAAAGGCGATGGATGGAGTTGTTAAAGGATTATGACTGCACTATCTCTTACCATCCGGGTAAGGGAAATGTAGTAGCAGATGCTTTGAGTAGAAGAGCACATACCGAGGGCACCGCAGCATGGCTACAGACTTGGGATATGCTCGCAGCACTTAGTGAATGGCACCCCTTTGATAGTACTATAGACGCTGTAACTATACCTGCCAAGTATAGTGGACTATGGGATAGGATTGTGCATGGTCAACAAACAGATCGGAAATTACAAGACTTATTCCATCGATGCCTGAAGGAGGAGTTTAATGGATTTAGGGTCTGTGAGTCCATCTTATGGAAGGGGGACCGTGTCTGTGTTCCTGATGATGGTGAGTTAAGGAGAGACATCCTAGATGAGGCTCATTGTTCTAGATTATCTATCTATCCAGGGAGCACCAAGATGTATAAAGACCTCCGTCAACACTTCTGGTGGGAGGGGATGAAGAGAGATGTTGCAGAACATGTTACTCGTTGCCTTACGTGCCAATTGGTGAATGCAGAGCACAAGCGTCCTCCTGGCTTGTTACAGTCACTTCCTATTCCGTTGTGGAAATGGGAGAGTATCTCTATGGACTTTGTGACATCCTTACCTCGTACAGTAGGTGGATATGATGCTATCTGGGTTATTGTGGACAGGTTGACTAGGTCTGCACATTTTATTCCCGTGAACATGACATGCACTCCGGTGAATCTGGCCAAACTATATATTCAACATGTTATTCGCTTGCATGGGATTCCCAAGGAGGTTGTATCTGATAGGGACTCTCGTTTCACATCACATTATTGGGGAGAATTCATGAAGGCCATAAAAACTGAATTGTGTCTTAGTTCAGCATATCATTCGCAGACGGATGGACAATCAGAGAGGACAATTCGGACTCTTGAGGACCTACTCAGAGCATGTGCCATTGAGTGGCAGGGATCATGGAAGGATCACCTTCCTTTAGTGGAGTTCACTTATAACAATAGCTACCATGCTAGCATTGGCATGGCACCTTTCGAGGCATTGTATGAGCGAAGATGCACTACTCCCTTGTGTTGGCAGGAAATGGGTGACAAGGGTATTTATTCCACTCAAATAATCGAGGACACGACAAGAGCCGTGGAAATGGCTAGGAAAAAATTGTTGACTGCACAGAGCTGTCAGAAGAGCTATGCTGATCCGAGACGTCGTGATCTTGAATTTGATGTCGGAGATTTTGTATTCTTTAAAGTATCTCCAATGAGAGGTATTCAAAGATTTAGTGTCAAGGTCAAGTTGGCACTACGGTTCGTTGGCCCTTTCAAGATTTTATCTCTTATTGGGAAGGTAGCATACCGAGTAGCACTCCCCCCTCACTTGACAGGCGTGCATGATGTATTCCATGTGTCAAACCTTCGGAAGTATATTCGAGACCCTCGACATGTGATTAGCTATGAGGACCTCGCGGTTGAACCGAATTTGTCTTTTCCTGAGGCACCCGTTCAGATTTTAGACCGGGCAGTCAAGAGGTTACGACGAAAAGACATCTCTTTGGTCAAAGTATTGTGGCAAAGTCAGAATGTTGAGGAGGCCACATGGGAGCCTGAGGCAGATATGCGACAGAAATACCCCTATCTTTTTGAAGGTATGTTCACGAGACCCTATTTCAATCCTCTTTAAGATTTTTATGGGTTTCGTTCTCTTTAAGATTTTTATGCCTGAATCCACATCACAATCGAAACTTATACGTTAAATCCTTCGTCTCGAGGACGAGACTTCCTTTAAGATTTTTATGATGTGAAACCCCGTATTTTGTTTTTCCTAAAATCTGGTGTATTTTTAACCTCCAAAAATTCAAATAATCATGCCATTACGTAGGTCTCGTCGAGATCTTTCCAACGAGCCCAAGAACACCCAATTCCGATATTACTAGCTCAAGTTATCGATGTTTTAAGTATAATGGTTGGGACCCATATATGGATCCGAACCATATCCGAATTTTCACCCAATTGCACATCTCCCTCTATAAATAGAAGGTGATAGGCTACCTTCTCCAAAATCCTAGCCACCACCATCCTCCCCTCTCTTTGGAGCACCACCATCTTGGTCGGTGTAGTCATAGGAGGGCCGCCGTCGACATCGGAGAAAGAGCTCCGATCGAAGATCCGCGACCACCATCACGTGGGGAAGCTCGAGGTCACCTTCATACACGCATTCGCTCTACAATCGAGCGACGAAAATATCGTTGCACGTGAAAGGAGATCTCGAGGGAACATCCTCGGAGGTAATGAAAATACCCCCCTCTTGTTGTTGGTTTCCACGTACTTTTGTTCCCATGGGCTTGAAGATGCCTAGAGACTTGGTTATCTTCAAACCATGAATCATACCCTCCTTACTATTGGATTCATATCCTTTTGTTCGAAAATCTGTAGAACTATAGTTCCCTTGGATGAACAATACGCGTGATCGAGAGTTTTCATTTCTAGACCGATACATGTCATGAATTATGCAACCAGATAGAGCTAATAGTCGAATTTTTTGATAATGGGTTATGGTAAATTCTAGGTTCATTGAATCGACAATTTTGTTTACCTTCTCTATCACTAAATAGGTCATCATACAATTGTTTAATATTGATGTTTTAGTCATATTCATCTTGTGTCAATGACGCACATACAAACTATTATTAGGATTTGTTTCCTGGCCATCCATGATTGAAAACCCACGTTAGTTATATTACTTGCCAATTCGATTCTCAAGCCAAGTTCCAATTTCCGAATGGTGAATCTGGAGTGGAGATTATATGCTAATAAAACTTGTCCATGTTAAGGGTTAAAAAAAAGAAATGTAATGAGGTACAAGCCATGAAAAGTGGAATCTTAATTACGTTTTAATAGTGGTGTTATGATATACATATAATTACATATTAAATGTTGAGTGGCTCCTCATGAAAAAGGAATGGTGTCTGTTGGATTCATTTTCTGCAACGGTTAATATCTGTAGAGAATAGTCATAATTTCGTGGGCTTTATATCAAAAGAAAACGATTCCTCTGTGATATTTACACGTAATATTAAGTTGGCCTTGGTCTAGTAAGAGATAAACATTAATTAATTGGTTAATACGTTTAATCAGTTTATGATACTTTCTCCAAATTTAACGTATCTTGTTTTCTTGTTCCTTTTAAAAGTCAACTTGAATTATCACATGAAGACTCTCTACATACAATACAATAAAATATCAAGATTTGGGGTTATCTTACCTTAATGGCCTGATCATATGAATCATTCCCCTTACTATGCGACAATTGACTTTCACATATTAGCTATAAATAAGTTCTCCAAATATCTCATATCATATATTCATAACATTTCATTTTGCTTATAACAGGCATCAAATGAATGTATTTAGAAGTAATCGTGTTATACCAATTGGAACCTTATAATCTTATGTATATCATCCTATAAATGATTTTGTCTAAAATATTCGTTGTAGGAAAAATCACTATTAGACGTAAACTATCTCTACCTACATTTTCTTTCCCGGGGATCTCTGGCAAATCAATTGTAGAATAATAATGGGTTTAACATATAGCATTAGTTCCCTGCTAGTATGGAAAAGTTAAGGTCGAGTCATGAATACATATGGTAAAGTACAATCCAATCGAATAAATATTTTTCAGGTGATTACCAGACATATTGTCGTAGGAGTGATATTGTTATTATTGTTCTATGTGTGAGATATTGCATTGAACGGGTAGATGGAGTTGAATGCCACAAGGGATTGGGCATGCACCCTTGGGCCCTGGATAGATGCCACGAAGGTCGCGACCCCAACAGACGAGTTGGGTGACGCGTTGCACCTAGCAGCCCGGTAGTGTCCGGAGTCGCTCGACGGAGTAGGCAGGTGGCGCGGTTGGCATTCTTGGTTTCTCACTTATACACAATATTAAGACTCGGAGTGGAATTTAGTGTGGCCACATCAAATTCTATTTCGAGTAATACTATTGTGAGAGGTGTTCCGGGATATGGTTTGAAGTTGGAGAATTTGAAGTTGAAATACCTGGAGGTTTATCCAAGATGACAAACAAGTTCCCGCGTAGCGGAGGCCTATGAGTCGCGTACTTGCGTGTGCTAAAATAATACGAGAAAGGATAAATAATTTATGATCGGATGCCAGATATTGTATATCATTGTGAACTCTAACCAACTTGTCAAAATATCAATGATCATTGTGGTAGAACTTAAACGATATTTTTTTTATAAAATCAATGTGATAGAATGTGATTTTAAATGACTTGGCGTTCTTTCTGAATTGTTTCAATACATGCATATTCCATTAAATAAAATTGGGTATACATTCTTTTCTTACCCCTACTTTAGTCGCTATAATATTTATCTCGTTACTGGGCAATTGCTCATAATGTTACCCTCGTGTGAACCCAACAGGTGTACCTGAGCAACAACCGCCTCAGTAGCGCTCTTTGAGGAGATCAGACTTCTCTTCGTCATATTCGCATCAGGCACGGTGCGTCCTGCTTAGAGCAATTTATTTACTTCCGCTTTATTTTATGTTATTCTGAGAAACTTTGTAGTGAGATATGTGGAGAGTTTTTCTACAAAGTTTGAGATTTTTTGATGTATCTCATATCATGGACATGGACTTGATGAGTATTGATCAGAATGGATGTTGCATTTTTATTTCCAATTCATATTATTCTCATGTGGTTATTTATATTTAAAATGTTAATCTAATGTGCATAAGACGGTTTGCTGAGTATTCTAGATCATGGGCGTATTTGGACCGTAGGTCCGACGCTCCCGTCTCGCCGGTTTCGGTAGCCGGAGGGGCAGGGCGTCACAAGATATATGCTTTATGAAAGCATATGATCTATACCAAATCCCAATGACCAAGATTGAGAAACTTGAATGATCTAACTCTAAAGATGACAGTGCAAAAGTGATCTTTATCTTCAGAATGATCATGAGTCTTCCAGTATGTAGGATGCACAGGTATTGGGAATACCTGAAGGGTGATTTGATCATATACGATTGTATAACCATGACGCTTCCATTCCAAGGGAGTGATGAAACAGGTTTGGATTTTAGTGACTCCTCTCATTAGAGAAGTGACCTAATCTTAGTCCATGAACTGGACATTGATCTGAATGAGATTCAGATGCAATGAGAAGATTAAGTCTACGGTCTTGATTTGATCAAGCATCAGTGGGAGGTCCATAGGATCTGGATTTGAGATATGATCTCAACATCCAAGTCACTATACGTGGAACAATACAATCGCCATATCCTTATCTCCAAGTATCTGAGGAGAAATAGCATTGTTCTTAAATGGTTTAAGAACAATTCCATAAGATCTAAGCAAGGAGAAGTTGATAATTAAATGTGATTTAATTATCATGATGTATGAGAAATTATCCAATATGATTAAATGTGATTTAATTATTATGGATAAGAATAATGTGGATAGTAATATCCAATTATTCATAATATGTTATAAATGTGATTTATAATATATTAGAGAGAGTTAAATATAATTTATATTAGTAGATTAATTATTATTGTGTATTGGATACACATGGTCTAATTAATTGAAAATGTAAATTACATTTTGTTTTGGGTTGTGAATATGATTCACAATATTCCAATGTCAAGATTGCAATATTCACAAAATTAATTGAAAATTTTTTTTGGTGAATAAAATACCAACAAATAATTGTAGGAAATTAAGTTGAGAGAAAAACAAGGAGATATGCAATCTCATGGTAATCCATGAGATTGCCCTCCCATTAGGAAAGGAGGGGCGGCACCAAATCCCTTGAGGGATTGGTGGCCGTCACCTCCCTCCAAAGGGGAAGGTGGCTCTCCATTGTTCTCTCTCTCCTTATTTGGTTGGTTTAATATGGTATTAATATATATATTTGATTTATCAAATATATTTAATCAAAATTAAATCACAAGTTGTTGGTTTTACCAACAACAATCTTGACCATTGGATTGACATAAATCAATCTCATCCATTGATTTTATATGTCCCATGGATTGAGTTCCATGGATCCCAAAACCCTATAAATAGAGAGGCATACCATGCTCTCTCTTGACACATGCTATTGTAGCACATATTCTCTCTCTCTCTCTCTCTTTCTCATACTCGACAGCCCTCTCTCTCACTCTCTTCTTGGTGGCCGTCCACCTTGGTGGAGAGAATCGTCGACGCCCGCACCATCGTGCTGCCACTTCGACGCTCTGCGGTTCTTCATCTTCTTGGAGTGCTTCACTCACTAAGGAGACATTTGATCTCGTGCGACGAGATCAGGAGCAACCGTGCTTGGATCATCTTGGATTGCGAGGACACCGTGACTCATCTCCGCGCTCGCAAGCCGTTACTCCGACGATCGGACTTGAGACAGGAGGTCTCTTTTCGTAGAGACTTGATCAACCACGCTTCAAGAGGTATTGCATTATACTTGCTGTGGTTATAGATGAAACGATTTGAGAATTGTTCTCGGATCATGTGGTTTCATCGGATTAAAATTTTTTAAATTCCGTTGCACCGAACAACTAGTACGACTAGTCGTTCTTCGTCGTATCCGATACGACGATCACGCTTCCGTGATGCGCTTGAGGATTTCTCCATATCCTTCACAGACTACCTTCTGGAGATGAGTAGAGGCGTTAGAATCAATAATCCAAACTGGAGTAGGATCGATAGCGGAGTTGGCTGTTGTACCTGAAGAAGTGGCCAGAGCATCGGTTGTAGTGTTACTAGTGGTGGTAGGCCCTGGAGTCTGAAGGATCTGCATTAGGCGGGAGTAATCTGCATCACTAAGATGAACAATCTTGCCACTGGAAGTAGGTGATGCCTCTTCCACATCATCGGCATCCTCATAAGCATTATTGGTGTGATAAGAAGGTACGCCAAACTTCTGCCAGCATCGTTCAGTCGGGTGGTTCCACCTACCACAGTGAGTGCATGGGGGCAGTAGAGTCTCGCTCACGACCACGATCAAAGTCACGGTCTCGTCCATATTCCCGTCCACGGCCACGACTTGGATAACAATCATGTACTCCTCGCAAGTCGTATCTGCCTCCTCTCCCAGATGAGGAGACGTGTGCAAAGTTCTCTATTGAAGGTAAGATGGGAGGTCGGGCAGCTGATGTCTCGAGCTCTTCAAGTCGGCCAAAGATGGACTTCATTGTTGGCAGTGTGTCTGATATAAGAAATTGCTCCTTCGATGCATGGTATCTAGAATGCAGGCCATCAAGGAAGCGGTATACCTGCCAGTTAGAACGCTCTTGTATTTGTTTGGTGCAACATGAGGGCTGGAATATTGCAAGCTCCTCATACAGGCTGGATAGATGCCTATAGTACTCGATGAGGGTGGAATCACCCTGAGATGCCTACTAGATTCTCCTATAAATGTTTGCAAGACATGACTTCATCTTCTCTTTTGGGAGTATGTTTGCTCGAGATCCTCCCACAATTCCTTGGTCGTATTTTTGTATAGAAGATTTGAGGCAATGTAAGCCTCAACACTGTTGGTCATCCAGTTGATCACCAAATAGTTATCAATCTACCAGTTCTCGTACTCTTTGTCCTTCTCATCTAAAGGATCTTTAGTTAAAATATAAGTTTCCTCTGACCACCAATGAACACCATAAAAGATCGAGACCAGAGCACGTAATTTTCTGTTCCCTTGAGTTTGATAGTAGTGCCTTGTGCCATAATATCCGTGGCCAAGGGCTTTCTCTCAGTAGAAGAAAGCACCATGGTGGTCATAAAATAGAAAGATGATCCTGTGATCAACTAAGGATGCAATAGGAGCTAAAAAATGCCCTATAACTCACGTTTGCCCTTGAAATAGGGCTAAAAACCCTAAACGGACAACACATTTGGATTCTTAGAAGTGCTCCGTGATGAGTTTTGGATCTCCAAAGAGTCCTACGGTATCTGTGGAGGGTAGTTGTGGGACTGACGACCTTCGTAGGAGGTCCTGAAAGCGTAGGGTAGCGCTAGCGGGAGGGCTGTTGCACTAAAGGCAATTGGATGGCCTTGCACGAGGCCTTAATTCAGGGAAGAGGGCCCACGCAGGCCTTTGTGAGGCTTGAAGGTGGCGGATTGAGATTTTCGGTCAGAACCCCGGTATAGGACCGTTGCTCTGATACCATGTGGAGAAGAGATACAAAATGGGATATCTATTCCATAGGGCTACAATCTCTTATATAGAGAGAAAACCCTAGAGAGTACAAGAGGAAAAATACATAAACACCCTTGAGGGGTTACAGAATCTGAGGGGTTAAAGGTTACGGAACCCGAAGAGTTAAGGGTTACGGATCCCAAAAGGTTACAAACATAATTGTAATATAATAATTCTAGCAATAATATTTCTAACATACAATATGACTAATTAAATATAAATATAGTTGTAAGATATATTTATATGACCGAATTCTCAAGATCAATTCAATAGGGATTGGTCGACAAATAATAAAGTAGAGGAAGATAACAAATAAAACAAAAAAAATAATTAATTATGTATGTAATTGATTAATTTTCATTTATTTATTATTTACCAAAACTTCAACTATTTTTAATTAATACATGTATAATATTTTTCACCAAACCCTTCTCCTATGTGTTTATAAAAATGTATACAAAACTATAAAAAAAATCAAAAAAAATCCAAGCTATATATGCTAAGAACTATGGTTTATAATTTGTTAAATTCACAACTTTAGAACCTCATAAATTCTTCATAAAAAAATATTATTTCACTCAACTCACATTTAAAGTTCATAAAACCATATTATCTAATTATTAAAATCATTAAAATCGGAGTGTGATTGCAAAACGTCATTTTAGGACCTAATGACAACTGGGTTTTTTTTGCTATTTATTTTATTATGTCAATATTGTTTATAGAATAATGATTTTATAATTTTTAGTTATTTTCTTGATCATGTATTTTATCTATAAAATATCAAAAATTAAAACCATTATTTAGTATTTTAAATAATTCAAAGACCGTAAAAAATAGATGAATTTGAATTGTAGACTATATAACTTTATTTATTAATATATATTAATTTATTAAAATCCACAAAAAATTATACAACTTACATTATTATTATATTAAGTAATAAAATATAAAAATAATAAACTATTTATTCAATTACTGAATTAAAATATAAAGCTATTTATTATATATAGTAGAAAATTATATTTACTAATAATAAATAATATATTATTTTTAAAAAATAATTATATTGTAAATTAGATAATTTAATTATTTATACTTCTTTTTATACCTATTTAAAATATTGCCATTTATTATTTATTATCTAATTTATAACGAATTTTATTTAAGGTTTAATGCGGTGTCGACACATGTCAGCACCACAAATCATCTTCTCCAAGAACATTCTATTCAAGGTATTTTCTAACCACCTACGTTCACCTAATTTTCCCTCACCATCCTTCCATCCATTTTCTAATCTAAACCCTCCCTTCTACACTACTAACAAACCTCTTCATTGCCAGCCTTTCGATCATCTCCGACCCAATCGATCATTCTATTTACTCATCTAAAGATAACCGAACTTCTCCAATTTCTCGAGAATTTAGTTCAACCTAACAAAAGCTTCCACTTCCAAGCCTTGCAGCTTCAAGCTCGAGTAACAGGAGAGTGTTGTAACAACCCTGCATGTAAGAAGGATAGTCAGGGGAGTTTGTTCCAAGGTGGTGCCCCCTTGCACCGCCACCAAAAAGGCATTTAGCTCCGACAAAGTACCTGTCGTCGAGCGATTACCATAGGATTCTATATCCCCAACTTCCTAGGTACATTTTATTCACCTTTTCCATTTTATTTCATCTTTTCTCGTGTCCATTTAGATCAGATAATCACCCTATTAACTTCACCTAATAATCTACTTAATCCTCGATCATAAACCACTTTCCAATTACTTTTGAATCGAAACTAAATCAATCTTCCTAGAACCAAATATTTCGCACGCAAGAACCGTAATTTCTTGGCCGATTCAAATTGAATTGAGCATCATCTTCCTTGCAGATCAATCAGCATTCTGGAGCTTTCTCTTTATCCATCTGGATCCATCTTCTGGAGAATCTTCATCGCCAATTAATCGGAGCTGCAATATCTATCATGGAACTCAAACTTTGGTAGTTGTAATGACCTTCAATACTGACGTTCTGCCTTCTATGATCATCTCCATCACAAAGGAGCTTGAAGGGGGTAGGCAACCCCCTTTTGTCCCTGCCAGAAGCTTACCATCATCAGTCGTCGTTAGAGGAGGAGTTGCCAAATTCGACGCCGCCAGCAGGGGATTTGGGGAAGAACATCCCCTAGAAGTGGGCGCACAGATAAAGACCACGTAGCTTAATTCAAGTTGCTACTTAATAATCTTGATCTTCCAGGCGAATCGGTGGAAATATTGCATAAAGGCCCAACGAAGTCCCGATAATTCATAACGCCCCAAGTTCTTCAATATTGCATTAAGGTATTCATGTGGGGACCTGAGATTCAAATACAGATATTTTTCTTACAATTAGATCCCTGTCCAGGGACCTAATTGAGAGAAGCTTTATTTTTTATTTTTTATTCTTTTATAATAAAACCCTTAGACATTGTGGTTATTTTGGACATTATATAGACATATTCATTGACGATTTTCTTGGGTAGTTACATACGATTCTAGTTTTTTTAGTCGAATTTTGAATAATTTTTATCATGATTTTATTGACATTTAATTCTTCGACTTGTGATTTCATCTTGGTTTTATTTTGAGTGTTCTTCGAACTCGTTGCTCGAGTTACTTTTTTGTGGATCAACTATATAGTATCACACTATATTTTCTACCACATATTATTATATTATAGATAATATTTGTTTTGAAAAACTTTCACTTTTGAAAAATTAAATAAAAAATAGAAAATTAAAAAATAAATAAAAACAATAACTAAAATTGACAAAAAGATTTTCTTCAAGAAGAAATAAAAATCACAAAATATTTTCTTCCTCTCAAATTATGAGCATAATTTCCTATCTCCTTATGTTCGACCTAGGAACACTTGGTTGGTTAAATAAATAGTGAAGCAACAATTTGGGAGAAGAGTCGTATATTCATTCTCTCTCTCTCTTTCCTTGTTTGTTGTCTTTTGTTTGATTAGTCGGATCTCTCTCTGTGGTTCTATACAACTGATACAAATTTAACAATGAGGTAGACCCGATTATCAATGGTTCACTTCACTGAACATTTCCTTGATATTCGAAATTATATCATGAAATTTTCCATGTCCACGTGTTGCTTCTGAAGTACATTAGAGAAACACCCCAAAATATAACAATGAGCCAATGATTGATCTTCATCATATGTTTCATTGTATTTTAGTTCTTCTAATGATATAGGATTTGCATGCTTATTCTTGGTGAGAATATAGCCAATACGCTCTATCGAGAGAACGTGCTCCAAATTTCAGAGCCAATCATAATAATTTGGTCTGATCAGGTTGTTGATCTCTAGAATCTTGTTGAGAGGATTCATAGATTTTATATCTGAGATTAAGAATGCACTTATTAGAACATATAAATAATAATATCTTCAATTCAAATTCTTGGCATAAGGTATTTTATATCAAAGTTATACTGTGTTTTAATACTTTGAAAGTCCATTCCCTTATAAAACTTTCAAAGCAAGAGATATCATTACTGATATATCTCTAGAAAGATCTGTTGTTATATCCTAATAATATAAGAAAATGTAACAGTGAAGGATGCATGAACTCATTCTGCTTGCAAGTCCTACTTGCATTTCTCTATTTGATCTTTAACACCCGAGTCCACCAGCCCTAGGATTATGTTGATCCATTGTTAATTGAACCAACCGTTAACATAAATAGTGTTGTGTAATCCAATACTTCATCAATTATATGAGGAACAATATTGGGGTCACTATGCATACGACCTATCTGTTTTGAGAAGCAAAGAGCTTGATCCATGTGTGATTGTACATCGGAGCTACAACTTTGCATAGGTGTCTCCGATGTACAATCCAAAGTGACAGAACCCTTTGCCCTTATGGGAGACCATGGATGTCAACTTATGATCCTACGTATCCTGTTGAAATTTTAACTAATTATTTTGAATCAAATTATTGTGATTAATTCTTCCAAGGGAATTAGTTCTATTGATAATATTATTTATTTAATTAGATTAAACTAGTTTAATCTATTAAATTAATTAGCAATCCAATGAAACCAACAAACAATTTAAATTTCTTGATATTACTTTACAGTAGACACCTTTACATTGTACAACTAATTAGTTGGTTAAAATATGTTGAGACTTCTCTTGCTACCATCCTTGAAAAATTAAGCCAGGTTGGACAGATAATGCTAACATGGAGTGCTTCCACTGCAAATATGAAACATAGAGCCAATTAGATAATCTATTAGTATATCCACAGCCTAGATACCATCACCGCATCAATTCAAGATAATACAATTGGTACAAACTGTACTAAGAGGCTTTATCAGCCATATGCTCTTAATGATCGATATGATACTACATACTAATCACCCATAAACTTAGACATATTAGAACATTTCTAAGTTTGATTTTGCATGTAAAATTTGTACTACAACTATTGTAGTATGAACTAGGGTTTTGTCATGAAACATTCATTCAAAGGAGGTGGATGATTATCAATTATTTATCTAAATATATGAAACATCATTTAATCTGGATAAATATATAATTTTCATGATTAATATTGAATTATAAATACATTAAAAATGTACTTGAGATCATCCAATCATCTTTCAACCATCTCCACTAAATATCACATATCTAGGGAAAACAGAGTTAGAATCACACAAAATAAAGTCTAATGGTTTTTAATTTAATTCCTAACTTATCTATTATGTTTCTAGCATGTTTCATGACTAGAAAATGGTATCCAATATTCATTTAGTTATAGACTCGAGTTTACACGCAAAAATAATGACACTACGGGAACTCTTGATTTTTTTAAAAGATGCTCGTTTGATGCCAACCATTGGCGAATCTGTTGGGATGATATATAGAAATTACAAATACATTTAAGTATCTAAAAAAATCATTCAACTAGGACACAGATAGTGGAATTTTCGTCTGAGAAACTAATGAAAACACATATACACAAAATTAACAAGTCATCGTGCAACCAATATTCAAAACCTAGTTCTCTTTAGGTTTGGATCGCATTCAAGACCATTGACCAAATCTCTGATACCACTTGAAGATGAGTGTATTCACTTCGTGCATCACAGAAGTATGAAGATCGCATCATATGGAATCTAGGTCGACTAGCACCACTAATCGCACGGGGCAATGGAGATTAAAATTTTCAATGAAACCACATGACATGGGAACCATTCCTGATTCGTTTCATCTTTTATCACAAACAACTAATAGGTTTACCTGATGAATCTCCATTTCATCACCTTCATTCTTTCATTTTTACCTTTAAACCCTAGCTGAATGCATGAATATATCATTAATTTGTCAAAATAAACATCCATTAATTTGTATAAAATACTGCACATTATTGTATTTATTGCCAAAATAAAAGAATAAAGGAAGGAAAAGATAAAGAGCGAGGTGTCAAGGACATTTAAGTGACCCTAGCCCCCGAGACTCAATCAACATGATGGCTTAGTTGACAAGGAATAAGGTAGGGGAGATAGGGCGGCTAACTGTACGTAAAACACAATCTGATCACTCTACAAAAAAAGACAATAATTACTTTATGGGACCTATTTTATTCTTTATTATTTACACCACAAATAAAGAAACTTTTTACATGAAATTGGAGATAAATACGCATAGAAAAATACAAAATTTATTTCATACAAAAATAATATACATGTACATTTTTTACACATAATAAAATCCTAAAACCCAAACTTCATAGTCTTGTATCTTCCAAATAAAAACTCAAAATGTCTCAAAATCACCTTTAGTTGTATATAACTTTTAATAAGCTATTTAATGAGTGGTTTCATATTTTTGGAGTTAAGGTGTGAAAGTTAGTTGTAAAATATGTATACTAAGTACATAGATGAATATGCAATACATAAACCTATGTAATAAATATGCTCATTTATTTAAAAGTAAATATTTTATCAAAAAATAATAAAATTATATTTATGAACATAAAAATAAAACATAAATATATAAATTATCAAAATAAACTAATAAAATCTAAATTACAAAATAAAATAAAATTTACAAAGTATAGATGAAATACCTGTATGTATACTTGTAAAAAGCAACCTATAATAAAACACCTCAAAAAAATAAATAAAAATAAGTATAAAATACTATAGAAAATTAGAAACACTCTACATTTTATAACCTAAAAATAATAAAATCAATTATTATTTATTATCCATTTTCCAAGGCATTTTAACTTGGAATTTCATGGTTAGTCCACGTGGACCAACCATGCACCTTCATTCGTTGACCTAGGTCAATTGCACCTTAGCCCCTCTGAATTATATCAGAACGTCACAAGGGCACCACATCTACCCATTATCTACGCCTCCATTCTCACTCATTACCCTCGAGACCTTCACTATCCTATAGCCTCTCCGTCCTAGCCTCACGCCCATTTACGAATCTCCACCAACCTCTACTCCCAAACACGCCATCACCCCTTGAAAATTGCCAAAAACTCGCCTAGAAATAACCCCCCATAGACCCTTCTTGTTTTTTATCAATATTCAGCATGTTTTAGCCCCTTATATCACTTGAGACACCTCTAGCTTGGTGACACAAAGCTCCTGGTGTTGGTCTGCAGCGAAGAGGACGGTTGTCAAGTCGCATCCACCACCTCTGGTGGAGCGCCGCCGTGAGGTTCTGCTCGGACTGTCTCTCCCGAGTTCTGATTATTTAGTTAACCATTGATCCCTATCTTTTTCATCCTCAATCCTTTATTTTGGGAGGCTCAGGTGCCGGTTGGCTATCAGGAGCCCCTGCAATTCGGGTCCATTTTTCACGTCTTTCTTTGCCAAATAACTACCATACTAGAACTAGATGTTTCAATTATTGTGAACCTACCTTGGATCGCATTTGAGATTTCGGAGGTCGGTGGAGGTTGAAATCACAGTTCAATTAGCATATGCCCCTTTAACTTTTCAAATATTGCATTTTAGTCTCTAACAAAGTTACGTCCGTACACACATTTTATGTTGTAAATATTGCATGAACGCTCTAGTGGGTTGTTTAAATTATCGTTTAATATACAATGTTTTATTATTAGTGTTAAAGTTAGGATTAAATTGCATTTTGCCCCTCACATTTAATTTTAATTGCAAAAATTTCCCTATCAGTTTAATCAATTTTGTGTGTGAATAGATGTTTATTAAAAATATCAACCGTGCTCCAAAAATCATCAAAAAATAGGAATAGGTGCATGAATGTTTCTTGCTCACGTTATATAATTACACTTGTGTTTTATGCCCTTTTACTATTTTTAAAAATTAGATTATTTCATGGATATTCCCTATTCATTTTAGAAAATACAAAAAAATATAGAATTCTGCTAAAAAATTCCAAAAAATAGTGTCTACTTATTGTAGTGTCCAATACCTTCAAAACGAAAATCCCAAAAAAAGCAAAAAGAAAACATATACAAATTTAAAATCTCTAGGGTCCTTTATAAAAATCTAAAAAATCTCCAAAAATACTAAAAATATATTTTTTTAACCTCTAAATTTTCTTTATATTATTATATAAATTAAAATTGATTTAAAGAATTTTGAACTTATTTTCTATTTTTAATCTTCATTTTAATCTTGGCCAATTACTACATCCCTGATTTGAGGAATGTTTTACTTTAAAAATCCAAAAAATTATCAAAATTTCCTAAAAAATTACAAAACAGTAAAAAATATCTAAAAAATCAAAAAGAGTTTATTGCTAGTATTTTGAGTACTTTTAGTTGTATTTATAATTATATTACTCTATATTGTTTATATAGTCTTATATATATTCTTTACTTATTTAAAAGAAAAAATAAAAATACATAAAAAATAAAAAGGACAACAATCAGAAAATTAAAATATATAAAAATATATAATATAAATATAAAATAAAAAACCCACATCCTTGGACTAATATTGTGCATAGTTATGTATACATACATATATTACGTATTCATTATTTATTAATAAATAATACTAAGTTCTACATCGTGTGGTCCTTGTGTTCGACATCGTACTCTGCTTGTCACTATACACTCATTATTTGTATGGTTTATAACATATTTTGATTCACACCTGCTTCTTCATTGATTGATATATTGTGTGGGTTGAATGTTGAGATAGAGCCCGAGGTTCTTTTAGGTCACTCTGACAATTGTGCTCCCACCTTGTGTGGAGTACACGAACGTCAAAATCCATCATTCAGCTTCTCTTTCAAATGGTGCCATTGTCGGGGAGCAACGGATTGTAGCACATTTTTGTATATATCATTGTTCATTATTTACCTTTATTTTTCTTGCTATTTATTGATAATTATTTGACTGTTCTTATCCCAGTTCTTTGTTTATTTTTCTTGTGAGGGACTACTTGCCGACAACCATCTCTTAGGAGGCGGGTGCACCCAAGGTAAGCGGAGGTTCACTTTTCCTTTTAAGCCAACCAAGAGAGAGCAAGAGGAAGAACCAAAGAAAAGGAGAAGAGCAGACCATACTTAGATTTTATTTCCATTTTTGTGAAAGAGGGTGTCATTTATTTTAAAATTAATTTATAATAATTTGGACATTGCCACGCATAGCGAGGTCCAATGCTTGGGTGTTTGTTCACCTGGGGGCCTCACTGCAGTTTTTCATGTGTTATCACCTTTATTTATTTTGTTTCACGCAATTTGAGCTTTCTGCCTTTGTTTATATTTATTTTCTATGAGTGAGCCATTAGTCATTTGGTCGTTTGTCTCGGTAGCTTAGTCCCAAGCCCTAATAGTATTGCATGCACCTATAGGGCTCATTTGGTAACCGAGTTACCCCAGGGTAACCCGGTTTACCCCTCCCTTTTCTTGGGTTGGAAATTCATCACACATCATAGTGACATCACATCACATTCCTTATTTCAACCCTCTCCAACCCTCATAACCATCCCAAACAGCTACTATTCAAATCAGGTTGCCCCAACGCACTCCAACCCAGCAACCAAACAAACCCATAGTGTTACGTGTTAGGACTTAGTCAAAATTAAATGTTGGTTATTTGGACCTAAGATCGAGAACTGAAGGAAGTGTTATACAGTGCTTGCAGGATCCATTATAGCGGACACGATGCACTTCATAGACTGGACTTTTGGATCTCATTTCCGAGTAATCAGCAGTTGGTTCTTCCCGATAATAGCATCTATTGTTTAGGACATTTTCTCACTTTTGTGTATCGCCATATAATGTAATTATTTCAATTCTTCCTTGCATCACGCATGGAGAGAGCTAGGAAGCATTGTAAGTAATTCTATCTTTGCATGCATCATTAGACATCAAGGTGATATTTCCATCTTAGTGACGACTTGCACAACATTTCCGTGTTCTCCCCCCTGTGTTTATATCACTTAGGACATAAATAAAAAATACAAAAAAATCGTTAGACGGCTTAATCTGAAAGATACTCACAAAATTGAAAACCTAAAAATTAAAAAAGGGACTACTAAACAAACTTGACCCTAATTAAAATTCATAATGAACCAATCGGTGTTTGGTATTCATAAAGCCTACATTGTTTCAGGTACATTCCAGACAGAGTGAGGTGAGACCCGCTAAGGATAAGAGCACAATTCCAAATCTATGGCATCTTGATTATCTTCTATGTTGGTGAAGTATTGGCGATTCTATCATACGTGATTGTGTAGGGCCTCGTCGAGCACGGTGTTCCTACCTTGTGTGGAGCATCTGACTTGATCTAAAGATTTGAGCTTCGGACACACCCTCATGGGTGCGTCTATCTCTTCCGTTAGCATTCGAGTAGGTCCTTGCACGCTCACGGGTGATTCCATTGCGAGCGAGGTCTGAAGTATTAGTTTCACCTATCAGCTTCCCCTCTCTATTTCTTTGGTTGAGTAGCCGCCCTAGCATGAGATCAAGCACCTATCAATGTGCAGATCATCGGTTACAACAGAGGTGAAAGAAGTACATGGTGCATGCCTGGTAGTACACACGCTCCTATAGGTTTAGCATACTTAAGTGTTTTTTATAAGATTACTTGAAAATAAAATAAAATTGAAAAGATAAAAATAGCTGAACACTTACAGCTTCACATGTGTTTAATGGGTGAACCTCTCCTTTTTTTGTGATTTTTTGAATAAGATTAAGGTTCAAAGATCAGTCATGCACATTGTGTGCCTTTTTCACTTTCTTCTATTTGAATCCTCCTTTGACCTAGTACTCATTTGCAACCTTCTGTTGTTTTACATTCTCTTTATTCCTTATTTTACCTACGTATCATTCTTCCATTATCGATCTCCTCTTGACCTTTGAGATGGCGACACATGGATGGCTTAATCAGGACCCCACGGACACCAACATCAATTCCATATGCTCGTCACCTCCAATAATTTGGGGCGATTCTCAAGAACCTAGTTTAGACTCCATGAACCTATCTCCAGACTCCTCATCTTCTCCAATAAATCGAGATCATTCTTGTCTTGAAATCTGCCCATTTTGGATGGCAATTGATTTCACTCCTTGCCATCCTTAATGAAGTTTTGTGTTGATCTTAACACATAATGATTTGTTACATTTGTTGCATCCATATAGACTGATCGGTGCATTATTCCATTTGCAGATCAAGAGCTCAATCTGGATCCAGAAATTATGATAGAATTAGACTCAGATTAGAAAAGGAGATGGCTCTCAGAGGAAAAGGGAAAGGACCATAGCAACCACCTTAGCCAGATCAGAGCCAACAGCCGGATCAGAACATTGTAAATGTCTAGATCCTATCATCTTTACAGGCAATCCAGCAACATCTCACGGAAGATGCTTTAGTACAGGTCACTTTCGAGGACATTCTCAATGACTTGAGGAGAACGATATAAAACCAGGGAGGAGGATTTAAAGTAGAACACGAAGGTGGACGTGGCGGAGGCCCAACATACGAGCTTAGAGTAGAGAGACCCAAGCCGGCTCTCAAAGAGACATACAATCCTGGGGTGAGACAAATCACTAAATGGGTCCACATTCCCACAATCTATGTTCATTTTGACTTGAAACCTCAACTACTAGCACTCCTATCCACCTTTCGTAGAAATGCCAATGAAGAACCTTATATTCATCTACAATAGTTTGGGCACATCTATTATACGACTCACTACCCTAGTATACCACTAGGCGTAGTCAAGATGACAGCATTTCCCTTCATCCTTTAAGATTAGGCCCTTCATTGGATCAACAACTTGGGGAAGGTCATCATGACTAGGGAAGAATTGAAGTTAGGCTTTTTGCACAAATACCATCCTCTTGGGTTACTTAATAAGATGCATGCCCGTATATCAAATTTCACCCAAGCCACACATGAATCCATCCATGAGGCTTAGGAGAGGTTTACAGAGTTACAAGAGAAATGTCCCCATCATGAAATTCCACGGACCAGCCTGGTCCAATACATATTTAGGGGACTTAGAATAGAGATTCATAAGCTCGTGGATGTTGTATGTGGTGGCTCACATTTCAACAAATATGAGGATGTCATTTGGAAGATATTTAATGAAATGGCCGAAGGAGAGGCCGCCTTATCGTCATTCCGTGCCTATAAGCATCAACCCCAGAATATTCGGAAGCATGTGCATATGATAGCATCCCACAGGCTAGATAGGGAATAGAGCTCCAATATGAGCATAATTAGGAGCCATTTGTCGAAAGTAGACATAATTGAGAAGCGATCACATGATCTAGAAAAACTTGTTGTGATAGAACAAAGGACGCAACACCATGACAAGTTAGATCAAATCACCAAGCAACTGGAGCTGCTGGTGAGCACAATCAGTTCCTTCAACTCCATGTCTGCATCAGGTCCCACTCCAGTTGAGATGAAGGAATAAGCACCGCCATAGCCCCCTCATCCGAGTCAGCCCCAATAAGTGGTTCGGCATGTCTACTACATGCAAGCCCCCGAGTCAATGATGAATCTCGTATTCATCATACTAAAAATCAATTATTAAACTCCAAGCTTAAAATAAATTAATAAAAATCACCAATAATTCTACATTATTGTTGTGTATTATATTGTGTATAATTAACATGTAATTATTGTACGTATTTTCCTTGTAATTATTTTATTACTAAAAACCCATAAAAATTAGGTTAAATGATTGTCTATAATGTCCGTAACCCTTAAAAGAACTAAAAAAATACAAAAAATATCAAAATCTCAAAATTGGTATTTTTAACCCTTTAAAAATACCCTTGAAAATGATTTTTGTACTTCTTTTGGCTTTTTATCCAACATGAATCTTGTAGATCTCATCGAGATCTACAACTTTCAGGTTTTGACTTTTTCCTAATTTTGCCTCGAACTAATTCGTTTTGATTTTCCTTTGTTTTCACATTCTCTAATTTTCTGATTGGGCCACGTGGTACCCTCTGGGCCATCCACGTGGCCCGCTCCTCCTTCTGCCACCCGAACCTCCTGGGTCCGTCAGATCTTTTCCACCCGCCTTCTTCTCCGCCTTCCATTCTCACTTCACCCACAACTGTCAAATCTGCCCTAAGATCTGATCATCGCCACTCATCTCCGCCTCATTCGTAGCCACTCAATCCCATCCCTCATCGTACGACCTCTCTCTCACCACATCACCCCTTCACCTCTGTCGACCGATCACCTCATCATCCAAGGGATAATCTCATGCCACATCGTCCACTCACTCACCACCATTGGATGGCCTCTAAGTCCATCTGAGCCAATCATTCTCACCTTCGCCCTCATCGTTAGATCAGATCATATGATCTGATCTAAGGTGTCTGCCAGCTCTACCATCTGGATTATTGGATCACATGATCCAATGGCCACCACATCATCTTCAACCTTGTGTAACAGCCTCCGACTCACAGCCAAGCCACTCCCTTCAAATTATAGTAACTGCCTTCGACCTTCTCTCCGCTCCCTAACGCCCCCCTGTAGCTATTACCTCCTCCATTCTTGTGTGCCCACCAGCATCCCTCCTCCATTACTCCTTCACGATTAAACCCTCATTCAAAACCCCCGACCCACCTCCGGTAACGTCAATCCTCCACCTACAAATACCCCCACTCTGTCTCCTTCTCCGGCCATCCAAAATCCCATAGGCTACGACCTAGATTCTTCCACCCTCCAATGATAGCAGAGGGTGGTAATTTCGAGGAGACGATGGTCGTGTGCTTCAAGAGTGATCCATGGCTGCTCGTCCATGTGTCCATCACCGAGGTTAGGTCGATCTTGTTGTGTAACAACCAGGGTTTCATCTGAATCCCAGCCCAGGCTACTTCCTTTATTGGATTCCCATCTCCATTGATGTCTTCTTCTTCTATCTTTTTTCTTTAGTTTTATCTTAATTTTCCCATCACCTCCGATCACTTCCATCTCCACCTAACCACCCAATGAGCTCCACCAACCAATCATCATCCTTTCCTTCCAAATCTGATGACCACTCCCCTTCTCCAGAACCCCTACCACTCCACCCCACATTCTTCCCTGTTGCGCCAGGAAGAAGCTCCAGTCCCCCTCTCCATCACCTCCACGGTTGCCCTTCACATCACTTCACTCCCTCATGCTTTGGTTATCATTTAACAACTACAGAAAGCTTAAATGGTCGGAATCCACATGATCACGCTGATCTCAAGCATTAGCTCCGGCGAGGCTTCGTCAAGAGCCACCTCCAGTTACCCTTGTCGCTTTCTCTCTGGTCCATCATTCTCGTCAGGAGGCCTTGGTGCTTCGTGCACCATCCATGAGCCCGGAGAAGGCCGATGGAGCTCTAACATGCTTGTCGGAGCTCCAAGTACGCCGCCCCTCCTCCTGTGGAGGTGAAGAGCAGGCGTCGTTGAATGGCGCCCCTCGGTGCTCATCCAACGGCCCTAGTATCTCCAAGTAGCCACTACCGAACCTGATGCCTTGGGGCCATCATCCCTCTCACCCAGCCATGATACGAAGCTACAACGCTTGCTACGTGGCCCGAAGCGACGACGACTCCCGAGACTGCCCCCCTCACGTACGCAGGGACTAGGTAATTTACAAGGAAGACCTTGGATATTTTGGCAATTGCATTTTGGTCCCCAGGTTCATGCCTCACGTGCGCGTCCGGGTATTTTACAAGGATGTCCTCGCAGGTTTCCTAGATTACATAATGCCCCCCGTGCACAATGGCAAAATTATAAGGAGGCCCAACCGATTTTGCTTTATTGCAAATAGGACACTCCAGGGACCTATTTGTGATTATTTATCTTTTTATTCCTCACATTTTTATTACTTCTATGCCCTTGTACTATTTTCTTCATAACTTGAGCATCTTAGGTCCAATTTGCTTGATTTCAGTGTCGTTTTGTTCCTTATTTCATCATCTATCTATTGGCATATTTATTTTTATCATCTGATACCATTTTAAATGTGATACATTTCTAATACTATAAAGGGTTTCGTGCTGAATTGCTTTGCCATTAAATAGGTGTTTGCACGTAAAGTAATTCTCAAATTGACTCTGAATCTGGATTATATTATGTTCTTTGTAATCCTTTACTTTGAATATTATCCATTGCAGACACTAAAGCAATATGTCATTGCATACTCATTTAATTGCAATTTTAAACCAACTAAAAATACATGCATCATTTTAGTTGCTTTTTATCACACATCTGCATCTGCATGAAGACCTGAAAATGAGGATTTATTCACATAAGCATCTAATTGACCAAAATTTGATAAATAAAATAAGGTAGCTCGTGTTATGTTCGACCTTGGTAGAATTGCCAAGTATAAATATTCCACAAGATTCAAATATTATGTTTTTTTACTTACCGAAATATGTCTCCTATACTATGACAGTACTTTATAGTTAAAGAGGTGGATTTCACGTTCGTCAAATGGAGTCATTGGCTGGGGACATGACTCAACCTTATTTATTTGTTGAATTTTGTCTTTATTCTGTGTCGAATATTTTTAAAATTTGTAGGTCTTCATTTCATGCATTATTTTTGCATTATTTCTGTTGTATAATTCCCTTATTTTTCTAACATTTCTCTTTTGTGACAGCGTCCATGGAGATCGAGGACGCTTGATCTCCAAGGAGGCGTGGAATTGGGAGCTCCCGCTGAGAAGGCCATAAAAGAGTGTGAAGAATTTTAGGAATTTTGTATCAGCACTGCTTGCATTTGCATATTGTAGAAACAAGTGTAGCATGTGCATGTTTAGCGATCATCATTAGAGGGCTTACATGATGTAGAAAAAGAGAAAAAAAAAGTCGATCACTAGATGATCTACTCCTCCCCACCCCCCACACACACTTGCACATATACACTCACCCACATTCACATCATCATCTCTGTATATTTCACACAACCCCCCCCCCCCCCCAACTCATCTTCCTCTTAATCATCTGCAAAAAAAACGCACCCCCCTTCCTATTACATCTCCATCTGTGAAAATACACTCCCCCCCCCCACACACACATCCCCTTATATCTTGGTATAAATTTTCTTCCCAGATCACCCCCCTAATTCATATCCTTTACTTAGTCTATTCTTAGCCTAAGTATAGGGGGAACCCGACTATTCATCCCTCACTCTATCTTCTTATACTTTGGTTAATTCTTTACCTAAGTATATGGGGACCCTCCTCCTCAGTTCCTCTATATCACCCTATATTTAACTGAGCCATGGCTTCATATCACTTGTGCTATGAGCGCATAACAAAAGTTAAGTATAAGGGGCTATACCGTATATTACTGTATATTCACTATAACCATATCTCGTATTTTTGAAGTTTTTGAAAAATCTTTTTCAGCTCGGTTTAAGTAAACCTAAGAATCGAGTTTTGTAAAAATGTTTTCTTCAAAATTGAGGGATTAACTTGTTGTAAATAAATCCTTTTTTTTTAATTTTCAATAAAAAATTGAAAAACTAAAAACCTTCTTTGAATGAGACTTTGACTACTAGGCTGAGTAGATACTTTCAGTGAGGGAACTTTGGTCTCCATTAGTAGAGTGGGTGGTTTAGAGGACATTATATATGGTTTTGTCCTTAAGGAGCATGTGTCTGTCTAACGGCCCCTACTTACACCCATACTGGCTGAGAGTAGATGAAACTATTCATATGAATCTGGTCCAGTCATAGTCTCTCAAAAAAATATTTAGAATCCATAAAAATATACAAAAACAAAAAATAAAAAAATCACTAACCATGGAGTTGGTGTATTCCTGATACATTTACATTCACTCAAGGTTTGAGGATTTTGAGGACACTAGATTTCTATGTTCTTGAGAGTCTAAGTTAACATGCCTTAGTCATTAGGGTTTTTCAACTTAATTATCCACAATTCCCTAGTTTGAAAGATTTGAACGCTATATTGCACTCTTCATCTCTATCTCTAATATGATCAATACTTCACTTTCACAACTGCATGATTGATGAGATGAGTTGAGTTATCACTTGAGGAACTAGGACTGGTGATTTGAGTTTAGACTCGATCTAATGATACTCGTGGATGGGATAAATTTAATGAAGGCTTCAAGAAACCTGAGTGTTAACAAAACCTTAGCCAATATGTGAATAAGTTCATATGTTATCTCTTTGATATCTACCTATGTGTCAGGTGTGATGAAACTTAATTGATCAATGTACGCCAACTTTTGGTAAAAGCAGTGGAGCTAGCCAACAAATGAAAATAAAAGAAAGAAATGTCAAAGAAAAGCTCTATCCTCCAAAAATCAAATTACAAATGAGCTTCCACCAATGGCAAGTGCTTCCAATCATTTTCAAAGTGTCCACTTAGACCAAGCGTTAATTAGGACAAAGGAGCCAGGATAACACCAAAAAGGGCTTTGCATTGTATAATGATACAAGTATGTGTGTTGAAGGTATCTTAGATAATCAAAAAAGACACACCTCGGTGTACTCCCAGAAAAAAAAGTGCAGACTACTCCGAACTCTCTTGACGGACACATTGATCAACAAGCTAAAAATATACATGTATTGAGTAAAAAGGCACTCGAAAGTCCCCTTGTTCCAATGTGAGGGAGAGAAAAATAGACACAATCCTATACCCTCCATCATCTGGTCGTCCATCGACATTTCAAATCTGACGATCTAAAGAGACGGTTGATTGGAGCAAGAATAGACATATTCCCTAGTGTTGAGGATGAGGTCTAGAGGAGAGTCTCCTGGACTGGAACTTCGAGTGATGCCTCGACTCGGCTCTCATGAAATGCAGTACACTAAATTTCATATCCTTGTATTATATGTACAAAAAGAGAGTCTGATAATTAGAGAAGTTGGATTCCTTTTGACTAGAGCATAGTTAAGCCCAGAATTTTAGAATCACATAAATTGAGGGTCTTCAAAAATTTGAGCCTTTAATCTATCACATGCACTGTTAAGAATTAATCTAACTCCTTCATTCTTTAGATGCTCGAGGACGAACATGGTTTATGAAGGATATGGTATTATCCTCAAGCGCATCACGGAAGCGTGATCGTCGTATCGGATACGACGCAGAACGACTAGTCGTACGAGTTGTTCTGTGCAGCGGAATTTAAATTTTTTCATGTGATGAAACCACATGATCCAAGAATGATTCTCGGATCGTTTCATCTATAACCACAATAAGTATAAAGGAATGCCTCTTGAAGCGTGGTTGATCGAGTCTCTAAGAGAAGAGACCTCCCGTCTCAAGTCCGATCGTCGGAGAGATTGCTTGCGAGCGCGGGGATGAACCGCGTAGTCCTCGCAATCCAACAAGATGATTCAAGCACGGTTGCTCCTGATCTCATCGTACGAGATCGAACGTCTGCTTCGTGAGCATAGCACTCCAAGAAGACGGAGAACCAAAGACCGTCGAAGCGGTAGCGCAATGGCGAAGGCGTCGACGAATCTCTCCTCTAGGGTTTGGTGGACGACCACCAAGAAGAGGGAGAGAGGGTTGGCGTGTGAGAAGAGAGAGAGAGAGAGAGAGAGAGAGAGAGAGAGTTTGCTCCAATATTCATAGCCATAGATAGCATGGTATGCCTCTCTATTTATAGGATTTTGGGATGCATGGATCTCAATCCATGGGACATATAAAATCAATGGATGAGATTGATTTATGTCCAATCCAATGGTCAAGATTGTTGTTGGTAAAAGCCAACAAATTATGATCTAATTTAGATTGAAATATATTTGACAAAATCAAATATAAATCAGTCCTAAATTACACCAACAAATAAGGAGAGAATATACATGGAGATTACATCTCCCATGTATATTCAAGGTGGACGGCCACCCATTCCAATTAGGAATTGGGTGCCGCCCACTTGATTCCTCATGGAGGCAATCTCATGAGATTTCATGAGATTGCATATCTCCATGGAAATCTCTCATTATTTATTTCCAACAATTTTGTTGTGATATATTCTTCAAAAATAATTCACAATTAATTTTGAGAATATTGCAATCTTGCCATTGAAAAATTTTGAATCACATCCACAAACCAAAACAACATATAATTTTACATTATCAATTAATTACACAATGTGTATCCAATACACATAATAATTAATCAACAAATATAAATTATAATTAATTCTCTCTAATACATTATTAATCACATTTATAATATATTATGAATAATTGGATATCTCTATCCACATTATTCTAATCCATAATAATTAAATCACATTTAATTAGATTGGATAATTTCTACACACATCAAGATGATTAAATCACATTTAATCATTATTTCTTCATTGCTTAGATCTATGGAATTATTCTCGAACCCTTCAAGAATAATGCGATTTCTCCGCAGATACTTGGAGATAAAGACAAGGCGATTGTATTGTTCCACGTATAGTGACTTGGATGTTGAGATCATATCTCGAATCTAGGTCTCATGGACCTCCCACAGATGCTTGATCAAATCAAGACCGTAGACCTAATCTTCTCATTGCATCTGAATCTCATTCAGATCAATGTCCAGTTCATGGACTAAGATTAGGTCACTTCTCTAATGAGAGGAGTCACTAAAATCCAAACCTGTTTCATCACTCCCTCGGAATGGAAGCATCATGGTTATACAATCGTTTATGATCACATCACCCTCAGGTATTCCCAATACATGTACATCCTGCATACTGGAAGACTTATGATCATTCTGAAGATAAAGATCACTTTTATACTGTCATCTTCAGGGTTTGATCATTAAGTTTCTCAATCTTGGTCACTGGGAATTGGTATAGATCATATGCTTTCCCAAAGCATATATCTAACCTTCAAATTCATGTCATGCTTCCAAAGCATGACGACCATGCATGGAATTTGATCAGTCCCAATACCTCATGAGTGAGCTCATGTCTCTCGGTTCATAAGTGAACATTTATGATCCCTTTGAGAGATCGTATTACTCATATGTCCTTACATGCACACCAGCTCGTCGGTGTATAGACCTTGGTTAGGTCATCAACCTATTGGTCTGCCAAATGTACATACTCAGACATATAGCAATACATCTGTCTCTGGTCAGAGGATGCATGCCTATGTTGTGACAGCATTCAACATAGGTCTTTGGTTATCTCGAGCTCGTTAAGTCAACCCATTGACTCAACTAATCTGACACCTCTAAATCACTATTCCCATGCAGAGGACCTGCATCAAGAGGTCAGTCAGATATTAGCCATTTGAGAAAGGATTGCCATCTCCTACTCAGGATGGAGATCATCACTTAAGAATCATTTGACGATGCTTGATGAGTCCTCTATCTAACTCTTTAGATATCCATCCAAGCATCAGCCTCTATGATTCAATCAATGAATCAACAGCTGTATGATTATCAAGTTGGCCATGGTACATAACCCTTATTGTACAGAGGGACCTTATAGTGCATTCATTCATTCAATCTCAGAAAGGGAGTGAAAAATAATCAATAACTTTCATTAATAATTTATTTATTACAATAACATTTATTGTAGGAATGGTTCACCCGGGGCTCACATTGCTAACAGTTTATGTGTAGGGGTATGATGAGTCTCGTATTCATCATGCTAAAAATCAATTATTAAAATCCTAGCATAAAACAAAGTAGTAAAAATCACCAATAATTCCTCATTATTGTCGTGTATTATATTTTGTACAATTAACCTGTAATTATTGTACTTATTATCCTTGTAATTATTTTATTATTAAAAGGTTAAAACAATTGTCTATAATATCCCTAACCATTAATGGAAATAAAAAATACAAAAAATATCAAAATCTCAAAATCGGTGTTTTAACCTTTAAAAATACCCCCAAAACTGTTTTTTTGGACAAATGACCTCTTACGGCTTTTTTCCAACATGAAACTTGTAGATTTCATCAAGATATACAACTTTTATGTTTTGATTTTTTCCTAATTTTGCCTTGAACTAATTCTTTTTTTATTTTCCATTGTTTTTACATTTTCTAATTTATTGATTGGGCCAGGTGGTGCCCTTTGGGCCATCCATTTGGCCCGCTCCTCCTTCTGCCACCCGACGCTCCTGCGAAAGTCAGATACTTTCCACCTACCTTCATTTTCTCCCTCCATTCTTGCTTCTCCCACAACCGTCAGATCTACCTTCAAATCTGATCATTATCACTCATCTCCGCCTCATTCATAGCCACTCGATCCCATCCCTCATCCTACGGTTACTCTCTCGCTAAGTCGATCGATCACTTCATCATCCAAGTCTAAATCTCACGACACGTCGTCCACTCACTCCCTACTGTTGGATAGACTTTAAGTCCCATCTGAGCCAATCACTCTGACCATTACCCTCGTTGTTAGATCAAATCATATGATTTGATCTAAGGTGTTTGCCAGCTCTATCATCTGGACCGTTGGATCACATGATCCAATGGTCACCGTGTCGTCTTCAACCATACGTAACAACCTCCGACTCACAACCAAGCCACCCCTTCCAATTATAGCAACTGCTTATGATTTTCTCTCTGCTCCCTAACACCTCCCACTTGTAGTTGTTACCTCATCCATTCTCACATGCCCACTAGCATCCCTCCTCCATTACTCCTCTACCATTGAACCCTCATTCAAAACCCCCGACCCACATCCGGTAATGCCATTCCTCCACCTACAAATACCCTCGCTCCACCTCCTCCAGCCATCCACCCTCCCGCAGGCTATGACCTAGCTTATTCCACCCTCCGGTGACAGTGGAGGATGGTAATTTTGAGGCGATGATGGTCGTGTGCCTCATGTGTGATCCATGGGCGCTCAGCAATGTAGCAACGCCACCAAGCGTCGTCGAGCACGAGGCTAGGACGACCTCGTTGTGCCACGACCAGGGTTTCATCTGAAGCCCAGCCTAGGGTACTTCCTCCACCAGATTCCCCTCCACGCCAAGGTCCTCTTCTTATGTCTTTTTCTTTAATTTTCTCTTAATTTTCCGTCACCTCCGATCACTTCCACCTCCACCTGACCACCTGATGAGATCCACCAACCAAACATCATCCTCGCCCTCCAAATACGATCATCACTTCCCTTCTCCAATACCCGTACCACTCCGCCCCACCTTCTTCCCTGCTCCGTCGGGAAGAAGCTCTGTTCCCTCGCTCCATCACCTCCACAGGACCCCATTTCACATCACTTCACTCACCCACGCTTTGACTATCATTTAACAACTCCAGGAAGCTTCAATGGCTGGAATCCACATGACTGCATCAATCTCAAGCATCAGCTTCGACGAGGCTTCATCGGGAGCCACCTCTAGTTACCCTCGCCGATTTCTCTCCGATCCATCATCCTCACCATGAGGCCTTGGTGCTTCATGCACCATATACAAGCCCGGAGGTGGCTGGTGGAGCTCTGGCATGCTCTTCGGAGATCCAAGTATGTCACTTCTCCTCTGGCAGAGATGAATAGCAGGCGTCGTTGGATGGTGCCCCTTGATGCTCATCCAACGACGCTCATAGCTCCACATAGCCACTAACGCACCTAATGCCTCGGGACCACCGACCCTCTCACCCAGCCATGATATGAATCTACAACTCTTGCTACGTGTCCTGAAGCGGCGACGACTCCCGAACCTGCCCCACTCACATGCTCCACACATGGGGGTTGACTAAATTACAAGGAAGACCCTAGATGTTTTGGCAATTGCATTTTGGTTCCCAGGCGTTTGCCTCATGTGCACGCCTGGGTATTTTACAAGGATGTCCTCGTAGGTTTCATGGATTACATAATGGCCCCACATAAAATGGAAAAATTATAAGGAAACCCAACTGGTTTTGTTTTATTGCAAATATGCCCTTCCAAGGACCTATTTGTGGTTATTTGTCTTTTTATTCCTCACGTTTTTATTACTTTCATGCCATTGTACTATTTTCTTCATAGCTTGAGCATCTTAGGTCCAATTTGCTTGATTTCAGCGTTGTTTTGTTCCTTATTTCATCATCTATCTAATGGGCTATTTAATTTTCTCATCTGGTGCCATTTTAAATGTGATGCATTTCTAATACTATAAAGTGTCTCATGCTCAATTGCTTTTCCATTAAATAGGTGTTTGCGTGTAAATTTATTCTTAAATTGACTCTGAATCTGAATTATATTCCTTGCTCTTTTAGGGTATATTTATAATACTTTATTTTGGGTATCATCCCTTGCATACATTAAAACGATATGTCCTTACATAATCATTTAATGGCATTTTTAAATCAACTAGAAATATATGCATCATTTTAGTTGCATTTTATCACACATCTACATCTGGATGAAGACCTGAAAATGAGTATTTATTCATACAAGCATCCAGTTGACTAAAACTCAACAAATAGAATAAGGTAGTGTGTATCCCTATGTTTGACCTGGGTAGACATGCCAAGTATAAATATTCCACAACCTTTAATGATTGTGTTTTTTGCTGATTGAAATCCGCCTCCTATACTGAGATAATTCTCTATAATTAAAGAGGTGGATTTCACATTCATCAGTCAACAACACCACAACAGTCACAACAGCAGTTGATCGTCCACCAGTTAAAGCCTGATGAATCTCCATTTCATCACCTTTATTCAATCATATTATCTTTAAAAAACCCAACAAATGAAAGTAAATGCCATTAATTTGCATAAATTAATATTCATGCTTTTATATATAAATATTTTATAAAATATTTTTTTTAATGCCAAAATTATAGAACAAACAAAAGAAAAGAAAATTGCTAAAATATAAAAGATATTTTATTACCCTAAACCTCAAGACCTAGGCATCTTGATGACTAGGTCGACAAGGAATAAAGTAGGGGGATCTAAGGGTCCAAAATACAACAAAAATCCCATTCATTAATTCATTGTTTATTTATTTTTGAGACATACTTTATTTTCCACTTTTATACCTTAAATAAAGAAACTTTATACATGAAAATTGTAGATAATTAAATATGGAAAAACATAAAAGTGATTTCATCCAAAAATAATAAACAGTGCAAAAGTTACATTCTGAATAAAATTCAAAAATCTTAACTTCATATATCCATATCTCCCAAATAAAAACTCAAAATATATGAAAATCACCGTTAATTGTATATAACTTTTATAAGCTATTTAATGAAAGTTAATTTGTATTTTTTGGAGTTAAGGTGTGAAAGCTATGTTTTGGACCCCTATTGTATAGTAAACCAGATTAAAATATTTATTTTATTTATTCTTTATTGTTTTTATAATTTTATATTATTACAATTTTGTAAATATTACTTATAATACATGTACATATTAAAAATAGAATAAAAACATAAAGAAAACATTAAAATAAAATATGTATATAAAATACATAGATGAAAATACAATAACTATACTTATTAAAAAAGTATACTTATTTATTTAAGTGTAAACTGTAAATCAGAAAAATATAATAAAAATAGATTTAAGCATATAAAAAAGTTATAAATATATAAATAATAAATGAAAATAATAAAATACAAAATAAAAATAAAAGATAAAATCATAAATAAATATACATATATATTAACCCCTAAAACTAACTTGTAATTAAACACCTCAAAAAATAAATAAAAATCATAATAAAATACTATTAAAATAACAAACATTTTTATTTTATAACTTAAAATTAATAAAAGCATTTATTAATTCTTATGAATTTTTAATCTTTTTCAGGTTGTTTTTTCCTAGTTGGTCCACGTGGACCAACCAGGTAGCGTGGAGGGTTGACTCCGGTCAACTCCTCTGACACCCTGCAACATGTGTCAGACCTAGGTCCTACCCTCCTTCTCGATTTTTCCCCATGGATCCAAGCATCCTTTGGGGTTGATTCCTTCACCAAATCTTCTACTCAGTTCTCCCTATTACACGTGGGTGTGATTTCATTGTATGAGGAGCGATGCCTCACCTGATGCACCTCGTTCTTTGGAGTCTATCGATCACCCTATACATAAACCACCATCGTCTTCTTCTTAAGATTTGAACCACTCTGTCCCTAGCCTTGGGACCCTCTTGTATTCTCTAGATCAAGGCCCGTGAGAGGGACCTCTCCATATGCTTGCAGTGAATCTTGGCGACGACGTAGGTGCTTCCACCCATCTCCGGCGAGCCTCCACCGTCATGAGGAGCATATCGTGGTCCAGTGTTACTGGAGGTCCTTTCTCTTTATTTTTGCATTGCATTTACGCCCTTTTTCAATTCTTACATTTAGATTAAGTTTTAATAGCGTGCTTTAGCCGTGAGACCCACCTTTGAAGTTCATTGGAGCTTGGTCTCCGACGAACCTTCCACTGCCATCTGCTTGCCTCTGACGTGCCAAACCACCTTCCCAACATTCTTGTTCGCTCCCTCATCATTGTTGACCCTTCATTCCCCCAGATTAGTCTCTGATCTGGTCTGTCAGACCTCCATTTCTACACATCGTCAGAGGTTCTTCGTCTCAATCCTTCTTCTCCACCACTCTCTCCTAATATGGTCAAGGCATTTTACCCTCGGCCCCTTGTTTGCTTCTTGTGCAGGTTTGGTCCTGAAATGCCAGCTGAAGAAGATTTTGGATCCTCGTCGGAGGAACCTGAAGCCTCTAAGTTTCCTTGACCTTGCAGGCGAGCCATGGTGATCATCGGGCCCTTTTAGAGCCCTCCAAATGATAGAAGTCCCCTCCAGGAGCCTTTTGAAGACTTTTGCATTGAAGGAGATGGACGGAGCCATGCCTCGTCGTGCATCAAAGCTTGAGCCTAGCCTGGTTTCTCCATGTTCTTGTAGGAGGGTCCAGGACCGTCGGATCGATCCTTAACTCCAAATGCTTCAGCCATCATCAGATCAAGCCCTCCACAACCGTTCGATCCCCAGGAGATGATCTAATCTGGGACATCAGTCATCGAACCAACATCGCATGACGGGAGCGTAACATGTGCCATGTGACCGTAGATCCATCGCTTGTTCCCCCCTTAGTACTTGGTATTTTCAATCTTACGCCCAGTCACTTTTTGTATTTAATATTTAAAGCTCAAAGTTTCCTCTTCCATTTAAAATGTTTTGTAATATTTGCAAGTATCCTCCCCTGAACTTTCTATATTTATTATTTAGTCCATGCCATCTCACCTCACGTGGTCGCCAACGTAAGGTGGCCATTTTGCAGGAGGGCATCCATAGTTTTTTATATTCCATTTTGTCCAAGAACTATTTTATTTCAGTTATAAACTTTGTGTAATTTGCATAAAGGCCCTTGGACTATATTTTCTTTATAGAAATACCCCCTGTTAGTATTGTAGTTTCTTTTGGTTTCCACTATTTATTTAAAAAATATTGTTCTTATTTATTTTGTTATTTTAAGACTCTAGACCAAGAATCCATGAAAATTACAAAAGAGAACTCTTACAAATTGAAAAACCCAAAAATCCTTTATAAAAATCTATAAGATTCCTAAAAATCCCAAAATAGTATTTTCTATTTTATATTTTTCTCTATACTATTACTTATAAATTAAAATTTATTTGGAAAATTTTAGACTTATTTATCTACTTTTAAATTCTATTTAAATTTCAAGTATGTAAATAAACCATGATTTAGGGTATTTTTTACTTAAAAAATATATAAAACTTAACAAAATCATTAAAAATCACAAAAATACTAGAAAATATTTAAACCCTAAAACATTTTATTTTATGTATTTTGACTACGAGTATTATTATTATTATTTATATTTATATTAGTCTATATTGTATATATACTCTATATATATGGTTATACTATATATTAAAATGAAAAGGAAATATAAAAATCAGAAAAAATATAAAAAGAAAATATAAAATCAAAAATAAAACAAAAAATCAAAAATAAGTAACCCATAAAAAAGTAAATATAGACAAAGAAACATAATCAAATTTGCACCTCATTGCATAATCTATGCTTGTCTACTCTGTGTGTTCGACATTCTACACTACTTACACTATACACATCTATTATAGAGTTATAAAAAATTTTAACTCCACATATTCTTTTCATTGCTTGATCATTGATTGTGGCTTAATTGATGATTAATTGAGGTTTTTTTGGGTCAGCACAGCGACTATGTCTCTGCCTTGTGTGAGACATATGTAGACCCTCGACAAATCTCGATTATTGAATTGCATCGTTGCCGAGGAGCAACTGCGCGTAGATTGTTTTTTATTGATTGTGATCTATTTATCTATATTTTGTTTTTTATTTTCTCTTTTTTTATATAAGTGTTGAGTTGTTTAACGTTCTCCTTGTAGAATATGTTGCGAGGTACTGTTGGACCGAGGGAGGCTCTCTTAGGAGCACATACGCTTCCACAAGAAGCGACTTGCTTTTTGACCTAGTTGTCAAAAAGGACTTGGAGTAAAGGAGGACTTGGAGACCTTTTGAAGACAAAGCCACTTAAATCTATTGTATTCATTTATTTGTAAATTCAAGTGAGAGAGAGATTATATTTATTACAATAATACAAGACTCTTAGGACACTCTACGTCATCTCACGAGGTCCAGTGCCCGAGAGATTGCTCCCTTGGGGACCTCGTTGGCTTCTTCGTGTTTTCATCGCCTTTTTTATTTTTATTTTTTTCTTGATTTTATTTTTCATTATTTTGTGTGATTGAGCCCTAGATTTGGATTTTTTACGATATATTAGGGCCAAACACATAATTATATTTGCCTACTCCAATGGTTTACGTTTGGACTTAGTCAATTTTTAAAATTTCTTTTCACTTAGTCCTAGAAACTACGCACCGCGAGTCCTCCATACAAAGCTTGTAGGACCCATTGTGTTGCACACTGAGGAAACTCCAAGACTAGACCTTTGGGTTCGATTCTAGGTGATTAGCATACAGCTTCACGATAATAGCAATTTCTCATCTAGGGTAATTTCATCAGCCTGCATTTGCATATAGATAAGTTTCAATTCTGCTTAGAATTCTTGCATGTAGAGAGCTGGAGGAAAGGTGAGCATTTACGCTTTAGCGTGCATCATTGTTTTACATTAGTTTTTTGACTCTCTCCATTTGATTTTGATCACTTAGGTGCTAAAAAGAATTGAACTACTCGTTAGGCTCGTACATTGTTATTAAAAATCCAAAAAGTGATAACAATAAAATTGGTACTGCCAAAATTACTTAACCCTATAATACATTGAAAAGAAAAATATTTGTTTTGGGGAAAGTAATCCCCTCATTGTATTCGTTTTACATTTCTCGCGTACACCCTAAGGTCAGTGCCCAAATCCCATAAGCCAACCTAAGTTTTTGTACAATTTTTGCATTCTCACCTAACTCTAAAACAGACAAGATAGAAAGTCCGAACTTTCACGGTCTTCACCAAGTCGAGTATGTGAATTAAGGGGTTTGTTTTGTGTGAGTTTATCTATGATTGCTTGTGTGTATTACTAGATCTTCATGCGTATTTGCGCCTTTTATTCCCATCTTTTGACTTGACCATCGTGTTTTTCTAATCATTTTCCTTTTGTTTCGAGATGACAGACTGGAGCAATTTTTATCCAAATTCTAAGGATCCCTCATACCCTTCAATTGGTCCACCTCCATTTTTCTAGGAAGATTTTGCTTCTAATCTTTGTACATATCCGCTTAACCCACTATTTCAAAATTCAGACTTTGATTTTCACCTAGACCCACCATCATCTTCACATTTCGGTAATCTAATTTTCTTAGACTACATTCATTTGGAATGTGATTTTTGCCCATATCCACCACCATCATTCCATTCACCTGATCTTGAGATTTTGAGGTCACCTTTCATGATGTCCACACTTGAGACCTTGAACCAGATGATGGAGCATATGAATTCAAGGATGAATGACCTATTTAGCTTAAATAAGAACCAGAATGTCGTTCCACTATTTGAGGATATGGATTCAGTTGAGGATTTTCGTGAGAGCTTCCAATCACCCCAAATACAAAAAAATGAGAAAAAAATAAAAATACAAAGAGATTTCAGGAGACACGTGATTGATTCAGACTGTGAGGAGAGGACCCACATGCTGGATTATTTGACCACACATTTACTCACACCTTGCCCCATCCTTGACCTCGAGGATGACACTGTACAGACTGCTCTCCGTCGTCCTTGTGTATATGATGATTCCGATCTTCTCCCTTGTTTGGAGGAGATCCAAATATTAAAAATTGTTGACTGAACCCGAAGTGACGGTCACTATTCACGAGATCATTAAAGTCCCACTTCACCAGGCCATGACCCATGTTTTTGCTCCTCAACCCAAGAAGAGAAAGTGGAGAAGCAGATCTGAGCATCACATCTTGACCATGGACACTACCCATTCCATCAACCACCATCCACTTTCTAGGAAAAGGAACACTGCTACTCCATTCATTAGTTGCACCATCCCTGACCATACTTGTGATCGCACTCTCCTTGACAGCGGTGCTTCAATTAGCATCATACCCTTCTCGCTAGTATAGTCTCTTCACTTACGACATCTCAAGAAAACCAGGATGATCGTACAGTTTGTTGATGTATCTATCAAGAGGCCAAATGGTATCCTAGAAAATTTCGTCATATGGATTTAGGGTATGAGCTACACTTTTGATTTTTTTCGTATTGCCCATGGAGACCTCTACTAGGGAGCACTCTCCCATCATCATGGGACAACCATTTCTTTCCTCTACGGGGGTCGTTATTGACTATGGATTAGGAGAAATTCTCTTCCGTCTTGATGAGGGGAGCAATGTGATCATCACTGCACCTACTGTTGACCAGAGATTTGTATCTGATGTGACTTTACCTATCTTGGCCAATCCTGAGGACTATGGCCTTTACAAGACAATCAGAGATTTTTTCTTCATGTTGGATTCCACTGAGACCCGAGAATTCCTCTCCAAGGAGGAAGACTTGGAGAGCATAAGCCTCAGAGTTCCTTCTTCTGTACTTTGCGATGTGTTGATGACATCCGCGGGATTTACACGATTGACATTGTTGAGTGGAGAGCAAACATTGATGAGACTTATAAGACCGAATTTGATTTAGTTGCTTTTGTTAAGAATTCGGTCCTTTTGATGAGAATGATGATCTGGTTGAGACTTTTGAGGACAAACATGATGCGACTACTTCCACAGATGAGTTCGTTCCTTTTGGTTTTGGCCTAGGAGAGACATCGCAGGATGACCTTGACCTTACTTCTTCTGATGATGGGTTCATCCCTTTTCACTTTGACATCTGCGAGACACCCAAGGCCAGACCTAGCCACACTTTTTCCACTGACCCGTCTGTGCCTTCTCAACCTAGGACCACTGAGGATCTTCACCAGGTCAATCATGATCGGTTGGTTTCTAAGGACCCTGATATCGACCCGCATCTTGTCATATCCATTCCTCAGCGGTCCTGCAAGAAGGTTCACTTTCTACCTTCTTGATCCTCTGTACATCCATCTCTATTTTATATTTGCTTTCGTTTACCTCCGTTCATCTTCCATTTTGCTCGTCCACCCCATTATCGTGTGTGCCTTGCTTAGGACGTACTTGTGCTTAGTATTGGGGGGTAGACGAGCTGAGTGTTCATTCGTCGTTTAATTTCATCATTTTTGTTGTTGCCTTTACTTTGGGCTCTTTTTCCCTAAGTATATGGGGAGTGATGCATACATTCTCTTTGATCTTTCTTCCATCTTCATCTCTCTTTTCTTCTTTTCTTTTTAGCCTATTTATTTTTCCTTTTTTTACCGGTAAGGTGTTGCCCCTTTTTGTCAGTCTTCTATATTTAGTACTTACTTTGTCCTAAGTATAGGAGGTGTGCACCTCGAGTTCATTCATTATTTAATCATCTTCATTGTCTCCTCTTATTATCTATACTTAGGGATATCTTACCCTATGTATAGGGGGAAGATAGTCTGAGTACGATCTGTTCATTCCCACCCTTGACCCTCCCTACCTTGTAAACGGTCTGTTATACTCAAGATTATTTGATCCTAAGTATAGGGGGGTCAGTCGACTTCTCATTCATTCATTCATTTCTTCAGTCCTTTATTCATTAGACTTTCCTATACTGAGTACGAGTTATGTCTTCTCTTTTTCTCTCTGATCTATGAGGACATAGATCAAGCTAAGTATAGGAGGATTGTATATACTTGGTATATACTTTAGTCATAACTCGTACTTTCATATTATCAATAAAAAAATATGGAGAAAATACTGTATAAAATACTATATATACTATTAACGTCATTAAAATCACTTGATAAAAACATGCATATTATTCCTCAAATTCTTTTTATACTTACTATATTAAAAAATATGGTAAAAATATTTTTTTGAAAAATGTTGAAAAATATATTGAAAATATTTTTGAAAAAAAACTTTTGAAAACAATTTGGAAAATGTTTTTTTTTAATATTTTCAACCTTAGTAAAAATATTTTGCTTAGAAAAAATTCTTTTCTTTGTATGAAATTAAAATATTTGAAAAATGATTTGCAAATGGTTTGGAAAATAGTTGCAAAAATATTTTGAAAAATCTATCAATACTATTTGAAAAATCTTTGCAAATGAATTTCAAATGTTTGTAAATGTTTGTAAAAATTATTTGCAAATTTATGGACTGTACTTTTCAAAAAAAAATTGTATAATTATTTTCAAATAAATTTGAGGAATAAATATATTAACTTAGAATTCTTTATTAATTGTGTACATATTTGTAAAAATGATTGCATATCCCTTGTATATCTTAAAAACCTAATTCTTATAAATATTAGATGGATCACCATGTAAATATTTGTACCTAATTTCTATCCAAAATCTTTTATTTTAAAAAAAATCTCAAAAACATTTGCAAAACCTAAATTCCAAAAACATTTGCAAAATCGTTTTGAAAAATACAAAAAAATGCATTTGCGTCATCTTCTTCAAAAATCATAAAAAGTTCAGAACTTTGAAAAATTGCATCACAGAAATATTTTCTGCATTATGTTGCATTTGCATAACATTCATTTTTTTGGATTGATTTTGGTAATTGAACAAATCTAAGTAAAATCCAAAGATTGGATCTTGGTTGGACCTAAAATCTACCTAATAACAGGAACCTTATAGCAACTGGAATTGAGGTACTTCCGGTCTAATTGACTTAATTCTTTGAGAATCACAAGACTTGGTTAATGGAGCCACGAATTGCGTCCTAGAGTGTTAGTTCTTCCGTAACGTTAATGTTAAACAAGGAAAGCTTGAATTCAAGAATATGTCATTATGGGGCCTAATGCATTTGGTTACATGCACACAGTAAATGCTTATAACTGTAAATATTCTGGATTGTTATGACATGTTGCTGCTGTTAGGTTAGGATCCAAATTTTGGCTTGTGATCCTACGAGCATCGCATTTTAAGAATGGTTTCATAGTTCCAGGGAATTCCTTTTGATCTGAGAAGGTCTTTGCGGGGATTTACTTTATGGTAGGAATATTTGTACAAGAGCTAATCATTGGCTTCATATTTTTGGCACGATTATGGAATGAGTTTTAAGGAAATTGGGTTATCCAGTAAGATTGAGAGCGCGGACACTCAAAATGCAATTATGCTGTTTGGGGCGTATAAAGGATTACAAGTGGTATTTTTTAAGTTTCACTCGGTCTACCTTTAAATGCTTATTAGGGAGTTGTATCTCAACAATATATTTTTCCAGAAGTTATGTTGAATGCAAATGGTGCAACATTCATCATGTTTGCAGTTCTGGATAATTTGATGCTTGGGTTTCTTTTACATCCGATATTTTAATTCCAAGGTTAATACAAGTACGATAACAAGGTATGCCCTTTATTTTGATTGGGTCATGATTCTCTTTGGAATTTGGATCCGTTGGATGGGTGGGTGAGAATTTGATTTGCGATTGGGTGGTTGGTATGATGGAGATGATCACGGAATGTGGTTTGCCATCTCGGATGAGCCTTATTTAATCCCACTTGTCTTTGCTATTAACTATCCAGATCAAGAATACTAACAGTATCATGGGAATAGAGTTTATCACCTGACTATGATGGACCTGCACATATAATGTGTCTTCTATATAAATAATTATGGAATTCATGGTTTATGGTGAGATCTATTGTTACTTGTCCTACTTTGATTTTATCCTTTATGGAATACTATAGCTTATTGCACCTCATGGTGATTTATAGTTCTTCTGGCTGGAATCCGTTGTACTCCCTCAGCTATCTTTCTTGGTTGTTGATCAACTCACCATGGAATTCTTTGAATGATTTTCATCTTGTCACGGTTTCTTTTGTCACCATGGAGTTGGTCTGAGTTTGTGTGTCATTGATATTTCTAATCGCAGTAGATGAATGCCATGAATTCCTTGAGTCAAGACTATTTGACTTTATTATATTGGATTCAACTATATACATGGATCATTTACTTTGTTATGTCATTCGAAGTTATGTAACACACAAGTTCTAGGCCAAAGTTATGGAAGCACAAGTCTAGAGGATGAAAGTGGTGGTAGAAGCTCTAGTAAACAACGATTTGTTGTGCCTATAGAGTTTGCAGAATGGGGTTCATTTTGCAGGAATTCTCTGATGAACCTTGAGAAAGCCCTAGCACTCAAGCTGATTGGATTCATTCATTCTCCTATCGTATCTCCTTATCTTATGATGAATCCAAGGACTTAGTCCCATATACTACACACTTACATTTGTGGACTTTCAATGGCACGTATAGGATATGAGTGGGAGGGGTTTCCCAGATGCTTGGGAGTCATTAGCTCTTTATTTTCCGTTTCTTATGTAGAAAATAGTATGGTGAATATCGTTACCTAAAACCAAGTCAAGGTTTCTAAAGGTTACTAGAACATATTTCAATCCGGGGTGATTTTTACCATATGAGTAATATCTCCGGATGATTGGATAGTGGAGTAGTTGTCGTCAAGGGAAGGGCGTGCACCCTTGAGGCCTTGGGTAGAACCATAGAGAATCGCTTTCCCAACCGCTACTATGTAGTTGCGATGGTTGGAGGACATGTTGCTTGGCACACCGAGGAGTTACCATGTGGTGTTTAGCCTCAATACTTGTGTGCCTTTAACCTAGTGCTTCGAGTGCAAGCCAAGTAGTCATGATTGGTAGTCTAGTGGTTGATTTGTCCGCTTAGAGTTAACACTCGTGTAGTGGCTAGTGTGGGCCATACTGGTTAGTATTCTGAGTGGGAGCGCTAAGAGGGGTGTTCCGAGAAATTTGGTAAACGAAGTTGGAAATGAAAATCTCATGTGCATAAGGAAGATTGGGTTATTCGTGGTGATTCGGACTAAGGTAAGAATGAGCTTGTAATCTATGCCCTTACTCTGCCCTACATCACATGGACTCTTACACGTGGGTAGTGGACTCGGGTGGTTCGCGATGATTCGTTGGTTGGAAATTGCTTTGTGAATCGGAGTTACAATCTTATAGGTGAAGCTAAGTGTACGTGTTGGGAACTTAGTTAGGATGCATTGTACCCCACCGCATGCCAACGAAGGCACCCCAACCCTAAGGTTTTATACTTGCCTTAGAGTCATAATGTGAGGTCTCACCCGGACTAAGACCACATACTATCCACGAAGCCTGGTCGATGCATATCAAATAAAAATGGTTGAAATTTATCTCTTTGTGAGGACGATTTACACAGCTATTTTTGTTGCCCACTTTTATTTATATCTTTCTTGTTGTAATTTTTTAATCGTATTGAGCAACTTTACTCAACGTACCTATGCGTGGATCCGTAGGTTTCTCAACAGAAGCCACAATAGTGAGTGGTACTTGTTTACTTGGAGCTACTTCTTTTTATGCAACTACACGACATCCATTTTGTGGTACAGTACTTGTTATAGCTTTTACTGATTTACTCTACTTGTAACATTTTGGGAGACATGAAAAGTATAATGTATGTACGGGCACACTTTTAGCTCCATACATGTATTTTTTGTGGACATGGCTGGTAATGAAATGAATGACAGATATGTAGTGAACGGAAAGAAAAATTTTTATTCCAGTCTTTTATGTTATTTCTCATGCTTTATATTATTGTGTATTTCGAATGTGGAATGTGTGTACGTAGAATCAATTGTTGGGTATCCGGATCCTAGGGGAGATGGTCGTCACAGTTTGGTATTAGGGCAACGGTACTTCATTCCATTCCACGCATATCATTCCACATTGGTGTTCGAAATACATAATAGTGTTGGTATCCGTCTGAACTAACACGAATCAAAAGGAGAATTGATTATTTTATATCCATGTCCATATATCTCTCTTAAGTAAAGTAAGTATTATTGTTGTGGTTCTTTATGCAAAACATGATGCCTCGTGTGGATCCGGATCTTGCACAGCAGCAGGCCTTCCTTGTACCAGTCATGCAGGGCATCCAGTAACGTTAAGAGATGATTGAGCAACAACTCCAGTAGCAGGACTCCTCCTCCTGTCGTCCCTCTCATGACAGGGAGGAGAGCGTCAATTTGTCATTCTCTAAAGAGCTCGAGCAGATGGAGGATATCGATGCCTTGAAGAACATCAAAGCACATATGCAGCATACCCGTAGGCGACGGAACCATAGTTCTTCAATACCATGCCCCTGACGATGCAGAGCTATGGACGACACATGTTGCTAAAGTTTTGAGGATGATACATGCACCCGAGGACATATGTGTATTTTTGCAGAGTAGTCTCTTGTTGGGTACTAATGACCAGGATTCTGTGAGGGTCTAAATATCCTCGTAAAGAGCAAGAATATATTGTCATTGAGGCAATCGCTCACAAAATCTAGGATCAATAAAAGTGGAGCTAAAATTTATTATAACTCTACTAAAAATATGTATAGTGAATAAGTAGTAGAGGTCGACACAAAGATAACGTAGGATAGACAACAAATATTGACAAAAGGTAATAAATGTTTTTGGGTTTTTGTGAAGATTTATGATTTTAGTGGGTTTTTAGTTATTTAATACTATTTCTTATATTTCTAATTTTTAATTTCCTTTTTTATAATTAGTTAAAATATAAGTATATATAATATGTGTATGTAATATAGATAATAATGATAACAAAAATATAAAATGAAGATAAAATTAGGAAAATACCCTAAAGTACAGTCCTTTTTATTTTTTAGGTTTTAGAAAATATTTTCGATAATAATAATGATTATAAATAGTAATAAAAGTAAATATAACTATATATAATAGGGATTTTATGTTTGTACATATAGCTATAAATACTCAAAAATGAGGAAATAACATGTTTCTCTTTTTTTATATTTTCCTCTATTTTGGTGTTTTATTAAAATTTTTACGATTTTTTTGTATTTTTAATTGATTTAAAAGTTAAAATAATTACTTAGATTAATAGGCCAAATTATTTTAGAATTTAAAAATAGTTAAAGATCACAAACTTTCCAAAATTATTTTTAATATATAATAAATATAATAAAAAAAATTCAATAACATAAACAAATATTTTTTAATTTTTATATAATTTTTTATAATGTTTATAAAGATTTTGGATCTTTTAATTTTTTTAATGTTTTTCTTTTTCTATTTTTAAGGTTTTTTGTTCTGTATATGCAAAATACAATAATAAACAACTAATAATTTTTTGGATTTTTTCAAAATATTTTTATATTTTTTTATTTTTCTAAGTTAGACAGTGAAAATAGCTTAGTTTTTTATTTTTTAAAAAAATAAATATAGAATAAAATATCTTAATAAAATTATATGTGGTAAAATGATATATAAGGTAATTATCCTAATTTTCAACAAATTTTTAGGGCACAAGAACTATTTTTAATAGAAATAAAAAATAAAATGCAAATCGATAGGGGTTTTTGTAAATATTTAAAGTTTAGGCTATTTTCGAACACCTTGAAGATGTTTGGGGCTAAAAACACAGAAATCCCAAATATTCCCAATAATATATACTCAGAGGGGTATTTTTGCAATAAATGCATAGTTTATGGGTTAGATGCAAATGTTACACAAAGTATGATGCTAATATTGTAAAAACATGGACCTAAATCAAATATAAGAACCCTGAAGGGTTTGGGTGCAAAATGCCATGAGTCCTCTCACGCGCACAGGCATGTGAGGTGATGTGGACTGAACCTAAATGCAATTATGATAGGTATAGGGTCTCAAGGTAAATATTAGAAAATATCTCTAACTATAGATGAAAATTTATAAATTAAAAATTAAATTTAAAAAAGGTAGGGGTTAAAGCGTAAAATACCCCCGCTAGCGTTGGGCGACAGCTTTGATGTCTTCACTAATCTTCGTGGCACATCCCAAAGGCCAATTCTGATTCGCTCATCCTAAAATCTGATGGATGAGGCGTGATGCGATCCAACAATTGCTTCTATATATGGACAACGACTCTAATCAGGCAACAAAGAAGACACCAAGAAGAACAAGGAAGAAAAGGCATGAGATTGAACATCGATTCGATCTACAGGACTGTGTTGGCCATCAGAGGGCCTCGGATGAGGTGCAGAAGGCAACTGGCGATGGTCCACGGTGATTGGAAGTTCCAGATGGAGTCCAGAGCTTAGTGATGGAGCCCTGGAGGTCGAGGGAGCTCAGTTTGGTGGAGACCCTTCAACTCAACATAAGGGTCCTCGGACACCATGACCTGCATCATTAGGTGTGTCAAGAAGAATATAGGGTCATGGGCTCAGTCTGATGGTGGAATGAGTAGTGGAGGAGTGTGGCGGAGGATACTCCGGCGAGCGGTGGAGGTGGAGTATCGTCTACTTGATCTAGGTTAGATTAAGATGGGGGTGCTTATAGCGTAGAGCAACGAGGGGGTAAGAAGATGGAGGAATCAGATGGGTCAGGGGACATTCGGACGATGGCAAAACAGCAGCCAGAGTAGAAGCTCCATTAAACTTTGATTTGAAGTTCTAAGAAATAGAATGTGAAGACAATCAAAACTAAAGACTACACTAGACTATCTACAATGCTAGGAAATTAACGAGCCAGAAAAACTAAGGTTCTACCTGAGAAATAGGGAACCAAGGTGGAGCTCCGCCAACTACTCCGATAATGCCCAGATCTTCGTTGACCTACCTCTTCCCCCATGCCAAGTTGTAGGGTGAGAGCGAGAGCGAATTCAAAATGGGGTGAGGTTGAGGTATATAGATGTCGAGATTGACTAGGGTAGAGCACATGATTCAGGAGGCCATGATCGAGGAGTCGATGAGGCGTGAAAGTCCAAGGATTGAGAGCCAAGAGTCAAGAAGGAATCACAGCAAAATAATGAATAAATTAGTGATAAAAAATCGAGGAAATCAGAGGGGTAGGGAGGGCGGAGAGTGAACTGGAGTCAACTCAAACATCCTTTCCATCGGTCCACATAGGCGGGCTACACGACAAAATAGGCTGAAAAATCTTATTAATTAAAAATAAATAATAAATGATTTTATTATTTTTAAATTAAATATAAAAATTATCTATGATTTTATGTAGTGTTTTATGGTGTTTTATTATTTTACAAGTTTGTCTATTATATGTTACCTTTTACAAGTATAAGACTAGGTATATTTATCTATATATTACGTTTTTTATTGTTATTTTGTATTTTAGATTTTATTATTCTATCTACATAATTTATATAATTATAATATAATTAAATATAAATAAATATAATTTTATTTTATTTTTATGATATAATGTGTACACTTAATTAGTTATAGCTATTTATTAAATGTACAATAGATGTTCAAAACATAACTTTTGCATCTTAACTCCAAATTAGATGAAACTGCTGCATTAAATAGCTAATTAAAAGTTAGATACAATTGAAGGTAGTTTTGGTGAATTGAGTTCATATGGAGGAGATACATGACTGGGAAGTTTGTGAAGGATACGAAGAATCCTCAAGCGCATCATGGAAGCGTGTTGATTGCATCTCATGCGATCGGGGAGACTAGTCGCACTAGTCGCTAGATGCAGCAGAAATTAAAATTTTTTATCAAGTGATGAAAACACATGATCACAAGAACATTTCTTGGATTGTTTCATCAAACCAAAAAGTATTAGAAATACCTCTTGAATTGTGGTTGCGATCACGAGATCTCTAAAGCAAGAGATCCTCCTAACTCAAATCCAATCTACGAAGATGGCACTTGCGGGCGCGATGATGAGATGCGTTCCTCCCACAATCCTCGATGAAGATCCAAGCCTTGAATCTCCTGATTTCATCCAACAATATCCGCCGATGGAGATCCACGAGCAATCGAAGTGACAGCACAATGGCGTGGAGACGATTGCTTGTTCTCTCAAAACACAAGGTGGACGGCCACCTTAGAGAGAGAGAGAGAGAGAGGACGAGAATGAGAGAGAGAGAGAGAGAGAAGAGTAGGCATGTACAACTCTTGAACTTGTGTTACTAGAGAGGCTAGGGTTGCCCTCCTTATATATTAGTTTGGGATCCAATGGATCTCAATCCATGGCATACATAGATCCAACGGCTAGATTGATCTATGCATCAATCAACGACCATGATGATTGTTGGTTAAAAACCAACAACATTAATTTATATCAAATCAAATATATGTTGTACTATCATCAACATAATTTAATCTAACATAAATCAATTATTAATAGATAACAAGATAACAAAAAGGGAGACAACAAATCACCCCCTAAAATTGGGGAGTATGCGTCACCTATGACTAAGTCATTGGTGACGCCACCTCATTTTGGTGGTGATTATCTCCTTTTTATTTTATAATATTTCTTAATAAATTGCAATAACTTTTATTGCAATAATATCCACCAAATTAATTCCAAATTAATTTTGTGAATATTTCAATCATGCCATTGAAAAATATGTGAATCATATTCACAACCCAAACATATTTGTAAATTACATTTCTAATTAATTACTTAATGTGAATCCAATTCACATTAATAATTAACAAATGTTATTTACAAAGCTTCTCTCTCTAATATATTATAAATCACATTTATAATATATATATACAGATATCATGGATAGCACTATCCATAATCCGTAATCCTCGATAATCAAATCCCATTTAATTATCTTGGATAATCATTCTCATAATATGAATCCCATTCATGTTATTCTTGATAATCAAATCTCATTTAATTATCATCATCTTGTTTCTTGGATACATAATTCATCAAATGAATTATTCTTGAACCCCTTCAAGAATAATGTGATTTCTCCGCGGATACTTGGAGATAAGGATAGGGCGATTGTATTGTTCCATGTATAGTGACTTGGATGTTGAGATCTCATCTCAAATACAGATCATACGTACCTCCCACAGATGCTTGATTAAATCAAGACCGTAAATCTAATCTTCTCATTGCATCTGAATCTCATTCAGACCAATGTCCAACACTTGGACCATGATCATATTGCTTATCTACTGAGAGGAGTCACTAAAATCCAGACCTGTTTCATCACTCCCTCAGAATGGAAGCGTCATGGTTATACAATTGTTTATGATCACATCACCCTCATATATTTCCAATACATGTACATCCTGCATACTGGAAGACCTATGATCAACCTGAAGATTAAGATCAATTTTACATTGTCTTCTTCAGGGTTTGATCACCAAGTTTCTCAATCTTGGTCATTGGGAACCGGTATCGATCATAAGCTTTCCAAAGCATATATCATACCTTCAAATTCATGTCATGCTTCCAAAGCACGACGACCATGCATGGAATTTGATCGGTCCCAATACCTCATGAGTGAGCTCATGTCTTCCGGTTCATAAGTGAACATGTATAATACCTTTGAGAGATTGTATTACTCATATGCCCTTACATGCACACCAGCGCCCCAGTGTATAGACCTTGCTTAGGTCATCAACCTATTGGTCTGCCAAATATACATACTCAGACTTATAGTAACACATCTATCTCCGGTCAGAGGATGTGTGCCTATGCTGTGACAGCATTCAACATAGGACTTAGGTTATCTCGATCTCGTTAAGTCAACCCCTTGACCTAACTAATCTGACACCTCCGAATCACAATTCCCATGCAGAGGACCTGCATCAAGAGGTCGGTCAGATATCAGCCTATGTGAGAAAGAATTGCCATCTCCTACTCAGGCTGGAGATCATCTCTTAATGATCATTTGATGGTGCTTGATGAGTCCTCTATCTAACTCTTTAGATATTCATCCAAACACCAGCCTCTATGATTCATTTAAGGAATCAATAGCTATATGATCATCAAGATGGCCATGGTACATAACCTTAATTGTACAGAGGGTCCTTATAGTGCATTCATTCATTTAATTTCAGAAAGGGAGTGAAACAGCAATAACTTTTATTGATAAACATATATATTTTACAATAACATTTATTGTAAGAATGGATCGCCTGGGGCTCACATGTCCAACAGTTTGGACTTTGGATTTTTATTCTGAGTGTAGAAAGCACAATTTTCATTATTTTTGCGTAAAAACTATTTCGTATTTTTCTGTATATTTTTATTTACAACTTTCATGTACAGAGTTTCTTGATTTGATATAAAAAATAATAAAGAATAACATAGGGCCTAAAAAGGACTTATTAATGAATTTGAAAACAAATATTTATTGTATTTGTTGGTACTGACCTCCTCCTACGTTATTCCTTGTCGGCCCAGTCATCATGATGCCTAGATCTTGGGGTTTAGGGTCATACAATACCTATGGTATTTCATTTCTTTTCTTTTCTTTTCTTTATTCTTTTATTTTGGCTTTAAATATAGTATCTTATACAATATTTACACAAAGAATATTGAATGTTATTTTATGAAAAATAATATTATTTACATGCATTTAGTTAGGGTTTAAAGGTTAAAATGAAATAATAAAGGTGATGAAATGGAGATTCATCAGGTACGTAGAGCAGTGGTGGAATGCCACCATGGATAACCTGACCAATCCCATCACTTGGGAGGTCTTCTTCGATGAGTTCTGCACAAAGTTCTACCAAGACCATTAAATAGAGGACCAGAGGAAAGAGTTCGTTGAGCAAACATAGGGGTAGATGATGACCCAAGAGTACTTTATCTGATATATAGAGTTTTCTTGCCATTCCCCTGCTACGACAGCATACCCACAGGAGTACTTGTAGAAGTTCATCTGAGGGATGCGCGAGGAGGTCTAGGACAGACTCTCTACTTTGGAACTTACCTCCATCAAGGAGACTACTGCAAATGTGATGAAGTGGGAGGCAACACAGTGTTAGTTACAGCAAGGTCAGTCATAGTAACCTTCACTCCGGCTTGGCAAAGTTGCACGTTATGACTTCTCTTGGTCTCGTAGAGACCATCTCCACCACCCGACAACGATGACATCAACATCTAACATGTTTACACCATCCCGGCCTTGGGGCAAGCATTGTCAGGTTGTGGTTTCATTGCTTATAGTCCCCCTACGTAGACAAAGAGTCGTAGGCATGGGCAGTAGTTTTGCTTTTGAAAGGAGCTTGTGATGAATCTCATATTCATCACTCTAAAAATGATTAATTAAACTCAAATCCCTAAAATCCATTTTCATTTCTTCATTTATTCTGCATAATTAGCATTCATGCATGTATTGATAAGAATCGCATTTTATCACTCATAATTACACAGAATAAGAAGCCAAAAATCCCATCCAAAATAACCTGTAAAATAGTATAACTTCCTTGATTTTTAATTAATTCATGATACCTCCAATTGATCTGAAACTACTCCACTGTGTACATATTACTAACAAGAATAAATGAAATATACAAAAAATCACTAACCTAAATGAGTCGACCAAAAACTCAAACCCTAGTTCTAGGATTTCAAGACTAAAAGCTTGATATCTTCCACATCTAGTGTCTGATTTGAATCGGAGCTCATATGTAAAAGTTTGGTTTTGGGCCTCTTTTGTACATTTTGTATTAGCGATTTTTGACCTATTATTTTATCTACATAATTAACTCATTTTATTTTATTTCTATTTCATTTATTTTCTTTGATAAAAGTTTTATTAAAAAGCATAAAAATACAAATCCAAACTGAGCTTGAAATCAAACAAACTAACTGAGTTTGAATCTTCACTAACTGTCTGTACAAAAATTGTCATTTTCGTATTTTATTTTATTTCTTCTTTTTCTTACCTAATAAAAATCCAAAAAATAGATTAATGTGTAAATATTTATCTTTTCTTTTATCCTATTTTTTCTGGATTTTCATCTGGTTTAAAAATGACAAAAAAATTAGATATCCAAAACTCAAGGTATGTTATGTACATAGGGTACCTCAAAAATATCACTTTGTGCAAAAGATTGATTTTGATTTTTTGTCTTCATGAAAGTTGTAGCTCTCATTGAGATAAGAAATTTTTGTGAAGAAAAATTTTCAATCCGAGTCATTTGATATTTATTTCGTATTTTTTTTGTATTTAATTTTCTGATTTTTATGGGGCTAACACGTGGCCGCTCCTAGAGCCCCCACGAGTCACCCATTTTTAACCTTTATTTTCATTTATTTGTATTACAAAAAATTTATAAAAATTATAAAATTAAAAAAATAAAAAAAAAATAAAAACCATGTGGTAACACATCAACCATCTGATCTCGGCCGATTGGACGACGAGGTGCGCCTCCTTCCTCCTTTCCTTTCTCTCCCACTTTCCTAAAATAGTTGCCGACCGCCGTGATTCTCACGGCATCGCCGCCTTCCTGTGAATATCACGACCACCTTCCATATTGGCATGCGCCACCACCTTGTTGTGTATCTCATCCCCATTAAATCACCTTCGCATCTCATCGAATCCCCATCACACCGACTCAACGGTCAATCACCCTCGACCTTCTAGCTTTGGCCCCCTATCACTAGCCCATAAAACTCTGCCACCCTCCTCCCTCGTTTGACATCCGTCAATTCATGCAACTCGAAGGGGCAGCCCTACGGTGACAGCGCCACTAACGACCCCCCTTCAGGCCGGCAAGATCCGAGTCTTTGTGGCCTCGCTGCAGCGCCTCCGAGCCTGCCCTTGCTCTGGCACCGTCGTTGTTGAGCTAACGACCTCCGCCTACATCATCCATCTCCGCCTTACGCCGCCTATCCTTGATGCCACCATCACCAGCTACTCTTCTGCCTTCACCTTCTTCCCTGATTTGTACATCACCTCCATCGGTCATCTCCTCTAGTCCATCATCCACTATCTACCACTTCATCACCGACCATCGATACCACTTCCTTCACCTTCATTGAGGTCAGCACTACATCTCCAATGATGACGCTCGCCCGCTGATGAATCCACATTTCATCATCTTTATTCTATCATTTTGGCATCAAAAACCCTAGCAAATTCCTGTAAATTGCATTAAAACCATCATCTTAGCATTCATGCATGTGCATCTCAATAGTGTATAAAATACTGTAATTAAAGCCAAAATTATAGAATAAATAAAAGAAAAGAAAAAGAATAAAATATTGTAAATATTTTATGACCCGAAACCTCGCTTGACGAATAGGTCGACAAGGAATAAAGTAGGGGGAGATAAGGGTCAAATACCTATATTATTCTATTCATTCTTTATTCATTTTGGGACCTATTTTTGGTTCCACTTTTTATACATCAACTAAAGAAACTTTTTACATGAAATTTGTAGATAATTAAATAAAGAAAAATACAAAATTGATTTCACTGAAAAATAATACACAGATAAAAAGGTATGGTCGGAATAAAAATCCGAAATCCCAACTTCCCAGACTCGTATCTCATAAATGAAAACTCCAAATGCATCAAACTTACCTCTAATTGTATATAGAATAAAATAAGCTATCCAATGGTGGTGGTTTCGTATTTGGCGGAGCTACGGTTTGAAAGTTGAGTTTTGGACCCCCATTGTATATTGTACAGATTAAAATATTCATTTTATTATTTATTCATTATTTTTTGTATTTTTATATTTTTATAATTATGTAAATATTACTTATAATATATTTGTGCATTAAAATCAGAATAAAAGTACAAAGAAAACTCAAAATAAAAATAAACAAATATAGATCATACAGGTATAATACATATACTCATACCTATATAACATACTCTTATAATTTATTAAATATACAAAATAAATCAGAAAAATAAAATAAAAATATATTTGTATATATAAAAGTATTTTATAATTTTACAAAATAATAAATAAAAATAATAAAATAAAAATACACAAAATAAAAATAGAGTAATAAAGTATATAGATAATATACATATATAGGGGTATAAAAGTAAACTTGTAAAAATATAACTCATAAAAATAATTAAAAATCGGAATAAAATACTATATAAAATAATAAATATTTTTCATTAAATAACCTAAAATTAATTAATTCATTTATTATTTTTAATTTAATTTACAAGAGTTTTATTTAAAGTTTGTCTTTTTGCGGATGACGTGGCCCAATCAGGCCACGCCATCCGTTGACCAGGGGTCAACTCCCTGACCCCAGGTCTGAGCCTTCTGGACCGTCGCGAGCGCCCACCTTCTCGGGTTTTTCGCGGGCTACCCTTTCATCTTTTGGGCACGCGTCCTTCTGCAAAGTTACTCCCCTACGATCCAGCTACCCCGCCCATCTTCTTCCTCGGGCAAACCATCACTGTGTAGCCCGTTCTCCTTCGATTTTTGAGCCACGTCCATCACCTTTCAAAACCGAGCCTCCCTCTTTCTCTTCCTCTTTAAACCGGCTTTGGGCGCCTAAATCCTCCAGGAGAGGGGTTGAGTTGCACTCCAGTGACAGGGGAGTCTTCCCCCATCCTAGTCGAGGTGCGGCGAGCACCTAAGGCCGCGTATCCATCATCTTCGGCGGCTGCGCCGCCGTGAGGTTATTCCCTCGCCCTGCCTGGGCTTGAGGTTGGGTTTTTTTGTCTTTTTCTTTACGCATTTATAGTTCTAGTAGCTTAAATCTCCGCCTTCACCAGTTCATATTGCATGAATCCCATCCAATCATCCACGCCGCCAACTCGCCGGAGTTCGCTCCGCTGAGCTTCTCCCTCACCACCTTCCACCATCTTTTACTGCAGAGTGATGCGCGGCAATTTGCCCGCGTGCACCGTAACCATTTTTTGCAGGTCCTATAGCGTTCAAGCGCGCCTGGAGCGTATTTGGCGTTCGCCGGAGATACCTGGGGGGCTGTTGTTCCTCTGACCTCGCGGGCGGATCCCAGACGTTCTCCAGCCTTCCTCTGACCTCCAGCAGATAAAGGCAGCTTGCGCCGTGCTCGTGGGCCCCCTCGAAGCAGCGAAGGACGACGGAGAAGGGCAGGCACGGCGGCCCAAGTTCGCCGAGCCCGCACTCCAGCCCTGTTCTTCCATATCTTCTCCGAGCCGTCGGATGCTTCCTTGTTCTTGATGATCTTTTTGAGCCATCGGATCATGATCTTTCCCAACCGTAGATCAACCTCGGACGTTCTTATCTCAGCTGTCGCAGACGAAGGGGCATCGGGCGACCAGGGAGTGACACGTGTTTAAGTGGTGTTTGTCAGCCGCCCGATCCAAACGATGTTGGGTATTTTGCATCTCTTTCCCAGTGATTTTTATATTTAACATTCGGCACATAATCCTTCATCGGTTGTTGTTTAATTTATGTAGTATTTACAAACCATCCCCCGCGCTTTCACGTATTTACAGATAGGTTTTTGGCCACGTCATCTCACGTGCCAGTGCGCGTGAGGTGCGTGGCCATTTTGCCTCGGGCGTTTTGTTATTTGTAATCGGTCCAAGGACTATTTGCTCTAGTGTAACATTGTTGCTACATTTGTAAGTCAACCCCTCGCATTTTGTAATATTACATTTTAGCCCTTCCCAGGCGCGTGCATCGCGCGTGCGTGGGTGGGTATTTTGCACGGAAGGTCCTGCGATTTTTGTGATTACTTTTTGGTCCAGAATATATTTTATTCACTATAAAGAATTGGGAAAAATTGCGCTCAGGCCCCTGAGGTTTTGCCTATTTACAGAAACGTCCTTGCCAGCCCTTTCATTTTTGTGAACTTGTTGGATTTATTTGAAGCATCATTTTAATTCCAACAATTCTCAAAATTTAAACTTAAGCTCCTGTTACCTTGTGCTTCCAGCCTTATTTTTAGTTTTTGATTTTATTTTATTTTTATATTTATTAAAAATCAAAAACAAACTTTTTGCCTACTGTCTAGCTTAGAAAATACCAAAAAAATATTAAAATATCTCTAAAAATTCCAAAAAAAATTCCTTGTGTGTCGTTTAACCTATTCTAGTGTCAGTCCAAAAACCACTAAAAATCTCAAAAGGAAAACCTTAAAAATTTAAAAATACTCAAAAACTTCAAAAAAATCTATAAAATCAAAGAAAATTTAGAAAAATACAAACTCAGTTCCTGTTTGTTCTATGTTTTATTATCTTTATTTGAAAAATAATGTGAAAAAATTTCGTGGCTGTTTGCTATTTTTAAATTATCATTTTACCCCCAGCCTGTAGCTTGACCACTGTTTTGCTCTATTTCAATATTTAAAAATACCAAAAACACCTTGAAAAATACCCAAATATCACAAAAACAGTAAAAAACTCTAAAAATACCAAAAAGATTTTATCTCTGAATTTTTGGCTATTGTTGCATCCTTCTATAAATATTTTATCACGCTTTCTATTACGTTGTCTTTATCTTCCAATTTTTTAAAAAAAATTATAAAATATAAAATTATAAAAATCAGAAAATTAAAAGTCAAAATACAAAATCAAAAAAATTAAATAAAAAAATAAAAAAATTAAAAAATTAAAACCCACAAAAATAATTTGCTTGCATAGTGTAGACAACACTCACATACACACACACATTTGATTGCTCTACCCTGTCTGCTCCCTGTGTTCGAACTCTCTGCATACTTGTCCCTATACACCATTTGTGCAGAGTTAAAAAGAAATTTTAACTCCACATTTATTTCTATTTCCTTGATCTATAGTGTGGGTTAATTGTTGACTATACACTTTATTGTGGGTCGCCGCATCGACATCGGTTGTCTCCGCCTTGTGTGAGACATACTCTTTAGACCTACAATAATTTGTGTTTATCAAATGGCGCCGTTGCCGGGGAGCAACAACGCGTAGATCACTTTTTCTTGTGTTTGTGATTATTTGTCTATCTTTGCGGCTCTATTTATTTGCTTTTTATTTGATATATCTTTTGAGCTGTCTAACCTCTCTTCTTTGTTAACTTTGTGCGTGAACCGCGGATCGAGGGAGGCGCGTCATTCGAGGCGTCGACGCACCCACGTGAAGCCGGCTTAGCCAACCTAGCACCGAGGAGATGAGAAGAGAATTTTGAAGACCGCGCTCCACTTTAGTTGCATTTCCTTTCATTGTAGTTACTCATGTAATTTTAAGTGAGAGAGAGAGAGACTATATTATTGTAATAATACAGGTACCTCCGGACTTATGACTCTCGAGCCTAATTTCCAAGTGTTTGTTCACTTGGGGGCTCGCCGCGGCTTTTTCGTGTTTTTCATCGCATTTTTTTACTTTGTTTTCCAGTTTTGTTTTCTTCATTTTGTGTGATTGAGCCCTTAGATTTAGGATTGCTTGCGATAGATTAAGGCCAAACACCTAATATATTTTGCACGTACCTATAGCCGCGTTTGGACTTAGTCAAATCTAAACAGTCGTTTTATCATCCTCAAGACTCCGCGCCGCGAGCCCACCCCATCAAGCGCTACTCCTGAACTCGATTTGTCGAGAAGAGGAGGGGTGAGTCTAGACCGGACTTTTTGGATTGAGGATTGGTGACCGACTTGTGGTGCTTCCCGTTAATAGCAATTTCTGAAACTTAGGGCGATTTCATCGGCTTTTGCATTTGCATATAGATAGGTTTCAATTCTGCTGAGCATCCTTGCATGTAGAGCGCTGGAGGCAAGGTGAGCATTTACGCTTTAGCATTCATCATTGTTTACCGCTTGCATTGCTTTTCCGACTCTCCCTCTGATTTTGCCAACCTAGGAGCTTAAAGGAATTGAATCCCCGTTAGGATCGTGCATTTCTCACTAAAAATCCAAAAAAAGTGATAACCAATAAAATTGGGACTGCTAATATTACTTGACCCTAAAACCGATCAAAAAGAAAAACATTGTCTTGGGGCGAGTAAACCCCTCATTGTTTTTGTTTTACATTGCTCGCGCACACACTAAGGTTAGTGCCCAAATCCCATTTTCAGCCCCCTAAGTGTTTGTGCAACTTCTTGACTTTTTTTACCTAACTCTAAAACAGACAAGATAAAAAGACCACTCTTTGCGGTCTCTACCGAGTTGAGTAGGTGAATTAAGGGTTTGCATTATTTTCATTTTTGCTTGTGATTGTTTTGTGTGTGTCCTAGATCACTTCTGCACATTTGCACCTTTTCCTCATTCTCTTGACTTGACCGGCGTGCTCTCCCGATCATTTCCCTTTTGATTTCGAGATGGACCCCTGGAGCGCTTTTTATCCGGACTTTGCGGATCCCTCGCTCGCCCCAGCCGGTCCACCTCCCTTTTATCAGGAGGATCCTCCTCCTACTTTTTCTGACTTTTGTACATATCCGCCTCAGCCACAGTATCACGACTCGGACTTCTACCCACATCCACCCCCACCTGTATATTATCCACCTCCACCTTCACATCCACCCGAGTCTTACCTGATGGAATCACCTCCCTCGATCTCTATGAGTGATATCTTGAATCGGATGACAAAGCGCATTGATTTGTTGAATGATAATCTTGCTATCTTGAGGAACAATCAGATTAATGCTCCTTACGTCGGGGATTTAGATTTACTTGTAGGTGATCATGGGAGCTTGCAATCGCCAAAAATACAAAAAATGAGAAAAATTTAAAAATCCAAAAAGAGTTCGGGAGACACTTGGTTGATCAATATTTTGAGGAGAGAGTCCACTTGCCAGAACCCTTGACCACACATGCATTCACACCTAGTCCCACCTTTGACCCCGAGGATGCCGCTGTACAGACTACTCTTGGCATGCCTCGTGTATATGCTGATTCCGACTTCCTCCCTTATATGGAAGAAGTCCAAAAATTCAAAAAAATGCTATCTGAACCCGAAGTGGTGGCTACTATTCATGAGATTATCCGTGCCCCACTTCAGCAGGCCATGACCCAATTATCTGCTCCTCTTCCCCAGAAGAGAAAGCGGAGGAGCAGATCTGAGCATCACCTTTTGACCATGGCCACTGCCCTCACCATCACACACCGTCCCATTCCCAAGAAGAAGAACACAGCTACACCTTTCATCACTTGCACCATCTCTGACTATGCATGTGATCGCACTCTCCTGGACGACGGTGCATCTATTAGCATATTACCATTCTAATTGGTATAGTCTCTTCACTTAGGGCCTCTAAAGAAAACCAGGATGATCGTTCAGTTTGCTGATGGATCTATCAAGAGGCCGAAGGGTATACTTGAAAACGTCGTCATTTCTATTCAGGGCACGAGCCACAATGTTGATTTTGTCGTGTTGCCCATGGAGAACTCCACAGGGGAGCCATCTCCAATCATCCTGGGATGACCATTCCTAGCCTCTTCGAGGGTCGTTATCAACTATGGATCAGGAGAGGTTCGCTTCCGTCCTGTTGACGAGAGCGAAGTGTTGATCACCGCACCCATAGTTGACCAGAGACCTGCACGTGATGCACCTTCACCGACTCTAGCTGACTCCGAGGCCCGTGACCGATTTGATGAAACTAGAGATGCTTCCTTAGCGACCATTGATGAGACCCGACGGATCCCCCGAAAGGGGAGGAAATCGGAAAGCATGGACCTTGAGTTTCCTCCTCCTGGTGTGTGGCGATGTGTTGATGAAATCCAGAGTATTTACGTGATTGAACCATTTGAGCGTAGGGTAGATACCAAGACTATTGAGGAGGTTTATGATGTTGCCCATTATTTTGAGAGACCTCATAAGGAAACAAACGACCTAGGTAAGACTAGACGGGACGGACCTGGTTTGACTACTTCTACTGATATGTCCGTGCCTGGTCCTTCACAAGTAAAGATGATTGAGGTCGGTTATGATGCTGTCATTTATTTTGATAGATTCAGGCCTCTTGATGGAAATGATTCTGGTGAAACTCTAGAGGACGATCTGAGTTCGTATACTTCCTCCGATGATTTCGTGCCTTTTGACTTTGACCTGGACGATCCCTCGCAGGACGACTCCGATTACACTTCTTCCGAGGATGGTGAGTTTGTCCCATTCCACTTTGACATCTGCGAGACTTCCAAGGCCGGACCTAGTCGTACTTCTTCCACTTACCAGTCTGTGCCTCCACACCATAGGACCACCAAGGGAGAACCTAGCCATACTGCTTCCATTGATCAGTTCATCCCTTTCCGATTTGACTCCACTGAGGGCCTTCACCATGTCGACCCTGATCGGCTTCCGTCCACTGTGGACCCCGATGTCAACATACACCATATCAGATCTATCCCTCAGCGGTCTCGCAAGAAGGTCAGATTTCTACCTTCTTGATCATGTGTACATCCATCTCTGTTGTATATTCCCTTGTGTACCTCGGTTCTTTCCTCCGTATTGCTCGGCCACCCATTCTCGTGTTTGCCTTGCTTAGGACGTACTTTGTCCTAAGTATAGGGGGTGGACGAGCCGAGTGTTCATTCTTCGTTTCATGTGATCACTCCTGTTGTTGCCTATACTTAGGGCTTCTTTTACCCTAAGTATAGGGGAGCGATGTGTACATTCTCATGATCTCATTTCTAGTCTCATCTCTTTTTATGTTTTTCTTCTTTTCTTCTTTTCCTTTTCTATTTTCTTTATCTATCAAAAAGGTGTCGCCCTTGTAGACAGTTTTCCATACTTAGGACGTACTTTGTCCTAAGTATAGGGGGGCGGGCACCTCGAGTTTCTATATTCTTCGATCCTCTCCATTGTCTCCTCTTCTTGTCTATACTTAGGGATATTTTACCCTAAGTATAGGGGGAGACAATCTGAGTACGATCTGTTCATTCCCACCCTTGACCCTCCCTGCTTTGTGTACAGTCTGCTATACTTAGGATTATTTGATCCTAACTATAGGGGGGACGGTCAACTTCTCATTGGTTCATTCATTAGTTCTTTATTCTTTAGACTTGCCTATACTTAGTACGAGTTATGTCTTCTCTTTTCTCTCAGATCTATGAGGACATAGCTCAAGCTAAGTATAGGGGGGTCGTATATACTATGTATATACTTTAGCCATAACTCGTACTTTTGTATTTTCCTAATAATATGGCTACTAATTCTTTAAAATTCATTAAAAACCTTTAATAAAAAGGTGTGATGTTCCTCAGATTCTTTTTATATATACTGATTAATAAATCAGGTGAAAATGTTTTTTTGCGAAATGTTTGAAAAATAGTTTGAAAATCTGTATGAACATCTATTGAAAACTATTTTGAAATTGTTTTGTTACATGTTTTCAACCTGTGTAAAAATGTGTTGTTTGTAAAATTTATTTTCTTTGTGTGAAATAAATGTTTGAAAAATGATTTGCAAAGGGTTTGAAAAATGGTTGCAAAAATATTTTTGAAAAATCTATACATACTGTTTTGAAAGCCTTTGCAAAATAATTTTCAAATGTGTGTACATGTTTGTAAAATGTTTGTAAAAACTATTTTGGACTATAGTTTTCAAAAAAATTGTTTGAAAAAAAAACTTGTGTCAAATAAGGTTGAGGAATACATACATCTCACTAAAATCCACTATGTATATATGTATAAAATTGAGCACTTACCCTGTAAATTCTTAAAATCCACTTCTTGTAGATATAAGAAGCACTCCCGTGTACATATTTTTAACCTAGTTTTCAGCCAAAATCTTTTGTTTTCAAAAATCCCAAAAACATTTGCAAAAACTAAAAATCCAAAAACACTGGAAAAAACTTTTTCAAAAATACAAAAAAATTGCATCTGCATATGCATCATCATCTTTTCAAAAATCCATAAAAAGTTCAAAATCTAGAAAATTGCATCACAAAAATATTTTCTGCATAGCATTGCATAGCATGAGCATTTTTCAGATTGAGTTTGATAGTTGAACAAGTCTAAGTAAAATCCGGAGATTGGGGCTCGATTGGACCTTAAAATCTACCTAATAACAGGAATCTTATAGGAACTGGGTTTAAGGTACTTCAGGTCTAGTTGACTTAATTCTTTGAGGATCACGGGACTTGGTTCAATGGATTCTTGACTGCCTAAGTAGAGTATTTCGGAGCACACACACGACTCTTGTTGATAATGACCTAACTTGGACACCTGCACCTTTCACATAGCTCTCCACGGATGAGGTGGTGAGGAAGCAGTTTCCTTTGGCTTGGGTTGCATATGAGGGTAGTACTTCTAGGCGGAACCTCTCTTCTTCTTCTAGTGAAGGAAGTGCGCCTCAACTTGGTCTAGTGGTGATGAAGGCTAAAGACAGAAGCCGTGGGTTGCAATAAAGCTTCAAAAGAGGGATAGTCTACTGGCTCAAGAGGAAAATTTCTTGTATATATGCTGCACCATGTAGATATGTTGTACAGATGCACTTGAAAAAAAAGAAGAAAAATGCAAAAAGAACTCCAAAAAAAAGTGGTGGGTCGGATTGAAAATTTAATAACCCCACCGGAGTGTATATAGTCCAATAAAGCAAAAGCTTATGGTATCCATGTTACATCTCATGAAGCTTGCAGTGGGAGACTTAGCTACACTGGTTGAGCTCCCAAAATTCTATACCTCTTTTCCCCCCTCTTCTTGAGCCGGTTGCACTTGAACTTAGAAGGGAATACCCCGCTTCTCGAGGAAAGAGTTGCTAGACCGAGGCATTAGAGTTACCAAGGTGGGGGAGGTTGCTTCTTTGTTACTTCTGAGGTGGGGAGCTACATATCACTTACACTGTACGAGTCAGACTCATAGTCGTAAGAGTTTGCGTATGAGTTGAAGTATTTCTGACCTGGCTATTGAGGAGACTTGGACAGAGTTTTGGGATTCTCAAGGACTGTTGGATTTCAAATTTGGTTCTCGTTAAGGTTCTGACCGCACTAAAATTCCAAAGGTCCGACTTAAGCTCCAAACATTGATTTTGTGAAGACAAGTTTGATCATCAAATTAAATCCAAGTTCTTCTTTTTCTTTTCTTTCTTTTTCTTTTTGCACTTATTGCATAAGTGTTTGCTAGGGATTAGCAAAGGTAAAGTGTAGGGGGATGATGAATCTACATTTCATCATCTTTATTCTATCATTTTGGCATCAAAAACCCTAGCAAATGCCTGTAAATTGCATTAAAACCATCATCTTAGCATTCATGCATGTGCATCTCAATAGTGTATAAAATACTGTAATTAAAGCCAAAATTATTGAATAAGTACAAGAAAAGAAAAAGAATAAAATATTGTAAATATTTTATGACCCGAAACCCCGAGACCTAGGCATCTTGATGAATAGGTCGACAAGGAATAAAGTAGGGGGAGATAAGGGTCAAATACCTATATTATTCTATTCATTCTTTATTCATTTTGGGACCTATTTTTGGTTCCACTTTTTATACATCAAATAACGAAACTTTGTACATGAAAGTTGTAGATAATTAAATAAAGAAAAATACAAAATTGATTTCACTGAAAAATAATACACAGATAAAAGTTATGGTCGGAATAAAAATCCAGAATCCCAACTTCCCAGACCCGTATCTCATAAACGAAAACTCCAAATGCATCAAACTCACCTCTAATTGTATATAGAATAAAATAAGCTATCCAATGGTGGTGGTTTCGCATTTGGCGGAGCTACGGTTTGAAAGTTGAGTTTTGGACCCCCATTGTATATTGTACAGATTAAAATATTCGTTTTATTATTTATTCACTATTTTTTGTATTTTTATATTTTTATAATTATGTAAATATTACTTATAATATATTTGTGCATTAAAATCAGAATAAAAGTACAAAGAAAACTCAAAATAAAAATAAACAAATATAGATCATACAGGTATAATACCTATACTCATACCTATATAACATACTCTTATAATTTATTAAATATACAAAATAAATCAGAAAAATAAAATAAAAATATATTTGTGTATATAAAAGTATTTTATAATTTTACAAAATAATAAAAAAATAATAAAATTAAAATACACAAAATAAAAATAGAGTAATAAAGTATATAGATAATATACCTATATAGGGGTATAAAAGTAAACTTGTAAAAATATAACTCATAAAAATAATTAAAAATCGAAATAAAATACTATATAAAATAATAAATATTTTTCATTAAAGAAACTAAAATTAATTAATTCATTTATTATTTTAAATTTAATTTACAAGAGTTTTATTTAAAGTTTGTCTTTTTGCGGATGACGTGGCCCAATCAGGCCACGCCATCCGTTGACCGGGGGTCAACTCCCTGACCCCAGGTCTGAGCCTTCTGGACCGTCGCGAGCGCCCACCTTCTCGGGTTTTTCGCGGGCTACCCTTTCATCTTTTGGGCACGCGTCCTTCTGCAAAGTTACTCCCCTACGATCCAGCTACCCCGCCCATCTTCTTCCTCGGGCAGACCATCACTGTGTAGCCCGTTCTCCTTCGATTTTTGAGCCGCGTCCATCACCTTTCAAAACCGAGCCTCCCTCTTTCTCTTCCTCTTTGAACCGGCTTTGGGTGCCTAAATCCTCCAGGAGAGGGGTTGAGTTGCACTCCAGTGACAGGGGAGTCTTCCCCCATCCTAGTCGAGGTGCGGCGAGCACCTAAGGCCGCGTATCCATCATCTCCGGCGGCTGCGCCGCCGTGAGGTTATTCCCTCGCCCTGCCTGGGCTTAAGGTTGGGTTTTGTTGCCTTTTTCTTTACGCATTTATAGTTCTAGTAGCTTAAACCTCCGCCTTCACCAGTTCATATTGCCTGAATCCCATCCAATCATCCATGCTGCCAACTCGTCGGAGTTCGCTCCGCTGAGATTCTCCCTCACCGCCTTCCACCATCTTTTACTGCAGGGTGATGCGCGGCAATTTGCCCGCGCGCACCGTAACCATTTTTTGCAGGTCCTATAGCGTTCAAGCGTGCCTGGAGCGTATTTGGTGTTCGCCGGAGATACCTGGGGGGTTGTTGTTCCTCTGACCTCGCGGGCGGATCCCAGACGTTCTCCGGCCTTCCTCTGACCTCCAGCAGATAAAGGCAGCTTGCGTCGTGCTCCTGGGCCCCCTCGAAGCAGCGGAGGACGACGGAGAAGGGCAGGCACGACGGCCCAAGTTCGCCGAGCCCGCACTCCAGCCCTGTTCTTCCACATCTTCTCCGAGCCGTCGGATGCTCCCTTGTTCTTGCTGATCTTAAGCCATCGGATCGTGATCTTTCCCAGCCGTAGATCAACCTCGGACGTTCTGATCTCAGCCGTCGCAGACGAAGGGGCAGCGGCGACCAGGGAGTGACACGTGTTTAAGTGGCGTTTGTCACCCGCCCGATCCAAAGGATGTTGGGTATTTTGCATCTCTTTCCCAACGATTTTTATATTTAACATTCGGCACATAATCCTTCATCGGTTGTTGTTTAATTTATGTAGTATTTACAAACCATCGCCGCGCTTCCACGTATTTACAGATAGGTTTTCGGCCACATCACCTCACGTGCTAGTGCGCGTGAGGTGCGTGGCCATTTTGCATCAAGACCCTCAGGCGTTTTGTTATTTGTAATCGGTCCAATGACTATTTGCTCTAGTGTAACATTGTTTCTACATTTGTAAGTCAACCCCTCGCATTTTGTAATATTACATTTTAGCTCTTCCCAGGCGCGTGCATCGCACGTGCGTGGGTGGGTATTTTGCACGGAAGGTCCTGCGATTTTTGTGATTACTTTTTGGTCCAGAATATATTTTATTCAGTATAAATAATTGGGAAAAAATGCGCTCAGGCCCCTGAGGTTTTGCCTATTTACAGAAACGTCCCTGCCAGCCCTTTCATTTTTGTGAACTTGTTGGATTTATTTGAAGCATCATTTTAACTCCAAAATTTCTCAAAATTTAAACTTAAGATCCTGTTATCTTGTGCTTCCAAGCCCTATTTTTAGTTTTTGATTTTATTTTATTTTTTTATTTATTAAAAATCAAAAACTAGCTTTTTGCCTACTGTCTAGCTTAGAAAATACCAAAAAAATATTAAAATATCTCTAAAAATTCCAAAAAAAATTCTCTAGTGTGTCTTTTAACCTATTCTAGTGTCAGTCCAAAAATCACTAAAAATCTCAAAAGGAAAACCTTAAAAATTTAAAAATACTCAAAACTTCAAAAAAATCTATAAAATCAAAGAAAATTCAGAAAAATACAAACTCAGTTCCTGTTTGTTCTATGTTTTATTATCTTTATTTGAAAAATAATGTGGAAATAATTCGTGGTTGTTTGCTATTTTTAAATTATCATTTTACCCCCCAGCTTGTAGCTTGACCACTGTTTTGCTCTATTTCAGTATTTAAAAATACCAAAAACACCTTGAAAAAAACCCAAAAATCACAAAAATAGTAAAAAACTCTAAAAATACCAAAAAGATTTTATCTCTGAATTTTTTGCTATTGTTGCATCCTTTTATAAATTTTAACTCCACATTTATTTCTATTTCCTTGATCTATAGTGTGGGTTAATTGTTGATTAAATACACTTTATTGTGGGTCGCCGCATCGACATCGATTGTCTCCGCCTTGTGTGAGACATACTCTTTAGACCTACGATAATTTGTGTTTATCAAATGGCACCGTTGCCGGGGAGCAACAGCGCGTAGATCACTTTTTCTTGTGTTTGTGATTATTTGTCTATCTTTGCGGATCTATTTATTTGCTTTTTATTTGGTATATCTTTTGAGTTGTGTAACCTCTCTTCTTTGTTGACTTTGTGCGAGGAACCGTGGATCGAGGGAGGCGCGTCATTCGAGGTGCCGACGCACCCACGTGAAGCCATCTTAGCCAGCCTAGCATCGAGGAGACGAGAAGAGAATTTTGAAGACCGCGCTCCACTTTAGTTGCATTTCCTTTCATTGCAGTTATTCTTGTAATTTTAAGTGATAGAGAGAGACTATATTATTGTAATAATACAGGTACCTCCGGACTTTTGACTCTCGAGCCTAATTTCCAAGTGTTTGTTCATTTAGGGGCTCGCCGCGGCTTTTTCGTGTTTTTCATCGTATTTTTTTACTTTGTTTTCCGGTTTTGTTTTCTTCATTTTGTGTGATTGAGCCCTTAGATTTAGGATTGCTTGCGATAGATTAAGGCCAAACACCTAATATATTTTGCACGTACCTATAGCCGCGTTTGGACTTAGTCAAATCTAAACAGTCGTTTTATCATCCTCAAGCCTCCGTGCTGCGAGCCCACCCCATCAAGCGCTACTCCTGAACTCGATTTGTCTAGAAGAGGAGGGGTGAGTCTAGACCGGACTTTTTGGATTGAGGATTGGTGACCGACTTGTGGTGCTTTCCCGTTAATAGCAATTTCTGAAACTTAGGGCGATTTCATCGACTTTTGCATTTTCATATAGATAGGTTTCAATTCTGCTGAGCATCCTTGCATATAGAGTGCTGGAGGCAAGGTGAGCATTTACGCTTTAGCATTCATCATTGTTTGCCGCTTGCATTGCTTTTCCGACTCTCCCTCTGATTTTGCCAACCTAGGAGCTTAAAGGAATTGAATCCCCGTTAGGATCGTGCACTTCTCACTAAAAATCCAAAAAAAGTGATAACCAATAAAATTGGGACTGCTAATATTACTTGACCCTAAAACCGATCAAAAATAAAAACATTGTCTTGGGGCGAGTAATCCCCTCATTGTCTTCGTTTTACATTGCTCGCGCACACACTAAGGTTAGTGCCCAAATCCCATTTTCAGCCCCCTAAGTGTTTGTGCAACTTTTTGACTTTTTTTACCTAACTCTAAAACAGACAAGATAAAAAGACCACTCTTTCCGGTCTCTACCGAGTTGAGTAGGTGAATTGAGGGTTTGCATTATTTTCATTTTTTCTTGTGATTGTTTTGTGTGTGTCCTAGATCACTTATGCGCATTTGCACCTTTTCCTCATTCTCTTGACTTGACCGTCGTGCTCTCCGATCATTTCCCTTTTGATTTCGAGATGGACCCCTGGAGCGCTTTTTATCCGGACTTTGCGGATCCCTCGCTTGCCCCAGCCAGTCCACCTCCCTTTTATCAGGAGGATCCTCCTCCTACTTTTTCTGACTTTTGTACATATCCGCCTCAGCCACAGTATCACAACTCGGACTTCTACCCACATCCACCCCCAACAGTTTGGACTTTGGATTTTTATTCTGAGTGTAGAAAGCACAATTTTCATTATTTTTGCATAAAAACTATTTTGTATTTTTCTGTATATTTTTATTTACAACTTTCATGTACAGAGTTTCTTGATTTGATATAAAAAATAATCAAGAATAACATAGGGCCTAAAAAGGACTTATTAATGAATTTGAAAACAAATATTTATTGTATTTGTTGGTACTTACCTCCTCCTACGTTATTCCTTGTCGGCCCAGTCATCATGATGCCTAGATCTTGGGGTTTAGGGTAATACAATACCTATGGTATTTCATTTATTTTTCTTTTCTTTTCTTTATTCTTTTATTTTGGCTTTAAATATAGTATCTTATACAATATTTACACAAAGAATATTGAATGTTATTTTATGAAAAATAATATTATTTACATGCATTTAGTTAGGGTTTAAAGGTCAAAATGAAATAACAAAGGTGATGAAATGGAGATTCATCAGGTGCGTAGAGCAGTGGTGGAATGCCACCATGGATAACCTGACCAATCCCATCACTTGGGAGGTCTTCTTCGATGAGTTCTGCACAAAGTTCTACCAAGACCATTAAATAGAGGACCAGAGGAGAGAGTTCGTTGAGCAACATAGGGGTAGATGATGACCCAAGAGTACTTTATCTGATATATAGAGTTTTCTTGCCATTCCCCTGCTACGACAGCATACCCACAGGAGTACTTGTAAAAGTTCATCTGAGGGATGCGCGAGGAGGTCTAGGACAGACTCTCTACGTTGGAACTTACCTCCATCAAGGAGACTACTGCAAATGTGATGAAGTGGGAGGCAACACAATGTTAGTTACAGCAAGGTCAGTCATAGTAACCTTCACTCCGGCTTGGCAAACTTGCACGTTATGACTTCTCTTGGTCTCGTAGAGACCGTCTCCATCACCCGACAATGATGACATCAACATCTAACATGTTTACACCATCCCGGCCTTGGGGCAAGCATTGTCAGGTTGTGTTTTCATTGCTTCTAGTCCCCCTACGTAGACAAAGAGTCGTAGGCTTGGGCAGTAGTTTTGCTTTTGAAAGGAGCTTGTGATGAATCTCATATTCATCACTCTAAAAATGATTAATTAAACTCAAATCCCTAAAATCCATTTTCATTTCTTCATTTATTCTGCATAATTAGCATTCATGCATGTATTGATAAGAATCGCATTTTATCACTCATAATTACACAGAATAAGAAGCCAAAAATCCCATCCAAAATAACCTGTAAAATAGTATAACTTCCCTGATTTTTAATTAATTCATAATACCTCCAATTGATCTGAAACTACTCCACTGTGTACATATTACTAACAAGAATAAATGAAAAATACAAAAAAATCACTAACCTAAATGAGTCGACCAAAAACTCAAACCCTAGTTCTAGGATATCAAGACTAAAAGCTTGATATCTTCTACATCCAGTGTCTGATTTGATACTAATCATTTTTGAACTAATGTACATTAAAATACCTTCAAAACAAGACCAAGTTCAAGTGAATCAGAGCTCATATGTAAAAGTTTGGTTTTGGGCCTCTTTTGTACATTTTGTATTAGCGATTTTTGACCTATTATTTTATGTACATAATTAACTCATTTTATTTTATTTCTATTTCATTTATTTTCTTTGATAAAAGTTTTATTAAAAAGCATAAAAATACAAATCCAAACTGAGCTTGAAATCAAACAAACTAACTGAGTCTGAATCTTCACTAACTGTCTGTACAAAAATTGTCATTTTCGTATTTTATTTTATTTCTTCTTTTTCTTACCTAATAAAAATACAAAAAATAGATTAATGTGTAAATATTTATCTTTTCTTTTATCCTATTTTTTCTGGATTTTCATCTGGCTTAAAAATGACAAAAAAATTAGATATCCAAAACTCAAGGTATGTTATATACATAGGGTACCTCAAAAATATCACTTTGTGCAAAAGATTGATTTTGATTTTTTTTGTCTTCATGAAAGTTGTAGCTCTCATTGAGATAAGAAATTTTTGTGAAGAAAACTTTTCAATCCGAGTCATTTGATATTTATTTCGGATTTTTCTTCGTATTTAATTTTCTGATTTTTATGGGGCTAACACGTGGCCGCTCCTAGAGCCCCCACGAGTCACCTGTTTTTAACCTTTATTTTCATTTATTTGTATTACAAAAAATTTATAAAAATTATAAAATTAAAAAAAATAAAAAATAAATAAAAACCATGTGGTAACACGTCAACCATCTGATCTCGGCTGATTGGACGGCGAGGTGCGCATCCCTCCTCCGCTCCTTTCTCTCCCACTTTCCTAAAATAGTTGCCAACCGCCGTGATTCTCACGGCATCGCCGCCTTCCTGTGAATATCACGACCACCTTCCATATTGGCATGCACCACCACCTTGTCGTGTATCTCATCCCCATTAAATCACCTTCGCATCTCATCGAATCCCCATCACACCGACTCAACGGTCAATCATCCTCGACCTTCTAGCTTTGGCCCCCTATCACTAGCCCATAAAACTCCGCCACCCTCCTCCCTCGTTTGACATCTGCCAATTCATGCAACTCGAAGGGGCAGCCCTACGGTGACATCGCCACTAACGACCCCCCTTCAGGCCGGCAAGATCCGAGTCTTTGTGGCCTCGCTGCAGCGCCTCCGAGCCTGCCCTTGCTCTGGCACCGTCGTTGTTGAGCTAACGACCTCCGCCTACATCATCCATCTCCGCCTTACGCCGCCTATCCTTGATGCCACCATCACCAGCTACTCTTCTGCCTTCACCTTCTTCCCTGATTTGTGCATCACCTCCATCGTTCATCTCCTCCAGTCCATCATCCACTATCTACCACTTCATCACCGACCATCGATACCACTTCCTTCACCTTCATTGAGGTCAGCACTACATCTCCAATGATGACGTTCGCCCGCCCCTAGGGAGTCCACCACCATCGCCAATACCTCCGAAAACCTACCAACATCTCCCCTGATGAAAGTCCCCAGTTGCAACTCAGTCATCAACATTCAGTCGTGGTGCTCTCACCTCCATCGACATCTCCGCCTCGCGCCTCGTCCCGTCGCAGAAGCTCCGACGTCGCTCCTCCACACCTCCACCACCTTCAAAAGCCCCACTCCGACTATGTCGCACCACCAAGCTCCAGTAGTTGTGTCTCCAGAATTTCGTCGCTCATCTGCTCCATAGGTGCTACATGAGACACAACATCAAGAACAAACTTCATCTAAGTTGTCCATATCATCTTGGAAGGCCCCAAATATCGGCCCTTAGATCAACGGCATGCGGATGCTTCTGATTTTTCCTGAGCCGGCCATCCGAGCCAGTTGTCCTAGCCAGGAGCCTCGAGCCAAGTCGAAGCACGCCATCACGCCACGTGAAGGCTTACGCCCGAGCCAATAGCCTCACATAAACCCACGCATCGCTCACATGCACGACAGAGGAATTGCATTCGTGCCCTCAACATCCCTAGAATCTCAAGAAGATCCAGAAAATGTGATGATCACATGACATTTGGACCGATTGTGCTAAAGCCCCTAGATATTTTTGGAATTACAACATCACCCTCGCCATTAGAGATAGCATGTGACCTTTGGAAATTATGCAGACAGACCCCTAGTGAGCCTGGTAATTATTTCTAGATCCCTCTACTGTATTTTCTGCATTATTTAACTATTGTAATTTTGCATTGAGACCCCTGTGTTCCCCCTTTATTCTGATCATCTATATTGCATCATTTCATTATTTTAAAAATAGCATTGTATTCTTCAATTAATTCTTTACATCATGGCATGCTTGTGACATTTTTATGGTTTGTGATTAATTATTAATTAATTGTTTCGTGGAAAATTACATATTTTACGCTTCTTGTGCCTTAAAATTCATAATTAATTAACCATTGCTCTGAAAATTACCAAAAAAATTCGTGGATAAGAGAATTAATTGGTTTTAACATCGTATCCAAAAAGAATTACATTTGCATGCATAATTTGTTCTGCAAAAATCATTTTGCATATTTAAATATTCAATTTTAAGAGGTATTAAATATCATATTTTTAAGGATTAGGATTTTTTTTGAGATCAATCACCTAGTGATAGCTCTTAAATAATTTTATCCTTTGAAAATAAATAGTTTTAATATTTATTATAATTAAATATTGAAATTTACTTTGTTTGCATTCATCAATTCATAAAATATTTATCTTGCATCCAAAAATTACAGTGCATTCATTTCATCATAATTAACATTTCAGCCAAGTTTCATATTTTCCGGGCATCATTTGATTGATTTTTACATTTTAGTTCATAAAATTGGTCACATTTGCATTTTACATCCTAAAATTGCATTAAAAATACAAAAAAAGACCATCTCGAAAATCATGCATGAACTTTAATAGACTTAATTCTAGCTTGTTCATTTGCCTCCTTGAGTTCGATCTTGGGACTTGCCCAAATAAAATAAAAATAAAACCACGTTGATTAAATCTGACTAAATTTCCCATGGTTATTTTTTGATTTATTCAGAATTCCCACCTACAATGAAATGACATATTTTCAAGCTTAATTTACACAAACTAGGGCTTCTCGGACTCGTTAGATGGTCTTGTTGTTGGGGAGGTAAATGGCTTAGATTTTGTCTATAAGTGCTCTGTTTTCCACACATTCAGGTAATCTGACCCCCGAATGTGCCACTATAATTTTTCATTTATTTTTCAACATTTATTCTATGCCTTTATTTTTAGTTTTGAGTCACTCTCTTAAATTCTCTATCTTATTTTTCGTGCGAAGTACCCGACGTACGTGGGGCAGTTTTCGAAAACTGACGCATCTTCACTGGCTTCTGAAAAGCCACATTAAATTAAGATAGAGAGAGCGTAGAGTCAAGGATTTATTTTTCTGAAATTTTACTTTTTGTAATTAATTGTTCATTTATAGCGGTGTCTGTTTGGACTCTCGCGTGTGTAAAAAGACCTTGAACTTTTTCGGTGGTGTGTCGTTGCCTGTTTCACTCTCCGGTAAGGTTGGGGCCCGACTTGAGTGGCTCGTAGGTTAGACCTGCAAATACATCTATTAGAACTTCTATAATTTTGATTGAGCTCGTACAATCTAGGATCACACTTCATATTAATTGATGCGTACATTAGATCGTTCAATTTAGTCAAAATTTTAACTCAATTCTTCTCGGCTAATAAAACTTTATGCTAGGTGCGGTTTTTATCGACTTGCATTCATATAGATTAATTTTTAAATTCTTTTATTTCATCCTACATGGAGATTGTGAGGAAGCATTGTTAGTCTTTTATCTGAGCATACATCATCATTTTTCACGTGCATCGACTTTTCCCGAATTTCTCCCTCCTATTTTGTCATGTAAATTTTAAAAGAGAATTGGGACTACATGGTAGACATGTATTTTTTCTCGCCCTAATTTTTCAGTGATCACCTAATTAAAAATTGGGACTGCTAAATAAAGCTGACTAAATTAACCCATAAAATCAAGAATTTTTGAAGGAGAGCAACCCCGACCTTGGATTCATTTATCTATCTGAGTGAGCGAGAGACGGCACTTAAGGTTAGAGCCCAGCTTTGGAATTTTCGTTCAGACTACTGATTCTATAAAAATGATTAGCTACTTCTCAGCGAAGAATACGGGTAGCCGATAAACGGTCCAAATTTCCTTAGCAGAGTGGGTGGTTTAAAGAACACTGCATAAGGATCTGTCCTTAAGTAACATGGGTAGTCGTTTTATGGTCCGTACTTACACCCATATTGGCTGAAAGTAGGTGCAATTAGTCGTAAGAATTTTGGCCAGTCTTTAGGAAAACTTTCAGCACCTAACAGATAGCTAAATTTTTTCCAAGATTGAATTTATCACCAACTAAAATTGAAAAGATAATTACCGAACTCTTACAGCTTCATTGTGTGAGTTGGTGAACCTGGGGTTTGATTTGTGTTTGTATTGGTGTGCGTGATCCGATCTCGATTATCAAAAATCGCAGACTTGTGCCATCACTCTCCTTTCATGATCTAAAACAATTAACGTTTCTTCTGTTGAATATCCTACACACTTGAACATCATTAACCAAGATCCATTATGTCAACTAATAAACCTCCTTCGAAAATTATGGAACTTTTGTCCAAGTACCCTCCTGATCCATGTTATGAAAATAAATGTGTCTCGGTCAAACCCAAATCGTCATATGTCAGCTCTTTCAAAAATGGCAGGACATTTGTCCGAGCATCCATCGGAGCTATACTATGAAAATTAATTTGTCTCAGTCAGACCCAAATTGATTAAACCCTCTTCTTTCAATAATCCTCCAATATTTGTGGGAGACAATTACCCTCAAATGAATCCAGTTCAATCTACAATTCCTAATCATCCAACTGAATTCAACTTAACATATATGCCACCTTCCTCAGAATTTGATGCACATGATCACTTGCTATCCTGGACTGAACCATCCTATTCCCGATTTCTCACCGAAATTGATGAACCATTTCACGATCAAATCCCTATAGAAAAACCAAAATACCCATATTTTAAACAACCCGCACATACAGAGGATCAAATAGATTATATCGACACATATGCACCCTGTATGACTCCATTGTTTGGGGAGACTATCAATCATGACCATGGAAGTAGACTTTACTCAAACCAGCATTGAATGCCTGAGTCATAATATGTTGAGTATGAGACCTAAAGATTCCCATAAATTCCTTCCAGTGAGCAGACCCCTTCCATAAATTATGAGGAAAAATTTTCCAAAAATAACAATCATATATTGGATATTCCAAGAGACTCTTCTCTCAGCTCATACAGGAAAATAGAAGATGAAATTACCGAATCTCAAAAACAAGAACACATATTGATTGCTTCAATGACTGATCATGAACAAATTTTCGAGGATGATATTTTGAGGATAAATAAGAGATTTGATTTAATGAAGGATAAATTTAAAAATTTTGTTGACCGACTAATTTCATTTTTCTGGTAGCTCGGATAAAAAATGGATGAGGAAAATATTGGATCTCCTGTTGAAAATTCTGAGGATATTCATAAACCTAGAAAATATGTTCACCTTAGGGATGGCTCTAACAGTGATACTTCTGCATATTATTCCCCTAGGGATCACTCTGATTCTAACTCTGACTCGACATATCAAAACCCCTCATCGTCTACATAAAGCACCACATCACCACACCATACAGAAAATACCAAAAATTTGAAATATTCAAAAACACCCAAAAATTTAAAAATCTAAAAAAATACATAAAAATTGAAACTGAATAAGATCTGAAGAATTTGGAGCCTGTTGTACGAGAAGCACTAGAGAAAAGATTGATTTTTGAACTTCTCTTTATACAGGCCATCGAACACTTCCCCGACCTTAAAGTATTTGTAATGAACAAATTAACAATGAAAAAGTCAGGCAGGATAAGAATACAGACTGAAAGATGTATCTTGTCAATGGCCACCTGCTTAGTGTTTAGGAGAAAAACCAAGAGCCGCATAGTGAAGCAGTTGCCCAGATTTAACTATGGAATCAAAGATACAATATTTACCCATACTCGCATTGATGACGATTCACCAACCAATATCCTCCCAACCTCTGTATTTGACAAGCTCAAACTCGGACCTATCAGGAAGATAAGAGAGATCGTTCAACAGGCTAACCGATCTATAAAGCGGCTGAGAGGAACAATTTCGGTCATTGTTTCATTCCAAGGTGCTCTGCTCAAAATAGACTTCACGATTATTGATACTAAGCATCAAGGAGAATTCAGCCAGTCTCCAATCATTCTCGGAAAGCCATTCTTGGCATTGACTAAAGCAATTATTGAGTGTGAGAATCAGGAAATCAATTTTGCAGCATTGGGAGCACTTCAATCTCAACCAGTCTTTGAGGAACCACAATTTTCTGAGGTAACCCACAAAGCAATAGTTGTAACCACCAAGCGATAGACGAGCCCTACCTCGCTGCTACACCTGAGATAACGGTTGTTGAAGAGACTATTGGTTTAGAGACTCTTCCTCCTATTCCATTTCTCGCTATCCTCACCATAGAAAATTATTTCTTATATGATCTTGAGACTTATGCATGGGCTCACCCTGAGTCAACCTTCTCAGACTACCTTGACCAAATCAATCCAACTCAGGAGTGAACTAACATTAAGACAGCTAACAACAAATACGCGGGAAGTACACCGACCAAGGAGAAAATTTTCAATGGTTATTCATTTGGAGACTCAAGTATCAACACCTCACTCCCAGGACTCACAAAACAAAATGGTTGCTCTTTCATCTAAAAAAAAGTCGCCTTTGACCTTCCATAAGAGGAATCGTTTGATGATTCCTCATCAGGTCTGGAAAAGGTAATCTACAGGAGTAAGGTCTGTTCAGTAGTTCTAAAGCCCTATCTATGTAAGGATCCCAACTTTGATTCCCGTTGGACGACTCTTGTTCCTCACTATTATTCATCCAAAGCCGATTCTCCTAGTCTCATTAAATAGAGTGGAATAATTTCTTATGAGTTGACTGAGACTGGTGCTTCAGAGTATTCATCATCTAGGGACGAATCGCGTGATCATAAAAAGGAACGAATTTTGAGAAAACAACTAAAGAAACTAAAAACCAAGAATATCTAGAGTACCTCCACTTTCAAATACTATTCTTTGAGGATAACTCCGATGATGGTTATCTTTCATCTGATTCATACGCTTCATCTACTATCCAACATGATTTCTCTAAAGATAATACTGATAGTGGTTGGGAATCATATGCTTCATCTCCTTCTTATCATTACGATCTTCCACCACAGGCTCACAAAAAGATCAGTTGAAAACTACCTTAATCATCGACTACCCTCCCTCCCTCCCAACCACATTGGTCTCCTTGTACACATTCTTCCTCTACTTAGGCCAAGGCCTAAGTATGGGGCGGGGGGATGATGCCATATGTATATACCATGTTCCTCACCAACTCCTTCTCTCCATCACCTCATTTCCACCCTTCTTCTGTACTAAGGCTGACTAGAGCCTAACTATAGGGGGATCTGATTCCCACCTGTATATAATCTCCTCATTCACATCTCTCGACCGCCTCATTTTTGCTCTTCTTCTAGACATAGACTGTTCATAGCCCAAGTATAGGGGGCGAACCGAATTCTGCTATTGATAATTCTTTTTCACTCTCTTACGCTTAGCCCGAGCTATGTCTTCTTTTCGCTTCTTGTGCTCTGAGGACATAGCACTCGCTAAGTATAGGGTGTGTGTATATATACTTCGATATATTTTATCCATAACTCGTACTTTTGTGTAATTCTATATGTATATATGGGATGGGTAACTAACTTGTAAAATCAAAAAAAACAAAAATACAAAAAAAATTGCTACTAACACTGACTGTGTCCAACCAAATAGTTTTAAAAAAATGGATTCTTATTCATTTTTTGCAAAAAAAGAGCAAAAAATATTGCATTAAAAAAAACAAATCCAAAAAACGTAAAAGTCAAAAAAAGAAAGAAAGAGTGTCTGCATTTCACGCACTTGCACTTCATCCAGAATTACATTCATGTGCATTTATGAAAATCTCTTGGGTTTTGAACCGTGTTATGAGCAGAAATCGAGAGTGGTCTGGACTTGACCTTAATCCCCCTAATTTTCAGAGGAACTTCATCGAGAGATAGGATTTTAGAAACTTCAGGTCTATGACTTAATTCTTCGAGTTTTGCATGACTATGTACAAGAGTTTGACTCTTAGTGTTTAACCTGGTCTCTTCATTATGGGTACGATTCTAGAATAGAGAATTAATTTGTACTCTCGCACTATGCACTTAGCTCAACTCAGACGTGGTGTTGGAAGACTGTGTGAGTTTCTTTTCTGGTGGCGTTGAAATCTAAAGATCGGAGTGTGGGTTGAAATAAAGCTTCGGAAAAGGGATGGACGGCTGGGCACAATTTTCTCTAAGACCAGAAAACATTTACGGAAAAAAGATTCTATATTCGTAGGGGCACAACAAGATCCATGCAAGAGCAACCAAAAATCCAAACAAAAAAGAAGCATACTACCAAATAAATATTTGACCAAAAGGTCGAAGCTTCAAGTCAGCCTACAGATCTTGGTGGAGACCCGGCTACACTGTCCAGCTTCACAAGGAGAGGTGACTACACTAGTCACCCTCCAATTATTTTCCCCTTCTTCTCTCTTCTCCCACATTTCGATTGTGAACACAACGCGACAGACCTTAGAAGGAAATACCTGACTCCTCGAGTATGAGTAACTGGAGAGGAGGTTTGCGTGGTAGTCTGGCATTCTGGATGGGAAGAACTAAAACCTTTCACACACATGAGTCGATTGTTCAATGTTTATGGGATATTCTTTGGGAGGAAGATTGATCTAAGATGACTTCTGAGCTGAAACTGTAACAATGATGTGTAAAACTTGAAGGTTGTTCATTTTAAAATTATAAGTCTCACAGAAGTTCCATCAAACTAATAATCCAAAGGTCGGGTCTAGTTTCATTTTCACCTTCGGCACATGGTCTTGGTATGGAACCCAATCTCATTTCACCTCATTGCATTTCTTTTGATGCTCAGGGACAAGCATGGTTTAAGCATAGGAGGATGATGAATCTCAGATTCATCACTCTAAAAATGATGAATTAAGCTCAAATCCCTAAAATTCATTTTCATGTCTTCATTTATTATGCATAATTAGGATTCATGCATGTATTGATAAGAATCGCATTTTATCACTCATAATTGCAATGAATAAGAAGCTAAAAATTCCAGCCAAAATGATATGTAAAGCAGTCTAACTTCCTGATTTTTAACTTATTCATGCTATCTCCAATTGATCTGAAACCACCTCCACTCTATACACATCACTAACAAGAATAAATGAAAAATACAAAAAAATCACTAACCTAAAGGAGTGGACATAAAAACCAAACCCTAGTTCTCATATTTTCAAACTAAAACCTTGGTATCTTCCTCATACAGTGTCTGATTTGATCATACTCACATTTGAACTAATGTAGATTAAAATATCTTCAAAACAAGACCAAGTTCAAGTGAATCGGAGCTCATATGTAAAAGTTTGGTTTTGGGCCTCTTTTGTACATTTTGTATTTTAACGATTTTTGGCCTATTTTTTATGTACATAATTAACCCATTTTATTTTATTTCTTTTCATTTATTTTATTTGATAAAAGTTTTATTAAAAAATTCAAAAATCCAAATCCAAATGGAGCTTGAAATGAAAGAAACTAATTGAGTATGAGTCTTCACTTACTGTCTGTACAAAAATTGTCTTTTTCATATTTTATTTTATTTATTATTTTTCTTATTTAATAAAAATCCAAAAAAAATATATTAATGTGTAAATATTTATTTTTTATTTTATATTATTTTTTCGGATTTTTATCTATTTAAAAATGAGAAAAAAAATTAGATTACCCAAAAATCAAGGTATGTTATGTATATAAAGTGCCTCAAAAATATCACTTTGTGCAATGATCGATTTTGATTTTAGTTATTTCATGAAAGTTGTAGATCTCATATAGACGAGCAACTTTTGTAAAGAATTTTTTTTAATCTGAGGTCATTTGCTATTTATTTCAGATTTTTCTTTTGTATTTAATTTTTTGACTTATGTCGGGTTGACACGTAGAAACTCCTTGAGCCACAACGTTTCACCCATTTTTAACCTTTATTTTCATTTATTTTTTTTACAAAAAAATTAAAAATATTAAAATAAAAAAATTAAAAATTAAAAACCACGTGGCAATACCTCAACCGTCCAATCTCGGCCAATTGGGCGGCTGAGGTACGCCTCCTTCCTCCGCTCCTTTCTCGCCCACTTTCCCAAAATAGTCGCCGACCATCGTGATTCTCACGGCATCGCTGCCTTCCTGCGAATCTCGTGACCACCTTCCAGATCGGTGTGCGCTGCCACCCTGCCGTGTATCTCATCCCCATTAAATCACCTTCGCATCTCATCCAATCCCATCACGTCGACTCAACGGTCAATCACCCCGCCCTTCCAGCTTTGGCCCCCCATCACCATCCCATAAAACTCCACCACCCACCTCCCTCATTCAACATCCGCCAATTCACGCAACTCGAAGGGGCGGCCAGGCGGTGACAGCGCCACTAATGACCCCCCTTCAGGCCGGAGAGATACGAGGCTTTGTGGCCTCGTTGCAGCACCTCCGAGCATGCCCATGCCCCGACGCCATCGTCATTGCGCCAATGACCTCTGCCTACATCATCCATCTCCGCCTCACACCGCCTATTCCTTAACGCCACCACCAGCAGCTACTCATATGCCTTCACCTTCTTCCCCGATTTACGCATCACCTCCATCGTTCATCTCATCTAGTCCATCATACATTGTCTACCACTTCGTCTTTGACCATTGATACCACTTCCTTCACCTTCATCGAGGGCAGCACTACATCTCCAATGACGATGTTCTCCTGCCCCTGGGGAGTCCACCACCATCGCCAACGCCTACGACGACCCACCAACGACTCTCCTAACGTAACTTCCCAGTCACAACTCAGTCATCAACATTCAATTATGGTGCTCTCACCTCCATCGACATCTCCGCCACGCACCTCGGCCCATCGTAGAAGCTCCAACATCGCTCTGGAACACCTCCACCACCTTCAAAGCCCTGCTCCGACTCTGTCGCACCACCGAGCTCTAGCAGCCGCGTCTCCCGAATGTCACCGCTCATCCGCTCCAGAGGTGCTACAGGAGCGACAACATCAAGAAAAACCTTCATCTAAGCCATCCATCTCAGCTCGGAAAGCCCCAAATATCGACCCTTGGATCAACGTCCTACGGATGCTTCTGATTAATCCCGAGCCGACCATCCGAACCATTTATCCTAGACAGGAGCCTCAGGCCAAGCCGAAGCGCACCATCACGCCATGTGGAGGCTTACGCCCAAGCCTATAGCCTCAGATCAACCCACGCATCGCTCACGTCCATGCTGGAGGAATTACATTCATGCCCTCAATGTCTCCAGAATATCAAGAAGATCCAGAATACGTGATGATCACATGACATTTGGATCGATTGTGCTAAGCCCCTGGATCTTTTTGGAATTACAACATCACCCCTGCCATCATAGCACATGACCTTTGGAAATTATGCAGACATCCCCCTACTGGGCCTGGTAATTATTTCTAGATCCTCTATTGCATTTTCTGCATTATTTAACTATTGTAATTTTGCATGAGACCCCTGTGTTCCCCCTTTATTTTGATCCTCTATATTGCATCATTTTATTATTTTAAAAATAGCTCTGTATTCTTCAATTAATTATTTACATCATGGCATGCTTGTGACATTTTTATGGTTTGTGGTTAATTATTGATTAATTGTTTCGTGGAAAACTACATATTTTGCGCATCTTGTGCCTTAAAATTCATAATTAATTAACCATTGCTCTGAAAATTACCAAAAATTCGTGGATAAGAGAATTAATTGAGTTTAACATCATATCCAAAAAGAATTTCATTTGCATGCATAATTTGTTCTGTAAAAATCATTTTACATATTTCAATATTTAATTTTTAATGGGTATTAAATCTCATGTTTTTAAAGTTTAGGATTTTTTTGAGATCAATCACATAGTGATAGCTCTTGGATAATTTTATCCCTTGAAAATAAATATTTTTAATATTTATTATAATTAAATATTGAAATTTACTTTGTTTGCATTCATAAATTCATAAAATATTTATCTTGCATCCAAAAATTGCAAAAAAATACAGTACATTCATTTCATCATAATTGGCATTTGTCAAAGTTTCATTTTTTTTAGAAATCATTTGATTGATCTTTACATTTTAGTTCATAAAATTGGCCACATTTGCATTTTGCACCCTAAAATTACATTAAACATACAAAAAAGACCGTCTCGAAAACCATGCACAAACTTTGATAGACTTAATTCAGGTTGTTCCTTTGCCTCCTTGAGTTCGACCTTGGGACTTGGTTAAGTAAAATAAACATAAAATCATGTTGATTAAATTGACTAAATTTCCTGTGGTTATTTTTTAACTGATTCTAAATTTCCGCCTACAACAAAATGACGTATTTTAAAGCTTAATTCACACAAATTATAGTAGGGTTTCTCGGACTCGTCAGTTTGTCACAAATAGGAAGTCGCACATGTTACTATTGCATACAATCGGGTCACTTCAAGTCCCAATGCCTTTGTGTTCCAGTAGCTCAGGAGCGCGGCAACAATAGCAAAGTGGAAGACCAGCCGAGTCTTCCAGATGGTTTCAAGGATCAGGATCCCACTGAGGAGGTGATGTCTTTCAATGAGCCCTACAGTAAACAGTCAGGTAGTGTTGGATTAAATGAACCATCACGAGGACAGTTGAATGTAGTGACACGGTCAGCAAACAGTCAGCAAAGTGGAAGACGAGCCTAGTCTTCCATATGGTTTCAAGGATCAGGATCCCACTGAGGAGGTTGTGTCTTTCAACGAGCCCTACAGCAAACTGTCAGGTAGTGCTGGATCAAATGAACCATAACGAGCAGACTCATGCTTCTAGATAGGTCGTCATAGGTATGATTTTCAACCCATGTGATTTCTTTACATGTGTTATTTAATTCAGGGGCTACACAGTCCTTCCTTCTGTATTGTATGGTGCCCACATTAGGCAAGTCTGTGATGGAGGTTTCTTCCTTGTACTACATCAAGGACCCAGTGGGCAATTATTTATCATCTGCCCGGTAGTGTAGGATGTAATCGTGCAGATAGGTTGGCACAAGATGCCCACTTTCCTACTGTTTATTTAGTTAGAGGACTTCAACATCATTTTAGACATGGACTGGTTGGAGAGGCATCACGTGTGCTTGGACTGTTTTGGGAAGACGGTGGTTTTACAGTTACCTAGAGTGCCACCATTTTAGTTTGATAGGCATATGCATGATGGTCGGATCAAGTGCATCTCCGCATTGAAGGCAGACCAGTTCTCAACCAGGGTTGTGTAGGTTTCCGTGCCTACATGGTATACTCAATGGCACAAGATTATCTAGGACGTTAGAGTTGTGCATGAGTTTCTTGATGTGTTCCCAGATGACTTACTTGTACTATCACCAATGAGATAGATAGGGTTTTAGATCATGATATCACTAGACACACAACCAATCTCTATCCCTCCATAGAGGTCGGCACCTGTTGAGCTCAAAGAGATCAAAGTGCAGTTACAGGAACTGTTGGAGAAGGGATTCATCCCCCTGATACATCACCATGGGGAGCACCAATCCTCTTTGTGAAGAAGAAGAAGAAGAATGGATTCTTGAGGTTATGCATGTCCTACATATAGTTGAATAAGAGAATGGTCAAGAATCGTTATCCACTTCCACATATTGATGATATCTTCGATCACTTACAGGGAGTAGCAATGTTCTCCAAGATTGGCCTACGGTCAGGATACCACCAGTTGAGGGTCAAGGATGCAGACGTGATGAAGTCCATGTTTCGTACTAGGTATGGTCACAATGAGTTCCTAGTAATGCCTTTGGACTCATGAATGCACCTGTCATATTCATGGATTTGATGAATCGAGTCTTCCGTCCATACTTGGACAGGTTCGTGATCGTATTCATCGATGATGTTCTAGTTTACTCATGTGATGAGTATGAGCACGAGTCCCATCTACGTGTGATGCTAGAAGACACTTTGAGAGCACTAGTTGTATGTCAAATACAACAAGTGCGAGTCCTGGTTTTCTAAGGTGGCATTTCTAGGCCATGTCTTTTCAAGGATGGGGGTGTCAGTTGACCTTGCTAAGATTGAGGCGGTGGAGTCTTGGGAGTAGCCCAAAACGATTACCGAGATACACAGTTTCTTGACCTCATTGGGTACTACAAGAGATTTGTCAAAGGGTTCTCCCAGTTGGCCTACCCCTCAATCAGTTGAAACAGAAGGAGATCCCATTCGTTTGGAGTGACAAATGTGAGTTGAGCTTTTCTACACTCAAGGAGAGGTTGACTTTCGTTCCCATCCTCACTCTTATGTTCGGTACATTGGACTTCATGATTTACACCGATGCTTCCAAGGAAGGGTTGGGCATTGTATTGATGCAGCGAGGACATGTTGTGGCTTATGCATCACGACAGTTGAAGAACCATGAGCGCAACTACCCCGCTCATGACTTGGAGTTTGCAACCATAGTATTTGCATTGAAGATATGGCGTCACTATTTGTATGGGGTAACATTTGAGATCTTGACTGACCACAAGAGCCTCAATACATCTTTGATCAGAAGCAGCTGAATTTAAGGCAAAGGTGATGGAAGGAGTTGTTGAAGGACTATGATTATACCATCTCCTATCACCCTAGTAAGGGGATTGTGGTGGCAGACACCTTGAGCATACAATCACACATTGAGGGTTCAACAGCTTGGTTGCAGACTTGGTATGTGCTCACTACACTTAGTGAGTCGCATCCATTTTAAGGTACATCCGATGTAGTGACCGTACCGACGAAGTACAGTAGCTTGTGAGATATGATTGTCCAGGGGAAACATACAGATCAAAAGATCCGGAACTTATACCATAGATTTTTGAAGGATGAGTTTGACGGATTCTGAGTCTGTGAATCCATCATATGGAAGGGGCGACCGTTTGTGCATCCCAGATGATGAGGAGTTGAGGAGAGAGATCCAGGAAGAGGCACATAGTTTGAGACATTCTATACATATAGGTGGCACCAAAATGTATCGAGACCTCCGCTAACACTTTTGGTGGGAATGCATGAAGAGGGACATAGTTGAGCACTCAGTCGATGCCTTACCTGTCAGATGGTGAAGGCAGAGCACTAGAGACCCCTGGTTTATTACACCCTCTTCCCATCCCAATGTGCAAATGGGAGGGCATTCCCATGGATTTTATCACATCATTACCGTGCACCCCAGGTAGGAATGATGTGATATGGGTGATCATTGATCGGCTGATGAAGTCAAACCATTTTATTCTGGTCAACATGACATGTACACCAGTTGAGCTAGACATATCATAAATTCAGCATGTCATTCGGTTGCACAGGATACCCAAGGAGGTAGTGTCAGACAGAGATTCATGCTTCACTTCACACTACTAGGGAGAAGTCATGAGATCCTTGAGGACCAATCTACACCTGAGTTCAGCCTACCATCCATAGATAGATTGGCAGTCTGAGAGGAACATTCAGACTTTGGAGGATTTGTTGTGGGCTTGCGTGTTGACTAGAAGGAATCTTGGAAGGACCATCTTCCACTAGTCGAGTTCACATATAACAAGAGCTACCGTGCCAGCATAGGCATGGCACCTTTTAAGGCCTTATAAGGGAGGCAATGCACCACTCCCTTGTGTTGGTAGCAAGTGGGTGACAATATCTTGTTCACTTTATAGAGGAGACCTATAGAGTGGTGGAGATGACTGAGAAGAGACAGCAGACTGCACAGAGTAGTTAGAAGAGCTACGCTGACCAACGTCGATGAGACCTCAAGTTTCAAGTATAGCATCTTACATTTGAGTCTTAAAGGAGAGGATTCTTAACCAACCTCGTGTGTCTAAAGCATTCCTCATAACCATAGGTTGGGGACTTTGTGTTCCTACGAGTATCCCCAATGAGAGGCGTTCAATGTTTCGGTGTCAAAGACAAGCTTGCACCGTGCTTTGTGGGACCGTTGAAGATTTTAGCCTGAGTTGGGATGGTGGCTTATAGAGTGACCCTTCCCCCATGCCTTGAGGGCATTCACGATGTGTTCCATGTGTCAAATCTTTGGAAGTACATCCGAGGCCCTAGGCATGTGATCATCTATGAGGACTTGGAAGTGGAACCGAACCTCTCCTTCCTTGAGGAGCCGGCGTAGATATTTGATCATGCAGTCAAGAACTGAGGCGGAAGGAGATACCTTTGGTCAAAGTCCTGTGGCAGAGTCAAGATGTTGAGGAGGCGACATGGGAGCCCGAGGCAGATATAAGGGAGAAGTATCCTCATTTATTTGAATGTATGGAATAAAAACGATAGTCAAATTTCATTTAAGATTTTTATGGGTTTCACTCTTTTTGATATTTTCATGGGCCCATTCCTCTTTGAAATTTTATATGACAAGTCGGGATTGAGGATCGGTTAGGATCACTCTAAGTCTCGAAAACGAGACTTCCTTTGATTTTATGATGTGAGACACCTTGTGGTTCAGACCCAAACTTCTTCCTAAAAACTTTACTTTCCAATGTCTAAAAAATTTAGTTGAGCACTCCATCGTATAGAGCTCGTCGAGACCTTTTCAACGAGTCCAAGAACGTAAAATCCGAGCTCGAAAGCCCGAGTTACACCTATTTTAGCGAGTCAGGGTCCGAGTCATACGCGGATCCAAACCCAAATCCGAATCAGGGTTGGACCCCGTAAAATTGACCTCCCCTCTCCCAAAACGCCCAAATCACCAAGGTGCAGCCTTCCTCCTCCCTCCCCCTTGCCGAAGCACCGCCAGAGCTCATCAAAGCTTGACGGATCGATGATCTGAAGATGCCCTCGTATAGAGAAGGTCGGGATCATTCTCGTGTACGATTTTGCGTCATCATGGGAGCACCAATCACGTTGTTCTCCGCGAGTAGAGATTACAAGGTTGCGATTTTTTTTAAGTATGATGTCCCCTCTCCTCTTGTTGTCGTATACACAAGTTTTAGACAAACTTAGGTGATTGCAAGTTTTGTATGGATGTTGTATTTACCTTGGACTCATTTCCTTTTGAATATCACTTTTGGGGCTGGTTGTGACCCTTAAACCATGAATCGATTAACGTACGAAAAGACGAGTTGGTCGATATGCGCATGGATTGAAACTTGCAAGAGCCGCGAATTGCGTCCTGGAGTGTTAGTTCTTCGGTTACATTAATGTTAAACAAGGAAGGCTTGGATTCAAGAATCTATCATTAGGGGGCCTAATGCATTTGGTTATATGCACACAGTAAATGCTTATAACTATAAATATTTTGGACTGTTGTGATATGTTGTTGTTGTTAGGTTAGGATCCAAATTTTGGCTTGTGATCCTACCAGCATTGCATTTTAAGGATGGTTTCATAATTCCAGGGAATTCCTTTTGAATTGAGAAGATCTTTGCTGGGATTTACATTTATGGTAGGAATATTTGTACAATAGCTGATCATTGGTTTCATATTTTTGGACGATGGAATGAGTTTTAAGGAAATTGGGTTATCCGGTAAGATTGAGAGCGCGGACACTCAAAATGCAATTATGCTGTTTGGGGCGTATAAAGGATTACAACTGGTATTTTTTATGTTTCACTCGGTCTACCTTTAAATGCTTATTAGGGAGTTGTATCTCAACAATATATTTTTCCAGAAGTTATGTTGAATGCAAATGGTGCAACATTCATCATGTTTGCAGTTCTGGATAATTTGATGCTTGGGTTTCTTTTACATCCGATATTTTAATTCCAAGGTTAATACAAGTACGATAACAAGGCATGCCCTTTATTTTGATTGGGTCATGATTCTCTTTGGAATTTGGATCCGTTGGATGGGTGGGTGAGAATTTGATTTGCGATTGGGTGGTTGGTATGATGGAGATTGGAGAGGAACACGGAATGTGGCTTGCCATCTTGGATGAGCCTTATTTAATCCCACTTGTCTTTTCTATTAACCATCCAGATCAAGAATACTAACAGTATCATGGAAATGGGGTTTATCACCTGACTATGGTGGACTTGCACATATAATGTGTCTTCTATATAGATAATTATGGAATTCATGGTTTATGGTGAGATCTATTGTTACTTGTCCTACTTGGATTTTATCCTTTATGGAATTCTATAGCTTATTGTACCTCATGGTGACTCAGTTCTTTTTGCTGGAATCCATTGTACCCCCTCAGCTATCTTTCTTGTTGATCAACTCACCCTGGAATTCTTTGAATGATTTTCATCCTGTCACATGGTTGCTTTTGTCACCATGGAGTTGGTATGAGTTTCTGTGCCATTGATTTTCTAATCGTAGTAGTTGAATGCCATGAGTTCCTCGACTCAAGACTATTTGACTTTATTATATTGGATTCAACTATGTACATGGATCATTTACTTTGTTATATGTCATTCAGTGTTATGTAACACACAAGTTCTAGGCCTAAGTTATGGAAGCACAAGTCGAGAGGATGAAAGTGGTGGTAGAAGCTCTAGTAAACAACGATTTGTTGTGCCTATAAAGTTTGCAGAATGGGGTTCATTTTGCAGGAATTCTCTGATGAACCTTGAGAAAGCCCTAGCACTCAAGCTGATTGGATTCATTCATTCTCCTATCGTATCTCCTTATCTTATGATGAATCCAAGGACCTTAGTCCCGTATACTACACACTTACATTTGTGGACTTTCAATGGCACGTATAGGATATGAGTGGGAGGGGTTTCCCAGATGCTTGGGAGTCATTAGTACTTTATTTTCCGTTTTTTATGTAGAAAATAGTATGGTGAATATCGTTACCTAAAACCAAGTCAAGGTTTCTAAAGGTTACTAGAACATATTTCAATCCAGGGTGATTTTTATCATGAGTGATATTTCCGGATGATTGGATAGTGGAGTAGTCGTCGTCAAGGGAAGGGCGTGCACCCTTGAGGCCTCGGGTAGAAGCCTTGAGAGCTGTGATCCTAACCGCTACTACGCAGTTGTGACGGTTGGAGGACATGTTGCTTGGCACATCGAGGAGTCACCACACGGTGTTTAGCCTCAGGTTTTACATGCCTTTAGCCTAATGCTTCAAGTGCAAGCCAAGTAGTCATGATTAATAGTCTAGTGTTTCGTTTGTTCGTTTAGAGTTAACACTCGTGTACTGGCTGGAGTAGGGCACACTGGTTAATATTATGAGTGGGAGCGCTAAGAGGGGAATTTCGAAAAATTTGGTAAATGAAGTTGGAATAAAAATCTCATTTTCATAAGGAGGTTTGGGTTATTCATGGTGATTCGGACTAAGGTAAGAATGATCTTGTAATCTATGCCCTTACTCATGACCTACACCACATGGACTCTTACACGTGAGTAGTGGACTTGGGTGGTTCACAATGATTCGTGGGTTGGAAATTACTTTGGAAGAAGTTACAATCTTATAAGTGAATTCATGTGGACATGTTGGGAACTTACTTAGGATGCAATGTACCATATCGCATGCCTATTGAGGCACCCCAACCCTAAGGCCTATTCTTGCCTTAGAGTCATAGTGTGAGGTCTCATTCGGACCAAGACCACAGAGTATCCACGAAGTTTGGACGATCCATATCAAATAGAAATTATTAAAATTTATCTCTTTGTGAGTGTGGTTTACACAGTTGTTTCTTTTGCACACTTTTTATTTATACCTAGCTTGTAATTTTTTTTAATTATACTGAGTATCTTTGCTCATAATGTACCTATGTGGGTAGGGATCTGTAGGTTCTCTACAGAAGACGCAATAGTGAGCGGTGCATGTTTACTTGGAGCAACTTCTTTTTGTGCAGCTACACGATTTCCTTTTGTGGTACAGTACTTGTTGTAGCTTTTATTGCTTTACTTTACTTGTAATATTTTGGGAGACATGAAATGTATATTATATGTATGGGCACACTTTTTGTTGCATACATGTATATTTTTTTTGGACATGGATGATAATGAAATGAATGACTGATATGAAGTGAATGGAAAGAAAGTTTTTTATTCCAGTCTTTTATGCTATTTTCTCCTAGTTTATAGTATTGTGTATTTCATGTGTAGAATGTATCATGTATGTGCGTGGAATCGATTTGCCGAGTATCCAGATCCTAGAGATGGACGTCACACTATATGCTGAAAAGCAATGAATAAATCCAAAGTTCAATCTCATATTTGGTTGTTTCCTTCTAGGGTTTATCTATATATTTATCAATCAATTACTAAATGACAATATCAATCATATGCTCCAAAATTATACATTTATATTCTTGAATTTCTATCTTATTTCATATTCAAGATGACTTTTGTCGGTATTCGTTGTGACCCAAATGACTCATGAGTAAGACCCCATCTTTCGATTTAGAAATTTTTGAACCTGTATGATCCCTTTAAATATCATACATCTCATATTTTCTTATATGCATACCACCTCGTTGGTTTATAGACCTTGTAAGGTCATCAGTCAAGCTAACAGTATGCCAAGTGTACATACTCAGATATATCTATGTATGTTTTTGGTCAAGGGATGCATGCATGTTCGACATGTATTTAGTACCTCGATCAGCCAAGCTAACTCTTTAACTTGACTTATTTGATATCTCTGAATCTCTATCTTTATAAAGAAACTGCATCAGAGTGTTCGTAGGATATCAATCTTTAAAGAAAGTTTTTCATCTTTTCTCTGATTAGAGAACCTTTCTGAATATCATTTGATAATGCTTGTTATGTCCTCAATCTAACTCTTTAGTTCGACACCTATGCATCATCTTCTATGATCCAACTATTTTAGATCAACAACATTATGATATCAAGATGACCATGGTCCAAAACCCAATTTATACATAGGGATCATATTAATGTAAATTTTAATTATATCTTAATCCATATATAATGGAATGATATAATTAGCAATAACATTTATTTCATAACATCTCACCATCAACTCACATGTCCAATAAATCAACCATATTGTTGATCTACAATATTCTTTACACCTAATTAGCCTAGTCGCAAATGAAGTTGGAAGGATAGACGAGACCATCGAGCCCAAAATCATATCAAATCCTAGGTTTGGTAACTTTAATAATCATAGCACTGATGGAATAATTTGGGAAGGCAAGCCAAATAAGAACTCTCGTAGTCCATACCATGATATATAAATAGGATGGTTGATGAATTCATGATTCATCTCCTTTATTTTCTTATTTTATCTAAAATCCTTAGTAAAATACATGTAAATATCAACTAATTCTCATTAATTAATATAATTTGTTAATATTGTATATTTAACCTTAATTTAACCTAAAAATAAAAGAATAAAGAGAAGAATAAAAATAAATAAAGAAGTGTGTAAATATGTACATACTTATACTAGCCCCGAGACCATGTTAATATAGAGTTGGTCGATAAGATAAATAAGTACCGAAGATAAGGATATTAACATACAAAAATATTAGAAAATATATATCATAAATGTGCATCTACACATTATTCACCTTGTACATATATTCATCTATTTTATCTATCATTTAGATAATATAAAATAAATATATTTTCTTCTTCAAACTTGTTCATAATAATGTATAATTATTTATATAAATATAATCAAACTTATTTAATATATAGATAAGATGGTACAAAGAACCGAACAAGCCATAAAATTAACATTCAAAGCTAAATATCTACTACATGTAAACTCAAAATTGACCAAACTTAGTTTCATTGTGTTCGTAAATAAGTTGTCTTTAAAATTAAATTAGTTTTCAATAAAATCGAAGTTAATATGCAAAAGTCGGCCTTTTAGGATACCATGATATATGTACAATCGTATTTTCTTTTCTTTCATTCTTCTTATTTGTATTTATTATTATTATTCTACATTTTTTAATAATTATAAAAAGTAAAAACTACGTAATACTGAAATAACAAAAAATAAATGTATATACCGATAATATAGGTATGATGTACATATATTGTATTTATATCTATTTATTTAACTAATTAAATAATCTTATTAAAATAAAATAAAATATATTTAAAGTCTTCTTAATATTAAATTAAGAAAATATAAAATAAATAACGTATATGTAGAATTAATTAATTAAAATGGCTTTGTTGTTCTTGTATATGTAAAATTAAGAAATTAAAATCAACAAATTAACGAATATAAATAATGTATACCTATAAATTAACCGTATTTATATTATTTAAATAATTAAATTTTTTGTTAATTAAAATTTATAATTAAATTACTTACTAAATTATTAACATTTCTTATTTATAGCATTTACTTTATTTTGTTTTTAATAATTAATTTACTTTATATTTTATATAATGAATGGATCTGTTTTGTGATATTCTTCTTTTATTTGTTTCTCTTCTTCCCTCCACCACGTGTCACATTTTGATCAAGGAGAGAGGAGAGGTTGACTTTTCAACCTCCTCTTCCCCCTTTCTTCCTCCTCCTCCTTTGTTTCTCTTCTTCTTCTTTCTCTTCTCCTTCTTCCTCATCCTACCTCATATGACATGTAATCTCCCTCGTTCTGTCATCCCAACAACTTCACTTCCATGTACCCATCGTCTCCGACTGAGAATTCGTCCGGCTTCAGTCAACATAGACCTTCTTCTACCTCTCCATTCTCTATAAAGCTAACCCATCACCTTCAAGCTCCAATATCCGCCATTAGTGTCTCCTTCTTTTGTGAGCTCCAGAGCGAGATAGGGCGGTGAGTGACAGCTCCGTCATCGTTCAACATAGCAGCGAGGAGGAGAGAAGTGGCTCAGTTTGATCATTGCCAGTGTGCCGCTCTAGCTCTATCGTGCACAGCCCCCACTCCGTCATACATTGAGGTAACAACTAGAGGCTTTTCCAAGCTCCACCCCAAGCAATCCTCCTGTAGCATTATTCTGCCTTCTGGTTCTCTCCTTCCATTCTCTTCTCAATCTTTCTCTTCTCCTCTAGATCTCATTATAATCTCTGATAACCAAATCCACCATTGATTCAATTTCATCATCATTCAAAGCGCACTTATCGTTCATGATCTATGATCTCCTACCACACGCAGTGGTCAGATTTTAAAGGTAGATCGATCGCCCCTAAATCCTTCTTCATGACCTTTCTCTATGTTTTGTTGGACCGAGACACTTTGTCTCTATTTGGATTGCTTCCTGAGTGAGAATCTAGACCGAGCATCTACCTTCGACCGAATTCCGCATGAGGAACATTTGGAGATCGAATCGCATGAGATTGAGAACCACCTAGAGGCAATAATCACTTGAGTTACGCTGCCTGAACACTGAGTCTATCGTTCTAACCTGCATTTCTGATCCGTCATTGGAGGTTTGAGGAGTTTCGTAGATCCATCATACATGGATGAGTGCATTTGTTGGAGTACGGGATCGATGATCCAACTAACTCCATCGCGCAATCGAGAGCTTCATCGATCTTATTTAAGCATATGATGGAGCATCCATTTTCTCCTAAAGGCCTAGCAATACAATTTGCACCTAAAGCCTTCGTTCGGAGTTGATTTGAAAATGGGAAGAATGAGTCGGATCAAAAAGTTATAGTTGTCGTCCGAACAGCTCGATTGGACGATCCAGAGCACTACCTCCACCGCTTAAGCCCTCGCGTGCCTCACGTGAGGGAACGAGATATTTCAGGGCATTTTATGTATACGACCCCCGTACGTTATTTCTTTCCTATACAGGTCCATTCTGTGCAGATTCACGTGTCTCTCACGTGTACATCTGGTGTTTTTATCCACACACCCCCAAGGTTGTGAGAATTCCGAAGAAGGTGCAGGTTGGGTCTGAAACACATGCACAGCCACGTGATCTTTAGGAATTTTTGCATAGACGTCCTCAAGCATTTTAAATATCGCAAGCAAGTGTAGGTGGATAGACCTACGTGTATCAAAGCACTTGAACTGGTATTTTTACGCATATACACCTCTAACTTTCCTATATTTCCATGTGCCCTTATATCTTTAATATTTTTACATATTATCCCCTATATAGATGATGAGTACCCATTCATCTACCTTTTATTCTCCCATTTTAGCTTTAAATCCCTAGCAAAACACATGTAAATAAAACTAATTTGCATGAAATAACAACTAACTTTAATATGTACTATGTAAACACATGTATTTAAACCCAAAATAAAAGAATAAAGAAAAGGAAAGAAAATAAAGGAAGTGTTTAAGATACTAACTGATCTTAAACCCTGAGACCAAGTCAAATATTGACCAGATCGATAGGGAATAAAATAGGAGGAGATAAAGACTAAATATTGTGCAAAGCTCTAATTAATTTGTATACTATATATTGCATACATAACTCGTTTTTACACTATTTTATTCAACACATCACACAACTCAAAGGTTTACAACATAAAAATTTTACATAATAATGTGTAGAAAATTTGGAAAATAATAGCCACAATAAATCATGAACAATGCACTTAGTACACACTGATGAAAAAGTTGCAAACCAAACTTCATTGATCAATATCTACTCCTTATGAACTCAAATAGAACCAAACTCGTCTCCATTCTATTATAAATGGTGTTATTTATCTATTTCAATGAAAATGGCGCTAAGATACAAAAGCCGGCTTTTTGGGGTATTATTATACTTGGGCATTTGCATAAATAGCTGATTATTTTATTCTTTACATTTTTACTCACTTTATATTTTTAAATAATTATATATATATGTTAGACATGTGAGCCCCGGGCAAACCATTCTTACAATAAATGTTATTGTAATATATATATATATCAATAAAGGTTATTGATGTTTCACTCCCTTTCTGAAATTAAATGAATGAATGCACTATAAAGGTCCCTCTGTACAATTAGGGTTATGTACCATGGCCATCTTAATGATCATATAGCTGTTGATTCATTAAATGAATCATAGAGGCTGGTGTTTGGTTGAATATCTAAAGAGTTAGATAGAGGACTCATCAAGAACCATCAAATGATTATCAAGAGATGATCTCCAGCCTGAGTAGGAGATGGCAATCCTTTCTCACATAGGTTGATATCTGACCGACCTCTTGATGCAGGTCCTCTGCATGGGAATAGTGATTCGGAGGTGTCAGATTAGTTAGGTCAATGGATTTACTTAACGAGATCAAGATAACCTAAGTCCTATGTTGAATACTGTCACAGCATAGTCACGCATCCTCTGACCGAAGACGGATGTGTTACTATATGTCTGAGTGTGTACATTTGGTAGACCAATAGGATGATGACCTAACCAAGGTCTATACACCGGCGCGCTGGTGTGCATGTAAGGGCATATGAGTTATACGATCTCTCAAAGGGATCATACAAGTTCACTTATGAACCGGAAGACATGAGCTCACTCATGAGGTATTAGGACCGATCAAATTCCGTGCATTGCCGTCGTGCTTTGGAAGTATGACATGAATTTGAAGGTATGATATATGCTTTAGGAAAGCATATGATCGATACCAAATCCCAATGACCAAGATTGAGAAACTTGATGATCAAATCCTGAAGAAGATAGTGTAAAATTGATCTACATCTTCGGGTTGATCATAGGTCTTCCAGTATGTAGGATGTACAGGTATTGAGAATACCTGAGGGTGATGTGATCATAAACGATTGTATAACCATGACGCTTCCATTCCGAGGGAGTGATGAAACATGCTTGGATTTTAGTGACTCCTCTCAGTAGAGAAGCAATCTGATCTTGGTCCAAATGTTGAACATTGGTCTGAATGAGATTCAGATGCAATGAGAAGATAAGATTTACGGTCTTGATTTAATCAAGCATATGTGGGAGGTACGTAAGATCTGGATTTGAGATGAGATCTCAACATCCAAGTCACTATATGTGGAACAATACAATCGTCATGTCCTTATATCCAAGTATCTGCGGAGAAAGCACATTGTTCTTGAAGGAAGTTCAAGAATAATTCATTTGATGAATTATGTATCCAAGCAACAAAATGTTGATAATTAAATGAGATTTAATTATCAAGAATAATATGAATGAGATTCATATTAAGAGAATGATTATCCAAGATAATTAAATGGGATTTAATTATCAAGGATATGCAAATTGTGGATAGTGCTATCCATAATTTGTGAGTATATATTATAAATATGATTTATAATATATTAAAGAGAGAGCACATTTGTAAATAACATTTGTTAATTGTTAATGAGAATTGGATTCACATTAAGTAATTAATTGGAAATGTAATTTACAAATTAGTTTGGACTGTGAACATGATTCACATTTTTCAATGGCCATGACTGAAATATTCAAAAATTAATTGGGAATTAATTTGTGGATATTTCTGCAACAAATGTATACTAATTAATTAAGAATTAATTTAGTGGATAATATTGCAAACAAGTAAGAGATAATTGGATTAAATAAAAGGGATAGATAAAACACCACCAAATGAGGTGGCGTCACCCATGACCAAGTCATGGGTGACGCCCCATCTATTTGGGGTGAATTATCATCTCATTTTATTATTATCCTATTATATTGTGTTTATTAATTTATTTGATGAACTAAATTATGTTGATAATTATGCAACATATATTTAATTTAAAATAAATTAATATGTTGTTTTTGAACAACAATTATCATGGCCATTGATTTGATATACATATCAATCTAACCAAACTAATATAAAAGGAGGGCAACCCTAGCCTCAAAATGCTACACACAAGTTCAAAGAGTACACGCCTACTCTTCTCTCTCTCATTCTCGTCTCTCTCTCTCTCTCTAAGGCGGACGTCCACCTTGTGCTCTGAGAGAAGAAGCAGTCGTCTACAAGTCGTTGTGTTGTCGCTTCGATTGCTTGTGAATCTCCATCGATGAATTTCGTTGGACGAAATCAAGGAGATTCAAGGCTTGGATTTTGATCGAAGATTGCGGGAGAAACGCGTCTCATCATCACGCCTGCAAGTGCCATCTTCGCAGATTGGACTTGAGCCAAAAGGATCTCTTGTTTTAGAGATCTCGTGATCACAACCACGCTTCAAGAGGTATTTCTAATACTTTGTGGTTTGATGAAACGATACAAGAAATGTTCTTATGATCATGTGGTTTCATCACTTGATTAAAATTTTTTTTATTTCTGCTGCATCAAGAGCGAATAGTGCGACTAGTCACCTCGATCGCATGAGATGCGATCAACACGCTTCCGTGAGACGCTTGAAGATTCCATATCCTTCAAGTGGTATCAGAGCCTTAGGTTGAATAAGGTTTTGGATGCGATCCATAAACCTAGGGCGACTTGGGTTTGAAAGGGTTGTCAAATTTTTGCTGCATTTCAATTTTTGTACCTCTATATAATTGAATTTTTCGGTACTATTTAAATTATTTGAACACATAATTGTCAATTTGTTTTTGTTCCTCATTAAATAAGGAAACCATAGTATCTGAGTTTATGTAATTTGGATTTCATTTGCTCAAGATATGGCCCTTTGAATAAACATGTATTCACAGTTGCGGGAACAGCAGATCTGAACGTGATTAATGAGTTAATTACTGTTTTGATGCACCTTGAAATACGTAAAATATTACTTGAGTTCTGTCATAAATCAAATTAGCAATCTTAGTAAACTGATTTTGCGTAATTTGGATTTAAATTGATCAAGATATGTTGATTTTAGTGAGTAGGGGTCACTACTGAAAATTGACGAATTTGATCATGAACCATGTGATAGTCATTCAAATAAATTGACGAAAATTAATTATTAATTCTCTGAAATAATTATTGATAAATATTTGTGAAATATTTAAAGAGATAATTATTTCATTGAATGACATGTCCCTAACTAAGATGATAAGATAGTTGATCTTGATCATTAATTGGTTGATATGAAATCATCAACAAACATTGTTTTCATGAAAACCCCTATTTTATCCTACAATAGTTGTAGGACAGCTTTACATGCAAAACCCTCTTGCTTGAATAGGATTGGGGATTTGTTTAGCAAATCTCCTTATAATATTATTAAAATGGTTTTGATGAATATTATATGGTATAATTTCGGTTGAAAAATCGATGAGCATCTCAAAGTACATAATGATCATCTATCTGGCATTATCTTTTCCTGAGGTGGATATGATGACTAGTCGGAGAGCATTGGGGTAGCGCGTTGCAACATATTTGGTTCGTCCCACTCTCGTAGGTACTAGCCATGACAGGGGGTAGGGACTCGATAATGCCGGAGAAGTCAGAGTGTATTTTTCTAATTATTAAAATTCGAGTAATACGTACTTTGAGATTATACCTACTATTCAAGTAATAATCAAGTTTGTTGATTGATGATTGGATTAATGATTAATTTAATATGATTAAATTAATTACATCCCATAAACACTCTATTATGAATAGATGTGTATTTCCCTTGGAAGAATTAATTATGTGAATATTATTCACGATAATTAATTATTAAAATTTGAATATAAGATTGAGGATCACATAAGTGACATCCATGGTCTCCCGTCAAGGCGAAGGATTCCGTCGCCAGGGATTGTATGTAAGAGACGCCTGTCCGAAGTGACATCTCCTGTATGCAAGCGCATCTGGATCGGGCTCTTTGCTTCTCGAAAGAGTAAGGCTGTATGCTTAGTGACCCCAATATCGAGTCCTCATATTATTGGGGTGATATTGGATTGTGCATAGCGAGTTCTAATCATGTTGACGGTTTGTTCAATTAACAACGAGTCAACATCATCTTAGGGGTGGTGGGCCCGGGTGTTAAAGACCGAATTGAGAAATGCAAGTTAGACTTGCAAGGAGGAATGAGTTCCCGCTTCTTTTTATCGGAGTCACAAGTTCTCATATTATTGGGATGTGACAAAGATAGAAAAGGAGATCCCAGATCTTGCTTGAGATATAGCGGTAAGTATATCTCTTACTTTAAAAGACAATAAGGGAATAATCTTTCGGAGTTGACATAGCAAAACAATTTGATTTAAAATGCCTTAATCAAATATCTTAAAATGAATATATAATTATTTACGTATTCTGATATAGTGCATTCTTAATTTCAGAAAATGAAATCCATGAACCCACTTAGCAGACTCCTGGAGGTCAATCAGTTGACCGGATCAAATTATTCGAATTGGATCCGAAATTTGGATCTTGTCCTTTCTGCGAAGCGCATCTCATATGTGCTATCCAAGGACAAGATAGTAGACCCAAAGACTCCGAAAGATAAATCATATAATGAGAAATATGATGAAGAGCATAATCTAGCAAGGTGTTATATCCTTGGCTCACTGTCCAATGTGCTTCAGAAGCAACATGTGGAAATGAACCATTTCCAAGAGATTATGATGAATCTGAAGGAAATGTTCGGTGACATAAACCGCACAGAGCGTTACAACGTGATGAAAGAGCTTATTCACTGCAAGATGCAAGAAGGGACCTATGTTAGAGAGCATGTACTCAAAGTGTTTGGGTACCTCTATGAATTGGAAACCCTGGAAGCCTACATGGATTCTGATATGCAGGCTGATTTCATTATCCTGTCGCTCCCTATGTCTTTCAACAACTTTGTCGTGTCTTATCACATGAGCAAAGGCGATTTCACTAACATTGGGATGTTAGCTACATTGAAGTCTACAGAAGACGTGATGAGGAAGGACGGCCCTTCTACTAGTGCAATGGTTGCACAAGTAAGAGGAAAGCACGGTCGGAAGCAAGGTTCTCGGAAGGGCCCGGCTCAGAAGAGAAAGAAGAAGAATCAAGGAGTTGGTTCATCTTCTAGTGCTTCCACACTAATGACATCGAAAAAGTCTGATGTCTGTCACCACTGCAAGAAGCCGGGGCACTGGCGGCATAACTACCCAGATTACCTGAAGTTTGCTGACAAAGGTAAAGCTCCAGCAGGTGTGAAATCTACTTTCATCAATGAAACTAGCTTTCTCGTTGGACGAGAAGGAAGTTGGGTTGTAAATTCTAGTGCTTCTGTTCATGTATGCAATTCGTTGCATTTGTTTCGGGAAACTAGGAATCTGAAGCAGGGGGAGATAGTCATCCAGATAGGATTTGATGCAAGTGTTGCAGCATTCGCCATTGGGACCTACAAACTGTCATTATCTAGTGGTCGAGTCATAGTACTTAAAGAGTGTCTTTATGTACCTGAAGTTAGAAGGAATCCGATATATGTATCTAAGCTAGCTAGAAATGGATATTCCTTCACTTTCTGTAATAAATTAATCATAAATCGTTATGATAAATATATTGCGGATGGTATTTTGACTTCTGGTGGACTCTATGAATTGTGCATTGATGAATGTGTCATGAATGTTACTACCACTAATGATGGAAACCCCAAATGATCCAGGGAGGATGGAAATCATTCGAATATGATTTGGCATCAAAGGCTTGATCATTTATCTGTTGATAGGATCAATAGATTGATAAGGGATGGACCTTTCAATTTTCTACAGGTTCAATCTTTACCTACCTGTGAAAATTGCATTCGAGGTAAAATGACTAGAACACCTTTCCGTACCAAGGTTACGAGATGCGAAGGTATTCTTGACCTAATACATACTGATGTATGTGGTCCCTTCAGTACTGCGACTAGAAATGGATATCGATATTATTTGACGTTTATTGATAACCATTCGCGATACGGGTTTATCTTCCTACTATGTCATAAATATGAAACCTTTGAAAAGACAAAGAGTTTAACGTTTTGATTGAGAACCAAACCGATAGAAAGATCAAACGAATTCAATCTGACCAAGGTGGTGAGTACCTCTCAGAAGAATTCAAGGAATATCTTAAAGAGAATGGAATTTTCTCCAATCTCACTCCCTCTGGAACTCTCCAACTTAATGGTGTTGCTGAAAGACGCAACAGGACCATCATGGACATGGTCCGTTCAATGATGAACAAAGCACGTTTACCTCTTAGTTTCTGGGGATATGCAGTAGAGACTACAATATATATCCTGAACAAGATTCCTAGCAAATCTGTACCAAGACTCCTCACGAGCTTTGGTATGGTACCAAGTCTAGTATTAAACACTTGAGGGTTTGGGGTTGCCTTGTCCATGCAAAGAACGTGGACACAAGTAAGCTAGAATCTCACACTCGTGAGTGCTACTTCATTGGGTATGTTAAAGACGGTATTAGATACCAGCTTTACGACCCTGACACCCAAAAGGTTTTTGTCTCTAGGGATGTGAAACTTGTAGAGGATGATTTCCCTAAAGGTCAAGACATAAATGAAGTAGAGAAACTCATTGAATCCCCTGAGGATTCTGAGATTCCTGAGCCAGAAACTGAAGAGATAAATAAAGATGAAACACACATACCTCTTCGAAGGAGTTCGAGGGTGGTTGCACCAACTGAAAGGTATGGATTCCATGTGTCAGGTGAGACTGACAATGATCCTTCTTCATTTGATGAAGCATTCGGGATCATAACGTGGATAGATGGATGCTAGCAATGAAGTAAGAAATTGACTCCATGCATAAGAATGGTGTATGGTCCCTAGAGGATCCACCTAAAGGGGTAAAGCCCATTGGATATAAATGGATCTTCAAGAGAAAAAGAGGACCTGATGGGAAAGTAGAGACTTTCAAGGCACGACTCGTAGCCAAGGGCTACACAAAGAGAGAAGGCATCGACTACGATGAGACATTCTCTCCTGTGGCTATGCTTAAGTCCATCAGGACACTTCTATCTATAGCTGCATCTCTTAACTACGACATCTGGTAGATGGACGTCAAGACAGCTTTCCTCAATGGATACCTCGAGGAGGATATCTATATGGAGCAGCCCCAAGGCTTCATAGTTGAGGATGGAAAAGTATGCAAGCTAAAGAAATCCATCTATGGACTCAAACAAGCTTCTCATAACTGGAACATCAGATTTGACGAAACCATAAAGAGTTATGATTTTGTGCAAAATTCTGATGAACCTTGTGTGTACAAGAAGCTTAGTGGGAGCGCCATTGTGTTCATCGTGATTTACGTAGATGATATCCTTATCATTGGGAATGATACAGGAATGATGACCAGTGCGAAGATTTGGCTATCCCATACCTTCGAGATGAAAGATCTTGGAGAAGCCTCTTACATCTTAGGCCTGAAGTTGTTCAAAAGCCGAGAAAAGAGGATGTTGGGATTATCACAACATGGATTCATTAAGAAGATTCTTGAACGATTCTGTATGGATAGTTCTAAGAAAGGATTCCTCCCCTTAAGACATGGTATACATCTGTCTAAAGGGATGGCTCCTCAAAGTGTTGAGGAAAAGAAGGTCATGGCTGGATGCCCCTACGCATCAGCTGTAGGAAGCTTAATGTATGCCATGATGTGTACTAGGCCATACATCTGTCATGCAGTGGGAGTGGTAAGTCGTTACCAATCCTACTATGGAGAGAAACACTGGAATGCAGTAAAGAACATATTCAAATATCTAAGACGGACGCAAGATTACATCTTGGTCTATGGAGATGGTGATCTCCAAGTCTTGGGATATACAGATTCAGACCAGTCGGATATTGATGATCGAAAGTCAACATTACGGTTTGTATTCCTGTTGAACGGTGGTGTTGTGAGCTGGAGAAGCAAGAAGTAGGACACTACGGTGGATTCAACAACAGAAGCTGAATACATTCCCGCATCGGATGCTGCGAAAGAGGCGGTGTGGTTGTGCAAGTTCATCTTGGAGCTTGGTGTAGTTTCCTCTGATACTCCCATCCCGTTACTCTGCGATAACACGGGAGCCATTGCCCAAGCAAAGGAACCCAGATGGCATCAAAAGAGCAAGCACGTGGAAAGGAAATACCACATCATTCGGGAGATTCAAAAGCGTGGTGATATCATCATCACCAAGGTGGCCTCTACCGACAACATTGCCGATCCTCTTACCAAACCTCTGACATAGAAGGTTTTTGACCAGCATATAATGAGTATGGGTTTACGGATTGTACCTGAATGGTTCTGAGGGCTAGTGGGAGATTGTTAGACATGTGAGCCTCGGGCGAACCATTCTTACAATAAATGTTATTGTAATATATATATATATGTTTATCAATAAAGGTTATTGATGTTTCGCTCCCTTTCTGAAATTAAATGAATGAGTGCACTATAAAGGTCCCTATGTACAATTAGGATTATGTACCATGTACACCTTGATGATCATATTCATTAAATGATTAATAGAGGCTGGTATTTGGATGAATATCTAAAGAGTTAGATAGAGGACTCATCAAGCACCGTCAAATGATTATTAAGAGATAATCTCCAGCCTGAGTAGGAGATGGAAATCCTTTCTCACATAGGTTGATATCTTACCGACCTCTTGATGCAGGTCCTCTGCATGGGAATAGTGATTCGGAGGTGTCAAATTAGTTAGGTCAATGGTTGACTTAAAGAGATCGAGATAACCTAAGTCTAATGTTGAATATTGTCACAGCATAGGCACGCATCCTCTGACCGGAGACATATGTGTTACTATATGTCTGAGTATGCACATTTGGCAGACCAATAGGTTGATGACCTAACCAAGGTCTATACACCGGCGCGCTGGTGTACATGTAAGGGCATATGAGTAATACGATCTCTCAAAGGGATCATACAGGTTCATTTATGAACCGGAAGACATGATCTCACTCATGAGGTATTGGGACTGATCAAATTCTATGCATGGTCGTCGTGCTTTGGAAGCATGACATGAATTTGAAGGTATGATATATGCTTTGGGAAAGCATATGATCGATACCGAATCCCAATGACCAAGATTGAGAAACTTGATGATCAAACCCTAAAGAAGACAGTATAAAATGGATCTACATCTTCGTATTGATCATAGGTCTTCCAGTATGCAGGATGTACAGGTATTGGGAATACCTGAGGGTGATGTAATCATAAACGATTGTATAACCATGACACTTCTATTCCGAGGGAGTGATGAGACAGGTCTGGATTTTAGTGACTCCTCTCAGTAGAGAAGCAATCTGATATTGGTCCAAATGTTGGACATTGGTCTGAATGAGATTCAGATGCAATGAGAAAATTAGATTTGCGGTCTTGATTTAATCAAGCATCTGTGGGAGGTACGTAAGATCTGGATTTGAGATGAGATCTCAACATCCAAGTCACTAAACGTGGAACAATACAATCATCATGTCCTTATCTCCAAGTATCTGCAGAGAAAGCACATTATTCTTGAAGGAAATTCAAGAATAATTCATTTGATGAATTATGTATCCAAGCAACAAGATGTTGATAATTAGATGAGATTTAATTATCAAGAATAATATGAATGAGATTCAAGATAATTAAATGGGATTTAATTATCAAGGATATGCAAACTGGGATAGTGCTATCCATATTTTGTGAGTATATATTATAAATATGATTTATAATATATTGAAGAAAGAGATCCTTTGTAAATAACATTTGTTAATTGTTAATGATAATTGGATTCACAATAAGCAATTAATTGGAAATGTAATTTACAAATTAGTTTGGACTGTGAACATGATTCACATTTTTTCAATAGCATGACTGAAGTATTCACAAATTAATTGGGAATTAATTTGGTGGATATTTCGGTAATAAATGTACACTAATTAATAAGGAATTAATTTAGTGGATAATATTGCAAACAAATAAGAGATAATTGGATTAAATAAAAGGGATGGATAAAACACCACCAAATGAGGTGGCGTCACCCATGGCTTGGTCCTAGGTGACGCCCCATCTATTTGGGTTGAATTATCATCTCATTTTATTATTATCCTATTATCTTATGTTTATTAATTTATTTGATGAATTAAATTATGTTGATAATTATGCAACATATATTTATTTAAAATAAATTAATATGTTGTTGTTTTTGAACAACAATTATCATGGCCATTGATTTGATATACATATCAATCTAACCATTGATTTTGTATATGCCCTGGATTGTGATCAATGGACTTCAAAACTAATATAAAATAGGGAAACCCTAGCCTCAAAATGCTACACACAAGTTCAAAGAGTACACGCCTACTCTTCTTTCTCTCTCATTCTCGTCTCTCTCTCTAAGGTGGTCGTCCACCTTGTGCTCTAAGAGAAGAAGCAGTTCTCTACGTGTCGTTGTGTTGTCGCTTCGATTGCTTGTGGATCTCCATCGATGGATTTTGTTGGACGAAATCAAGGAGATTCAAGGATTGGATTTTCATCGAAGATTGCAGGAGAAATGTGTCTCATCATCGCGCCTGCAAGTGCCATCTTTGCATATCAGACTTGAGCCAGGAGGATCTCTTGTTTTAGAGATCTCGTGATCACAACCATGCTTCAAGAGGTATTTCTAATACTTTGTGGTTTGATGAAATAATCCAATAAATGTTCTTGTGATCATGTGGTTTCATCACTTGATTAAAAAAATTTTAATTTCCGCTGCATCAAGAGCGAGTAGTGCGACTAGTCGCTCCGATCGCATGGGATGCGATCAACAAGCTTTTGTGATGCGCTTGAGGATTCCTCGTATCCTACAATATATATTATACAACATATGAAAAATAAAAACATAAATACAAACATTTAAAAATACACTAAATTAAAAAACTACATTATAAAACATAGGTAACTATACTATAATGTATATACATATATTCATTTATACATATAAATAATAATAATCCCATCAAAATAAGTAAATACATAATAAATTATGTTATAAAATATGGTATTAGGTATATAAAAAAATTAAAAGATAATATGTAAAATACATGTATATATATTTATATATTTACATGTAGAATAATATCACTTAACATATAATGTTGGAAAAATGAATAATAAAACATGATAAATCAATTTTTTAAATAATATTTTCCATTTTAAAGTTTTATTTAGTAAAATCATTTACTATCTTTTATTTAATTTATGAGTATTTTTATTTCATGTTTATCCTGACTTGGCCCTACGTGCACCAATCAGGGTGCCAGACATGTTGACCCCCTGGTCAACACCTCCCCCTGCACGACACTACTAATTAGCCAAGACTTGAGCAAAGTAAAGCAGTCGTGTCAATCCACAAGGAAGATAGAACGTCGTTGAAGTAACCTCTCGCTAAGACCAAGTGACTAAGCAATAATTAACCCACACAATAATACAATAAATCAATACAAGCAAGTGTGTGAATCAAAATTTATTATAACCCTACAAGTAAGTGTGTATAGTGACAAGCAAAGAAGGGTGGAAAACACATGGAGACAATTCGGTGTATCAGGTATATTATTTATAAATAAATAATATAGGTGTATTTTGTAAAATATTCACTCAATTATTCAATTAATTAATTAACAGTTTATGGGTTTTTAGATAAATAAAATAATTCCTTTTTATTTTATATCTCCATATTTTTATTTTTGTATTTTAAATTATATATATTATTTTGAAATTTTTTCTTTTTTAATATATAATAAAGGAATATATACAACTATATATATGTAAAATGTATAATATAGATAATATATAGTAATAAATATATAATGCGTATATTTAAATCAGAAAATACTCAAAGAGTATTGTTTTTTATTCTTTAAAGGTTTTAATATATTTATAGGGTATTTACAATAATTAATAATAATCTTAATTATATATAGGTATATTATGCAATATAAGGTATTATAATTACAACTATATCTAAAAATAATCAAATTTTACAGTATAAAATGTTTTTCTATTTTCTATATTTTCTAACATTTTGTGATTTTTCAAGGATTTTGCTAATTTTAGGTATTTTTAAAATCCAAAAAAATCAAAAATAGTGACTAATTAAATAGGTTGGATTATTTTGAGAAATTCAGAAATACTAAAAACTAATTTTAATATGTAATAATACATATGTAATTCAGATTTAGAAATAAATATTTTCGATTTTTAGATGATTTTTTTAAAATTTTTATGAGGATTTTAGAGCTTTTAATTTTTTATGATTTTTTATTTTTAGGGATTTTTGGTCTGGATATAATAAATACAATAATAAACAAATACTCATTTTTTAGAATATTTAAAGATGTTTTATAATTTTTGGTATTTTTTGTTTAGATGGTAAATGAATAGATATTTTTGATATTTATTAAATAATAAAATACCTTAAAATGGGAAATAAAAAATACGATGTAAAAGTATATCATTACAAGCATCTACATTACTTTTTGCAAAATAAAAACTAAACAAGAGCTATTTTAATAAAAAGAAACATAAAATAAAAATACAGTAAAGGTGGGGACCTATTGGCAATTAAAAATAAGTTAAAATACATTAAATAACAACGATACAAAATCTGGGGGCATGGGTGTAATATTTCCACACACACACACACACACACACACACACACACACACACACACACACACACACACATATATATATATATAGAGAGTACACGCGCATAGCTGTTGAGACGGGATCTTCAGGGTTTTAAATTATTGATGAAACTAAATGCACATGGGTCGTTGCAACCCAAATATCCCTCAACAAACAAACATTTTTTTCTTTCTCAAGCCAATAATTACAAGAATGATGAAGTGAGATAAATTTTTGCTATTTAATTAACATGTATAGCAACGGGGTCGAATTCAGGAGGCTACAATTCCCGAGGATTATTCTATGCAATGAAATAATCAATGAAAGAATAAAGGAATGTCAAATGCAAACTATCCTTGGTTTTTGTGGAATTTTTAGCTTTTTAATTCTTTTAAATTAATTTATTTTTATTTCTATTTTTATTTTCTGATTTTTAATTTTTTTTATTCGTTTTTAATTTTGTAAAAAATTTAGTATTCAAATAAGGAACAATATGCACAATTAAAGTACACAAACCACACTCTTTTTGTATTTTTCAAAATAGTCAGAAAATGCTTAAAATTCCCAAATAAAATATGTTTTGTTTTTATGTGTTTTTATTGTTTTTGTAATTTTTCAAAGAAATTAGTTTTTTTCGAATTTTTAAAATGAATAAAAATAAGGGAAAATGCAAACAGTGAATAAACATGACTATTTCACAATTTAAAAGTATTAAATGAAATCAAAAATTGCAAAATTTAATTTTCCTAGAAACTAAAGGAAATCATCTACGCACAGAAACTAAAATATCATTTTTTGGATTTTGTATGTTTTTTTATGATTAAGGCGTGAACATTGCATAGAAATTAAAAGACTCAAAAAGTAATCTACTCTAATTTTTAGATTTGTTTAGACAATATTCAAATTTTTATGATTTTTCAAAGTTCAAACAGGGAAAAAGAACATGTTTTTGATTTTTTTAATAATAACAAATGATGATTAAATGCTATGAAAAAATTATACGACAAACATGCACATAACAGGAGTATACAAAAATTCTGTAGAATTTTCAGAGCAAATACCGCATTTTTTCAATGAAAAGACGAGTCAATAAATAGGCTGGACATGTAGGGACTGAAACATAAATAGTTTAAAGTTTTTGCATAAAAAGATAAAATTAATAACTACACGGAGAGAAGTTGCAATTTACCCAACATAAACATGTTATACACGTGATGCTCCGGCTGGCAGGGGCATTCGCGTAATTTCTGAAACCTTCACGGGGTTGATTGCAATTTTAGAAAATTTGGGGATTTATGCGCAATTTTCCTGAATTTTCCATTAAAAATTCCCAGCGTTCCCTATGCTCCCTTCGTTCTTTCCTTCAAAATAGGGAAGGGGGAGGTCATCGCCCTTTCTTCCTGAGCAGTGGAGCGGCCGAAGCGGTGGAGGCGTGTGGGGATTGTGGGCGGCACGACGTCGAGCTGCTCCCGCGTGGCTTCAATCGATGGCGGCTGAGATGTCTTTGTGATAGCGGGTCTAGCGTGATTTTGCGACGAGCTACGAGATGGCTTTTCCAGGAGATCAGGAGGCGTGACGGTGCGGCTGGAGACCCGCTCCGCTCCACGCGCCAGGAGTGATGTTGCATCGGAGGCAGACTCCTCGTTGGTGGTGGAGGGCACTGGCGCTCGAGGCGGTGAGGCTCCGCCCCAGACGGTGCGTGATAGTCATCGACATTGGCGATGGAGAAGGGCCACTGGCACCGCTGGGTGGCTGGCGGAGAACTGGAGGGTTGCTGGCGGTCGCGGTGGTTGACTTCTCTGCACGGTGGAGGACTAGCGACTGGCCGTGGTCGGTGGAGCGGGACATGAAGGGCGGAGCTAGGGCGGTCGGGATTAGGGGTGTAAACGGACCGAACCTGAGCGAACCTATATTTTTTAGGTTCGGTTCGTTTATTTAATCGAGCCTAAATTTGTGTTCAGGTTCGGTTCGTTTATTTTCGAATCGAATCCGAATCGAACCTCTTTTTAAACGAATCGAACCTAAGCGAATATCGAACTTAAGAATTCTCTAATAAGAGGGAGTGAAAAGAAGAGAAATGGAAATATATATGTGTATTTACAGTTAGAATAAATATTCATTTAGTTTTTTCTTTATCTAACTCATCTTCATCTTTTGAAAAAAAATAGATTAATAAGGATTCGTCTCTTTGAAAAAAGTATAATTATAATATATTTTATATCTATTCAGATGGGGATAAGAAATAAGAATAATGTAGAGATATTCGATAAGTAATGTTTGTACTTGTTCTGTTGATTTGAAGATAAAGAAGGGAAAAGTATTAGACCATAGATGATAGATGTTGTAAACACGATGTGATATTTATTTTTGGATAGTTTATACCGAAATTAAACCTAGTTATCACGTAAATATCTAGTTATCTCTAAACAAAATTCATTTACCTTGGGATAAAAACCACTCATCTCAAAATAAGTCCACTTCTACGGATAATGATTTGTAAATATGTATATGTGTATGTTTATCGAGCCTTTAACGAATCGAACCTAAGCGAACCTATGATTTTTAGGTTTGGTTCGTTTATTTAGTCGAGCCTAAACTTGTGTTCAGGTTCGGTTCGTTTATTTCCGAACCGAATCTGAGTCGAACTTTTAGCGAGCCGAACCTGAGCGAATATCGAACTTGAGAATTTTCTTACACCCCTAGTCGGGATGATGCTGTTGAGATCTTCCTAAGGGGTTGGCGACAGAGCCGCGGTGGTGGCAGTAATTTTTTTTCTTATATTTTTTATTAACAGAAATAGAAAATAGAATTTGTGAATATATTTTAAAAAAAAATATTTTTTTATTTTTTATTTTTATTTTCTCCTGCAAAACAAATGTTAAAAAATTATATATATATATATATATATGATTTTTTTAGTTTTTATAATTTTTTTCATTTTTTGGAAATAGAAGAGGATTCAAGCACGATGCCTCATCTCTGCTTATTTAAATCAATAATAAAAAACTAAAAAATGTGAATGGGGATCCGACGAAATGGAAGAATTGAATCCGAGTCTCCGACCATCGTACGTGGTCGTAATTGAGAGATCATGGGGGGGTAGAACGTGAACGTGGAGAGATCGAGAAAATGAGATAAAAAATCAAAGTTGAAGGTGGATCAAAATCGTGATGGATTCTAAGATCTAGATAAAAAAGTGACAAGGAAATAAAAATGCAAGAAAAAAACTACGATTAACCTAGGTTAAAAATAAGAAAAAAATTGGATCTCACCTTAGGAGAATAAAAAATCATGATCGCCTCGACAAAGGCCAACACGCTGTCACCGGATGACTCTGAGGCTAAGCACCCTTCTACAACAAGAACCTCTCGGAGAATAGGCTCCTCTCACCAAAAATTATTCAAGTTGAAATGAGAGAGAGGAGCCATATAGATATAAATTAATTGAGTTTGAATTTTTAAAATTTTGAATGAAGATAAGAGATAAGAGAAAAAAATTTGAAGTGAGATAAAGATAAAAAGGCAATTAATCTTTAAAAAGTATTTGTAAGAATTAACTAATTTTTTTACATTTTCTTCACTTTATTAAATTGAAAAGTAAATGTTAATTTTTTTTATTTTTTTGTGGTTATTTAAAAAATTTAACTATATACATAAACTATATACATGTAGTACATTATTTACATGGTTAAATAAGGAAATTAGTTTTTATTATTATTATTAATTTTAAATAATTCAAAAATATTTACAATTATTTACAAAAATAATAAAAATAAATATATACAATAATAAATGCTAAAATTGCACAAACCACCCCAAAAAACCAACTTTTAACCGTAACTCCAAAAATTATGAAATCACAACTATTTTAAAGATAATTTAATTTAGAATACAATGGAAGTGAGTTTGGTTCAATTTGAGTTCATATGGAGCCGTAATTAATCTTTCAATTATCGCTTAATGATTTTTTTCGAATGTGGTTACATTTGTTATATACATGATTTTATTTGGCAAATATTTTTATTTACAACTTTTGTTTTGAAAATTATTTAATTTGAAGTCAATTTATGTACAAAGAAAATAGTGTTAATTTTATACAGATATACACAAAATAAGTGAAAAGTATTTACAACACATTTTTTTGGATTTTCTGATTAAGGATCATATTTCCCCATACTTTACTCCCGGTCGATCAGGTCAAGTCTTGACCTTCTTTCGGGGTTCGGATCAGCATGTATCTATTACATATATACAGTCATCTTTTTTTCTTTATTTTTCCTTCCTTTATTTATTTATTTATTTTAAGTTAAAATAGTAATAAATGTACAATATTTACATACAGATGCAAGTTAGTAAGAATATGCAGTTAGTATTATATACAGATATTTTATAAGGTATTTGAAGCTAAAATAAATGAATAAATATGATGGAATGCATATTCATCATCCCCTTATGATTTACCTTTGTTAGTCACTTAACAAACGGTTATTTTAAAGAATAAGTAAATAGAAGAAAAATAGAGGAAAAATAAAGAAATTAGGATAATATTGAGTATTAAACTTATCTTCATAAAATTGTAGTATGGAGCTTTGTCAGACCTTTGGATTATTAGTGTAGCGGAACCTTTTTGGGAAATGGATTTAAAACCCAACAGACTCTAAGTTCCAGAAGACTCCTATTTAGGTCGCCTCAACAGTCAAGTCAGAACAAATCTATATACACATAATCTTGTGACTATGAATCTTTACTTGTACGGTGTAAGTGAATTATAGCTCCCCATCTCAAAAGTAGCAAAGAAACATCCTACCTTAAGAAGGTAACTCTAGTTCCCCAGTTTAGCAATTCTTTCTTTGAGGAGCGAGGATATTCCCTTCTAAGTTCGAGTACAACCAGCTCAAGAAGAGAGGATGGAGAAAAGAATAGACGGTAACCAGTATATCTACCTATCCTTGGATGCATGACCAGTGTAGCCACGTCATCCTCTGCAAGGTTGCAAAATTTTGACTTTGAAGTTCTTCTTATTTTTTTCTTTTTTTTTATCTTGTATATATACTCTGGCAAGCATTTTACTTTTCAATCAGGCATGTCCACTTTTGTAGATTCTGCATTTTTCTTTCTTTATTTATTTTTTTTGAAAACATATTCAAGGTGCAGCATGTATATAAAGATTTTTTCCTCTTAAGCCAGTAGACTATCCCTCTTTTTAGGCATTATTGCAACCCCACAGCATCCTATCATTAGACCTCAACATCGTTGGACCTGGTTGAGACGCACTTCTCTCCCTAGAGGAAGATGAGAGGTTCCGCCTAGATGTACTACCCTTGTATGCTACTCCAAGACAAAAGATTCTGCCTCCTTACTACCTCCTCCATGAAGAGATACGTGTAGAGTGCTTGTCCAAGATAAGCCACGGTCTGAAAGAATCATGCATGAGTAGTTAAATATTCTACTTAGACTACTCTAAATGACATGTGAACATAGTCTTATGGACTCAAAGAATTAAGTCACTAGGACCTAAAAAGTCTTAACTCCATTTATTACAAGGTTCCTCTGAAATTAAGTGGATTAAGGTCCAACAAAGATCCATTCTTCAATTTTATTCCATACATAGTTTAAATGTCAATACTATCCTGAAAAATGCATATGAAAATGCAAGAAAATATGTACAATGAAAAGAAAAGAAAGCAATTTTTTGAAACAATTTTCCAATTTTGAAATTTTTATGGATTTTTTTGAAAAAAATATGCATATGTGAAAAGAACGGATTTTTTTAATAATTTTTTAATTTTGAACTTTTTATGGATTTTTGAAAAAAAAATGCAGATGTGAAAAGAAATATTGTTTTTGGATTATGCAAATTTGTATAGACTTTTGTTTTGTAATTTTTAGGAATTTTTTAAGGGAAAAAGGGTTAGTAAAATATATACATGTATATACAAGAAGATTTTTTTGTTGTTTTTTTGTTTGGTTTTTTGGTTTTTTGTGTTTGTTTTTTTAAGTTTTTTCTACACACATGGATTTTACGAATTTATATACATATCCCCAAAAAAATCATATTAAAGTACGAGTTATGTCTAAAGTATATACACAATATATATGACACCCCTTATACTTAGCTCGAACTATGTCCTCATAGTAATCAGAGAGTGGGAAAGGAAAACATAACTATGCTAAGTATAGAAAAGTGAAAAGACTCATATGCTACAACGACTCAAAGAAAAGATAAAAAGAATAGAAGTCGGTGGTTCCCCCTATACTTAGGATCAAGTAATCCTAATAGTAAAGTGTACAAAAGGGAAAACTGATGAAAAGAATGTATGGACTCAATGGAGAAACACAAAAAAGATGATATGAACAACATCACTCCCCCTGTACTTAGGGTAGAGTATCCCTAAGTATAGGCAACAACAGAAGTGATGAACAGGTTGGATATGAATAACACAAATCCTTTACCCCCTATACTTAGGATAAAGCACATCCTAAGTATAGTATATATACACACACAGAAAAGGGGTGAACGATAAAACATGGGAAGAAAGAATGAAACGATAGGATATACAAGAGGAGTGGATGTACAAAGGTCAAGAAGGTCGAAAGTAGATCTTCTTGCGAAATCGCTAAGGAATGGATCTATAAAGGTGTAGGTCGATATTGGGGTCATCATTAGACATAAATCACTCAAGATCGACCATGTATCCTCAGCGGTCAGAGTGTGCAGGTAGGAACCGATCAATGGAAGTAGTGTGGTCATGTCCGGCCTGGGAAGTCTCACGAATATCAAAGTAAAAAGGCTCGAACTCATTATCTGAAAAAGTAAGATCAATTCCAGCCTAGCGAGCCTCTCCTAGATCATCATACTCATTAGAAGGCCTGAATTCCTTTATAAAAGCAATCAAATCAAATTCGGCCTTGTCAGTCTCATCTAAATCAGGGTGAAAGGGAATGAACTCATCAGTGAAAGTAGTCAAATCATGCTCGTCAGGTCTAGTCTCGGAGTCTGTCGTCCGCTCTTGGGTGTCTATTGTATAAATACTACGGATGTCATCAATGCATCGCCATGTACCAGAAGGGGGAACTCCAATATCTATACTTTTAGAGTCTTCCTCCTTGAAGATGAATTCTTGGGTTTCAGTATCATCCAACATACAACAAGAATCGATGGTAGTATCATTAAGGTCAAAGTCCTTGAGGTTGGCTAACACGGGCACGCTCTCATGGAATGCAGGTCTCTGGTCAATAATGGGTGCAGTGATCAACACATCGCTCCCTACATCAGAACGGAAGCGAATCTCTCCTGATCCATAATCAATAACGGCTCCCGCAGATGCCAGGAAAGGGCATCCCAGGATGATTGGAGGGTTCTCCGCATGGGTGGAGGTCTCAATGGGCAATATGACAAAATAAAAAGTGAAGTTCATGACATAAATAAAAATGACAACGTTTTCTAAAATACCCTTCGGCCTCTTAATAGATCCATCAGCAAATTGAACTATCATCCTGGTTTTCTTGAGAGGCACAAGATGAAGAGACTGTACCAAAGAGAAGGGTATTATTATATTGATTGAAGCACCATCGTCAAGGAGGGTGTTATCACAGGAATAGTCAGAGATGGAGCAACTCATGAGAGGTATGGTAGTGTTTCCTTTCTTAAAATATGGTCGGTGAGAGATGGTGTAGGCAGTGGCCATGGTCAAGATGTGACGCTCAGATCTCCTCCTCCGCTTTCTCTTCTTGGGTTGAGGAGCAGATAAATGGGTCATGGCATGTTGAAGTGGAGCTTTAATGATCTCGTGAATAGTGGCCACCACTTCGGGTTCAGTCAATATTTTTTTGAATTTATGGACCTCCTCCATACAAGGGAGGAGATCGAAATCAGCATATACACAAGTATTGCCAAGAGAAGTATGTATAATGGCATCCTCGGGGTCAAGATTAGGACATGTGGTGAATGACTCTGTGGGGAAATGGTTTGGCATGGGTGCCCTCTCTTCACAAAATGAATCATCAATGTGTCTCCTGAAACCTTTTTGGATTTAAATTTTTCCCATTTTTTGTATTTTGAACGATTTCAATCTCTCATGATTATCCTCAAGTTCATCCATATCCTCAAATAGTGGAGCAGCATTCTGGCTCGTATTGATGTTAAATTAATTGCTAATCCTCAAATTCATATGCTCCATCATCTGATTTAGGGTTTCAAGTGTGGAAATCATGAAAGGTGACTCCAAAATCCCAGGATCGGGTTAGTGGGATGAGGGTGGGTGAGAATCAAAGTCCTCTGACTCTTGAAATAATGGGTTAGGCGGATATGCACAAAAATCAGGAGGAAAGTCCTCTTGGAAAAGGAAGGTAGATCGGTTGGAGGGTATGAGGGATCTGCAAAGATCGGATTAAAATAACTCCAGTTAGCCATCTCCAGAATAAGAGAAAATGATCGAGAGAGCACGAGGGTCCAGTTAAAAGATGTGAAGAAAAAGGCGCGAATGCGCAGAAGGATCTACTATGCACACAAGCAATCAAACATAATACAAACCCCCAATTCACCAACTCAACTCAGTGAAGACCGTGAAAGTTTGGTCAATTATCTTGTCAATTTTAGAGTTTGGTGATCAAGCACAAAGTTGTACAAATCTTATTTAATTTATGGGATTTGAGAACTAATCTTAGTGTGTACGTGAGAAATTTAAAACGAATACAATGAGGGGGTTACTCTCCCAAAAATAATGATTTTTCCTTACGTTTACTTTAGGGTCGAGTTTCCTTTAGCAGTCCCAAATTTTAGGCAATTGTCACTAGATTTGAATATATTCAATGAATCGCCTACCAAGTGTCCAATTTCCTTTTTAACTTATGTGAATGAAAACAAGGAAGGAGATCAGAAGTGCCAATGTGCGATTAAAAATAATGATGCATGCAGGGGTTAGAGATGCGTACCTTATCGCCAGCACTCTACATGAAAAATGATCCGCGCGGAATTTAAATACAAAAAAAATAAACTAACTTATATACAATTGCAAGTGAACCGTCCTAACAATAGCTTATATTAACGGGCGAGAACCAATTAAATTTGACTAAGTTCAATTACGCTCTACTCTATAAGTACATAAATTCTTGTTTAGGGTGTTTGGACCTAATTAATTACCTGGCTCAAATAAATTAACTAAAGCAATCAATAAGTAGCTTACGAAATCTGCATGAAACAAAGAAAAATAAAGTGATGAAAACACAACCGATGAGGTTCCCCAAGTGCATCATCACTTGGCGAAACAGACCCCGTAACAAATGAATGTCATTTTACAGAGTCCAAATGATAAAATAAATAAAAAACTATCTATGCTCCAAATCATAGTCTCTTTCAAAATCTTCTCCTCCTCCTCCTGCGTTCTCCTGTGGTTTCAAGATGAATCAAGCAGCCTCCGCTTTGCTTGGGTTCTTCGGCTCTCCTAAGATTGCCTCCTTCGCTCCACGGGCCCTCGCAAGAAAAAGAAAAGAGAGTATGTGTAAGAAACACAATTATCAAATATGAACAAGAAAAATGAAATAAATGCAATGAATATGAATAATGGAATAATGTGGAAAAATATAAATGGATATAGCCAAGAATAATTGGTCAAAAGAGAAACTTAACTACCTTCGTTGTGCCTCCCCTGCAAGGACGCTATTTTGTTGTCACGGGATTCTTCGAGTTTTGATTTAAATGAAATATGAAAGTGTCTTTGACCCAAATAATCCCATAATAAACAAATGCGCCATTTTGTTAAGACGGGATTTTCGGGGCTTTAAATTATTGATGAAACTAAATGCACATGGGTCGTTGCAACCCAAATACCCCTCAACAAACAAATATTTTTTCTTTCTCAAGACAATAATTACAAGAATAATGAAGAGAGAGAAATTTTTTCTATTTAATTAACTATATAGCAAAAGGATTGAACACAGGGAGGCTACAATTCCTGAGCATTATTCTATACAATGAAATAATCATTGAAAGAATAAAGGAATCTCAAATGCAAACTGTCCTTGGTTTTTGTGGAATTTGTCTTTTTAATTTTACTAAAGTAATTTATTTTTTATTTTTTTTTATTTTCTTATTTTTAATTTTTTATTCATTTTTAGTTTTGTAAAAAAATTAAATTTTCAAATAAGGAACAATATGCCCAATTGAAGAAATACACACTTCACACTCTTTTTATATTTTTCAAAATAGTCAGAAATTGCTTAAAATGTCCAAATAAAATATTTTTTGCATTTTATGATTTTTTTATTATTTTCATAATTTTTCAGAGATTTTTAGATTTTTAGGATTTTTAAAACGAATAAAAGCAAGGTAAAACACAAATAGTGAATAAACATGACTATTTATCAATTTAAAAATAATAAATGAAATCAAAAATTGCGGAATATATTTTTCCTGGAAACTAAAGGAAATTATCTACACACAAAAACTAAAATCTCATTTTTTGGATTTTTGTACAATTTTTTATGATTTTTATAATATTTTTAGAGTTTGTTTTTTGGGGGGTTTCATAAATTATTAAGGCGTGAAAACTACACAGAAACAGAAAGACACAAGAAGTAATCTACTCTAATTTTTTATAATGTTTTAGGTAATATCCAATTTTTTATGATTTTTCAAAGTTCGAACTGGGAAAAAGAACATGTTTTTATTTTTTAATAATAACAAATGACGATAAAATACTATGAAAACATTATACAATAAACATGTATATAGCATGAGTATACACAAATTTTTGTAGAATTTAAGAGCAAATACCACATCTATTTCAATGAAAAGACGAGCTAACAAATAGGCTGGACATACAGGGACTGAAACGTTAATCGTTTAAAGTTTTTGCATGAAAAGATAAAAAAAATAAATATGCCAAGAGAAGTTGCAATTTACCCCGCATAAACGTGTTATGCACGTGAAGCTCTGGATGGTAGGGGTGTTCGCGCAATTTCTAAAATCTTCAGGGGCTAATTGTAATTTTATAAACTTTGGGGGGGCATACACGTAATTTTCTTGAATTTTTTATTCAAAAACCCCTAGGGTTACATGTTCTTCCTTCATTCTTTCCTTCAAAACAGGGAAGGGGGAGGTTGCCACCATTTCTTCCTAAGCAGTGGATCTAGAAGCAGCACTAGTGGCCGAAGCGGTGGAGGCGCGTGGGGATCGAGGGCAGTGCGGTATCGAGATGCTCGCACGTGGCTTCAGTCGATGGTGGCTGAGATGTCTTTGTGGTGGCAGTGAAGGATATGGTGAGATCCTTAAGCGCATCACGGAAGCGTGAGGATAGCATCGTGTGCGGTCGGGAGCGACTAATCGTACTAGTTGCTCGATGCAGTGGAAATTAAAATTTTTCATGTGACGAAACCACATGATACAAGAACACTTATCGGATCATTTCGTCTAAACCAAAAATAAGTAATAGGATTACCTCCTGAAGCGTGGTTGCGATCGAGTCTCTAAACGAAGTGACTTCCTGTCTCAAGTCCGATCTGACGGAGGAGACGCTTGTGAGCGTGTTGATGAAACACGTGCTTCTCGCAATCCATGTTGATGATCCAAGCGGCGGATCTCCTGATCTCGACATACCAGATCCGACGTCTTCTTCACGAGCGAGGCACACCGAAGGAGACGGAGATCCACGAGCAAACGATCGGGCAGCATAACGACGCCGCTGCGGTGATGGAGAACCTCTCTAGGGCATCCATGGTGGACGACCACATGAGAGAGAGAGAGAGTGGGCATGTAGAGAGAGAAAGAGAGACTTATGTTCTCTTGTATGTAAAGAAGAGCAATGGGGTGCCTCTCCTTTTATAATATTTTGGGATCCATGGGCAACACAAATCCAATGGCTCTCATTGATTTGTGTTTCTTTTAAAGGTAAGATTTTGTTGGTAAAAACCAACAACAATTAATTTAATTTAGATTAAATATATATTGATAAATCAATATGATTTAATCCTAAATTAAATCAATCAAGCATGAAGATTGCCTCATTCCATAATATTGGATTTGGTGGTAATCTCATGCAATCTCATGAGATCTCATGAGATTACATTATTCCATGGAAATCTCCAAGATTAACAACAACACTTGTTGTAAACTATTCTAAAAAAATAATTTATAATTATTTTGTGAATATTGCAATCTTGCCACTGGAAAATTGTGAATCACATTCACAACCCAAAATAAAATGTGAATTACATTTTCAATTAATTATCCAATGTGAATCCAAGTCGCACTAACATTTAACTAACAAATGTAAATTACAAATAGCTCTCTCTTATATATTATAAATCATATTTATAATATATATTACTAATATGGATATTGCTATCCACATTATTCGTATCCATGATAATTAAATCACATTTAATCATCTTGGATCTCTATTCTCATGTGCCCAAATGATATGAATCACATTCACATTATTCACATCTTTGATAATTAAATCACTTTTAATTATCTTAGATAACTCTCCTTATAATATGAATCAAATTCATATTATTCATGATAATTAAATCACATTTAATTATCAATTTTCTCAATGCTCGGATACACATATCAATATTGAAATTATCCTGAACTCTTTCAAGGATAATGTGCTTTCTCCGCGGATACTTGGAGATAAGGACAGGGCAATTGTATTGTTCCACGTATAGTGACTTGGATATTGAGATCGTATCTCAAATCCAGATCTCGGGCCTCCCATAGATGCTTGATAAAATCAAGATCGCAAATCTAATCTTTTCATTGCATCTGAATCACACTCAGATCAATGTCCAACATTTGAACCAAGATCAAATTACTTCTCTACTGAGAGTATTCACTAAAATCCAGACCCGTTTCATCACTCCCTAGGAATGGAAGCATCATAGTTATACAATCGTTTATGATCACATCACCCTCAGGTATTCCCAATACCTGTACATCCTGCATACTGAAAGACTCAGAATAAACCTGAAGTATTAGATCAACTTTACACTGTCTACTTCTGGGTTTTATCAGTAAGTTTCTCATTTGATCATTGGGAGTTGGTATCGATCATATACTTTTCGAAAGCATATATCATACCTAGGTCTTGATCATATACTTTCCAAAAGTATATATCAAACCTACAAATTCAGTCAAACTTCTTAAGCGAGATGACCGTGCACAGAATTTGATTCTTCCCAATATCTCATGAGTGAGCTCGTGTCTTCCGGTTCAGTAACTGAACCTGTATGATTCCTTTGAGAGATCGTATTACTCATATGCCCTTATATGCACACCAGCGCGCCGGTGTATAGACCTTGATTAGGTCATCAACCTATTAGTCTGCCAAATGTACATATTCAGACATATAGTAACACATCTGTCTCCGGTCAGAGGATGTGTGCCTATATCATGACAGCATATGATACAAGACTTTGGTTAGAGGACCTGCATCAAGAGGTCGGTTAGATATCAGCCTAAATGAGAAAGGATTGCCATCTCCTACTCAAGCTGGAAATCATTTCTTAAGAATCATTTGACGGTGCTTGATGAGTCCTCAATCTAACTCTTTAGATATTCATCCAAGCACCAGAATCTATGATTCAATTATTGAATCAACAGCTGTATGATCATTAAGATGGCCATGGTACATAACCCTAATTGTACTAAGGGACCTATTATGCAAATTATTTATTCTTTATTCCAGATCAGGGAATGATATTCGTAATAACATTTATTACATAAGGGCTCGTTGTGGGCTCGCATGTCCAACAATCTCCCACTAGCCCAAAGAGCCATTAATGGGCTAATCTTTAAACCCATACTCATGTGACAATCATAGTCTATTTAGAAAATAGCTAGGTAAGCTGATCAGTCACTCTGTTCCCAAGAGACTATGCCAAGTCCTTTTACGGCACTTGCATATCTCCTAGTGACAGTGTTCGCATCCAATGAGAATGTTGCATCTTATGCAACCAATACTCAATCTTGTTAGTTATAGTGTCCTTGACACTATAGCTTAATAATTATCATAACCAGTATTTACATAATCCTTATCAGAATACCTTATTCCTGGAGATCTCTATCTCCAAAGGTATCCAAAGCTAAGACCTTTTAGATCATTATCTATAAAATCTTGATTTCTCGAAGATAAGACTTAGAGATCATTATCTCTAAAATCTTGTCATCTTTGAAGATATTGTCATTACTGCAATCTAGTGTTTTATCTCCATAGTAGGATTAGCTTTACTTTACTACTCCCACTGCATGGCAGATATCTGGCTTTTGTACACATCTAGCATACACTCAGCTTCTCGTAATTGATGCACAAGTGCAAGCAGTTCTAGCATTCACTTTCTCAACTCTTTGAGATGTTATACCTTTAGATAGGTCAGTACCATATCTTAAGGGATGGAAGCCTTTCTTGGAATTTTCCGAAAAATGGAATATGTTCGAGGTGTACTACTATTGTGACAGTCTCAATACCCTCTTCTCTTTGCTTCTGAACAACTTCAGAACTAAGACCCAAGAGGTATCCTTGAGATCATATCTCAAGTTATGGAACAACCAGATTATAAAACACTTATTATTATCCTTATATCATTCTAAATGATTAGGATATTATCTACATTTAGCATGATGAACACAAATGGCACTCTCACTAAGCTTCGTATGGTTCATCAAGATTCTATCTGAAATCATAACATTTATAATTTCATCAAATCTTATGTTTCTGCTACAAGAAGTTTATTTGAGTCCATAGATGGATTTCTTTAGCTTGCACATCTTGCTTTCCTCAACCATGAAGCCCTGGGGCTACTTCATATGAATATCCTCAGAGAGGAATGCAATCTTGACATCTTTCTCTTGAAGATCCATTTACACCTTTATGGGTCTTACCCATATAGGTGGATCCTCGAGGGTCCATATACAACACTTGTATATGAAGTCTACTTTAGACTTTATTGCTAACATCCAACCATGTCATGATCTTCAGAGACTTTATCATATGAAGTCAGATCATTATCGGACTTAATTGACACATGGAATACATCCTCAAACTCATTTGAAGAGGTATCAGTGTTTCATCTTTAATTGTCCTTTTAGTTTCTGATTTCAGGAGTCTCGTTATCATCTCAAGGTTAAATGAGTTCCTTTACTTCATTATCATCTTGATTCTCAAGAGAGTCATCTTCTAAGAATCACATTCTCAGAAATGAGATCTTTTAAGAATCTCAAGGTCATAAAGTGGGTATCCAATACCATCCTTTATTTTCCTAATGAAGTAGCACTCTCTAGTGCTTGATTCCAGCTTATTTGCATGGAATCTTATTAAGGATATATAATGCAGTCTCTACTATATATATACCAGGAAACTAAGAGGAAATTATGCTAAAAGTTTATCATTGATCAAATCATGTCATACATGATCCAATTGTATCTCCCTACAACTCTATTGAGTTAAGGTGTGTTAGGAGGAGTGAGAAAAAAATGACATTCATATCTCCATAAGGTATTCCATGAATTCATCTAATAGGTACTTGCTACCTTGGTTAGATCAAATTCATTTAATCTTCCATCAATCTTTGGTTCTAAACCAAATTTCTGAAATCTTTGAACATTTCAAAGGTTTCTTAGGTGAAGAGAAGAAATCTCATATCATACAAAATCATCAATAGATATCACATATCCACAATGTACATACATGAATATGTACGAGATCCTGAATACCTTGACATCTTACACCTTTCTCAAGGAAGGATGTATTAGACATATTTACTTTTGAATACAATATTTATAAGTATGTAAGTTTTGAAATTTTAGACATTCTAAAGTATCATATCTTACTTGTCTATTGATCTAATCAACAGGAAAATGTCCAAAGCTTGATGCCAGATCATTGTCAAATGATCTTTATACTCTTATTGATCTTTAAAGGTTTAATTTCATTATTAGAAATGTTAATGAACCACTCATTAATTTTTAATTCAGTAGAGTCCTCTGGATGTTAGATTACTTTCTGAAATATATCCATCATAACTCTTTATGATAGGTCAAAAATTCATGTTTATTTCCAACATTTAGAAATAGACTATGAGTGTATTCTAATATCCAGGTCATAGAGACGTTCTCCAAGATTAAGGGCTCCCACTGAAATAATGAAGTCTGTATATCCAATAGAGATTGTTGCAATAATTGCATAAATATCCATGTAGATGACTATTAAACCTGAAGATCAAACTCCTAATCTTCCAATACATATGCAACCAATTGCAAGTGTCATTAGAAGATTGTGATACAATTATTAGACTTCATCTTATCAAATAAGAAAGTTAATTTCAATGATTGTATGTAGATTATTCCGATGTACTATCAGAGTCCTTCTTCAAGGATTCTAGACAGATTTGATAGTCACACTATCAACAAACCAACTTATTGCAGTATTGGCATTCATCCAACTCTTAGGATGTCAAATGGAAGTCATAGAAGTACGGTCAACTCTTTGACTATCCTTCTCATCTTGGGTCTGACCCATGCTTCCACTGTGCTCCCTTTATCTATAAACAACCATTTCTTAAGACAAAGGATCTCTTATGTTGAACTCAAAGGAATTCAATGTAATAGCATTTCAACATTTATACATGCTTCATTCAATTCATACAATATGAATATTATGAAGCTTCATGAATGACTACAGCATAGACAGTAAAATGATGACACTCATCATGTCTACATCCATCTAGACTCTTAAAAACATTGGTTCAGGTAGGTATTCAAACATTTTGAATACATCATCTCTTATAGAGCCACCATTCTGCATGATGTAGAGAACCATGTCATTCATGATAAAATGCCAAGAGCACATATGTATGCCATAATATCTTCTTAGATTTTATAAGGATTATTCAACAATTACGATCATCATCGACATGTCACTTACAAAGTACATTCAATGAGAGATGAAGACTACAGAAGCATACAAACCCTAGGGTTGTAGTCCTATTGTCTATTTAATTGTCATTCTTCATTATTATGAGGAAACTTGCACATTGCAACCACATACATTATGTGTCCAACTGCAAGTACAATATCTAGATCATGAGTCGAATCCACGATATTTTACTGGTTATTATTGAGTATATTATTGAATGGGTTTAATGAAGGATTATCTGAAATAAGAAATTTGCATAAATATATAAATATATATTTTACTTTGATTTAGGAATTTTCATATCAAAGTTGTCTTGCCTTGTCAACACTGAAAGTTCATTCCCTTAATCACTTTCAATGTAAGAGGTATACTTACCATCATATCTCAACAAGATCTGGGATCTCCTTCCTTATCTTTGTTACATCCCAATAATATGAGAATCTGCAACTCGGATAAAAAGAAGCGGGAACACATTCCGCCTTGCAAGTCCAACTTGCATCTCCCAATTCGGTCTTTAACACCCGGGCCCACCACCCCTAAGGTGATGTTGACTCGTCATTAATTGAACCAACCATCAACATGGATAGTACTCGCTATGCGCAATCCAATATCGCACCAATAATATGAGGATCCGATATTGCGGTCACTACGCATACGGCCTTACTCTTTTGAGAAGCAAAGAGCCCGATCCAGATGCGCTTGCATACAGGAGCTATCACTTCGGACAGGCGTCTCCTACATACAATCCCTAGCGACGGTTCGCCTTGACAGGAGACCATGGATGTCACTTATGTGATCCTCCGTATCATATTCAAATTTAATTAATCATTATGAACCATATTCATTATGATTAATTCTTCCAAGGGAAATAACACATCTATTTATAATAGAGTGTCTTAATTTTAATTAGATTCCAATTAATCTAATCATATTAAATTAATGATCCAATTAATATCCAACAAACATTCTTAATTGTTACTTGAATTATGGTATTATCTCAAATACGTATTATTTCGAATTTTAATAATTAGAAATACATCATAATTTCTTAAGCATTATACCAACCCTACCCGTTGTCATGGCCAGTACAGACGGGAGTGGGACAGACCGCACACGATGCAACGTGCTACCCCAACGCTCCCTGACTAGACACCATATCCACCTCGGAAAAGGATAGTGCAAAATAGACTACTTTATACTTGAGATGATCATCTATTCTTCAAACAAAATTATATCATATAATAATAATCAAAACAACTTTGATTAACATTATAATGAGATTTGCTAAACAAATCCCAAATCCTATTCAAGCAACATGTTTGTTGGAATGTAGATCATGTAGATCATGTAGCCAATTAGTGATCTAGATCACATTTAATCAAAATATTGGTTAAGGAAATGTCATTTAAGGAAATAATTATCATCAAATATTTCACGAATATTTATGCACAATTATTACAGGAAATTAAATAATTTAATTTCACTAATTGATTAAATGACAATCACTAGCTTCTTGATTAGGAAAGTATTTCCAGCAGTGACCCTCACTTACTAAAAGTACCATATCTCAATCAATTTAAATCCAAATTGAGCAAAGTAAGTTCCTAAAGTTTGCTAATTTGATTTACAACAGAATCTAAGTGATTTACACGCATTTCAAGGCATCTCAAATCCGCAATTAATATCTTAATTACGTCATGATCTGCAGTCCTCGAAACAGTGGATACATGTTCACTAAAATGATCATAACTTGAGCATACGGAATCCAAATTACGTAAACTTAGATCCTACAGCTTCCTTATTTAATGGCGAACATAATACAATTATTATTTTTGTGTTTAAACAATTTTAAAAGGGCCGAAAATAATCTCAAAATAGAGATGCAAAAATGAAATGCAAGAAAACTTTCGCAAACCCTAGTGAACCCAAGTCGTCCTCGGTTCATGGATCGCATCCAAAACCTCTGACCTAAGGCTCTGATACCACTTGAAGGATATGGTGAGATCCTTAAGTGTGTCACGGAAGTGTGAGTATTGCATCGTATGCGATTGGGAGCGACTAGTTGTACTAATTGCTCGATGCAGCGGAAATTAAAATTTTTCATGTGATGAAACGACATGATCCAAGAACACTTCTCGGATCGTTTCGTCTAAACAACAAACAAGTAATAGGATTACCTCTTGAAGCGTGATTGCGATCGAGTCTCTAAACGAAGAGACCTCCTGACTCAAGTCCGATCTGACGGAGGAGACGCTTGCGAGCATGTTGCTGAAACACATGTTTCTCGCTATCCATGTTGATGATCCAAGCAGCGTATCTCCTGATCTCGACACATGAGATCTGACGTATTCTTCACGAGCGAGGCACACCGAAGGAGACAGAGATCCACGAGCAAACGATCAGGCAGCATAACGACGACGCTACGACGATGGAGAACCTCTAGGGCATCCATGGTGGACGACCACATGAGAGAGAGAGAGAGAGTGGGCATGTAGAGAGAGAAAGAGAAAGAGAGACATGTTCTCTTGTGTGTAAAGAAGAGCAATGGGGTGCCTTTCCTTTTATAATATTTTGGGATCCATGTATCTCAATCCATGGGCAACACAAATCCAATGGCTCTCATTGATTTGTGTTTCTTTTAATGGCTAAGATTTTGTTGGTAAAAACAACAAACAATTAATTTAATTTAGATTAAATATACATTGATAAATCAATATGATTTAATCCTAAATTAAATCAATCAAGCATGAAGATTGCCTCCTTCCATAATATTGGATTTGGTGGCAATCTCATGCAATCTCATGAGATCTCACGAGATTACATTATTCCATGGAAATCTCCAAGATTCACAACAACACTTGTTGTAAATTATTTTACAAAAATAATTTATAATTATTTTGTGATAATTGCAATCTTGCCATTGGAAAATTGTGAATCACATTCACAACCCAAAATAAAATGTGAATTACATTTTCAATTAATTATCCAATGTCAATCCAATTCACACTTACATTTAATTAACAAATGTAAATTACAAATAGCTCTATCTTATATATTGTAAATCACATTTATAAAATATATTGCTAACATGAATATTTCTATCCACATTATTCGTATCCATGATAATTAAATCACATTTAATCATCTTGGATCTCTATTATCGTGTGCCCAAATAATATGAATCGCATTCACATTATTCACATCTTTGATAATTAAATCTCTTTTAGTTATCTTACATAACTCTCCTTATAATATGAATCAAATTCATATTATTCATAAAAATTAAATCACATTTAATAATCAATTTTCTCAATGCTCGGATACACATATCAATAATGAAATTATCCTGAACTCTTTCAAGGATAATGCGCTTTCTCCGCGGATACTTGGAGATAAGGACAGGGCGATTGTATTGTTCTACGTATAGTGACTTGGATATTGAGATCATATCTCAAATCCAGATCTCGGGACTCCCATAGATGCTTGATAAAATCAAGACCGCAAATCTAATCTTTTCATTGCATCTGAATCACATTCAGATCAATGTCCAACATTTGAACCAAGATCAAATTACTTCTCTATTGAGAGGAGCCACTAAAATCCAGACCCGTTTCATCGCACCCTAGGAATGGAAGCGTTATGGTTATACAATCGTATACGATCACATCACCCTCAGGTATTCCCAATACCTGTACATCCTGCATACTGGAAGACTCAGAATAAACCCGAAGTATTAGATCAACTTCACACTGTCTACTTCTGGGTTTTATCAGTAAGTTTCTCATTCGATCATTGGGAGTTGGTATCGATCGTATACTTTCCAAAAGCATATGTCATACATAGGTCTTGATCATATGCTTTCCAAAAGTATATATCAAACCTACAAATTTAATCAAGCTTCCGAAGCGAGATGACCGTGCACGAATTTTGATTCTTCCCAATATCTCATGAGTGAGCTCATATCTTTCGGTTCAGTAACTGAACATGTATGATTCCTTTGAGATATGGTATTACTTATATGCCCTTACATGCACACCAACACGCCGGTGTATAGACCTTGATTAGGTCATCAACCTATTGGTCTGCCAAATGTACATACTCAGACATATAGTAATACATCTGTCTCCGATCAGAGGATGTGTGCCTATATCATGATAGCATATGATATAGGACTTTGGTTATCTCGATCTCGTTAAGTCAACTCTTTGACCTAACTTATCTAACACCTCCGAATCTCTATTCCTATACAGAGGACCTGCATCAAGAGGTCGATTAGATATCAGCCTAAATGAGAAAGGATTGTCGTCTCCTACTCAGGCTGGAGATCATTTCTTAAAAATCATTTGACGGTGCTTGATGAGTCCTCAATCTATCTCTTTAGATATACATCCAATTACCAATATCTATGATTCAATTATTGAATCAACAACTGTATGATCATTAAGATGGCCATGGTACATAACCCTAAATGTACTAAGGGACCTATTATGCCAATTAGTTATTCTTTATTCCAGATCAGGGAATGATATTCGCAATAACATTTATTGCATAATGGCTCGTCGACGGCGTGTGATAGTCGTCGACGGTGGTGATGGAAAAGGGCCGCACAGGCACCGCTAGGTGGATGGTGAAGAACTTGAGGGTTGCAGGCAGCCACGGAGGTTCCCTTCTCCGTGCGGCGGAGGAGTGGCGGTAGGTCATGGTCGGTGGAGCGAGACACGAAGGGCGGAGCTAGGGCGGTCGGGGTGGTGTTGTTGAGATCTTCCCAAGGATCTGGCGACGGACCCGCGGTGGTGGCAGCAATAGAAACAGAAAACCTAAATTGTAAATCTATTTTTAAAAATATATATTTTCTTTATTTTTTATTTTTATTTTCTCATGCAAAACAAATGTTAAAAACTATATATGGTTTTTTTGGAAATAGAAGAGGATTCAAGCACGATGCCTCATCTCTGTTTATTTAAATAAATAATAAAAAAACCGGAAAAATGTGAATGAAGATCCGACGAGATGGAAGAATCAAATCCGAGTCTCCGACCACCGTGCGTGGTCGGACTTGAGAGATCATGGGCGATAGAACGTGAATGTGGAGAGATCGAGAAATGAGATGAAAAATCGAAGTCGAAGGTGGATCAAAATCATGATGGATTCGAAGATCTAGATAAAAAAATGACAATGAAATAAAAATACAAGAAATAAAACTACTATTAACCTAGGTTAAAAATAAGAAAAAAATTGGATCTCATCTTAAGAGTGAAAAAGACCGTGATCACCTCGACGAAGGCCAACTCGCTGTCACTGGACGTCTCGAAGGCTAGGCACCCTTCTTGGATAAGAAGCTCTCGGACAATAGGCTCCTCTCACCAAAGATTGATCAAGTAGAAATGAGAGAGGAGGAGCCATATAAATAAAAATTAATTGAGTTTGAATTTTTTAAATTTTGAATGAAGATAAGAGATAAGAGAAAAAATTTGAAATGAGATAAACATAAAAAAAGGTAATTGGCGTCTAAAAATATTTACAAGAATTAACTATTTTTTGTATTTTCGTCACTTTATTAAATTGAAAATAAATGTTAATTTTTTTTATTTTTTATGGTGGTTATTTAAGAAATTTAACTATATACATAAATTATATACATATAGTACATTATTTACCTAGTTAAATGAGGAAATTAGTTTTTTTAATAATTATTATTATTATTGATTTTAAATAATTATAAAAGTATTTACAATTATTTACAAATATAATAAAAATAATATATACAATAAATAAATGGCAAAATTGCATAAACCTCCCCAGAAAATCAACTTTTTAACTGTAACTCCAAAAATTATGAAATTAATGTCATTTTAAAGATAATGTAATTTAGAATACAATGGAACTGAGTTTGGTTCAATTTGACTTCATATGGAGCCGGAATCAATCTTTCAATTATCACTTAATGGTTTTTTCGGATGTGGGTACTTTTACTATATACATGATTTTATTTGGCAAACATTTTTATTATTTTGGAAACATTTTTATTTACAACTTTTGTTTTGAAAATTATTTAATGTGAGGTAAATTTATATACAAATAAAATAGTGTTAGTTTTATACAAATATACACAAAATGAGTGAGAAGTATTTACAACACATTTTCTGGATATTATGAGTAAGGACCCTATCTCCCCCTACTTTATTCATGGTTGATCAGGTCAAGTCTTGTCCTTCTCTCAGGGTTCAGGTCAGCCTATATTTATTACATATATGCAATCTTCTTTTTTATTTTTTCCCTTTCTTTCTTTATTTATTTTAGGTTAAAATAGTAATAAATGTACAATATTTACACACATATATGCAAGTTAGTAAGAATTTGGATTTAGTATAATATACATGTGTTTAATAAGAGATTTTAAGCTAAAATAAATGAATAAAGATGATGAAATGCAAATTTAAACGCAATTTATAAAACATTGAGGTCCATGCATGCTAATTTTCAATAAAATATTACACTGAATGTACATTTTATTTGACTATATAGAAATATAAAATGTCGGAGGGGTGTCTATGCAAAAATCACCCTCCCCACGTGGAGGTCCACGTGACGTGAGCTGCCAAGGACTAAAATGCAAATCCATAAAAAGTTGGGATCCCTTATGCAATTATTCCAAAAAAAATTCAACTACGGAAGAAACTTTAAATATTAAATATTAGTATACCAAAAAGGCAGGAGTTTCTCATATATGTACCCTCACGTGTGCGCTAATGGACGATTATGAGTGTGCCACGTAGGCACACTCAAGTGGATCGGGTGACTAAGGCAAATCACCATTTTCGCTTGAGATCAGCAGACCAGGTTAGATATGGGCAGGGCGTGGCATCCGACAACTCTAAAGGTAGAAGCAAGAACATGGAATAACACTTCCTTGTCTCACTTCGATCATGCATATCTCCTCACTCCGACCACCTAAGGCTTTGCCATTCATCTCCCGAGCTCCCTGGAAGCTTTCCGCGTCGATTGGCACCATCAAAAAAAATCGGGACTCGCTTGGGAGATGCTTGGATCTCGATGCAACATGGCGTACTAGGTCCTCCTCATGCTCCAGAATTGACCCTCATCGGGTCTTCTATGTTGCATACCTGCATGGGAATATTCAGAGGCTCGAGGCGACTCGTCTCGACACAACTTGAAGATGTTGCGCACAAAAATGAGGGTGAACAGAGGATTTCTGATGAAGAGCAGAGGAGGAACTCCGATTCGCTGGTCCTGGAAGGATCAGGTTGGATCGAGGGGTAGAAAAGATGCAGCATGTGATGGGGAATGAGATGGACATAAATCAAGAGGTCAGAACAGTCGGGAGCATGGCGAAACATGGCCGAAGCAGAGAGCTTCGACGATCGAAGATATCGAAATTTATGCTAAATTACTACTACTCTAACTAAACTAACAATACAACTATACTAGGAATTGAAAGAGCAAGCTAAAATGCAGAAAATAACAGCTCACACCTGGGTATTCTGGGGAGAAGGGACCATCGTCGGAGCAGTGATGCTTCAGCGATGGTGGACCACCTCTCCTCCTCCTTTCTCCTCGTCGACACCTCCGGGGCACTCATGTTGTCACAAGGAAGCACGCACATACATAAGAGGGGTTACATGGCTCGTAGAGGGCTCAAAATGGGCAAGAAGCTAGGAGGTGCATTTTTATAAGCTGTAGAGAAGATGAACTTTGATCGAGATTTGCAGCTGAATCGAGGGCAATCGACTAGATATTTAGCCACTGCGTGATTTAAATATGTTTAATCTTCAGAAAATGTGCATCATGATTTCGAGCGAAAAATTCGGCGAAGATTCGAGTTTCGACATATATCGGCAAATAAGGAAGAGAGAGGGGGTGTTGACATAAGTCAACACTGGAAACAACTTGGTTGGTCCATGTGGATCAACCATATAAATGCAAGACAAAAAATGCATTGTAAAATGAATAATAATTAGTAAATTAATAAAATAATTTTTTATTATAACATAAAAATGTTGATTATTTTATGTAGTTTTAACTCCTATTTTTATTTATTTTTATGTGGTCAATTAGTATAAGTTAGCATATACATGTATAATTATATGTATAATTACATATATATTGTATATTTTATTTTTATATTATATTTTGTATTTTATTATTTTATAAACTTATTTTATATATTTAAAACATATTTAAATATACTCAAATATATTTTTGTTTTATTTTTCTAAAGTTATTTATATGCTTTAAGAAATATGTATATTTATTAGTATATATATGTAATTTATCTATGTATTTATGTATATTTATTTATTTTAATATATTTTTTATAGTTTAATTTTATTCTAATTATATAAATGCACAATAAATAGTTTAAAAAAAGTATAAAAAATAAAGAAAAATATAAAAATGAATAAAATGAATATTTTATTCAGGTATATTGTATAATAGTGGTATAAAATCTAGCTTTTACATTTTAAATCCAAATTAAATGAAACGACCTTCATTAAATAACTAATAAAAAGTTATATACAATTAAGGTGATTTTTATGAATTTTGAGATAATATGGAGAAGATATGGGTATGATAAGTTTGGATTTTGGATTCTTGTTCTGAGTGCATAATTTACATTGTGTATTATTTTTATGTGAAATAAATTGTATTTTTCTATTGATTTTTATCAAAAACTTTCATGTATAAAGTTAATTGAGTTGATTAATAAATAATAAAGAATGAAATAAGTGCAAAATTTGATTATTGAAGAATAAAATGAGAGTTTTTATTGTGTTTATTGGCCCTTATTGTCGCGACCCCGATTCCTGGACCGTCGGGTCCTCCCATATCCTGATCTGGTTACTCAGCAATAATTTATTCAGTAATCACAACTAACATTCAGAAACAGACTGCAAATAAAAATACTCAGAAGAAAGTATTTCAACACTTTTCCATTTACAAAATAAAGTTCAGATGATACACTGTCCCACTATAACCATTTACATGTACATCAGCTTGAAAGGAAAATATACAAAAGATTACTAACTACCTTAAAAAGTAAAGCTACTGTGGCTGGCTAGATGTCTAGTATGTAAGCTGGATGAATTTTTTTAAAGTCCTTGCGAAGGCTCACCGACACCTGTTGGGTTTTCCATAAATCATAGGAAAAGATTAGTGAATGCTAAGTAACGAAGAAGAGAAAAACAAACAAATTGTATAATTTTGCAAAACTTGTTACCACAAAAGGTTTCATTCCTTCTTGTTATTTTAAGTCCTATTCCTTTATATTCCACGTCAGGGATTAGTCCAGGGGAACCCCACCCTTCTTGGACTCCGAAGCTGTGGATACTTCAAGATTGGAGATTGCATTGATCTTGGTAAGTTTATGCCGTCGCACGTCGCCTCAACCAATCCTCCAATACTACCCTGACAATTTCCTTTTCTTTTATTAACTAGGGACTCAACCCTCAGCCTGGAAAACAAATGAACACACCATCCTCGAGGACTCGGTTGCTGAAAACCTCAGGTTAACATTTAATCATATAATCTAGCGGCTTTAAATACATATTATCGTGACCCAGCCGCTACTGAACCACCTGTGCCTCCACATGGCATGACCACATCTTCTGTCGTTCAACCCGAAGATATTGGATCCTGGTACCACATGTTGCAAAACATTCATTTCGTGCGCACTTATCATAACAGGGCAACCATGTACCACCTAGGTAGGGAAACGCCAATACGGGTTCCTTCCGACAAACCTACAGGTTGCATGCCCGACCTGTAGTTCTACTCCCAGTCATCCTTAACGTGGCACACACAATCCTTTTCAGGATCCAACTCAAACCACATCAATTCCCATGATGTAATTTTTTCGTTAAGTCTTCGATTTGCATAATCATTAATAATTAGTATAGACATACATATATATTATTCATATGCATATATACTCGTATTTATGCCTATTTTAACTCCCAAACCCTAAATTTCAAAGCCACCGCATCGATTTGATGCTTAAACCATATTTTAGTGGGAATCACAAAGCAACTGCTCAAACTTTTTCAAAAACAACCAAAATTAGGGTTCTTTATAGCACAGAACATAAAATCAAGAATTTCAATAATCTCGTTTGAAAACCCAACAGCAAAAGGAAGGATTTCGTTACCTAATCGAGCTCTCTCTCGTGTATGCAAGGCTTTATCATGTTTCATTTTTAAAAAGGCTATTTTAAGGCTCCTGAAAAGATCGAATTTCATTTTCGTATAAAAAAACACTAAGAACATGTCAAGAATGCGAAGAATGCGAAGAACACGAAGAACGTCAAGAACGTATTTTCTCGAAAAATTTCGGCAGAGTTTCCCCTTATATCGAGACATATTTCTCAGAAAATTTCGGCAGAGTTTCCCCTTATATCGGGACATATTTCAAAATAAAAACGAAAAGAGTTTCCTCTATCAAATCAATCGAGAGGAAAATAACAACGAAACTGAAAGAATATACTCAAACAACAAGAGATGAAGAATCGATAGACACCACGCATCTTAGATGAGTGAACGTGTGATGAATCACAAGGTCACTGACGTGCATAGCCGCCCGTACCTAAGTAGGGTAATACACAGATTTCTCCATCAAAATAATTATAAAAGCATAATAGAAAGAATAGAAACATAAACGATGGAGAATCGGTAGACACCACACATCTTAAATGAGTGAACGTGTGATGAATCACAGGGTCACCGACGTGCATAGCCTCCCGCACCTAAGTAGGGTGTTACACAGGTTTCTCCTCGAACCACAACAAGAAAACAAATCGGAAAGAAAGATGAATCAAACAAAACTTGGAAGAACAAGAGGATGAATTGAAAACCTAGCTTACGAAGCAAACTAAGAGAGGATCATACCTTTCTCCCCCTCGTTCTCCCGGCAGCGCTTCGCTAGCGCTCCTTCCTCGCCTCCTACTCCTCTCGACCTCTCGACCCTAGCCCTTGGGGTGGTGGTGGTAGTGGAAATAGTAGAGAATGAATGGGTAGGGGGTCTATTTATAGGCTCCCGAAAATCACTAACCATGGTTAGAAAACCATGGTTTAGACCTTAACCATGGTTTAGCAGCCCATGGTTTTGGCCCATGGTTTTAGCCAAAACTTATCCCAAACTTGGGGCTTAAGTTAGAACATTCTAGAGGATTCTAGATTCGCTAATGACGCTTAATTAACACTAATCATGATTAACTTTCACTAATCGCGATTTAACTTCCGCGGCTTACGCTTATCTTTGTTAACTATTGATTAGTGTTTGTTAATGATCATTAGCAGTTTTCAATCCGGCATTAGTTTCTTTAATCATGTTTAATTAGCCTTAATGACAGTCATTATGGGTTAATGACATCTTAGCCTTCCTTCTCTTTCTTCCGAAAATCATAAAAATTCGAAACGAAGTCTGATTCACACGAAACAAATTTCGTTGGTTTTCTCTTGACGAGCTGGATTTTATTATATAGGATCAGAGATATTCCAAGTTCAAGGCTTTACATTTATCTCCCCCTACTTTGTTCTTGTCGACCTGGTCATTATGATGCCTAGGTCTCGAGGTTTACGGTCATAAAATAAATTTGGTATTTTATTTCTTTTTCTTCCTTTATTCTTTTATTTTAGCATTTATTATAGTGTTTATACAATAAATACAATATAAAAAATGAATGTTACTATTTGCAAAATAATGTTATTTACATGCATTTAGCTAGGATTTAAAGGCCAAAATGAAATAATAAATGTGATGAAATGGAGATTCATTACACCCTATACTTGCCTTTGCTAGTCCCTAGCAAACACTTATGCATATAAGTGCAGAAAATGAAAATAATGAAAAGAAAAAGAAAGATCTTGGATTGATTTTGGCTCTTAAACTTGTCTTCATAAATCAAAGTTTGGAGCTTAGTCTGAATTGGTCAAAACATTATTGGGAAACAGATTTGAAACACAACAGCCTCTAAGACCCACAAAACTCTATCCAAGTATTCTTAATAGACAGGTCAGAACAAGTCGATGTCATACTTATTCCCTTATGACTATGAGTAGATCTTGTACAGTATCAGTGATATGTAGCTCCTCTCGGCTGAAGCGGTAGAAGTTAGTCTTCTCCAACATGATGACTCTAATTCCCCAATCCAACAACCCTTTCCTCAAGAAGATGGATATTCCCTTCTAAGTTCAAGAACAACCAACTCAAGAAGAGGATGTGGAGAGAAGAATGGATGGTAGCCAGTATAATTACCTATCCTAGGATGCTTGACCAATGTAGACAAGTCATCTGGCTTCAGGATCATATGAATATTTGACTTCGCAGCTCAAGCTTGCTTATTGACTATACAAACATATACATACTCCAACGAACCTTAATTTTTCTTGATTTTTGCCCGTTTTTTTTTATTTTTTTTATTTTACCATTTTTTAAATACTATGTACAGTAGCATTTACATATGGAGTTTTTCCTCTTGAGCTAGTAGACTATCCCTATTGCAACCCACAACTTCTGTCATTAGACCTCATGGCTACTGGATCGAGTTGGGCTACAGTGGCCATCAACAAATCCAGCCCTCTACCACTTCAATTGAGGTGAGCAAAGTGCAAGGTATAGGTGTGCAAGCTAGGTCATTATCAATAAGAGGCATATGTTTGTTCCGAAATATTCTACTAAAAGTCAAGATGACATCGAACTAAGTCTTGTGATCTCGGAGAATTAAGTCAAGTAGACCTGAACTATCTCAATTCTAATTCCCTTAAGGTTCCTGTGATTAGGTGGATTAAGGTTCAACCGAGCTCTAATCTTCGGATTTTACTTAGACTTTTTCAATTTTCAATTTCAATCTAAAAAATGCAAATATAGGTACATTGCAAGAAAAATATTTTTATGCTACAATTTTCTGGTTTTGAAGTTTTTTGTGGATTTTTGAAATGTTTTGTAAATTTTTGTGCAATTTTGAAATTTTTTTGCAAAATTTTATGGATTTTTAAATTTTGCAATTTTTTAGTGATTTTTCAAAAATAAAAAGCTTTGGAAAATAAATATCTATTTACACATGAGCACGTCTTGTAAGTTACAAGAATTTAGTGAAGAACTTACATTAGTTACAAGTTTTATTTATATAGTTTATAAATATTTATTTGCTTGAATTATATGCAAGGTTCTAGAAATAATTTGAAAAGATTTTTATAAACATTTTGAAAGATTTATCTTGAAAAATAATTTGGTGAATGATTTTTGCAAATGTTTAAAAATTTTGAAAACCATTTTCGAAGATTTTTCTAGTAGTATGTATAGATTTTTCAAACTATTTTTGCAATCATTTTTGAAATCATTTGCAAATAGATTTCAAAATATTTTATTCACACAAAGGAGAGAAGTTTTTACGAATAATATAATTTTACAGGCTAAAAACATTTTACAAAATATTTTCCAAACAGTTTTCAAAAGATTTTTTCAAAAAGATTTTCCAACCATTTTACAAACATTTTACAAAACATTTTGAATCGATTTATTAATCATAATTACAAGAGTTTTGTATGTTTTCATTTGTTATTAATTAGCCATATTATTAAAAATACAAAAGTACTAGTTATGGCTAAAGTATATACAACATATATATGACCCCCTACACTTAGCTTAAGTTATATCCTCATAGATTGAAGAGAAAAGAGAAGACATAACGCGTGCTGAGTATAAAAGAGCACATGCCACAATGACTGAAGAAGAAAGAATGAATCAATGAGAAGTCGATCATCCCTCCATACTTAGGATCAACTAATCCTAAGTATAGCTGATGACTCATGAAAATAGCCTCTTTAAATAGTGTATTATCGTCTAAAATTATCGATTCATTGTAGGCGGGCATTCGGAATCAGTCAAGAAAAAACCACAATTAATTAATCAATTTTTTGGTCGACATGGTTTTATGTTTATTTTACTTGGGCAAGTCCCACGATAGAATTCAAGAAGGCACAGGAGCAACTTAGAATTTTGTCTATCAAATTTGTGCATGGTTTTTAAGGCGGTATTTTTTGGTATTTTTATGCAATTGTGGAATGTAAAATGCAAATGTGGCCAATTTTAAGGACTAAAAAAATAATCAATCAAATGATGTCCCAAAATTACAAAACTTGGCCGAGATGTAAAATATGATGAAATGAATGCACTGCAAATTTTTTGGAATTATCGAATGCAAGATGAATATTTAAAGAATTCATGAATGCAAACACAATGAATTTCAATAATTAATTATAATAGATATTAAACCTAATTATTTTCAAGGAAAAAAATTATCCAATATTTATCACTAGGTGATTGATCACATAAAAATCCTAAACCTTAAAAAATATGAGATTTAATACCTGTTAAAAATCAAAGAATGAAAGATGCAAAATGATTTTTATAGAGCAAACCATGCATGCAAATGCACTTCTTTTTAGGAAAATGTGAAACACAACTAATTCTATGATACGTGAATTTTTAGTAATTTTTTGAGCTATAGTTAATTAAGTGTGAATTTATGATCACATGTTGGGCAAAATATGCATTCACAGAATTAATTAATACTAATTAACCACATGCACAAAAATATCACAACCATGTCATAATGTCAACAATTAGTTGAGCAACATAATGCTATTTTTGGAATAATAAAAATATACGATGTAGAGGTTCAAAATAAAGAGGGAACATAGGGTTCTCAATTCAATAATCCAATAATTAAATAATGCAGAAAAATAAAGAACAAGGGTCAAACTATAATTACCTAATCCACAGGGGGTTTGCTGCAAGATTTCTTAGAAGGCACGTGTGAAGCACGTGCCCCCAGGTTGGTTGGAGCTGGATGGAATTATGGGGACCTTCAGGGGTTTCTATGCAAATATTCTATCCCCACGTGCAAATCACGTGAGAGGGGGTTCTTCAGGACTAAGGCGCACTCTGGGGGTCTCCGGTCAATATTCTCTCAGTGGCGTGCAATCCTCATGTGCTTCCCCTTAGAACACGAGCTGGGAGGTACTGCAGATTGTTGGATGTTGATGAGAAGCCTTGGATGCCGAAGTAGACTATGCTTGGCGGGTGTTGATGACAATGGTTGAGGCGTGGAGGCAGGTGTTGGCCTATACACGGCAGATGGTCGTCGAAGGAGAACGACTGGCGAAGGAGTTTGATTGTTGATGAAGTCAAAGTAGAGGACTAAGGAACCCCTGGTGCGATGATGGATTAGAGTCGATGGCAGAGGCTCCTCCGGTGGTCGTCGAGACAATAGCGAGGCATATGAGGGAAGCCCAACCGATGGCGGAACTCTGGTGGATGCAGGCGGATGGGGGCTGTGAGGAAATCGATGAAGATGATAGACCCTATCGATGATGAAGAGGCATTGGTAGAGGAAGGTTATTAGCAGTGTGATGACAGGGATCTTCCATCGGTCTAGAGTAATCCACATAGGGCGGGATCACAATGTCGCTGAGGCGACCGACAAAAGATCCCAAATTGATCAAAAATTAACCCACAATAAAATATATGCAAATAAATATCCAAAATTGTGGAGTTAAAATTTATTATAACTCTACATGTAAATGTGTATAGGTGTAAGTACAGGTAGAGGTCGAACACTGGGAGGCGAAGGGAATGTATGTGGTGTATCATGTATTCAATCCATTGTTCATGTCCATTTGTTTATTGTTTCTGTGGGTTGTGGATTTTATATATTTTTTTATTTTTTTTAAATTTTTATTTTGTTTGTATATGTTGTATTTATTTTCTTTTTTTGTATTTTTAATTATAACATAGATATGTATACACATATATATAAAGATATATATATATATAAGAAGAGAGAGAGAGAGAGGAGTAGTATAAAGTTATATAGACATATATATACATACTCACTATATTAAGCTTAATATATATTTTTTAGGCTTTTTGTATTTTTCTGATTTTTTTTGTTGTTTTTCTGAAGTATTTCTAATTTTTATGTATTTTTAATTCCAAAAATGTCCACCATATAGGACTAATTAAATAGCCGAATATAATTTGGGTTTTAAAAATATAAATTAAACTCCAAAATTACCCAAATTAATTTTAATATATAAATACTAATATATACATAATTATAAAGTAAGAAAACATATTTTTGGTATTTTTAAAGGGTCTTTATAATTTTTTTAGGATTTTGGAGCTTCTTGAAATTTTTATGTTTTTCCTTTTCTATTTTTTTTGGGTTTTTCATTTTCTGAACTCAATATAGATATAAATATACCATATATAATTTTTTTTGTAATTTTTAAAGACATTTTATATTTTTTTTGTATTTTCTCATTTAAACAGTACAAAAAGGGCTTCTTTTTAATTTTTAATAATTAGGAAAAATGCGAAAAAATGTAAAATAAAATATGGGCATGAAAATACAGGGCATGAAGCATTTAACCTAATTTTTGTGGAATTTTAGAAGCATCCTAGGTATTTTTAATAAATAGATAAAAGACACCAAAATAAACAACCTGGCAGGGGCATTTTTGCAAATAAAATACATTCTAGGGGCATCAGTGCAAAGACTCCAAGTAAGTAAAACATTTATTTAAATATTCTAGACCATTTTACAATAAACAAAATCCGCCAGGGTTGTAATGCAAAATGCACGCGCCTCACGTGGGACTGCACGTGAGGCACAGAAGGACCAAAGTGCAATTTCATGCAAGATCAGGGGGCCTTCAGCAACTTTTACATTTATTTTACAACAGAGTATTTTATTTACAGGATTAAAGAATAAATACAAAAAGTGGGGTTTAGGTTTTGCAATTTACCCCATAAGTGGGCGCTGATGGACGGCTGGATGTGGGGAACTTGACACGCGTCACTCCCTCTGCGCCCGATACCGCTTCGCCGATGAAGCGCTAGGATTAGATCTCCGGGTTGAGATCTACGGTGGTTGCTCGTTTCATCGGACGGCTGTGGTTCGACCTGGGATCTGTTCTTCATCCAACGGCGGAGACGACGGCTGGAAGAACGGGGAAGAACGCTCGCCTGGGCGAGCTTCTTCCGATGATGTCTCGCGTCTCCGCCGACCTTTGCTGCTCCAAGGTGTCCCAAAAGCTTCCTGGAAGGGTCTTCTATTTGCTGGAGGACTTGGATCGGTCAGAGGGTCACTGGAGCGCCCTTGCGAGGTCGGAGAAGACAAGGTGCTCCAGGTACCTCTGACGGGCTATTACTTCGTCTCCTAGTGCTGGATAGCGCACCTAACCTGCTCAGGAATAAAGCTTGGCTCGAGGCAATGCTCCTCGGCCCAAAAACTGAAGTTGTTAGTGCCAAAATGGATGAGGGCGGCGATGCTCCGGCGAAGCGGAGGAGAAGAGCATCGATTCGCGGATCCAGGTGAGAATCCCGTTGGACAAGGAGGTTGGGAGGTGGAGAAGGCGTAGGGAAACGAAATGACAGTGGAAGGGTGGTCGGAACACGTTGGGGTCACAGTGAACAGTTCGCCGGAGCAGAGCTCCGGCAAACTACGAATCGTCCATTCTACGTTACAACTAGGGGCTAATGGTTAATCTAAAGGCAGAAATGAAATGCTAAAACAAAATCCTAACTAAAATAAGTAAAAGCGCAGATCTTAGACCTGGGGTCCACCAGGGAGCAGGGCGACCGCCGGAGCGCCGCCGCGACAAAATTCTCCTCCTCCATGGACCGAATCGCGGTGCTAGGAAGCGCCTCCTGTCACGAGGGCTCCACCAGGAGCTGATTCAAGCTCATTGGGAGGAATAAAATTGGCCAAATTCGGCCAAGGAGGAAGAAGACCTTATTTATAGACATTCCCGGGGACCCCCATGGACCGGCGATTATTGACGAATTGAATGGCTGTACAAGGGATCTAAGATCTCGACGAGAATCTTGGATGATCAGGGAAGATCTTTCATGAAGGACTCGAGTGTGATGGGTGGACGATACGTCCATGAAAAAGGCATGAAAAGTGAGGAAAAGACTCGTCTGACGGAAGTCAGAGGCGCAGGGGGAGTTGACCGGAGGTCAACTTTCCCAGGCCTCTGATTGGCCCACATCAGCCGAATCTTGACCCATTTATTTAACCGAATAAATGAATTAATTGGGATTTTCTTATAAAATAAAAAATGTTTATAAATTAATGTAGTATTTATTTATGATTTTTATTTTTTTTTTGATAATTTTTATTATGGTTTTATTAAAATAATGTGTATATGTATGTATTTACATGTATTCTTGTGTATTTCATTTTTAGTTTGTTTATTTTATTTTATTATTTTAGTTTCTTATTTTATAATTTTATAACTTATTTTTGTGAGTACACATGTATTTTTATTTAATTTTTATAAGTTTATTTACATTTTTAAATAAATGTGTACATGTATATGTAGGTATACTTGTAGGTATTTTACATATATATTTTATTTATTTAAAGAATTTTATTTGTTTTTATTTTGCATTTTTAATGAGTGATATATAATGTATACATTATTATAAAAATATGGATGAATAAAGAATAAAAGAATAAAAATCCCTTTTATTTATGTACATATAGGTAGCATAGGTATTTTGCCTATGTATTACATAGGCTTATTTTATTTTACAAATTCTTTTTGGTTTTCTTGTAATTTCAACATGTATTATATACATTATTTACAAAATTCTAAAAATATAAATTTGTGAAAATAATAGACACTGAATAAAATGAATATTTTAATCAGTATTATATACAAGGAGGGCCAAAAACCTAACTTCTACAGATGAACTCCAAAATTTATGACACCAATTTTATTAAATAGTTCATGGAAAGCTATATACAATTAAAGGTGAGTTTGGGTGACTTGGAGTTTTTATTTGCAAGATATGGGTCTGTGAAGTTGAGATTTTTGCTTTTTATTCTGTGTATAAAATGTACACTGAGTATTATTTTTACACAAACTCAATTTTGTATTTTTATTTACATTATTATCTACAACTTTCATGAACAAAGTTTCTTTATTTGATGAATAAATATTATGTACAAAGTAGGTGTCAAAAATGCATAAATAAATGCATGAATAAATGAGGTATTTATTGTATAATTGGCCCTTATCTCCCCCTACTTTATTCCTTGTCGACCAATTCCATTCTGGACTTGGTCTCGGGGTTCGGGTCATAAAATATTTGCAATATTTTATTCCTTTTTCTTTTCTTCCCTTTATTCTATCATATTGGCATTAAAAACCTCATTCTATGTACAATAAATACAATAAATATTGAATGCTAATATGTACAAATTGAGGCTATTTACATGCATTTGCTGGGGTTTTTAAGGCCAAAACGATAGAATAAAGGTGATGAAATGGAGAGTCATCACCCCCCTATACTTGCCTTTGCTAGTCCCTAGAAAATACTTATGCAATAAGTATAAAAAGAACAAAGAATAAGAAGAAAAGAAAAAGCAAAAATAAAGAATTTATTGCATTGATCATGATTATTAAACTCATCTGTACAAAATCAAAGTTTGGAGCTCAGGTTAGACCTTGGTTTGAGAATGTGTGTGGAACCTAGTCGGGAAACAAATTTAAAACACAACTGCCTTCAAGAGTCACAGAACTTAATTCAAATCACCTCAATAGCCAGGTCAGAACTAGCCTACATCATACGCAAACCCTTATGACTATGAAGCTGACTTGTACAGTGTAAGTGATAGTGGCTCTCCCCAACTGAAATGACAAAGGAACTAGCTTCTCCAGAATGACAACCCAATGATTCCCTAATCCAACCCTCTACCGTCGAGGAGCGGGGTATTTCCTTCTAAGTTCAAGTGGCAACCGGCTCAAGAAGAGGGGGAATAAGAGGTATAGAATTTTGGGAGCTCAACCAGTGTAGCTAAGTCTCCCGCTGCAAGCTTCATGAGATGTAACATGGATACCATAAGCTTTTGCTTTATTGGACTATATACACTCCGGTGGGGTTATTAAATTTTCAATCCGACCCACCATTTTTTTGGAGTTCTTTTTGCATTTTTTTAAGCACATCTGTACAACATATTACATGGTGCAGCATATATACAAGAAATTTTCCTCTTGAGCCAGTAGACTATCCCTCTTTTGAAGCTTTATTGCAACCCACACTCTCCCGTCATTCGACTTCATTGAAACTGGATCAGGTTGGGGTGCACTTCCCTCCCTAGACGAGGACGAATGTTTCCACCCGTGTGCGTCTCAGACCGGCAAATCCAACCCCCTCACCACTCCAACTGAGTTGAGCCAAGTGAAAGGTGCAAGTGTCCAAGTTAGGTCACGGCCGACAAGAGTCATGCGTGTGTTTCGAAAAGTTCTAGTTAGTCCACTGAGGTGACTTGAACCTAGCCCTGATTTCCCAAAGAATTAAGTCTGAATAGACCTGAAGTACCTTAAACCTAGTTCCCATAAGGTTCCAGTGCAGTTAGGTGCAGTAAGGTCCAACCAAGCTCCAATCTTCGACTTTATTGGACTAGTTCAATCATCAAGCTCAATCAAAGAATATGAATGCTATGCAAATGCTATTTACAAATATGCAAAGAATAATACAATTTTTGCAAAGAATTTTGAAAACAAAGAAAGGAATTTTTACACAAAGAATTTATAAGTAAAATAATTTTTGTAATCAAAGAATAAAATATATACAACTATTTACACGGGCGTGCCGCTTTATGTTACAAGTTTTAAAGAATTTACTAGTTTTGACAAGAGTGGTTTATTGAGGTGTATATTCAATTGATAAAGAATTTAATGTATTTATGAGTTATTTTTATTCATTTTATTTATGATGATGCTTTTATTCCTCAAATTTATTTAAAAATCATTTTGAAAACTATAGTACAAAATAATTTTTGCAAATATTTACAATCATTTGAAATCCATTTTGCAAAGATTTTGCAAACACCATATATACATTTTCACAATATTTTTACAAAAATGTTTTCAAAACCATTTGCAAATAGGTTTTCAAATCCTTTATTTCACACAAGTAGAAAAATTTTGCAATCAAAATATTTTTACAAAGGTTGAAAATATTTCACAAAAAGTTTTCCAAACAGTTCACACCATTTTTCAAATCATTTTGCAAAAGTATTTTTAACCTGATTTATTAATCAATATATACAAAAAGAATCTGAGGAATAAGAAGCCTTATTAATTAATGAATTGTATCATATTTTTAGGCATATTTATTAATAATTATACGAAAGTACGAGTTATGGATGAAGTATATACATAGTATATACGACCCCCCTATACTTAGCATGAGCTATGTCCTCATAGATCGGAGAAGAAAAGATAAGACATAACTCGTACTGAGTATAGAAAAGTCTATACTATAACGACTAAAAGAATAATAAATGAAAGAATAACGAGATAAATGAATAAGAAAATGACCGTCCCCCCTATACTTAGGATCAAATAATCCTAAGTATAGCAGACTGTACACAAGGCAGGGAGGGCCATGGGTGGGAGTAACCAGATCAAAGAATTAACAAATCAGGGGTGCACCCACCCATACTTAGGACAAAGTATGTCCTAAGTATAGAAGACTGTCTACAAGGGGCGACACCTTTTATTTAGATACAGAAGATAGAAAAGGAAAAGAAGAAAAGAAGAAAAGAGAGACATATACAGATAGACGAAAAGATCATGGAGAATATACGCATCACTCCCCCTATACTTAGGGTGAGATATCCCTAAGTATAGGCAACAACAGGAGTGACAAAACTGAACAACGAAAGAACAACGCGGCGTGTCCCCCCTATACTTAGGACAAAGTACGTCCTAAGTATAGACACAAAGATATGGCGATAGATCTAGGGCACACATAACATGCGAGAAAACGGAATATACAAAAGACACATATATACAGGTGGTGAAGAACTGGTGAAGTACAGGACGGTATCTGGTAAGCGAATACCGTGCTCTCGTCGTCGTCTCCCTGTGAGAACGAGGACGCCGTCAGAAGGTGAAAAGACACTCGGATATGCAGGAAGGTGGGTGTCGGCTACCGGGGATAAGTAGATCGGAAAGTAAAGATATCGGGTGCGGTAGCATGAAGCAGACAATCGGCTCATAAGGTCAGCATGAGGGAACGGAGCCGATACTATAAGACCGGGAGGAAGAAAGAACAGTACAGACTCCTCCGGTCAATCAGAGTCTCAATAAGATATGGAAGATAGAGAATAGGAGACATCGTGGCATGCGGTGGTCATGAGGTTGGAAGATCGTAGGAGACACACACCTAATGCCGCAAGACATGGCTCAACCCTGCGAGGGTCGTCAAGGTGAGCAGCTCCAAGGAGCAAGGAATCAGACTAATCAGAAGACTTGGTCCCGAGATCCGCAGATCGGATACACAATCAGAGGGGAGACCAAGTACACAACTCAGAAGACTCGGCTTCGTGCTCCAACAGACAGGAGACACCATGAATGAACGAGTACCTAGAAAATGATGTACCCTCTCGCAGATAACCCTCGGAGAGTGGTACATGCTAATCATCGAATAATCAGAAGAAGACTCGGCCTTGCGAGGGTCGTCAAGGTGAGAGGACGCAAAGGCGTAAATGATCCATCAGACGGATCATCAGGTATTGTCTCGGTAGGCGACATATCGGCTACCAGCAGAAGAGACCAGAAAGTCTAAAGAATGTGGCAGCGTCCCGTAGATAACCCTCGGGGAACGTGCTGCCAGCTAGGCATGGCAATCGCAGATATCGGCTCAACCTTGCGAGGACCGTCAAGGCGAGCAAACTCAAAGGAGTCTAAACAGATGGGTCCCATGGTCCGCAGATCGGATAGGCAACTCAGGATGGGACCAAAATCACATATAGCAAACGACTCGGTTCCGTGCTCCGCAGATCGGAGACACAGTCAGCAGGGGAAACCGAGCGTAAAGAGAGTGTCGCAATCTCTCGCAGATAGTCCTCGGAGAGTACTGCGATCTAGGCAAGGAATAATCAGAATGTGTCTCTACCTTGCGAGGGTCGTCAAGGAGAGAGAAGGGCTCGAAGGAGCGGATCCATCAGACGGATCCACGGAAAACATAGTCTCGATAGACGGCAGACCATCTACCAGCAGAAGAGATCCTCAAAGAAATAATGTGTCATAGCCTCTCGCAGACAACCCTCGGAGAGCTATGAACCATGCATGGAATAATCAGAAAAATGGAGCTCTGCCTTGCGAGGACCATCAAGGAGAGCAGTCAGTCAGTTGGCCTCATGTGCCGACAGATCGGGCACACAGTCACAGAGGGAGGCCAATCAAGCATATCATCTGACTCGGTTTCGGGTCCCATCACAATGGCGACCAAAGTCGTGAATGAAATCGTAGTCCTAGAAATTGCCACTTTTTCCCACAAATAGTCCTTGGGGACAAATGCGAACTAGATCAATGAAGGTCGCGGGAATGCTGGCATAAATCTCAGGTCCTCGAAATAGAAATCAATCATTAATCATTCGGAGGGCATAAGATCAGGAGAGGGAGCAAATAATCAGGTCATTCACAAGATGTCCCTCACGTCAATCAAATCTGGCTGAGGTGGCACAACAAATAGTTAGGAATCCTCTAAGTGCCAGGGTGGATTAGAGAGTCAGGAGATCAAGGATGGGTCAATCTAAGAGGTGAGAGATCACGTGGGGTCCACACACCATCATCATGAAGCATATATCAAGATAGCCCATCCAAAATCCCAATCAAGACGGGCCGAAACCTCAAAATAGATAGATCAGTCGATACTCATGAAATCATCATCAAATCATCTCTTCATATCACATCCTCAATCCGGTGTGCGAGATCTAAATCCTCAATAATGAATCACACCTAATGATCATGCATCATCACAAATCCTCAATACACTCGTATGCACGTATCCACAGTCAAATCCACCAAGATTAGTAAATCACTCTCAGCATCCTCAACATCATTGGTCCGACTTACTCAAATAATCTGTATACATAATCCTCGCTGCGAGCCATATCAATATGCACAGCATTCCCGGGTAAAAAGGGAGGGATGATACGGGGTACACGAAGAAGATGGATGAGAAGGGTACACAATGGGGTAGAGAAGCTGATTGAGCGTGCGTACCAATATCAAGGGTGAAAGAAGAATGAAACAGAGGGGACGAGGAGGGTGGGCAAGAAGATCGAGACATAGACAAAATTGGGTGTTCCACATAGGGTGGGAACACCGTCAAAATAGTGGTCCGAAGAGCAGGCTCTCCTCGAACCGGAGAAAATGTGGATAGTACGGTGGATACGAGGAAGGTGATGAAGTCGAGAGAAACAAAGAACTTGGCGAAGAATGATTGAGTTCAAGCGCCAATATCACAACTCAATGCAAATGAAGAGGTATGTATAAGAGAGGTAGAGAGACTCAAAGATGAAAAATGCATGACTCACACGGACGGGACCGATGACTCTAATAATGGATGAGAAACACAATGGACTCCAAATCACAATCACTACACAAGGCAAACCCCCAATTCACCTACTCGACACGGTGAAGACCGTCAGATGATGGTCATTTATCTTTTCAGTTTTAGAGTTAGGTGAGAATCACAAAGTTGTACAAACACTTAGGAGGCTTGATGGGATTTGGGCTCTACTCCTTAGGTGTACGTAAGCAATTTAAAATGCATACAAGGAGGGGGTTGCTCTCCCCAAGACAAGGAATCCATTATGTTTTATTTTTAGGTCCAATAGAGTTAGCAGTCCCGATTTTATTTTAGTTATCACTTTTTTGGGGTATTTTCAATGCACGTGCCTACCAAGGTTCCTATTTACATTAAGCATCCTAAGTGGCAAAAACAGAGGGAGAAGGTCAGAAAAGCCATGCAAGTCGGAAATCGATGATGCATGCTAAGTAAGAAGACTTACAGTGCTTCCCAGCTCTCTCCATGCGGGATGCATAACAGAATTGAATCCTATGCTATATGCAAATGCAAGCCGAAGAAATCACCCTAGGATAGTAACTACTATTATCGTGAAGCACCACAAGTCGGTCACTTATCTTTTAACCGAAAAGTCCGGTCTTGGCTCACCCCTCCTCTTCTCGACACACTCGAGTTCAGGAGTAGCGCTTGATGGGGCTTGCTCACGGCACATGGGTTAGAAGATAAATGAACCGACTGTTTAGATTTGACTAGATCCAAAAACGTGCTATAGGTACATGCAAATATATTTAGGGTGTTTGGACCTAATCTATCGGCAAGCAATTCCTAAGCTAGGGCTCATTCACACAAAATAGTAAAAATAAAAATAGAAAAGAAAAAGCGTCAAAACCGTCGAGGCCCCCAAGGGAACAATCCCTCGGGCAATGGACCTCGGGAGTCGGAGTGTACCTATGAGAGTCCTGAATTATTACATGTTTCTAAGTGTCACTCTCTCACATAAATATACATAATAAAATAATATGCATAAAAGTAGAGACTGTCTTCAAAAATTCTCTTTCTTCTCCCTTTGATGCGCTCTCCTGTTAGCTTGGCATAGAAGAGCCAACTCCACCTTGCTTGGGTGCATAGGTCCTCCTAAGAGGACCTCCTTCACTTGGCGGTCCCTCGCATCAAAGACAAAGGAAAGAAATGGTCAGAGCAGTCAATCAAATAATATCAAATAGGAATAAAAACCAAACAAATAACTGAATCATGGACATGAGCAAATAATTGAATAAATGAACAAATAAGCTCACAAAATCATACAAAATCCATTGCCTCCCCGGCAACGGCGCCATTTGATGACAGGGATCTTCCATCGGTCTAGAGTAATCCGCACAGGGCGGGATCACAATGTCGCTGAGGCGACCGACAAAAGATCCCAAATCGATCAACAATTAACCCACAATAAGATATATGCAAATAAATATCCAAAAATGTGGAGTTAAAATTTATTATAACTCTACATGTAAATGTGTATAGGTGTAAGTACAGGTAGAGGTCGAACACTGGGAGGCGAAGGGAATGTATGTGGTGTATCATGTATTCAATCCATTGTTCATGTCCATTTGTTTATTGTTTTTGTGGGTTGTGGATTTTATATATTTTTTTAATTTTTTTTAATTTTTATTTTGTTTTTATATGTTGTATTTATTTTCTTTTTTTTGTATTTTTAATTATATAATATAGATATGTATACACATATATATAAAGATATATATATAAGAAGAGAGAGAGAGGAGGAGTATAAGGTTATATAGACATATATATACATACTCACTATATTAAGCTTAATATACATTTTTTTAGGCTTTTTGTATTTTTCTGATTTTTTTTTGCTTTTTTTCTGAAGTATTTCTATTTTTTTATGTATTTTTAATTTCAAAAATGTCCACCATATAGGACTAATTAAATAGCCGAATATAATTTGGGTTTAAAAATATAAATTAAACTCTAAAATTACCCAAATTGATTTTAATATATAAATACTAATATATACATAATTATAAAATAAGAAAAACATATTTTTGGTATTTTTAAAGGGTTTTTATATTTTTTAGGATTTTGGAGCTTCTTGAAATTTTTATGTTTTTCTTTTTCTATTTTTTTGGGTTTTTCATTTTCTGGACTCAATATAGATATAAATATACCATATATAATTTTTTTGTAATTTTTAAAAGACATTTTATATTTTTTTGTATTTTCTCATTTAAACAGTACAAAAAGGGCTTCTTTTTTATTTTTAATAATTAGGAAAAATGCGAAAAAATGCAAAATAAAATATGGGCATGAAAATACAGGGCATGAAATTTAACCTAATTTTTGTGGAATTTTAGAAGCATCCTAGATATTTTTAATAAATAGATAAAAGACACCAAAATAAACAGCCTGACAGGGGCATTTTTGCAAATAAAATACATTCTAGGGGCATCAGTGCAAAGACTCCAAGTAAGTAAAACATTTATTTAAATATTCAAGACTATTTTACAATAAACAAAATCCGCCAGGGTTGTAATGCAAAATGAACGCGCCTCACGTGGGACTGCACGTGAGGCGCGGAAGGACCAAAGTGCAATTTCATGAAAGATCAGGGGGCCTTCAGCAACTTTTACATTTATTTTACAACAGAGTATTTTATTTACATGATTAAAGAATAAATACAAAAATGGGGTTTAGGTTTTGCAATTTACCCCATAAGTGGGCGCTGATGGACGGCTGGATGTGGGGCACTTGACACGTGTCACTCCCTCTGCGCCCGATACCCCTTCGCCGATGAAGCGCTAGGATTAGATCTCCGGGCTGAGATCTACGGTGGCTGCTCGCTTCATCGGACGGCTGTGGTTCGACCTGGGATCTGTTCTTCATCCAACGGTGGAGACGACGGCTGGAAGAACGGGGAAGAACGCTCGCCTGGGCGAGCTTCTTCTGATGATGTCTTGCATCTCCGCCGACCTTTGCTGCTCCAAGGTGTCCCAAAAGCTTCCTGGAAGGGTCTTCTATTTGCTGGAGGACTTGGATCGGTCAGAGGGTCACTGGAGCGCCCTTGCGGGGTCGGAGAAGGCAAGGTGCTCCAGGTACCTCTGACGGGTTGTTACTTCGTCTCCTAGTGCTGGATAGCGCACCTAACCTGCTCAAGAATAAAGCTTGGCTCGAGGCGATGCTCCTCAGCCCAAAAACTGAAGCTGTTAGTGCCAAAATGGATGAGGGCGGCGATGCTCCGGCGAAGCGGAGGAGAGGAGCATCGATTCGCGGATCCAGGTGAGAATCTGGTTGGACAAGGTGGTTGGGAGATGGAGAAGGCGTAGGGAAACGAAATGACGGTGGAAGGGTGGTCGGAACACGTTGGGGTCACAGTGAACAGTTCACCGGAGCAGAGCTCCGGCGAACTACGAATCGTCCATTCTACGTTACAACTAGGGGCTAATGGTTAATCTAAAGACAGAAATGAAATGCTAAAACAAAATCCTAACTAAAATAAGTAAAAGCGCAGCTCTTAGACCTGGGGTCCACCAGGGAGCAGGGCGACCGCCTGAGCACCGCCGCGACAAAATTCTCCTCCTCCAAGGACCGAATCGAGGTGCTGGGAAGCGCCTCCTGTCACGAGGGCTCCACCAGGAGCTGATTCAAGCTCATTGGGAGGAATAAAATTGGCCAAATTCGGCCAAGGAGGAAGAAGACCTTATTTATAGACATTCCCGGGGACCCCCATGGACCGGCGATTATTGACGAATCGAATGGCTGTACAAGGGATCTAAGATCTCGACGAGAATCTTGGATGATCAGGGAAGATCTTTCATGAAGGACTTGAGTGTGATGGGTGGACGAGACGTCCATGAAAAAGGCATGAAAAGCGGGGAAAAGACTCGTCTGACGGAAGTCAGAGGCGTAGGGGGAGTTGACCGGAGGTCAACTTTCCCTGGCCTCTGATTGGCCCACATCAGCCGAATATTGACCCATTTATTTAACCGAATAAATGAATTAATTGGGATTTTCTTATAAAATAAAAAATGTTTATAAATTAATGTAGTATTTATTTATGATTTTTATTTATTTTTTTGATAAATTTTATTACGGTTTTATTAAAATAATGTGTATATGTATGTATTTACATGTATTCTTGTGTATTTTATTTTTAGTTTGTTTATTTTATTTTATTATTTTAGTTTCGTATTTTATAATTTTATAACTTATTTTTGTGAGTACACATGTATTTTTATTTAATTTCTATAAGTTTATTTACATTTTTACATAAATGTGTACATGTATATGTAGGTATACTTGTAGGTATTTTACCTATATATTTTATTTATTTGAAGAATTTTATTTGTTTTTATTTTGCATTTTTAATGAGTGATATATAATGTATACATTATTATAAAAATATGGATGAATAAAGAATAAAAGAATAAAAATCCCTTTTATTTATGTACATATAGGTAGCATAGGTATTTTGCCTATGTATTACATAGGCTTATTTTATTTTACAAATTCTTTTTGGTTTTCTTGTAATTTCAACATGTACATGTATTATATACATTATTTACAAAATTCTAAAAATATAAATTTGTGAAAATAATAGACATTGAATAAAATGAATATTTTAATCAGTATTATATACAAGGAGGGCTAAAAACCTAACTTGTACAGATGAACTCCAAAAATTATGACACAAATTTTATTAAATAGTTCATGGAAAGCTATATACAATTAAAGGTGAGTTTGGGTGATTTGGAGTTTTTATTTGCAAGATGTGGGTCTGTGAAGTTGAGATTTTTGCTTTTTATTCTGTATATAAAATGTACACTGAGTATTATTTTTACACAAACTCAATTTTGTATTTTTATTTACATTATTATCTACAACATTCATGAGCAAAGTTTCTTTATTTGATGAATAAATAATTATGTACAAAGTAGGTGTCAAAAATGCATAAATAAATGCATGAATAAATGAGGTATTTATTGTATAATTGGCCCTTATCTCCCCCTACTTTATTCCTTGTCGACCAATTCCATTCTGGACTTGGTCTCGAGGTTCGGGTCATAAAATATTTGCAATATTTTATTCCTTTTTCTTTTCTTCCCTTTATTCTATCATATTGGCATTAAAAACCTCATTCTATGTACAATAAATACAATAAATATTGAATGCTAATATGTACAAATTGAGGCTATTTACATGCATTTGCTGGGGTTTTTAAGGCCAAAACGATAGAATAAAGGTGATGAAATGGAGATTCATCACAGTGGTAGAAGGTGATGAACGTAGTTGGCTCAATGGATGGAATCGCCGGAGCAAAGGCAGCATGCGACTGGGGGCTCAAGCTGCTACGAGGTGTGTTGAACTCGGACCTCACCATAGTCGGGAGGGACCGAAGTTGTCACCTCTAGGATTGCCCTATTCTTTCAGTGAAGTAATGGCGGATGAAGAGCAGAGGGAGCGACGACGTTCTTAAATAGGCGAGGGGGTTGGTTGGTTATGGAGGGAAGTCAGCGTGAGATCGATCGTTACCGCACAATCAAGCTAACTGCCCACTAATCCGTAGAGATATGCGAGTCGAAAGAAAGCGTCTATGAAAAGATGTATGAGATCCAAAATAGAAAGAGTTTGTATTATTGGAATCATCATTCATATTACTTATATATAGTCGCCGGTAATCATTCCTAGCAGCCCTCGACCTACCGTGGCAATGCCCCTAAGCCAAAAGCCCTCAAAGCAGGGTAGGATGAATGAGGATTCGACTGGGAAATGTGATCTGATTAGATTAGCGATGGGAATATTTGATGGAGGTTGATGAGGGAGATGGTGCACAGGTGCCGTCCGATCGAACGAGATCGGACGGCCCTAGTGCGGCCACGTGGTTGGACGCGGAAGAAAGAAGGGTCGTCTGATTGGCCGAGATCATGCAGTCATGATTGTGCCACGTGTCTACACTTTTTTTAGTTAATTACTTTTTAAAATTTTTTATAAAAATAAATGAAAATAAAGTCAAAAAAAGGGTGACATGTGGTGGCTTCAGGAGCTGCCACGTGTCATCCCTAAGAAAATTGAAAAATCAAATATAAAGATAATTCAAAAAGAAATAGCAAAGAACCTTTAATCAAAAACATTTCTTCACAAAAATTACTCATCTCAATGAGATATACAACTTTTATGAAGATACTAAAATCAAAATCCATCATTTGCATAAAGTGATATTTTTGGGGTTTCCCATGTACATAGAATACCTTGATGTTGGGTTTTATAATTTTTTATTATTTTTAAACAAGATAAAATTCAGAAAAAAATGATAAATCGAAGATAAATATTTACACATTAATATATATTTTTGCATTTTTATTAATTAAAAAAAGAAGAAATAAAATAAAATACAAAAATGACAACTTTTGTACAAACTGTTAGTGAACACTCGGACTCAGTTAATTTTTTTGATTTCAAGCTCATTTTGGATTTGTAATTTTACATATTTTAATAAAAATTTTATGAAAGAAAATAAATAAAAATAAATAAAATAAAATGAGTTAATTATGTACATAAAATATTAGGTCAAAAACCGCTAAAATACAAAATGTACAGAAGAAGCCTAAAACCCAACTTTCACATATGAGCTTTGATTCACTTGAACATGGTCTTGTTTTGAAGGTAATTGAATGTACATTAGTTCAAAAGTAAGTAGGATAAAATTGAACATTGTATGAGGAAGATAACAACATTTTAATCCAAAAATCCTAGAATTAGATTTTGAGCTTTTGGTCCACTTATTTAGTTAATGATTTTTTGTATTTTTAATTTATTCTTGCTAGTAATATGTAGACAATGGAGGTGGTTTTAGGTCATTTGAAGTTAGCATGAATTAGATTAAAATCAGGGAAATTAGGCTATTTTAATTTGGTTGGGATTTTTGGCTTTTATGCAATAATGAGTAATAAAATGCAATTATTAATTATACATGCATGAATGCTAATTATGCATGTATAGACAGAAAACCAAAAGTTGAGGAGACAAGTGAGAGGTTAAAGAATGAATAGCTGGACCCACTCATCCCCCCTGTACTTAGGATGAAGCTTATCCTAAGTATAGCAGTGATGACTGAGAGGAATGAAAGATAGAAGAAGAAAAATGAACAGAAGAAAAGAACAAAAGAAAAGAAAAAAAGAAGAAGAAAACTATACATAGAGTTTTAATGTAGCATTGTCAGAATCTTTTGATGTGGATGAGGCAGTGGAGGCTTCTTCGTTAATCACCACTAGAACTGAGTCAACAACGACCAAGAATGTATCATGCTCGACTGAATGTTTACAACAAACGGTTGTGTGTCAGACGACAAGTCTGATATCAAGATGCTTCCATTGTCATGCACTTCTCTTACCATGAATGGCCATGTCCATTTACTCTTTAATATTCTCGAGGATATCTCCAACTTTGCATCGAATAACCACACTTTTTGCCCAGTCTCGAAGGTCTTTTGTCTGATGTATCGTTTGTGCCAACATTTAACCTTCTCCTTATACATCAAGTTGTTATCATATGCATAGTCTCAGAATTCCAAGAGCTTGTTCATATCCACTTTTCGTTTATGACCAACTTTCTGTGAGTCCAGATTGTAAATGTTCATTGCCCACAATGATTTATGAATTAATTCTATGGGCAAATGGCAAGGCTTTCCGTACACAAGATGATAGGGCGACAAGCCCAGGGGAGACTTGTAAGCAGTTCTATATGCCCAGAGGACAAAGTCCAAAAGTTGGGACCAGTCCTTCATGTCCGTCTTTATAAGCTTCTTCAACATAGTCATGATTTCTCTGTTGGACAGCTCGGCCAAGTCATTGGTTTGGGGATGATATGGATAAGCGACACAATGCTCGATGTCGTATTCCTTCGTTAATTTCTTGACATCATTATTAATGAAGTGACTACCCCTGTATGATATCAGAATATTCTGTATCTCGAAACGTGAAATGATTTACTCTCTTAGAAACTGGCTCACTATGTTGCTATCAACAGCTCAAGCGAGGATAGCTTCTACCCAACGATTTACATAATCAACGACAAGAAGGATATATTAAAATCCTTGAATGTTAAGAAAGGATCCCATGAATTCAATGCACCATGCATCAAAGACATCTAAAATCTGAATGAACTTCAGGAGCATAAACTTTTTAGCAGTGAGGGTTCCTCCTATTTTCTGACAATCAGTACAGCCTGACATATGTTGTGGCATCCTTGAATAGTGTGGGTCACCAATGGTTACACTACAATACTTTCGTTGTCATTCGGTCTCCAGAGTGGTGTACACCAAATTCAAGCGAGTGACGGTGCTCAAGGACACTATGATGCTCCTCCTGAGTAATGCATTGATGCCAATACAGTATTCCCCTTCCCTGAATAAGTATGGGTCTTCCCATTGGTAGAGAATGAATGGTGGATAAGAACTTGTCCTTTCTGATTTTTGTCCAATCTTGTGGTACTACACCGGATATGAGGTGGCTTACAATATCGACGTACCAAGGGAGAGATGCCACGGTGAGAATTGATTTGTCGTGAAAGGTTTCTGTGATGGGTGTATCATTCAGTGAAGGCTCTTGACATTAAATTTTGGAGATGTGATCCACTACCACATTCTAAACTCCAGGTTTATCCTTGATTTCCAAGTCGAACTCATGGATGAGAAGGCATCCTTCTTCTATTGTAGATACCATATACTAGAGTGGTAAGTATAATTTGTTACTTTGGACACAAGAAGATAGGATCTGAACTTCTCAAGGGCGAAAACCACACCCCAACCATTCTTTCTCCGTAATAGTATAGTTTCTTTGAGCTTCGTCTAATGTTTTACAGGTGTAGTGAATGTCAAAGGGCATTTTATTTCTTATTTGTCCCAAGATAACCCCAAGTACGAACTCTGATGCGTCCATCGTGATTTCAAATGGGAGATACCAATCGGGTGATTGTAGGATGGGAGCCTGAGTGATTAGCTCTTTTAATTGATTGAATGATTGGAGAACTTGTTGATCAATATTGCACTCGGTCTCCTTGTAGAGTAGTTTAGTGAGAGGTCGAACAATGTGGCTACAGTCCTTAATGAATCGTCTGTAAAATCGAACATACCCCAAGAATGACCTCACATCCTTGATATTCTGAGGTGTCTCAAGATTAGCAATAACATCCACCTTTGTCAGGTTGAAATTAATGTCTCACATGGAAACGACGTGTCCAGGCACAATTCCTTCAATGGCCATGAATTCGCTATTTTCCCATTATAGCAGAAGATTTACTTTACAACATTTCTGAAGCACACGGTCCAGGTGCTCAAGATAAGAATCAAAGTTGTCACCATAGACCAAGAATTCGTCCATAAACACCTCGAGAAAACTGCTAACAATATGTGTAAAAACTATAAGCATGCAGCTCTGGATGTGGCAGGTGCATTGCACAATCCAAAGGGCATTCTCCTGAAATCATAACTATCGAACATGCAAGTAAATGTGGTCTTCCCTTGGTCTTCAGGGGCGACTACCACTTAGTTGTACCTAGAGTACCCATCAAGATAAAAGAACTCCTTGCCAGCCAATCTTTTTAACACTTGATTACTAAATGGAAGGGGGAAGTGATCCTTCTACGTTGCGGCATTCAGGCAGTGATAATAAACACACACACCATGATGTGTATGAGTAGAAATCTCCTCTCTCTTTCATTGGTGACCACAATGATCCATGGTTTCTTTGGAACTACATGGAAGGAACTCACCCATTTGGAGTTGGAGATGGAATAAATGAAGCCTACACCACAACATTTCATGATTCTTTCATGACGACTTCCCGCAAATTATGGTTCAATATTCTTTGAAATTTTGTGGACAGCTTGCCATTATCTTTCAAATAATGTGGTATGAATACAGAGCAAGATTGATCCCCCGAAGGTCTAATATACACCATCTAAGTGCATGGTGATTTTTTCTAGAACCTCAAGCAATCGAGCTTCTTGATCCGGAGTCGCCTGATGCTAATGATGACCAGATACATTTTATCTGCACCCGCAAGGAAAGCATACTTGAGGCCTTCCGAAAACTGCTTTAATTCAGGTTTTGATCGAACTTGCTTCTCGACACTTCAGAAACTGTACTGGTAGGTGCTTGGTCTAACTAGATTTTGGAGGTGTTGCTCACCTTGGTCACTCGTGTCTTAGCTGACAATGTGTTGAACAGATTATTAAAGAATTCATCATAATCAGACTGTCTTGAAATTTCTGAATAAAAAAGCTTATCAATGAGTAAGAATATGTTTCCCAGTTGACATTGGAGCATGATTCGACTATGCTTTCCAAGTCCTCCTCTAGAGAGAGGATTTCCTGAGTCCATGTGTCACTTAAAGATAATTTCGCATATCTGATTTCTGCAATAATGTCACATTCTGTTGCAGGCAGTTCTGCTCAACTTTCATCAGATACAACTTTCGGCTCACTGATCTTCCCAGATCCATAGTGAACAACCACCTTAGTTGTTCGAAGGAACGATCGAACAAGGATAATGGATGTATGGAACAATGGGGTAGGCGAGTCCACATCCAGGACATCAAAGTCCACTAGGAAGCACATATCCTGCACCATCACAATAACATCCTCCAACAACCCTCTAGGTCTCTTAATGGATTGATCAACAAACTGAAGCATCATGTGTGTCATTATGAGGGGACCCGGCCCAAATTCTATGAGCAATGAGGTTGTCATGGGTTGATTGAAGAGCCAGTATCAAGAAGAGTTCGCTCGAATACTTGATCAAAAATCTTGCATCCGATCAAAGGTGCTCCTTTGTCTTTTTTTCCCTAGGGAGGTTACTGATGGTATTAATTGTAGCCATGGTTAAGACATGCTTTTCGATTTTGTTGGGTCGATTTTTGCGGGTTGACGCTTTGTTGTACATGCCTCTGTAAATCTCTTCCTAACTGCAGGCATGTATTCCATGGCTTTTATTAAAGGCACTTCCAAAACCAAATTCTGAATAATCTCTGCAATCGAGGGGTCAGACAATGCACTTTTCTTTTTTTAATTTTTTAGCACCAGGAAAAGGAACATTCCTAGAATTGAAAGCATTGTTCTCATGTACATCAGAATCATCATTTACACATGACTGGCTAGATAAAGGTAAGCCGTCATCCAAAAAGGTAGGTGATGTGACAAGAAAAGTAGGAAACTCATCTTTGTCAATCGGTACGAGATTGGCTACTGGTGTTGGTGTCTCCTTAGTTGTCTCAACTCTGCCTTTTTTGTTATTACATTTTTTATCTTTTTATTTTTACTGATTTTTTTGGAATTTTTGCTAGTGATGGTGGCTGGTTGTAGCTGGTGCGGCTCCTCCGTCTTCTTCTCCATCCGGTCCTATGGTTGGCATGACTGATGCATAAAAGGATGATCCGCCAAACGATGCTTTATTCTTTCCTCTGATGGCGACAGACGGTGGCAAAGTCCTACCGCTCATGAGAGTAACAACATTAGATAAAACATAATTATGTTTACCTGTCTCTGTATGGTTGGACGGGATATCACACACTACCTGCTCCTTTCTTTTGAAGTTATTGGGGTTAGCTTCAACTTGTGCTGGGATTGGAGTTTTTATGGCAGTCAAGTTATTGATCTTCTGGCTCATGCCAGTAAGTCTCTTTATCAGCTAGCCAAACAATCGAGGGTAGGGTTCATGGGAACTACCTCGGATGGTTCAACGTGCTGACCAAGTTGAGACTGATAATTATGTGGAGGTTGTTGGTTGTTGCTCAAATGATATTGAGGAGGAGGAAGCAGATATTGTTGATAAGGAGGAGGATGTTGGTATGACACAACTGCATATTGTTGGTTTTGTAGGTATGGACGATAATGTGGTGTTGCTGATACTGATTTTGTCTCCAGACCTATCGATAGGGCTGAGAGTGTTGGTGGTGAGGCTATTGGTTGTGTTGGACATGTCTCCCTCCTTGAAGTTAAGCGGATGGATGAGAATTTACAGGTTGGTTCTATTGAGGTCCGCTTGGATGGGCAAGATGCGCTTCGTTAGGCCAAACTCCATTCACCTCTTGGATGAGAAGTGGTGGAGGGGAGAATGGATCATGAAAGGTTGGTACACAACCAATTGTTGTTGCGGTGATGCCTGCTTAGGTGCCTACACATAGTACACGTGCTAAACTACTGGTTGATGTTGATTGGGCTGAGATTGCTGCTGCGCCAGTGGTTCTTCTATCTTCTCTGTTGTACTCTCAAACGGTGGAGTCGTCGACCGACAAGAGTTGATGGTACTGACCAGCAGCTCCAACTGCTTGGTGATCCTATCCAACTTATCCAGATGTTGAGTTCTATGTTCGATAACTACTAATTTCTCCCAATCTTATGATTGTTTCTCGATGATGCCCACTATAAACATATGACCCCCAATGATGCTAAGGTTGGATCTTTCATCTCTATCTGCTTCATGAGATGCTTCCATATGGACATGCTTGTGGAGGATCTGGGGTTGCCTCTGATATGCACGGGATGAAGAGAGGGGTGATGAATCCTAATTGATCACTCTTTATTCCTTTATTTTAGCTAGAAACCTTAGCCAAATACCATGTAAATATGTGTAAATATCATAAGTTGATAAAACACATGCATCATGTAAATGTGCATAATTAGCATGTTTTTGTGTCAAAATAAAGGAATAAAGAAACATAAGAAAAAGAGGGAAATATTTAGAATAAATATTGAGTGACCTAATCCCAAGGGAGGGATCAGCATGGGCCTGACCGCAAAAGAACCCAAGTAGAGGGAGATAAGGTCAATCATACATGTACATAACCCTATGTATTTAAATAAATGTATTTTCCTCAAAATAAAAATTAAAACATGTTTCTCATATTTTGTACATATTTATAAAAATAAAATAAAAATCAAAAAAATGAAAATGAAAATAAAAATAATAAAAATCATTGACCACCTTGTATATATACCATGTACACATGTATATATCCCATGTAAATAAATCATAAAAATAAAATAAAATTACCTTTTTATTCCAAATTTTATGTTGAAAATAAAGAAAATATAAAATTGGAATAATTGTACAAAAATAAACAACTAAAAATAAAAATAAAAAATACATATATGTATATACCTATATAATAATAATATAATGTAAATACGTTATTTATTTTTTAAAAAATAAATAAATATCACGAAAAAATAATTTGAAAAATAATAAACATTTTTCATGTTTAAAATTTTTCGAAATAAAATCATTTACTAATTTAAAATGATTTTTCAAATCATTAATAAATGGTGGCCTCCCATTGGTCCACGGGGGATTGTTGACCCCCGGTCAACTCCCCCCAGGACCACTCGTCCGCGGATCTTGGCGTCGATCCGACTTCGCCGATTTTTTACGCCATGACCCGACATCCATTAGCCAAAACCTTGGGATCCGATTGAAGTTCCCACATCCGAGACCCTCGCCCGATCAGCTTCCTAGGGGTTCGTGCTTCACCGTGCCTCGCCCGATCTCATCTTCTCGGACATGCACCACTATTTAACATCTCCTCCATCGCACATTCCACTCCATCTTTGGCCTTCCCCCTCGTCGCCGGTGAGCTCCTCTCTTTCGCCTGAGTGACAGACGTGTGAGAGAGGGTCGCAGCGAGGCACGGGCAGCCGAGAACCACTGATCCGGTGAGCTTCATCGTCGTGCGTTGTCGCAAGGTACGCTCGAGCCTCTGGCCCTGTCAAGCCATCGAGGCGATGACCCCGGAGGTCCCTGAACTCCAGCCCAGACGATTTCCGCCATCTTTTAGGTTAGATACTCCCTAGTTTCGCTTAATTTCCATTTACGCCCAATTTGCGTCGTCGGCATTCTTGTTCATGAGACCTCTACCCACCTGATCCACTCTGATCCAATCACCTTTCCAATCATCGGACCCCCGATTCATCTTCATGAGACCTCTACCCACCTTCTACGCCCCTCCGATCACCTTGGTTTGCCCCGGAACCAAGAAGTGGGCCTCCATCGTCGTCGCCTCGCCGGAGGCCTCCGCTCCAACCCATCTGACCATCCATTTCACCCATTGACAGGTCGAGGCACTTTTCCCTCGACCCAGTAGTCTTTCTATGCAGCTTTCAGGTCAAGTCGACCTCATCTGGAGGTCGAATCACTCGGGCACAGCCACATCGAGCCTCCTTCGTTGCCGGGCCACTCCAGTGGTTCCTTGCCTCATCAGAGGTACCCACCAGCTGCGGAAGAGTCCGAGCATCCTTCTACACATCTAAGCAGCCCAGGAGGAGGTCCAGCGCGCACGAATTGAGCCGGCAAACTTCACCAGAGAAGTGTTCTTCGAGAGTCCTCCAGCACCGTCCGATCAGCCCCTCGTGCCAGATTCAAGATCGTATCCATCCGTTCGCGAGGAGTTATCAGCAGTCCGATCTTCATCTGGATCTGATCTAGGACGTTCATCGATGAAGGGGTGTCCACGCACATCAGCCGTTGGATCTACACGTGGAACCCCCTCGTCCGTCAGATTTGAATAATAGGGGTCATTTCCCTTAGGCCCCTGTCTTTTTATTATTGCTAGTTAGTCATGTAAATATTTGTCACCGTTGTTTTTATTTTGGAACAATTGCAGCTAGGATCCTAGGTTTATTTTATTTGCATTATAGTCCTTGTTTATATGAGCCACGTGCATCGACATGTGAGGACTTGGGATATTTGCATGTTTCGTCTTGTACTTCCTGCGTGTTATTGATTGCACAATTTTAAATAGGAATTACACTTATGCCCCTCTGTGTCTGAATCACGTGTTGCGCGTGTAGTTTTGGGCTTTTTGCAAGTTTGGCCCCTGAGCTTTTTATATGTGTTACTATTGGGCCCCTGGAAATATGTTTCTTTGCACTTAGGTCCATGATTGTTGTATGCCTTGTTTTTATTGATTAAAATATCAAATCAAATCCAAATTAGGTGAAATTTGGACACGTGGCTCATGCCACTGTGTAAAAATTTCCCCAAAATTTTTAAACATTTTCGAGGCCTTTTACTATTTTAAAAAATAAAAAATACGTATTTTTGTTACTGTTTGAATTGAAAAATCAAAGAAAAATATAAAAGCTTCTTTAAAATTTCTAAAAAAAAGTAGTGATAGTTAATTTTGGTGTCTTGTAGCTTTTGTTCAATTTTTATATTATTTGGATTATTAAAACCCTTAAAAATTGCAAAACCCTAAAAATCTCATAAAAATCATTAAAAATTCTATAAAAATCAAAAAAATGCAAACTCTTTTTTTGTAGCTTAGTTTTTGTACATATTTTTATAAAAATTGTCTCCAGACTTTTATAGATAAATTATATATTTTTAATTGATCTTTCAAGTCTGGCTGCACATTGAGTATTTTTTTTCCTCTTTCTTGATTTTTAGAAAATCAAATAAAAATTATAAAATCTCCAGAATTACCAAAAACACTTAAAAACATAAAAACACAAAAACAATTTTATTTGAATTTTTGGAGTATTTTTTGATGTTTAAATAAATTGTGGTTGTTGCTTGTGTATATCTTTTCTTATAAAATGAAAAACACAAAAAATTAAAAATATAAAAAATCCACCAAAAAATATTTTATTATTTATTTTCTCGATCTTGACTACTTCGTAGGCAATAAGGCCGTCTCGTGCTCCTTGTGTCCGACCCTAGTCGCTATACCAGGTTAATAAAATTAGCGAGGACCGCTATTGATTTCATTGTTTTATCTTCCTGTTTGGTGGTTCCTATCTTTTTTCTTGATTGATCGATTGTCGAGTGATTAAGGTCGCAACGACCTGAGTTATTTATCTCCCTTAGTCACTCGTCGATTTTTCGGTCATCAAGGGCGACCTCTCCTTCGACATTTCCTCAAATATTTATCAGACAACCTCTTCATCCTTGTTAAAATGGGATCCACCATATGTAACGCCGACTAGACTCTTCTCAGTAGTCAGGCCTCCGAAGAAGTGTTGGACCAAGATGGTCTTAGGTATACCATGGTGGGGCATTTCTCTTGCAGATACTTGAATCTCTCCCATGCTTCATGAATAGTCTTGTGGGTAGCCTGGGAGAAGTTACTAATCTAGGATCGCAACTGGTTGAGTCGACTAAGAGGGTAAAACTTGTGAAGGCACACAGACTTAAGATCCTCCCAGATTATCACGATCTTCCCTAAATGGTCAACCCAGTACACGACATTATCTTGGAGGTTGAAGGGAAACATGGTTATCTTGACTACGCCTCATGGAATGTGAGGGTAGTGCGTGGTTCCACGGATGCGAGCAAACTGTTACAGGTGAATGTAGGGTTCCTCGTTAGTGTTTCCATGAAAGGTAGGGAGTAGAGCAAGGAGCTGAGTCTTGCGATCAAAGTGGACATGCACTGATGGAATTCGTATCCACTTGGTCATCTGGTTGTCTTCAGGATTGTAAGTATTTTTTAGCATAGGCTTTGGAACCTTAGGTGCATGTTCCTTTTCCTCTTGGTCATGGTGGGATATTTCATCTTCTCATCCTCCTCCTCCTCGTGGTCTATTCCTCAATTCATTCTGCATCTCTTGAAATGCAGTTTAGTCCAATGCTTGATCAATTAGTTGTTGTTGGATGGCTTGGATGGATGAGAGCAACTGAGCATTCACTTGATTATGGTCGGGCGTCGGACCTTGCTTCATCTGTGGAGGTTGCTGCCCTTTTCCTTTTCCGCATGGAGGAACCATCTCAACCGCACTATAATATAATAAATCAATAAATGCAAGCATACGAATCAATTTGTTATAACCCTACAAACAAGCGTGTAATAGTGACAACCAAAGTAGGGTGTCAAACACAGGGAGACAAGTCAGTGTAGATGGTATATTATTTATAAAAATAATAATGAACAAATAACATAGGTGTATTTTGTACAATATTCACTTAATTATTCAATTAATTAATGTTTTTGTGTGTTTTTAATTAAATAAAATAATTCTTTATTATTATATTTAAATTTTTATTTTTTGTACTTATTATTTTAATTTTTTATATAGAGGAAATTTCCTCCCAAGGGTAGATTTAAAACAAAATTTGTTGTATCCGGTCGAGGAAATTTTTTGTTATGTACCGTAGATAAGCCACCTCTTGAAGAGGCGACTTTGGTTAAGAGGAAGTTGCCTCTTGCTTTTGTCCATAACAGAAAAAAAGAGAAGCAGCAGCTCTACTGCCCGCAGAGGCTACTTCTCTTTTTTGAGTTATAAATACAAATGAAGTCATAAAATATGGTATTAAAACAAGTTTAAAAGACATGATTCATAGCTTAAGAAGATTAAATGTTCATATACAAACTGCATATCACAAAAGTCAAGACAACATTTACATATTAAGTACACTCAAAATTAGCACACATGACTTATATTACAAAAATAGCGAAGATATCGTTCTAGCTTTTATGCTCCCTTCTCCGTTTGTACTGTAATTTGACCAGCATGTAATTGTCCGTGGAGGTCTTCGGTGCTCTTGGATCAAATCCATGAAGTTGGTTGTTTCGATCGATATCATCGATGTTGCTTGTATCCGTTCCTTCAACTCCATTATTCCACCATTTTTTCCAACTTCCCATTCAACTCCATTAATAATACAACCTCCCATTCAACTCCACCACCTTAATAACTTCTCATGTCTTCTCTTTATATACATCCCATCCTCCTCAATTTGCACTTGATCCATCTTTATGTGAGGAGAGCCTAGTTCCCAGAGTTGAATCGGTGACAGCGACGCAACCGCGGTCGAGCAACGATGGCCATCTCTTCAGTGAGATCCGTTGGCTTTTCGGCCAACATCGCAGCCGCAACCGCACGCTGCTCGAGCTCATCGCGCGCCAGCGATTCGAGCAAAGACTGTGCTCTCGTAAGCACACCATAGGCGACCGTCTCCATCGTAGGTAATTTCTCTTCTCATTATATTATCTTGTCATTTTTGCATTTTTTAGCTCATCATTTCACCACCCAAAAATCCTTCATTTGTTTATATCTCTATCACATCACCACCAAATCAACATCTTCCCCTTTTGCATATATATTTATTTCCTATTTATAAAAAATAAAAAATAAAAAAATAAAATCAAAACAAAAGAATTTTCAAAAAAATATCACAGCAATTTTTATAATAAAACATAAAAATTTAAAAAAATAAAAAAAGAGGAAGAGGAGGAGCCGATGGCCATGCCCGTCGCCCCTCCCTTCCCTCCAAGCGGCGCCGCCGCCGCCTAGCCACCGGGTCGCGCCGCCCGCTCCCGTTGGCGCTTCCAGCCCTCCGCCGCACGTGCGACGCCGCCGATCGGCGACTCCACCACCGCAGTCACGCGCAATCACCAACGCGCAACCTCTCCGCCACAGCTCGTCGTCGCATTCCCCAATGCCCCTCCACCGGCCGCCGCGCCTCCATCCTCCACGCGCAGTCTCCGCGCTGTCCGAGCCCCCTCCTCACGGCCGCGAGCGGCCGCGCCGACCGCCGTCGACCTTTCCCCCTTTGGGTTCATCTCCAGCCGCATGAGGAAGAAGGTCCTATTTCCTTTATTTTTATTGTAAAAATTGCAAGCTTATCCTTTTAAGTTTCCATAATTACAATTCCGTACATGTACATAAGTTGCTTTGTATTCTTAGTTTCTGTATTTGCAAAGACACCCCTGTGTTCGTATTTTAATTTGGACTTCAATATTCCATTTTTTTATTCAAGAAAAAATGGCATTGTATTGAGAAACTTGGTCTATGTCATCTGGATATTTATTTATATTTTTCTGATATTTGGGTAATTAATTAAAATTGTCTAACTGAAATTTTGCATATTTTACCCATTTTTTACTATTAAATTCATATCTAACACTTAGTTGCTTTAAAAATTCCATAAAAATTTGATGATGCCTTGAACTGTGATTGAGATATTGTCCAAATTTCATCCAAAGAGGAGTTGTCTTGTGCCTTAAATAAATTATAGAGTGATTTTAGTATTTCATTTTTAATTAAATCCATGTACATCATTTTCCAAAATTTCAAGTCTCCTGGATTGATCATCTAAATATCTTTTTGAGATAATTTACACTCTGATTAATTTGATACTGTGGATTTATTAGGAATTATTTACTCACTGTCACTCTGATTTCACTAAAAAATCCATAAAAATCTCATATTTTGTCAAAAAAAAATTCTAAAAATATTATTGTAGCTTTCTTGCATCATGTTTTCATTCCAGTAAATTTTTCATCATTTTTTATTACTGTTTGTGTGAAAAAATACGAAAAAAACCCATAAAAAGTGTGCATTTTTACTTATTGCATTTAATCCCGTAAAATTCCAAAAAAAGTGTTTTGCATTCATCACTGGATTAGCATTCTAGGAAAAATATAACTTTGCTAAATTGGACTCATTTTCGTATTAAAATTAATTTGGCTAAGTTGTGTGTTTTCTTAGTGTCTTAATTCAACCGCATCTTGCATTGGCATTTCATTTTGCATTAAAAAATATAAAAAAACCGCATTGGAAATCTAAAACCTAATTTTCAAATTAACCCGACGTTGTTCCTTTGCTACCCTATGTTCGACCCCAGACTTGTCCAGGAAATAAATTAAAGCCGAGACACTCTTCACGGAGATATTCTCTTGGTTCTGACTGAATTGCTAAGTACACGTACTACAACGTGCGCAAATTATTTATCGTATTTAGAGACTCGTCAGATGGTGCTGTTGCCGGGGAGGCAAACAGCGTAGGGGCTAATTTAAAAATTTGGATTTAGATTTCACTTACTCGGGTAGTCTGACCCCCGAGCCACTTGTAATTAATCCATTTTCTTCTCACTTATTTCTCTTTATATTCGTGTATATATTTTGTTTTTTATCTCTCTAATATAAATCTCATTTTCCTTGCGAGGGCCCGGTGGACTTGGAGTGCATTAGAGGTCGACGGACGCGACGCGCGCCAACTGCTGAAGTGTGAGGATAATTTTTTTATTTTTGAGAGAATTTTTGTAAATTTTTGTAATTATCGTATTGTAATTATTTAGGTATCTTGCTTCTTTATAGCGGCTCTTCTTTGAGAGTTCGCGCATGTAAAAAAAACTTGGACATTATTTATGGTGTGTCGAGACATGTTTCACTCTCTAGTGAGGGTGGGGCTCGACTTGAGTGGCGAACTTAAGGATTAGGCACACGGTAGTGCAGAATCAAATTTGTTTGTGCCCATCGTAATGTAGGCCACACATATCTTAGAAGATTCACATATCTTATAAGATTCATAATGAGACGCACATAAACACGTATTACTTAGCTCAAAATTACATTAATTCTTCCCCGCTAATAGTATACTGTTTAGGTGTGATTTTTCTCGATCTGCATGCATTTAGTGTAAAATTTACAAATTTTGTTCTGCATAACGCATGGAGAGTGATGGTATTCACTTTAAGTATACCTTCTTCTGAGCATGCATCATAGTTTCTTGTTTGCATTCTGATTTCTGATTCCCCTCTTGTTTTACAACTTAAGGTCAAAAGGAAATTGGGACTGAACAGTAGACATGCTTGTGTGTTCATATAAATTTCAAGTGATAACCTAACTCTAAAATTGGGACTGAATTGAGCATGTCGATTAAAATAATTGGAATAAAAAGAACCCATGTTCTCGGGTGCATAAAGCCCTCATTGTTTGTTTTACCTGCAAGTGAGAGAGAGACGACTCTAGGATAGAGCCAAGCCAGGATTTCTTACTTACTACTAGTTCTTTATTTTCAGGTGATTAGCTACTTTTCAGTGAGGAATTCAGTAGCCGTATTTATACGGTCCGGACTTCCTTAGCAGAGTGGGAGGTTTAGAGGGTGCTTTATTCCTCAAGGAACGAGCTTCGGCTTGTACTTACTCCTATACTGGCTGAAAGTAGGCCAAACTAGTCGTAAGAATCGGGCCAGTCTGTAGGAAAATACGGGCACCTAACAGCTCATTAATCTTTCCAAGATTGTATTTCTCACCAACTAAAATTGACAAGATAATTCGACCGAACTCTTACGGCCATCACGTTTTGAGTTGGTGAAACTGAGGGTTTGGATTGTGTTTGTATTGTGTGAGTATACTCCACAAATTTACGTGCACCGTAGAACTAACGCCTCATTGAATATCGTGTTCTAATCGGTTCTTTTGACATCGAATATGACTGATTGGGGGCATATTTATTCGGACTTTGCGAATCTCTCCTCCAAGAAGTACGTCTTCACAGGTCCATGCGCAACATGGACCAACCTGGACTCATGACCTTCTTGAGCCCAGGATCACCCACTCTCGGGATGGTTACTCTCAAACCATTCCCTTTCGCTCTTCCCACCTCACCGAGGAAGACCTTCGCCTCGATGAGAATACCTTGATTCATAAATCCTCTTCTAATCAAGAACACCTTGCTGATTCAGGATCTAAAGAAGACACAAGAAAAATGCCTCCAAAGAAGAGAGACGATGAAGAAGAGAACCATGAAGACCCAATGAGAATGATACTTGCCAGATTAGCTGCATTTGAGTAGCAACACGCATTATTGAGAGCTCAGTTAGGACAGCTCAATGTTGGGGTCGAACCACATATGGATGTGGCGTATAACCCCGGACTATATCAAATTCGGAACTACTTGAGTCCGACCGAACCCACTGTTAATTTTGAATTGAAGCCGCATTTTCTGAACCTGCTGCCACACTTTGATGGGAATGCTTCTCAGGAGCCATATGCATTCCTAAGGGACTTTGAGCTCATCTGTGCTAACGTCAAACATAATATGTTAGCCAAGATTATATTAGGCTCAAAGCCCTTCCATTTTCCTTGGGTGGAAAAGCCGATTACTGGGTGAAGAATCTTGGAATCACCGTCACCACTTATGCCCAATTCAAGGACCTATTTCTGAAGAAGTTATACCCTTTGAGTAGAACCAACATGATGAGGATGCGAATTACAAGTTTTTCCCAATTACCCCATGAAGCCTTTTGTGATGCTTGGGAAAGATTCAAGGAGATCCTGCAGAAGTGTCCCTGTCATGGATTAGATGACAACATCTTGGTCCAGTCGTTCTTTACTGGTCTCAACCCTGAGATGCAGGGTTTAGTGAGCGCTACCTGTGGAGGAAGCTATACATCACGAGGAGCGGATACCGTCCGGAGGGTATTCGAGCAGATGGCTGAAACTAGCCGCTCACAAATGGCCAGCAGGGCCTATACACCATCCCCCAGCTCACTCTCATTTCGAGGGGGAAAATCAGTTGTAGTTGATCTCTCTCAGGACGTGATCCCTAGCATGGGACTCCTTGCTGACAAGCTCACTGTAGTCGAGAGGATTGACAGGAGAATTGATGAATTAGACCGGAGCGTCTTCAAGATTCCAAAACAAATGGAGGAGTTGACTGATAGGGTATCTAAGATAAAGATACATGCCGTGGCTGCACCCACTGCTCTCGTATACTGAGTTCACCATGTTCAGGAGCAGTTGGTGGCAGGGCAACCCCAGCCGTGGGAGCAGGACCAATCCTACACCCACTCATTCCAGCAGCCACCTCCGTTAGCAGAGACAGTTCAGGAGGAGCCTCCACCGGTTTGGGAGATGAATGGAGTATGGTATACTCAGGATCGTGCCAGGAAGGGAAGTACAGGAGACCGACAGACCTACCAGCGTCCCCCGACCTTTCACAACACCACATTCACCTCTACACCACCTCCTTCATAACAGAGCCCTGGATTCCATCCATCCCAGCAGCAGAGGCAGCAGTACGAGCAGGGCCGATAGAGCCAATACCAGACGGGCCAGCAGGGCTCGCAACCCCAGCAGCAGCAGCAGAGGCAGTACCCTGGCCAGTAGGTCCAGTCTTCACGTTCTTCTTCCCAGTCTTATCCACTTCCTTCTTCGTCTAGTCCCGTGGATATACAGCAGCAGATACTCGACGAGCTCCGTTCTTACATAAACGAGATCCATGACTTACAGGTGGATGTCAACCGCCTATCCAGATGGCGAGACGAGCAGACTGCACCCTCTACCTCTATCCCAGCCCAAGTTCAGGCTAACCCCAATAACCTGAACCGTTCTAGTTCTCAGAAGCATTTTGGTCAGGTATACTATTCAACATCTCCTAGATCAGAACATGAGATTCTTTCGTGTGACGAGGCTAACCACATGTCACTCAGGAGACGAAGGACTGTGACTGTACCTGACCGGGCGAGGGACACAAGGAGGGACATATCTGGAGTCTACCTAAGGAGTCTTCAGAGGACGAGGAGGAGAGGCATCATATTTCGGAGCCCCATCAGCAACATTTGAGGATACCTACTCAGGGAGCCGAGAGGAGGAGGAGAGTACATATGCAGCATCGGCAGCATGGATACACTTCTGATTCTACGGAGGACCTTGCATCTTCGGTTGTGGTGGATACCACTCCAGCTTCTATTCCACAACCTTTAGTAGATAGTTTTGATTTCGATCCCATGTTGCATCAAAAAGATTCTTGTATGAAGAACTTTGTTTCAGTTAATGCCAAGAATGATCTTTCAATTCATGATTAAGACTCTTCATCTTCTGGATCTCTAGCTTTTATCCCTTCCCCCGTGCTCTTACGGTAGGAAAGCGCATCAAAAAGAATCAGAAAGATGACCCCGATATGGCACGGTTTTGTAAAGAAAATATCACAGTTAAGGTGCCATTTGATGAATATGTGGCTAACCATCCTGTATTCCAAAAATACCTTAAGGTGAGATGCACACCTACAAGGGTAAGTAGGAAGAAAGATAATCAAAATAAAAAGACGCACGTCTTATCAGTAGCCACAACCTATTGTCTCAAGAATCAGTCTTTGCCAAGGAAACAGAGACATGGGTGCTCACTATGTGGAGAGTCGTATTGACGACATTGCATTTCCACACACATTCTTAGATAACGGTTCTTCGATCAACTTACTTCCCTTAGCATTATATCAAAAATTGGAGTTGGGACCACTTTGCAAATCTAGAGCTTTACTCCAATTAGTTGATCATTCAATGAAGAGACCTAAGGGAGAAGTGAAGAGCGTAGTTATCTCGATTGAGGGGCAAAACTAGCAGGTTGACTTCACCGTCTTGGACATGGAAACCCCCAATCGTTGGAGAGAATCTCAGATCATTCTCGAGCGGCCCTTCCTTAGGACCGCAGGTGTAGCTTTCGATTATGGTACGGGAATGGTGAAGTTCCATTCTCCAGGCGGAAAAGTGAACCTTGAGATGAAGCAAACCAAGTGTCAACGACCCGATTCAGAGAGTAGCACATATTACTCATCTTCATAGACATACTGCAGAATGATTAGCACAGTTGGGATTTGGGGACAGATTCCTTCAGGACAGAGCGAGTCCCTTTCATCAGGAAAGGGCATAGTGGATGATGCAGTTTGCCAGGTGTTATCTGATCTTGTGAGAGATGCATCTACCTATTCTCATGATGACACAGATCCATCTGGATCTGTCAGTTCCATCTCCTCGGAACGATCATGGGACATAGATGATGAGTCGGACGTGGCTTTGGCCGAACTACCGTGTTTCTTTGGCGATCCGACTCCCCATACATCGGTATGTATTAGGTCAATAATACCTTCGCATCTTATAACCTTGTTACGGAAAGGCGTCCTACTCATTTTACCCTGAATGCAATGTTTGCAGGTAGGCAAAGGTTGAACCTGTAGAAAATCCAAAGGTCCATCCTTTATCAATCTATTGATCCTATCAACAGATAAATGACCAAGCCTTTGATGCCAAATCTCGTTTGAGAGATTTCTGTCCTCCCCGGATCTTTTAGGGTTTTTATTAGTGGCTCTAACATTCATGATACATTAATCAATGCACAGCTCATAGAGTCCATCAGAAGTCAAAATACCATCCGCAATATATTTATCATAATGATTTATGACTAATTTATTACAGAAAAGGAATGAATACCCGCTTTTAACAAGCTTAGATACATATATCAAATTCCTTCTGACTTCGGGTACATAAGGACACTCTTTAAGTATAAGGACTCTAACACTTGATAATTATAGTCGACAAGTCCCGACGGCGACTGCTGCAACACTTGCATCAGATCACATCTGGATGACTATCTTCCCTTCCTACAGATTTCTAGTTTCCTGAAACAAATGCAACAAATTGCATACATGAACAGAAGCACCAGAATCTACAACCCAACTTCCTTCTCGTCCGACAAGAAGGCTAGTTTCAATGATGAAAGTAGATTTCATACATGTCGGGGCTTTACCTTTGTCTGACAACTTCAGGTAATCCGGGCAGTTACGCCTCCAATACCCCGGCTTTTTGCAGTGGTGACAGACGTCGGATTTCTTTGATGCTATCAGTGTGGATGCACTAGAAGATGAGCCAAGGGCTTGACTCTTCTTCTTTCTCTTATGGGCTAGGCCCTTCCGAGAACCTTGCTTCCGACCACGCTTCCCTCTGACCTATGCAACCATTGCACTGCCAGCGGGACCATCTTTCTTCATTACGTCTTCTGCAGACTTTAATGCAGCAAGAAGACCAGCGTTCGACAAGTCCAACTTGTTCATGTGGAATGAAACCACAAATTTATTGAAAGACTTGGGAAAAGACAACAGAATGAAGTCAGCTTGCATGTCTGCATCCATATTTGCCCCAAGAGTCTCAAGTTCAGACAAGTACCCAAACATTTTGAGTACATGTTCTCGAACCGAAGTTCCTTCCTGCATCTTGCAGCGAACGAGTTCTTTCATAATATTGTAACGTTGGGTGGTTAATGTCACCAAATATATCTTTTAGATTATGCATTATCTCCTAACATGTGCTCATCTCCACATGTTGCTTCTGAAGAACATTAGAGAGAGAACCCAGGTTATAGCATCTAGCCAAGACATGATCTTCATCTTACTTGTCATTGTATGCTTTTTCTTCCTTGGATTTAAGGCTTTCATGCTTGTCTTCAGAGAGCACATAACTTATGCGCTCAGCAGAGAGAACAAGATCCAAATTACGGATCCAATCCGAGTAATTTGGACCGGTCAACTGATTGATCACAAGAAGCCTGCTTAGAAATTAAGAATGCACTATATTAGAACATATAAACATATATTCAAATTTATGATATTTGATTAAGGTATTTTAAATCAAATTATTCTTGCATTGTCGACTTTGAAAGTTCATTCCCTTAATCACTTTCAAAGTAAGAGATATACTTACCTCTATATCTCTAGCAAGAATTGGGATCTCCTCTTTATCTTAGTCACATCCCAATAATATGAGAATATGTGACTCCAACAAAGAGAAGAGGGAACACATTCCGCCTTGCAAGTCCAACTTGTATCTCCTAATTCGGTCTTTAACACCCGGGCCCACCACCCCTAAGGCGATGTTGACCCATTGTTAATTGAACTAACCGTCAACAGGAATAGTACTCGCTATGCGCAATCCAATATCGCCCCAATAATATGAGGATCCAATATTGGGGTCACTACGCATACAACCTTACTCTTTCGAGAAGCAAAGAGCCCGATCCAGATGCGCTTGCATACAGGAGCTATCACTTTGGACAGGCGTCTCCTACATGCAATCCCTGGCGACGGAACCCTTCGCCTTGACGGGAGACCACGGATGTCACTTATGTGATCCTCCACCTCATATTCAATTTTTTTAATCAGTTATCATGAATCATATTCATATAATTAATTCTTCCAAGGGAAATAACAACTCTATTCATAATAGAGTGTTTCAGCTGGACATAATCAATTTAATCATATTAAATTAATTATCAATCCAATTAAATTGACAAACTTGATTATTTTACTTGAATATATATATATGGTAATATCTCAAAGTACGTATTAATTCGAATTTTAATAATTATAAAATACATCTCGATTTTCTCCTGCATTATCGAGTCCCTACCCATTATCATGGCCAGTACCGACGAGAGTGGGATGGACCACATACGTTGCAACCCGCAATCTCAATGCTCTCCGACTAGACACCATATCCACCTCAGGAAAGGATAATGCCAAATATATCAATTTGTACTTGAGATGATCATTGGTTCTTCAACCGAAATTATACCATATAGTAATAATCAAAACATTTTTTATTATAAGGAATTTTGCTACACAAACTTCCAATCCTATTCAAGCATCAAGTTTGATGATTGTGTTTTCAATTATGATCTAGATCAAATCTAATCAATTAATTGGTTGAGGCTAAGTCAATTAAGGAAATAATCATATTCAATATTTCAAAAATATTTTCCATAATTATTTCATGAAATTAACAATTAATTTCACTAATTGACAATCACAAGGTTCTTGATTAGGACTGTAACTTCAGCAGTGGCCCCTACTCACTAAAATTAACATATCTCAATCAATTTAAATCCAAATTAGACAAACTCAATTTTCAAAGATTGTTAACTTGATTTAGGACAGAACCCAAGTGATATTGCACGCATTTCAAGGTGGATCAAAATAGTAATTAACTCGTCAATCATGTTAAGATCCGTAGTTCCCGCAACAGTGCATGCATGTTCATTAAAACAACCATATCTCGAGCAAACGGAATCCGAATTACGTAAACTCAGATCCTATGATTTACTTATTTAATGGAAACAAAATCCATTTGTGTTTAAATATTTTAAACATGGCCAAATTTATTCACTAAACATATCTGCGAAAATCAAATGCGACAAAAATTTCGCGACCTTAACGAACCCAAGTCGTCCTACGTTTGCGGATCATATCCGAAACCTTCAATCTGGCTCTGATACCACTTGAAAGATATGGTATTATCCTCAAGCACATCATGGAAGCGTGATCGTCATATCGAATACGACGCAGAACGACTAGTCTTACTAGTTGTTCTGTGCAGCGGAATTTTAAAAACTTTTTCATGCGATGAAACCACATGATCCAAGAACGATTCTCGGATCGTTTCATCTAGAACCATAACAAGTTTAAAGGAATACCTCTTAAAGCGAGGTTGATCGAGTCTCTAAGAAAAGAGACCTCCTGTCTCAAGTCCGATCATCGGAGAGGTCGCTTGCGAGCGCGGGGATGAACCACGTGATCCTCGCAATCCAATAAGTCGATCCAAGCACGGTGAACTCTTGATCTTATCGTACGAGATCGAACGTCCTCTTCGTGAGCGTAGCACTCCAAGAAGATGGAGAACCGAAGAACGTCAAAGCGGTGGCGCGGTAGCGAAGGCGACGACGAGTGTCTCCTCTAGGGTTTGGTGGAAGGCCACTAAGAAGAGGGAGAGAGAGAGTTGGTGTGTGAGAAGAATGAGAGAGAGAGAGAGAGAGAGAGAGTTGGCTCCAAAATTGCATATCCCTAGAGAGCATGGTATGCCTCTCTATTTATAGGGTTTTGGGATCCATGGATCTCAATCCATGTGACATATAAAATCAATGGATGAGATTGATTTATATTCAATCCAATGGCCAAGATTGTTGTTGGTAAAAAACCAACAAATTATGATTTAATTTAGATCAAAATATATTTGACAAAATCAAATATAAATCAATCCTAAATTACATCAACCAAATAAGGAGAGAATATACATGGAGATTACATATCCCATGTATATCAAGATGGACGGCCACCCATTCCAAGTAGGACTTGGTGGCCGTCCACTTTATTCCATATGGAGGCAATCTCATGAGATTTCATGAGATTGTATATCTCCATGGAAATCTCCATTATTATTTCCAACAACTTTTGTTGTGATTTATTCTTCAAAAATAATTCATAATTAATTTTGAGAATATTGCAATCTTGCCATTTAAAAATTGTGAATCACATTCACAACCCAAAACAAAATATAATTTACATTTTCAATTAATTAGACAATGTGTATCCAATACACATCAATAATTAATCAACAAATATATATTATAATTAGCTTTCTCTAATACATTATAAATCACATTTATAATATATTATGAATAATTGGATATTTTTATCCACATTATTCTTATCCATAATAATTAAATCACATTTATTTATATTGGATAATTTCTACACACATCAAGATGATTAAATCAAATTTAATCATTAATTCTTCAATGCTTAGATCTATGGAATTTGAGCCTTTTCAAGAATAATGCGATTTCTCCGCAGATACTTGGAGATAAGGTCAGGGCAACTGTATTGTTCCATGTACAGTGACTTGGATGTTGAGATCATATCTCAAATCCTGATCCCATGGACCTCCCACAGATGCTTGATCAAATCAAGACCATAGACCTAATCTTCTCATTACATCTGAATCTCATTCAGATCAATGTCCAGTACATGGACTAAGATTAGGTCACTTCTCTAATGAGAGGAGTCACTAAAATCCAAACCTGTTTTATCACTCCCTCGGAATGGAAGCGTCATGGTTATACAATCGTTTATGATCACATCACCATCAGGTATTCCAAATACCTGTACATCCTGCATACTGGAAGACCTATGATCATCCTAAAGATATAGATCACTTTTACACTGTCATCTTCAGGATTTGATCATTAAGTTTCTCAATCTTGGTCATTTGGGAATTGGTATAGATCATATGCTTTCCCAAAGCATATATCTTACCTTCGAATTCATGTCATGCTTCCAAAGCATGACGACCATGCATGGAATTTGATCAGTCACAATACCTCATAAGTGAGCTCATGTCTCCCGGTTCTTAAGTGAACATGTATGATCCCTTTGAGAGATCGTATTACTCATATGTCCTTACATGCACACCAGCTCGCCGGTAATAGACCTTGGCTAGGTCATCAACCTATCGATCTGCCAAATGTACACACTCAGACATACAGCAATACATCTGTCTCTGGTCAGAGGATGCATGCCTATGCTGTGACAGCATTCAACATAGGTCTTTGGTTATCTCGATCTCGTTAAGTCAACCCATTGACTCAACTAATCTGACATCTCCGAATCACTATTCCCATGTAGAGGATCTGCATCAAGAGATCAGTCAGATATCAGCCATACGAGAAAGGATTGCCATCTCCTACTCAGACGGGGGATCATCACTTAACAATCACTTGATGATGCTTGATGAGTCCTCCATCTAACTCCTTAGATATTCATCCAAGCATCAGCCTCTATGATTCAATCAATGAATCAATAGCTGTATGATCATCAAGTTGGTCATGGTACATAACCCTTATTGTACAGAGGGACCTTATAGTACATTCATTCCTTCAATCTCAGAAAGGGAGTGAAAATAATCAATAACTTTTATTGATAAACCATTTATTACAATAACATTTATTGTGAGAATGGTTCGCCTCGGGCTCACATTGCTAACATTTACATCATAAGAAAGGCCTTCTTACAAACATTCCAACGCATCTGAATGACTGGAATCAAAGTTGTGTAGCTCCCATAATCGATGTAACCAGTGAGGTTAAAATCATGTGAAGACAAAAAGAAACCTGCGGAAGATCACCCATACCAGGTTACCTCATGGTAGGTCACCCATAGTTGGTCACCATAGCATGTCACCTGATAGAATTGTTGGACATGTGAGTCCACGGCGAGCCATTATGCAATAAATGTTATTGCGAATATCATTCCCTGATCTGAAATGAAGAATAAATAATTTGCATAATAGGTCCCTCTGTACAATTAGGGTTATGTACCATGGCTGTCTTAATGATCATACAGCTGTTGATTCAATTATTGAATCATGGAGGCTGGTGCTTGGATGAATATCTAAAGGGTTAGATTGAGGACTCATCAAGCACCGTCAAATGATTGTTAAGATGTGATCTCCAGCCTGAGTAGGAGATGGCAATCCTTTTCTCACATAGGCTGATATCTGACCGATCTCTTGATGCAGGTCCTCTGCATAGGAATAGAGATTCGGAGGTGTCAGATTAGTTAGGTCAAAGAGTTGACTTAACGAGATCGAGATAACCTAAGTCCTATGTTGAATGCTGTCACAGCATAGGCACGCATCCTCTGACCGGAGACAGATGCATTACTATATGTCTGAGTATGTACATTTGACAGACCAATAGGTTGATGACCTAACCAAGGTCTATACACCGGCGCGTTGGTGTGCATATAAGGGCATATGAGTAATACGATCTCTCAAAGGGATCATACAGGTTCACTACTGAACCGGAAGACATGAGCTCACTCATGAGATATTGGGAGGAATCAAATTCCGTGCACGGTCGTCTCGCTTTGGAGGCTTGACTGAATTTGTAGGTTTGATATATACTTTTGGAAAGTATATGATCAAGACCTAGGTATGATATATGCTTTTGGAAAGTATATGATCGATACCAAATCCCAATGATCAAATGAGAAACTTAATGATCAAACCCTGAAGAAGACAGTGTAAAATAGATCTTGATCTTCGGGTTGACCATGGGTTTTCCAGTATGCAGGATGTACAGGTATTGGGAATACCTGAGGGTGATGTGATCATAAACGATTGTATATCCATGACGCTTCCATTCCGAGGGAGTGATGAAACAGGTCTGGATTTTAGTGACTCCTTTCAGTGGAGAAGCAATCCGATCTTAGTCCAAGTGTTTGACATTGATCTGAATGAGATTCAGATCCAATGAGAAGATTGGATTTGCGGTCTTGATTTAATCAAGCATCTGTGGGAGGTTCGTAAGATCTGGATTTGAGATAAGATCTCAATATCCAAGTCACTATACGTGGAATAATACAATCGCCCTGTCCTTATCTCCAAGTATCTGCGGAGAAAGCACATTATTCTTGAAAGGGTTCAAGAATAATTCTTTTGATGAAATATCCAAGCAAGGACTTGATGATTAAATAAGATTTAATTATCAAGCTTGATATGAATATAATTCATATTGTGAAAATGATTATCTAAGATAATTAAATGGGATTTAATTATCAAGGATTAAGAGAATGTGGATAACACTATCCATGATATATGTGTATTATAAATATGATTTATAATATACATATATAAGAGAGAGAATTTATGTGAATAGCATTTGTTGATTAATAATGTGGATTAGATTCACATTTATTAATTAATTGGAAATGCAATTTACTAACTAGTTTGGGTTGTGAATATGATTCACATAATATTCAATGGCATGATTGAAATATTCACAAATTAATTGGGAATTAATTTGGTGAATATTTTTGTGAATACAAAATTAATTAAGGAATAATAAGATAAATAAAAAGGAGCCAAAATTGACCACCACAATTTTAGGGAGGTTGGTCGACTCCATTTTATTTATCACATTATCTCTTAATTAGTTAATGTTAAATTAAATTATGTTGATAATGTTGCAACATTTTTTAATTTAAATTAATGTTGTTGGTTTTAACCAACAACAATCATAGCCATTGATTTAGCATGGACCAAGCATAGCCCTTTGATCCATGTGTCCCATGGATTGAGATCCATTTAATCCTAAACTAGTATAAAAGGAGGGCTAGGGTAGCCTTTCCAAGTGACAACATTCTTGAGTTGAAGAACTCTACTCTCTCTCTCTCTCATTCTCGTGGGGTCTCCCTAATATTCAAGTGGCCCTCCACTTTGTGTATTAGGAAGGAGATCATTTTGCTACGCCTCGACGCTTGGATCTTCATCAAAGGATTGCGGGAAGGACGCGACTCATCATCGTGCCTGCAAGCGCATTCTCCGTGGGTCGGACTTAAGGTAGGAGGATCTCTACTTTGGGATCTCGCGATCACAACCACGCTTCAAGAGGTATTCCTTGTACTTTGTGGTTTGATGAAACGATCCGAGAAGTGTTCTCGTGATCATGTGGTTTCATCTTTAGTTAAAAAAAAATTTAATTTCCGCTGCATCAAGAGCATCTAGTACGACTAGTTGCTCCGATTGCATACGATGCGATCAACACGCTTCCGTGATGCGCTTAAGGATACTCAATATCCTTCAAGTGGTATCAGAGCCAGGTTGAGTAAGGTTTTGGATATGATCCATACACCTTAGACGATTTGGTTCTTGAAAGGGTTGCGAAATTTTTTTACTGCATTTCAATTTTCGCACCTCTGTCTAATTGAATTTTTCGGCTCTGTTTAAAATGTTTAAACACGAAAATTTTCAATTGTATTTTGTTCCCCATTAAACAAGGAAACCATAGGACTTGAGTTTACTAAATTTGGACTTTATTTGCTCAAGATATGGCTTTTGAATATGACTATATCCACTGTTGCGGGAACTGCGGATTTGAACGTGATTAATGAGATAATTACGGTTTTAATCCGCCTTGAAATGCGTGAATTATCACTTGGGTTCTTTAATAAATCAAATAGGCAATCTTTGGAAACTGAGTTTGCATTTTTTGGATTTAAATTGATCAAGATAAGTTAATTTTAGTGATTGGGGGTCACTGCTGGAAATTAACAATTTTGATCTTGAACCTTGTGATATGTCATTCAATTATCATGATGAAAATTAATTGTTAATTTTCTGGAATAATTAATGATAAATATTTGTGAAATATTTAAAGAGATAATTATTTCATTGAATGACACTTGCCTAAACCACAATGATGAGATATTAGATCTTGATCATTGGTTCATCAACAAACATTGCTTTCATGAAAACCATAGTTTATCCTACAATTGTTGTAGGACAACTTTTACATGAAAAACCCTTTTGCTTGAATAGGATTGGGGATTTGTCTAGCAAATCTCCTTATAATCAAAAATGTTTTGATTTATATTATATGGTATAATTTCGGTTGAAAAACCGATGAACATCTCAAAGTACATGATGGTCTATCTGGTATTATCCTTTCCCGAGGCGGATGTGGTGCCTAGTCGGAGAGCATTGGGGTAGCGGGTTGCAACGTATGTGGTCCGTCCCACTCTCGTCGGTACTGGCCATGACAGCGGGTAGGGACTGTATAATACCGGAGACAGACAATGTGTATTTTTCTAATTATTAAAATTCGAATAATACGTACTTTGAGTATATACCTACTATTCAAGTAAGAGACATGTTTGTTGATTGATGATTGGATTAATGATTAATTTAATATGATTAAATTAATTATATCCAATAAACACTCTATTATGAATAGATGTGTATTTCCCTTGGAAGAATTAATTATGTGAATATGATTCACGATAATTAATTACAATTTGAATATGAGGTGGAGGATCACATAAGTGACATCCATGGTCTCCCGTCAAGGCGAAGGGTTCCGTCACCAGGGATTGTATGTAGGAGACGCCTGTCCGAAGTGACAGATCCTATATGCAAGCGCATCTGGATCGGGCTCTTTGCTTCTCGAAAGAGTAAGGCCGTATGCGTAGTGACCCCAATATCGAGTCCTCATATTATTGGGGCGATATTGGATTGCGCATAGCGAGTTCTAATCCTGTTGACGGTTGGTTCAATTAGCAACGGGTCAACATCATCTTAGGGGTGGTGGGCCCGGGTGTTAAAGACCGAATTGGGAATGCAAGTTGGACTTGCAAGGCGGAATGAGTTCCCGCTTCTTTTTATTGGAGTCATAAGTTCTCATATTATTGGGATGCGACAAAGATAGGAAAGGAGATCCCAGATCTTGCTAGAGATATAATGGTAAGAATATCTCTTACATTGAAAGTAATTAAGGGAATGAACTTTCAGTGTTGACAAGGCAAGACAACTTTGATATAAAAATTCCTAAATCAAAGTAAAACATGTATATATAATATATATATACCCTTATGCAAATTTCTTATTTCAGATAATCCTTCATTAAACCCACTCAATGTTATATTCAATAATAACCAGTAAAATATCTTGGTTTGGACTCATGATCCAGATATTGTACTTGCAATTGGACACATAATGTATGTGGTTACAATATGCAAGATTCCTCAATATAATGAGGAATGACAATTAAATAAGACAATAAGACATCACCTTAGGGTTTGTATGTCTCTATAGTCTTGATCTTTCATTGAGTGTACTTTGGAAGTGACATGTCGATGGTGATCGTAATTGTCGAATAATCCTTATAAAATAAAAGAAGATATTTTGGCATACATATGTGCTCTAGACATTTATTCATGAATGACATGGTTCTCTGCATTATGCAGAATGGTGGCTCGAAAGAGATGATGTATTCAAAATGTTTGAATACCTACCTGAACCTAAGTCTCTAAGAGTTAAGATGTATGAAGATATGATGAGTGTCATCATTCCATTATCTATACTCTAGTCATTCATGAAGCTTTATGATATTCATATTGTATGAATTTAATGAAGCATGTATAAATGTTGAAATGCTCTTGTATTGAAATCTTTAAATTCAACATAAGAGATTCTTTGTCTTGAACAATGGTTGTTTATAGATGGAGAGAGCGCAGTGGAAGCATGGGTCGGACCCAAGTAAGAAGGAAAGTCAAAGAGTTGACCTACTTCTGTGACTTCCATATGACATCCAAAGAGTTGGATGAATGCCAATACTGTAATAAGTTGATGTGTTGATAGTATGACTATCAAATCTGTCTAAAATCCTTAGTGAAGGACTCAGATAGAGCATCAGAATAATCTACATATAATCATTGACTCTGACTTTCTTATTTCATAAGATAAAGTCTGACAATTGTATCCCAATCTTCTAATGACATTTGCAATTAGTTGCATATATATATATATATGTATATATATATTAGAAGATTAGAAATTTAATCTTAAGGTTTAGTAATCATCTACATGGATATTGCTGTAATTGTTGCAGCAATCTCTGTTGGATAGATAGACTTCATATTCTCAGTGGGAGAGCCCTTAGTCTTGGAGAATGTCTCTATGACCTAGATAGTAGAATACACTCATTGTTTGTTTCTAAATGTTGGAAATAAACATGAATTCTGAGATAGAACTATCATAAAGAGTTATGATGGAAATATTTCAGATAGTAATCTAACATCTAGTGGACTCCACAAAATTAGAAAATTAATGAATAGTTCATTAAGATTTCTAATACTGAAAATAAAACCTTATAAGATCAATAGGAGGATGAAGATCATTTGACAATGATCTGGCATCAAGTCTTGGACATATGTCTGCTGATGTGATCAATAGACTAGTAAGGTATGAAACTTTAGAATGTCTAAAATTTCAAATCTTACACACTTGTGAATATTGTAAAATGTCCAATACACCCTTCTCTGGGAATGGTGTTAGATGTCGAGGTATTCAAGATCTCATACATATTGATGTATGTAGATCATCTATATCATAATAAACATTATGGATATGTGATATCTATTAATAATTATGTATGATATGAGATTTCTTCTCTTCACCTGAGAAACCTTTGAAATGTTCAAAGATTTCACAATTTTGGTTTAGAACCAAAGTTTGAAGAAAGATGAAATGAATTTGATCTAACCTAGGTAGCTTGTACCTATTAGATAAAATTCAAAGAATACCTTATGGAGATATGAATATCATTTCTATCTCACTCCTCCAGATAAACCTGAACTCAATAGAGTTGTAGGGAGATACAATTGGATCATGTGTGACATGATTTGATCAATGATGAATTTTAGCATAATTATCCTCTTGGTTTCCTGGTATATATGTGTAATAGAGACTACAATATATATCCTTAATAAGGTTCCATGGATGTAAGCTGGAATCTAGCACTTGAGAGTGCTACTTCATTAGGAAAATAAAGTATGGTATTGGATACCTACTTTATGACCTTGAGATTCTTAAAAGATCTCATCTCTGAGAATGTGATTCTTGGAGGATTGAGATTCTTGAGAAACAAGATGAAAATGAAGTGAAGGAACTCATTTAAATGACAATGAGGCTCCTGAAATCGGAAACTAAAAGGGACAATTAAAGATGAAGCACTAATACCTCTTCAAATAAGTTTGAGGATGTATTCCATGTGTCAGCCAAGTCTGACAATGATCGGACTTCATGTGATGAAGCTCCTAAGGATCATGACATGGAATGATGGATATTAGCAATAAAGTCTAAAGTAGACTTCATATACAAGTGTTGTATATGGACCCTCGAGGATCCACCTATAAGGGTTAGACCCATTAAGGTGTAAATGGATCTTCAAGAGAAGAGGGAACCTGATGAGAAGGTAGAGACCTTCAAAGCTCGGTTCGTATCCATAAGCTAACACACCGGAAGAGAAGACATTGCTTGCAATGAGACTTGCTCTTCGGTAACCATTCTTAAAATCATCAGAATATTGCTAACCTTAGCTACACAACTTGACTATTGCATCTTCAGGATGTAATTCAAGATTGCATTCCTCTAAGAATACCTCTCTGAGGATATTCACATGAAGTAGCCACAGGGCTTCATGGTTGAGGAAAGTAAGGTGTGAAAGCTAAAGAAATCCATTTGTGGACTCAAATAAGCTTCTTGAAGTTGGAACATAAGATTTGATGAAATTATAAATGTTATAATTTCAAATAGAACCTTGATGTACCATGTGAAGCTTAGTGGGAGTGCCATTGTGTTCATCGTGCTAAATGTAGATAATATCCTAATCATTTGGAATGATATAAGGATGATAATAAGTGTTTTATAGACTGGCTATTCCATACCTTGAGATATGATCTCAAGAATACCTCTTAGATCTTAGTTCTAAAGTTGTTCAGAATCAAAGAAAAGAGGGTATTGGGACTGTCACATTTGTAGTACACCTTGGACATATTCCATTCTTGGAAATTCCAAGAAAGGCTTCCTTCCCTTGAGATTTGGTACTGACCTATCAAAAGGGATAGCACCTCAATGAGTTGAGGAAGTGAATGCTAAAACTGTTGCACGTGTGCATCAGTTACGAGAAGCTAAGTGTATGCTTGATGTGTACAAAAGCCAGATATCTGCCATGCAGTGGGAGTAGTAAAATGTTACTAATCCTTCTATAGTGATAGAACACTTGATTGCAGTAATAACAATATCTTCAAGAAATTAAGATTTTTTGATGGAAATCTAAAAGGTCTTAACTGTGGATACCTTGAGAGATAGTGATCTCCCGGAATAAGGGTATTCTGATAAGGATTATGGAAATACTGTTATAATAGTTATTGAGCAATAGTGTCAAGGACACTATAACTGCTTTGACTAGATTGAGTATTGGTTGCATTAGATGCAACATTCGCATTGGATGCGAGCACTGTTACCTAGGGATATGCAAGTGCCATAAAAGGACTTGGCATAGTCTTTTGGGAACAGAGTGACTGATCAGCTTACCTAGCTATTTCTAAATAGCCTATGATTGTCACATGAGTGTGGGTTTAAATAATTAGCCCATTAATGGCTCTTTGGGCTAGTGGGAGATTGTTGGACATGTGAGCCCACGGCGAACCATTATGCAATAAATGTTATTGCGAATATCATTCCCTGATCTGAAATGAAGAATAAATAATTTGCATAATAGGTCCCTCTGTACAATTAGGGTTATGTACCATGGCTGTCTTAATGATCATACAGCTGTTGATTCAATTATTGAATCATAGAGGCTGGTGCTTGGATGAATATCTAAAGGGTTAGATTGAGGACTCATCAAGCACCGTCAAATGATTGTTAAGATGTGATCTCCAGCCTGAGTAGGAGATGGCAATCCTTTTCTCACATAGGCTGATATCTGACCGACCTCTTGATGCAGGTCCTCTGCATAGGAATAGAGATTCGGAGGTGTCAGATTAGTTAGGTCAAAGAGTTGACTTAACGAGATCAAGATAACCTAAGTCCTATGTTGAATGCTGTCACAGCATAGGCACGCATCCTCTGACCGGAGACAGATGTATTACTATATGTCTGAGTATGTACATTTGACAGACCAATAGGTTGATGACCTAACCAAGGTCTATACACCGGCGCGTTGGTGTGCATATAAGGGCATATGAGTAATACGATCTCTCAAAGGGATCATACAGGTTCACTACTGAACCGGAAGACATGAGCTCACTCATGAGATATTGGGAGGAATCAAATTCCGTGCACGGTCGTCTCATTTTGGAAGCTTGACTGAATTTGTAGGTTTGATATATACTTTTGGAAAGTATATGATCAAGACCTAGGTATGATATATGCTTTTGGAAAGTATATGATCGATACCAAATCCCAATGATCAAATGAGAAACTTAGTGATCAAACCCTGAAGAAGACAGTGTAAAATAGATCTTGATCTTCGGGTTGACCATGGGTTTTCCAGTATGCAGGATGTACAGGTATTGGGAATACCTGAGGGTGATGTGATCATAAACGATTGTATATCCATGACGCTTCCATTCCGAGGGAGTGATGAAACAGGTCTGGATTTTAGTGACTCCTTTCAGTAGAGAAGCAATCCGATCTTAGTCCAAGTGTTGGACATTGATCTGAATGAGATTCAGATCCAATGAGAAGATTGGATTTGCGGTCTTGATTTAATCAAGCATCTGTGGGAGGTTCGTAAGATCTGGATTTGAGATAAGATCTCAATATCCAAGTCACTATACGTGGAATAATACAATCGCCCTGTCCTTATCTCCAAGTATCTGCGGAGAAAGCACATTATTCTTGAAAGGGTTCAAGAATAATTCTTTTGATGAAATATCCAAGCAAGGACTTGATGATTAAATAAGATTTAATTATCAAGCTTGATATGAATATAATTCATATTGTGAAAATGATTATCTAAGATAATTAAATGGGATTTAATTATCAAGGATTAAGAGAATGTGGATAACACTATCCATGATATATGTGTATTATAAATATGATTTATAATATACATATATAAGAGAGAGAATTTATGTGAATAGCATTTGTTGATTAATAATGTGGATTAGATTCACATTTATTAATTAATTGGAAATGCAATTTACTAACTAGTTTGGGTTGTGAATATGATTCACATAATATTCAATGGCAATATTGAAATATTCACAAATTAATTGGGAATTAATTTGGTGAATATTTTTGTGAATACAAAATTAATTAAGGAATAATAAGATAAATAAAAAGGAGCCAAAATTGACCACCACAATTTTAGGGAGGTTGGTTGACTCCATTTTATTTATCACATTATCTCTTAATTAGTTAATGTTAAATTAAATTATGTTGATAATGTTGCAACATTTTTTAATTTAAATTAATGTTGTTGGTTTTAACCAACAACAATCATAGCCATTGATTTAGCATGGACCAAGCATAGCCCTTGGATCCATGTGTCCCATGGATTGAGATCCATTTAATCCTAAACTAGTATAAAAGGAGGGCTAGGGTAGCCTTTCCAAGTGACAACATTCTTGAGTTGAAGAACTCTACTCTCTCTCTCTCTCTCTCTCTCTCTCTCTCTCATTCTCGTGGGGTCTCCCTAATATTCAAGTGGCCCTCCACTTTGTGTATTAGGAAGGAGATCATTTTGCTACGCCTCGACGCTTGGATCTTCGTCAAAGGATTGCGGGAAGGACGCGACTCATCATCGTGCCCGCAAGCGCATTCTTCGTGGGTCGGACTTAAGATAGGAGGATCTCTACTTTGGGATCTCGCGATCACAACCACGCTTCAAGAGGTATTCCTTGTACTTTGTGGTTTGATGAAATGATCCGAGAAGTGTTCTCGTGATCATGTGGTTTCATCTTTAGTTAAAAAAAAATTAATTTCCGCTGCATCAAGAGCATCTAGTACGACTAGTTGCTCCGATTGCATACGATGCGATCAACACGCTTCCGTGATGCGCTTAAGGATACTCAATATCCTTCAAGAATGTCACCATAGCAAGTCACCATATGATGTAACCCATACTAGGTTACCTCATGGCAGGTCACTCATACTAGGACACCTCATGACAAGTCAGCATAGCAAGTCACCAATACAAGGTCACCTCATGGACATACTGGAAAGGTAACCAACATTATTGAAAACGTTATGAAAACCATTATGAAATTTTATGAAATGAAACATTAGGAATGTTGGGTCTCCTATGGCAAGTCCATTGCTCTCAACTAAGACACTGGAAATATTAAAACATTATGACAACGTTATAAACATTATGTCACTGATAGTAGACCACTATTATGATTCATGGCAAGACTTCATCATATGAGCATGTATCATGGATTTATGGGATTGGTGTAAGGACTGAAATATTGCCTTAACGACAAAACAAATTGCTTGTTGATGATGAATAATGAGATGAGAAGAATAATGGCAATGTACCTGACGTAACAACGGTTAACTGAATCAAGGAAATTATTGAAAATATTGTATTATAGTTATTGTGGTACAAGATCCCTTGAGGGGTATACTATGGGAATAGTCCTAGGCTGGGGGGTTTAGTTGAAAATATAGTATGCCACCAAGGATACATCTGTAGAAATCTTAAAGAACTGCATCTTTATTCTATCATTTCAACTAGATAAGAATCGTTAAAAATCTTTGAATTATGAGTAATTGAATGAAGGTGGGAGAGAACCAACTAGTATGATAAATCGTATACGAGGTCGTGCTAAGTATATGTTATGGAGACGATCTCAAGATTTAGACTGGATCTAATATGAGATTTGACGTTGTGAGACCTAGTTGTGATCCTCTAGCGATAGCATGTGTATATATCTAGTTTATCATGGGTAGTATGAGACTTTATGTCATAATAAGGTTAATCATAATGAAATCACAACCTTGATATTGAATCAGTTGATCGATGATGATGATGAGGAGGAGGAGTATATCGCATGGGTATAAGAAATGTTGTTAGGGCTAAGATCATCGCCCTTGAATCGAAGTACATACATCTACTCTGGATCTTTAGGGAATCTGAATCCCATATGAATTATGATATTTTACGTGGTTAAGTTAAAGGAACTGTTTCTTGAGGTATGATGAAATATATAGAATTGAAGCATACACCTTTGTGGTCAAATGGATATTAGTGGTAGCTTTCCATTACGCTTTGGTGAGTGGTCTCCTTCTGATTTTTGATACTTCCTTCGTAGTAATCGGTACGTATTAGGTCAATAGCACAGAGTTAGATAATAAGTGGCATCCTAGTTTCTCCTCTACCTGGTGTGCCCTACGGTACACATGCGGGATTTGAGGTTTTCACCCCACCTTGCCGAACATGGCACGTGTTGAGCAGGAGCTCCCTTTGTCATGGACTTGTTCTAGTACCATCAAGAATGTGTTGTTTTTATTATAGGTTTACGATTCAAGCTACTATCCATGTTTGTTTTTTATATTGTCAATTTTGAAAAATAGGAATTTTTTAAGAAAACATGATCGATTATATTTTCATATCTTGAGAACATATGTTGACAACAAATACATATCTAGTAAGAATTAGCTTAAACTTAGTTAATAATGGTGAACATGATGATTTCTTATCATTTACTCTTATAATTGTTATCTCTAACCATGCAATATTAGATTGCAATGCATGTCTCGCTAAAGATTTCATGAATCTTAGCGAGATACTATACTCTGGTTATTAAATGGCAACTCTTACACATTGTTGTATATGATCTTTTTCCTATGCATATGTAATTGCCAATGCGTACTAGTATGCTTTACTTTTCCTTTTCATATATGTATTTGATGGTTATATATGATTTATGTCATTCTCCACTACTGAGCCATTTGGCTCATCCATTGTATCCCTTTGATTTTGCAAATCATGTTGCAGGTTCACAAGTTAAGACAATTGGGATGATAAGCAAGCAATAGTGCATTGATATATGATTTGCAAGATTCAGACAATCCAGACGTTCATCTCCTTACTCATTTTAGACATGTTATTAAATGTTGTACCATTGGATTTGAGTCTGTGGAATGGTATCTAAAATGTATATTGTAAATAACTTAATTGACATTGCTATAAGAAGACATTGTTTATTCTTCTTTCTTTCACATTTTGAACGGTGATTGTATGTACTCATTGAGATTATTGTTGGGTATCCAAGTCCATACAATTACGTGAGTTGTAGTCAAGATGACCGGATGACCCGTCTCCCTCGCAGAATCAAGTGTGCAGGGAAGTAAGGCACCACATATAGACTCAAGTAAAAGGTTGTGACAGTTTCCCAAGCTAAGTAAAACACAAGTGAGAAGTCGGTTGTTAGTGTTTCTATTAAAGGAGCACGTATGAAGGAGAAGTGAATGCAATCTACTTTTCCGTAAGATGATGGCACACTCTTAGTCATGAAAGATGTGTAATGTCGTGTTAAGAAGCATAACATATCAATGGGATGTGAAGATTATAACAAAATACAATCAATGGGAGATTGTTAGGGTTGGGCTTTTCTTTTAGAAAAATTAGAATCATACTATGGTAAATTGGATTCTATGCATTCCTTCAAGGAGATTTTTATCAGATGCTATCAAATTTGATTGGACTTTCGATTGAATGAGACTACTATTACAACTACTTTAAAATATATTTGGGCCTTTGAAGCGAGAGGTATAGTCATTCTATAATACAAGATAACAAGAGAGGGAGAGTATGAGAGAAAGATAGGAGAGAATAAAGGGATTTTTCTTCTATGATTGTCGTGAGAGGTGATCGGCGAAGGTATATTGTTTGTCTTCTTCACATGCAGCCTAGTGGTTGATTGCGCATCCATTTTCCCCAACACATGGTTGCTATTTTGGCGTAAAGGTTGCATCAAACCCTATCCATAACCTTGGCTTATTGGGTTCCAACAAAGGATAAATTACTTTCTCAAATCATATATGAGTTCCTCAACCCTTAAGAGAGCAGACGAATTTTGGAGAACACCCAAAAGAGTGACATGATAAAATAATATTGCCAATGCATCAATGCTCATCAAAAGAGACTTGTTCCCTGACAATCTCAGGTTCGACTAGCAAGTTAGTATAAACTGCCATGGAGGATTTTGTTCGGTATTCTGTAAAGTTTTTAACATGCACATCTGAAGAATAAACATAGCTCAAACCAAGATCAACAAGCAAGCAAAATTACATGACGTGTGAGGTTCATCTTGATCAGACTAGTCCTCAACGACTATGACAGATCTCTCTTTTGTGTTGTATCCATATTTCACAACTACAAGATGGATATATAGTGACACATGCTTCACTATCTATATGTTGTTATGTGACGTTAAATATATAACAACAAATATTATCTGTTGCAAAGTGATTTTGCTTACTTGAAATTAGGAAGAGTGACATATTCATCCCTATATCACTACCGATGAATTAAACAGTGATGGTATATGTTGCATATGTCATCGATAGTTATATCAATCGTTGTTATTTTTACCAACGATTAAACCAAACTTTGCTGATAAAGGCAACCAATACCGTTTCTATATGTTGCATATGACATCCATCACTCCTTCCAAATGCAAAGTATAGGTTACAACATAATAATAATTGCTGTATATTTAAACAACGGTCAAGAAAGTGATGGATTCCAAAAAAAAGTCACTATAGAGCTGGCAACTTTGTTGTGGTGTTTGTCGGATGATGTATCCACATTTGATTATATATCTATTCATTTGCAGATTGGGATGTTCTACGGTTATCTAAATTTATTGCATGTGCACCGAATCGTACATATAGTGCGCACAAGGAAGGAGGTATAAGGAATACTGAACATTTATCTAAAATTATATATTTATACGATAATGGGGACTGCTCCTCCGCAGTTGTTCTCATCACATTGGGCTTTACTCAAGATGAGTGGTCCATAAACTACTTGGACCATGGGATTCATGTACGGAGACTGTCTTACCTTCCATCAAAGCCTAGGACTTGGGGACTAAAAGATCAGATACGAATACAAATATAATTATACTTATATCTTTATCCATTTTAAAATATGAATATGTATGCATATAAGAATATCAAGCCGAATACGAAAAATATATTCTATATATTAAAGAACGGTTAGAAATTGAAAAACAAATACAAATCGCATACTAATAGTAACAGAAATACTTTATTGACTAATTTAAGATTGCTTGTTTAGGATGATAATACCCCATAAAATAAATATATCAAATACATTTACTTAATAAAGCATTGCATCGACAATGGTGAATGAAGCCAAGACATTTCATTACAAAAAGTTATAAATATATCATTAATAGTTTAAAACAATAAAATAGATACATGAATATGAATATTTGCATGGATACCAATATTCATATCGCATTTATATAAAACGAGCATGATAAGAAATAGGATACGTGTTCCAATTTGTTCTCACCTTCAAGTAGAATTCCCACCCTCTTATAACTCACTCTCACACATCGTGAGGTTCCGATGTGAGATTATGTTGGGGTGCTACCAATGTTTTGAAACTAAACTGGACACTGAACTGGAAACCTTATTGAAATGGTCGGATCAACTTGAGCCATATAATCAAATCTATTCAGTCAGATGATGACATCATGATTATTTAAAATTAGATTAAACCAAATTAATGAGAAAAAAGTATTGGAATCGGTTAATAAAACTGAAATGAAACAAAATATATGAAAAATATACACTTAAATATACATGAAATGGAAATAAAATACATAGACAATGTATATATTTTACACTAAACATAAAATATTTTTTCATATGCACCATCAAATGTCATATCTATTATTTGAATTGAATGTTCTATATACAATACTAGATTAATTATATTTAGAATCTATTACATGCAAAAAATTTTACTAGATACTTAGAAGTTTGAAATAGATAACCAAAGGTCATTGATTCAACTCCCATTACTAGTATTATTTTTTAAATAAATTAAATACTATTCAACTTTGGTTGAGCATGGTTAAACCGATTTAAAAATAACATGTTGAACTGACGGTTGATTAAAATTTGAAACATTCGAACCGAACCGACAATAACCGATAAACCGGACCGATCCATGTCCAGTTCATCGGTCAGACAAATCGAACCGGCCTGTTCAGTCAGGTTTTCAAAATATCGGGTGTAACAATTTTGCTTTATGCAGAAAGGAGATTCAGAAATGCTAAGAATAATTGCACTAAATCGTTTCAAGTAGACTATCGCTGCAAACCTGGAAAGGGAGATCTAATACGAACTCCTAATTTCAAAGGGATGCCCACGCAAATAAGCCAAAAGAAGGGAAATGAGAGAAGTAATAGCAAACCACGTCTCCACTCCCCCCTTTTTTGCGACCAATCATACCTACAACGAAGAAGGAACGGGTCCTAAAACTCCAGGCCGTGACCACTTCAAAGGATAAATTAATGCGCAATAATTTCAGTCCAAAAGAACCAATGACAACAGTTTACTCACCTTCATACGATCTCAGTCCCTATTTCAGTCTGGGCTTCCAAACAAAAGCAACAAAAAGAGAGAAAGATGCTTGACGCAGATTGACCTTAAAAATATATAATAATAATAATGCGAGATCTACTAGAAGCCGGAAATGAAAAAAATAGAACTATACATAAAAGGCACGGAACTCGGGCTGCAAATCCTGCCATAAAACCTCCATGCTTTCTAGATGGCAATAAAGACCCCGCTTTAAACATTTCAATGCCGTACTCCAAGTGTGAACACCAGAAAACTTGGATATTATACTTTGGCGAAGGCAGAGAAATGGCATGAAGGTTCAAGAGGAACATAAATGCTTGATGGTAACAGCCAACCATATGCCTGTAAAATATATCAGGAGGAAGACTTGGCTTCTCTAGAACCCAACGTGAAGACAATTATAAATGCCCTCCTCTTCAGCATAGGCTACGATCCGAAAGCAATGGGCTCTCCTGCCAAGATCATGTCCTTCTTCCTGCTCTTCTTGATCTCCTCCCGAGCTTACACTTGACGAGGACGAGCAGATGCCAGGCCGCTGCCGAAATCCCTTTTGATTTCTCAAGAAAGTAAAATCTTTTACCTTCTTTCGGTTTGTAAAAAAAATCAAATACTAATTTGTATGTTACTCATGAAGTATACCCACTTCGATGGTCAGGGTACATTAAGCTGCTTGCAACACTGGGAATCGTGTGCAGTTGTTGCAACCATAGTGGAAAGGATTGCAAAGGAGAAAAAGAGCCTTCCTGTGAGAAGCTCATCTTCCATCCATGGAAATTCCTTTGATAGTCTGATAGGATTTGTTTTGCCATGTAAATACTCACCCTAGTGAGGATGTACATGATTGTATCAGATACTTGTTTTCGTATAAATAACCAGTTACAGTGTCTTCCTTGCACTGTGTTATACCTTTAACTTGAGCTGTAGGAATCTTTCACGTGACCGCCACCTTATACATGTTCAGGTTACACAAGATCACTCACAATAATAGCACGTTAAAGATGCACGATAATTACGTAGATGTGTCCAACAAACCTATCGATTCTAATGACTTGTTTTGGAGGTGGATCATTCAGGTTTCTTGACCGATTTTGGACCTATTAATCAGATATGTGATTCAACCCACTTCTATGGTCTAATAGTAGTGAGCGTTGTGACTTCTTTCACACGAAGGACGGGTAAAATCCCACCAATTATCATTTCCTAAAAAAAGATATGATGATCAAAAAAGGAAAGAACTTGGGGAAAAGAAAGAGGCTTAAACAAAAAGAAACAAAGTAACTTATAATGGAAGATGGACATTTTTTCTCTTGTATATTCTATAGTATGATCAATTCGAAATCATCAGTACTCCTCTACTATTTGGAAGCCATCTTTTAGAGCTCGTTTGGTTACCGGGTTACCCAAAGGTAATTCGGTTTACCCCATGTATTCCTGGGTCATACCTGAGTTGGAATTACATCACAAATCAATGTGACATCACATCACATTCTTGATTCCAACCCTCTACCAACCCTCATAACCATCCAAACATCTACTATTCACATAAGGTTATCCCAACCTGCCTCAACCCTATAACCAAATGAGCCCTTATTGTCACCGAGAGAAAGAAGACTGCCAATGCAAAATTAAGTACATTCACGGAATCTGCCCCTAGATGAATAAAAACCATGCATACAAATATCTCAAGTAACACCGATAATTTCCAAAAGCCCCATGATGATATTTCTGAAAAAAAAACTTCCCATATCATGGTCTTAGGTTCAACTCCTTTCAGATGGAGTAACCATCAGAATTCCTACAGTCACTTTTCAAGTGATGTTTTCAATATGAAGGTTCTACAGTAACATTTGAGTCTATATACCCTCAGGGTATCAGAGTTGAAACTGAAATGCATAGCATGTTTAGCTCGTGCAACAGAGGTGTTGTTTCGTATTCAAAACATTACATTTTTTAATCAAACAGCAGCATGATCGGATGAGTATAATCTCTGCAGTCAAACCTGTATTCAAAGCATGAGATCGCATAATATGGTGGAAATTCTAATGCCATATAGAACAGGAGCATAAGACAACCATTCTGGTTATTTTCAAACCAAATTTCAATAAAATCCATATTGCATACTTGAATCATCTTAGACAACAGAAAATTTGCAGAAAACGTTGTCCATGCTCTAGAAATTGACACTAGTAGTAAGATTGGTATACGAAGTTTAATTAGGCTGAATATTGAGCCAAATAGATTACCTAAACCCTATAACAAGTGGAAGAAAGTGGGGATGGCGTCAATGATCTAGGCAGAGTAGGTAAAAAAAGGGTAATGCAAACACAAGGTTCTTCCATGCAGTGGTAAGTGGAAGGAAGAATATGTATGACTTGCAAATGGAGGGAGAGATGATTCAAGGGGACGGGACGATAGGTTCGGCAATTGTGAAGCATTTCAGGGACGAAGCAGCGGTTGCTCACCCGGTATGATCATACAAGATCACAATTCACCCAACACGAACATCCGGGTGAACAAGAACTGGGGATCGGATGCGGGCAAAATTCTCGCTAATGGCTGAGATAGTCAACTCCCTCCCCTTGACCCTCAGAGAACCCTACGAGTGAGCCGAAAAAGGGAAAGATTGGGAAAAGCCATCCTATGTTTCAACTGGATGAGACATGAGACAGCTGAAAATCAATAGTTGTGAAGAGTAAGGCATTGATCAAAGCTCAGAATCCGCAGTAAACACTCTATGCAAAGGCATTGGTGGTCCTCGAGGCCTGAACAGCAGGAGATGCGTGTTTCCGATTTCACAATGGAGGATGTGCGTAGGATGGTCTTTGATCTTAATGCGGATGGGTGCCCATGACCACATGGCCTACCGGTCCTTTTTTACATGGAATTCTAGCATATGGTTGAGGAGGATGTCATGGGATTGATTATGGAGTTTAAAGATGTGAACAGGGGCCTAGAATAGCTCAACAAATCCCAGCTCTTCTTACTTCTGAAAAAGGAAGGTGTTGAGCGTGTAGGTGAATTTAGACCCATAGCATTGCCCAATGCTACTTACCTTGGAGTGGCTAAGGTGCTGGTCAACCGGCTCAGGGGTGTCATGGATGCTCTTATACTGCTTGCTCAGACAGCGTTTATTCCAGATCGTCAGTTGTTGGAGGGAGTGGCTATGGTGTCATAGATAGTGTCGGATTGGAAAAGGAGAGGGGTAGCTGATTTCTCTGTGAAGTTGACTTTTTAAAGGTGTATGATTGCACAAGCTTGATTCATCTAGGCATCATTGGTCCGGAAAGCTTCCCGGATGACTGGATTGAGAGTTGCATTAGCACTTCCTCGCTTTCGGTACTGGTTGATGGAAAGCTGGAGGAGGGGTTCTTCCCGCCACAAAGGGGGTGAAGCAAGGATGTCCCTTGGCTCCCCTTTTGTTTGTTCTGACCACGAATACGTTGGTAGTGATGTCGAGACTCGTAGAGGATGGAGGTTTCTTCAAGGGCTATTCCAAGGAGGATTTTCTGATCCCGGTTTTGCAATAAGCGGGCGATACAGTGTTCTTCATTGAAGGAGAAGTGGCATAATGCAAGGCGTTCAGGGCAGTGCTGGATATCTTTGGGGAGTTGTCGAGGTTTAAGGTTAATGAGGCAAAGTCAGTGTTTGCCCCCTTTAACCTTTCTTCAGATGAGGTGGTAGCCTACGTGCAAATTCCGGGTTTGGCACATAAGAGTCTTGATATTAGCTATCTTGACCTGTCGTTGATGTGTGGGAGAATTATGCAGGTAGACTGGTTGTGTGTTGTTGAGAAGCTAGAGAAGTTGGCATGCTGGAAAGCCCCGTACCTTTCAAGGGGGAGAGAGGTTGGTTCTAGTGAAGGTTGTTCTTTCAGTGATTCCTATAAAAGTTACTTGTGGGCATCCATAAGCGGTTGGAGGCATTGATGCAGCGCTTCTTTTGGTGGTCGACCTAGCAGGATAAGGGAATCGCACTGGTGGATCGGACATTGGTGACAATGCCAACCAAGGAGGGAGGGCTCAGGGTATTGTGTATTGGTGATATAAACAAGGCATTGCTGACAAAGTGGGTGATGAGGATCTGGGGAAATGGGAGTGACCTGCTTTCCAGACTGGTGAGATCTATTTATGTCATGTTTGCTAGCTTGTGTGCTCTTGCTAATGTTGTGGTCTCGTTGAACACTTTCTGGAGGGGTGTGTGTTCAATTATGTCAATTATGGCAGACTCATTGCAGTCACTTGGGGGATGGTCAAGGTTCAGATTCTAGATGGACAACTGGTCTGAGGATGCCCTTTGTGACTTGTCTCCTAGGCTTTTTGCTCTAGATGTGGACAAGGAGGCAAAGCAAGGTTGCAGAAATCGTTAGTCAGTACTCGATTGGTGAGGTCATTGACTAAGGATTGATCGGCAATCGGGCGACTAATCCGATTTAGTCGGGCATTAGTTGGTTTAAAATTTTTTTAATATTTTAAAAATATAAATCATTTTTATACATATATTCCTATATATTTACATAGACTTGTATATTTTATAGACTATCATAATATATAAAGAAGTAATTTACTTTAAATATAACATTAAGAATATTAGAATAAGTTTGCTTTTTTAAAAAGCAAAAAAATAAAAATAAATAAAAAGCTTTATGAAAAAGTCGGTAGATTAGTTGGTCGATTACTCGGCCCGACTAGTCAAGTTAACTGACTAATGGGTAACTAGGCCTAGTCGAGTCGGCTACCCACCCCTCTCCCACTTTGACTAGTCGGGCCAACTTTTACAACAGTGGCGGCAAGTGTTGTTGATGTGTGGTTTGGTGGCCTCTTGGATGCCTACTTTCGTAACCAAGTTGTCAGATCAGAGGGTGAAGGAGTTTCTCTATCTCTCCGGCAAGTTGGTGAGGCTAGAGGTGTCGTCTAAAGGTAGAGATGTGTGGTGCTAGAGAGATGAGACATTCACAGTAAAAAAGCGTACATGGTGAATTCTGCTCCGGCTACATCAGTTGATATGGAGGCATCTCGAGACTGTGCTGGGATCTGAGGATGGAAGAGACTGATTTATGACAAGTGCTAGGCGAACCAAGCTTCTTCCCGGAGCTAATGAGGGATGCAGAAAGTATGGTGGAATGGCAGATGATGATGGTCATCTTTTTTCAGTGCCTTGGATCAATGGATTTGAGTCAAATGCGGACCTTCATGGTGTCCAATGGAGTTATAAAGATTTTTTTGGGGCTTTGATTAGTAAAGATCGGACAGGATGAATGGAAGGGAGGGTAAAGGTTTGTACACACCTCTGGGCTATATGGCTACCGAGAACTTGTGTTGTCTTTGAGGGAGGGAGGTTTTATTTAGAGAATATGCTTGGGCATGACAAAGCCTTGTTTGAAATTTGCATTTGTAATTACTTTATAGTTTAATATATTTTTTGGATGGACCTCAAATGGAGGTCCATCCCACCATTCAACAACAACAACAACAAAGCCTTTTCCCACAATTAAGTAGGGTCGGCTACATGGATTCTTCGCCTCCATTCAGATCTATCTTGGGTTAATCTCGGACTTATATCCAAAAAACTAAGATCCCTTCGTATAGTCTCTTTCCAACACTTCTTGGGCCGTCCTCGCCCTCTCTTAGCCGGCTCAACATCCCACCACTCGCATCTCCTAACCGGTGCATCAGTTGACCTTCTTTGCAAATGACCAAACCATCTTAAGCGGTTTTCTCACATCTTATCCTCGATCGGAGCTATACCAACTTTCTTTCTGATTGCATCATTCCGAATCCGATCTTTACGTGTATGTCCACACATCCATCTTAGCATTTTCAGGTCCATCCCACCATTACTCAAAAAAAAATGAATCAGCTCCATCTTCTGCAAAACTCAGCTTGAAAAAATTGACCAAGTCCCTAGACTTTCATTAAGCCTGAATTTCAGTGGATTGTTCTCACCAGAATTAGAGTATGATGAACCACAAAAGTTTTATTTAATCGCATTACTGTTAGAGCAACCAGGCCATCTTTCCCTCTAAATGTAAAGATGCCTTTCAACTTGCTTTCAAATGCAAGATGTTAGAATTATAGGGAAAAATAAAGAATAACTTTGCTTGCTGAGAGAGAGGAATAAATTTAATCATACTAGGCTTTGGTTTGGTCTCCAACGAAAACTACCAAGAATTATTGTCAACTTTCTTCCTATTATTAGTTTCAATGATCAAAGCTGAGAATCATAACTACCCTCGGCTATGTATTTGCCCAGTAAGGTAATGAGGGTTGATTCAAGCCACAAGGCTCCAAGTCGTGGAATCCTATCATCCGATCACTTGAACACCCACCCCATCAACTCGCTTTGGTGATGGGTGGGGCAATCCCTCCCCTCCACCTTTGTGATCTTCCACCACCACGGACTGGATGAAAGTTTCATCTGACTTCCAATTCAGTTCTCCTCATCGAGAACTTCCGATCAAGCCCCCATTTGTGGCATTTCATCACGATCTTGCAAGTTCCAATTTTTTCGGGGCTTTTTTTATTTTGGTGGATTCAGGCAACTATAGCTTCGGGGGGAAGATCTGATCATGAATGACACCAGTTCACGGTCTTGTGAAGTGACCTGTGTGGGGGACAATTGTTTGATCGTAGATCTGGAACCATCTGGGAGGATAGGTTTCAGTTATAGGAGGTGTTTATTCCGTGGCATTTCTGCTGCTTTTGGCTGCATTCATCGGTACTGAGGACACATAGCTGGTGCCTTGTGGCTGCTGTTTTTAAGAACAAAAGGCCGCACTGTTGGCTGCATACGAGGAGCCTAGAGTGTTCTTGCGGCTGCAGGATCCAGCCTTTTGCTTCATCTTTTCGGGATGATCCCCTGCTTGTTGGAGGACCAACTATGTGGTGTGGGTGAGTAGCCCTCGAGTCCTTACGGAGGTTGTGGTTGTATAAGTGTGCGCCAGGTGTTTGACGAATTGCCTCCGCGAGATGGTCCCTTCTTTGGGCAGTGTTCAAAGGCTGGTGCACATAAGGTGCTCGAAAAATGATTGAGGTTTTCAGTGAGAACCGAGGAAGCTTGAAGGGTGTTTAACATTAAATGAATATGGTTTTCCGGTGGTTTCTCCTGTGGTATTGGGAGAAAACATGATATGAGAAAAAAGCTGCTGAGGTTGGTAAAATACTATTGCTGAACTGGTAAGCGGTGAAGGGTGTTCATGTAGCTCCTTTTGGCAAGCCAATAACATTTCAAGATCCTATTTTTGTGATCCGAGGGTTTGTTATCGACGATTAGAAAGAAAAGGGTGATACAAAATCCATTTGCCACATCCTTGATTGATTGATTTGTGAATTCAAGAGTGGATTTAGGATTTATAGGTTTTTTGAAGGGCAGATTGGAACATCAAGGTGAAACCTATTGGGGGCTTTGGATTCAAAACAAATCCTTATTAGATATCACGGTGAGACAGAATTTGTTTGGTCTTATGCTCGGGGTGGCTTCAAATATATGGATGAATGTGCCACTTTAAGTACATGGTCATCTTATCTCCAATCTAATCAATGAACTGCTCAAGCTCCTGTCTGGATTGGGTTGCTACATACGTCGTCACAATCCATGTATTGTCAAGTTCATTGCACAAGTGATTAGAAAGTACATTTGCGTGGATAAGGACGCAATGAGGACTACAAGGCAGAGTTATTCAAGGGATCACATGGAAACAGATTTTCAATGATCAAGATTGGATGTCAAGTGTTCAGGCAACAAGTTGGGTATGAATGGCTTCTAAGTTTTGCTCGCACTGTTGGGTTTTTGGGTATAGTTAGAATTTTTGAAACCAAAATAAGGGAAAACACGCTAAGGTGTCCATCCCAGCATTTATTAATAGACGGGTACAAAGATGTAGAATGACTTACAGCAGCCAAGACTCAAGAATAGCCTTAGAGTGAAAAAAAATACATTCTCGGCATAGAAACGAGAGGAAGAGAAGAGTGGTGTTTCTAGCTAACCAAATCACCTAGACAATTGAGAGAGGCCGAAGACAGTCTTCTCTGGACCGGTGTATGGCCTCAATCAGGGAGTTCCAAAAGAGATCCAGGTTCTGCACAGATAGCCACTCTGCCTCCAGATCTTGCCAGATAGGGGAAGTTCTTTACAGCGAAAGAAAATGTGATCAAGCGCCTCAATCTGTGTCTCACAGAGAGGGCATCTATTTGAGATAATCCCAAAAAGTCTATCACAACGGTCTATGGTCATGATGTGCTTTCTACGGAAAAGCCACATAAAGAAACCAATTCTTCTCAACAGCCTCAACTTCCATATAAAGTTGTCCTGAATCAAAGAGTTTGTCCTAGACAGAGGCGATCTAGTGATTGTCCTATATGCATTTTTGACCGAAAAGGAATTGTGCTTCCAAACCCAGTAGTCCCGTCCTGTAGCAGGCCTTTCAATATGTCTTATATAGTCCAATAAAAGCAAGAAGTCCTCGAGGTGCTGGTCAGAGAAGTCAGACAAGAACCTGGGCATCCAGTTACTGTCAACCCAATACCCAGCCACATTTGCGTCGCGATTGGCTACCAAAGTAAATAAGCGAGGGAACCTCGGCGAGAGCATTCCATTACTTGACCAGTCATCAGACCAGAATCCAAACGAATTGTCATCCCCAAGGAATTGTCGAAAGAGGTCCCAAAACTGCAGGAGCACCAATCTAATCCCGCTTTCCAGAAAGCTGACTATCTGGAATCAAGCTGACGAGGAAACGAGTGCTGAATTCCAATACCATAGATCTGTCTAATGAGTCCGCAACAAAGATCATTTCCACTGCCCCAAATCTTGTTGATCCATTTTAAAGGAAAGCTTTATTCATCGAGTCCAAGTGTTGGATCCCTAATCCTCCCTCCTCATAGGTCATGTAACAATGTCCCAATCAACCAGATGAAACCCATGGCCATCCTGGTCTGTTTTCCCCCAAATAAAACGTTCCATGAGTACCTCCAGCTCCAGTCTACATCTAATCCCAGCAGGAAGCAAACGCGACGAGATGAAGTAAATGGGAATAGAAGAGAGAACCGCTTTCACCAGCACCAAATGGCCTCCCCAAGAGAGGATCGATGCCTTCCAACCTGCAAGTTTTCTTTCCATTTTTTCAATAACCATAAGCCAATATGCCATCTTAAGAGTATCGTCCGTCAGGGGAAGCCCCAAATAGCGCATCGAGAGAGAGCCCTCTCAGTGCCAAGCATAGAACAACAGTTAAGAGCATCAGAGTCAAAGTAACCCAGTGGAACCACAATAGATTAGCTACTATTTTGTACCAGCTAAGAAAGTTTCCCAACAATCTTCATGGTCAGAGCCATGCCTCTAGCTTCCCCTTTACCCTCGTTGATGAAGAAGAAAGTGTCATCTGCATATTGTGGCATAGGAATAGATATTACATAATTATTGTATCCTGACAAGATTTCACCTTGCACCACCTGGTCACCATACACGGCAGAACATCAGCCGCAATCACAAAGAGCATCTAACATGTCGTTGTGGTTGAAAAAAACCACCCTCAGATCTTCCTTGACAAGCATTGCATAAGATCTCGCGGTAACACAGCGTTTCATCAACGAGATCCAACTGTTCGAAAAACCACGTCTCGACATCACCATCCATAAGAAGAAGCATCAATCCTCTGTGTCGTATGCTTTGGAGAAGTCCACCTTCCAAACTACCCCCTTCGATTCCATCTTTTCCAACGAGGTAAAGAAGTTTGCCAGGTAGACTCCTATATAGAGTAACAACTTCGAAGATAGGATCAGAGGATGTGAGGTGTTTCTTAGGATCTGTAGGAATACTAGCGGGTTTGCATCCAAGTAATCTGTCTTCCCGATAGTATTTTTCTCTGTGAAAGATGACGACCTTCTGCAGTACGTAGTACTTCTATGCCCAAGAAATATCGTAGTGGACCAAGATCCTTGGTAACAAATACCTTCTGGAGGAAGGTCTTGGTCTCTAGTATTCTTTTATCATCATCACCTGTGATAACCATATCATCCACATAGACTGCAAGAATAACAGTACCAACAGTTTGTCTTGTGATAAACACAGAATAATCAGAGGTTATTCTCTGGAAGCCAAGAGTGTTGATCTCCGCAGTAAGTCTGTCGAACCATGCCCTTGGGCTCTGCTTTAGGCCATATATTGCTTTTCAAAGTCGACATACACACTCCCCTCTCAACTTCATAACATGGGGGATGCATCATATATACTTCCTCATCAAGATCGCCATATAGAAATGCAAATTTCACATTTATCTGAAAGATAGGCCATGCCTTACTTGCTGCCACAGAAAGGATAGTCCTTATAGACCCCATACGCGCAACCAGTGAAAATGTCTCAAAGTAATCCACTCCATATGTCTGTGTGAAACCCTTTGCCAGAAGACAATCTTTCAACCTATTAATCGACCCACTGGTGATGGTTTGGTCGTGAAGACCCATTTACATTCCACATGTTTGGTCTCTTTGGGTCATCGCACTAGATCCCATGGACCCTTGGAAATAAGAGCATCTATCTCGTCATCCATGGCCTTTCGCAATCCTAAATCCTGCAAAGCACTATTGCAGTCTCTTGGAATAGAAATGGTCATGAGAGCATATGCAAATCTTTTGTCAGTGGCTGATAAACTAGCAATAGAAGCGAAATGAGACATGGGACGAAGTGTGCATTGCATATTAATACTGCGTAGATCAATGGGAAGCTCCTCAGGATCATCCGAGACAGCAGTGGAGGGGACACTTGAATTAGGTATATCATCCTGCAATAAAGGGATAGGTAATGGAACATTTGGTGATTGGGATTTTTGTTTACCCTTCAAGACAATGGGTGGAGGTGGGAGATCAAGAGGGATATTGGTAACAAATCGTGTGAAGAAGTTGGTCTGCTCAAAAAATGATACATCCGCAGATATATAATAGCGACGTCCAATTGGATCATAGCACTTGTAACTTTTTAAGTACGAGAATAAACAAGGAAAGCACATTTAATAGCATGAGGAAAGAGTTTGTCAATAGTATGAAAGTTATGAACAAATGCAACACATCCAAAAATCCGTAAGGGTAGAGGAAAAGGTAGCTCAATTGTGTAGAGTAGAGAGAAGGGAGTAGATCCATTTAGGGATGGAGATGGAACCCTGTTGAGATGGACAACGGTCAAAACATCATCCCCCCCAATAGATTTAGGGAACTTTCATCTGGGTGAGGAGGGATCGGGCTATATTTAGAAGGTGTATGATTTTCCTTTCGGCTACCCCGTTTTGTTGCAAAGTGTAAGGACATGATGTTTGGTGAATGGTGCCCCAGGATGCAAGGAAGTTGGTAGATCATGTTGAGTGAATTCTAAAGTGTTGCCTGTGCGAAAAATTTGAACACCGGAGGAAAAGATATTTTTGATATAATGGAAGAAGTTCTTAATAATATTGCTAATCTCTGATTATTCTTTTAATAGATAGACCCAAGATGATTGGCTATAGTCATCGAAAAAAACGACAAAATACCTATGTCCACTCAGAGTACGGACCGGACAGGGTACCCAAATATCACAATGGACTAAAGAAAATAGAATTTTGAGGCGAGGTTCAGAGCTAGCTGGGAAGGATGCTCAATGATGTTTCCCGAACTGACACGCCTCGCACTCAAAGGGCTTGGGCGTAGAAAGCTCGAGCAACATTAAAGAGAGAGCCTTAGCAGATGGATGACCGAGACGAAGATGCCAAAGAAATGGATCGGTGGATATAGATGCAGCGCCAGCAAAACTAGAATCAGAAGGGGCATCAAGATAATATAGGTCGTTCTTCTCATGTCCCCCACTAAAAATCTGCCTCATCTGAATGTCCTAAAAATAACAACAGAACTCATCAAAAATCACACGACAGTTAAGTTCCTTGTATAACTTGTGAACATATAAGAGACTAAGCGGAAAATCAGGAGCACATTGCACACCAGTCAGTCGGAGTTTGGAGGAAAACTCCATGGTCCCCGCAGTAGTGATAGGGGAATGTGGTCCATTGGCAACCCAAACAGTCCGCACAATGGAAGACGAATGTGCAGAGATGAGAAGACTACCTTCTCCTATCAGATGAGTAGAGGCACCAGAGTCAATGATCCAAGCAGGGTTGGATGCAAAGGTAACATTGGCAATTGTACCTGAAGTAATGGCGAGACTCGCAGTAGAAGCAGAGGTACTAGTGTTCAACAACAACGACGACAAAGCCTTTTCCCACAATTAAGTAGGGTCGGCTAAATGGATTCTTCGCCTCCATTCATATCTATCTTGGGTCAATTCTGAGCTTATATCCACAAAACTAAGATCCCTTCGTATGGTCTCTTTCCAACACTTATTGGGCCATCCTCGCTCTCTCTTAGCTGGCTCAACATCCCAACACTCGCATCTCCTAACTGGTGCATCACCTGATCTTCTTTGTAAATGTCCAAACCATCTTAAGCGGTTTTCTCGCATCTTATCCTCGATCGAAGTTACACCAACTTATTTTCTAATTGCATCATTCGGAATCCGATCTTTACGTGTGTGTCCACACATCCACCTTAGCATTTTCATTTCTGCTACATTCATTCTCTGCACATGTCTATGGTTCACAAGCCAACATTCAGATCCATAAAGCATAGTAGGTCTCACAACTGCTTTGTAAAACTTTCCTTTAAATTTTAATGGAATTTTCTTATCACAGAGAACAGCAGAGGCTCCTCTCCACTTTAGCCAGCCTGCATTTATTCTATTAGTAACATCTCCATCAATTTCCCCATCATGTTGCAGAATAGATCCCAGATATCTAAAGGAATCTCTCTTCTGAATGTTATCGTCACCAATCTTCACCTCGATTCCTTCACCATTGTTTCCATCAAAGGTGCACTCCGTATATTCCGTCTTAGCCCTACCTATACGAAATCCTTTAGTCTCCAACTCATGTCTCCATACCTCAAGCTTCTCATTTACTCCATCTCTAGTCTCGTCAATTAACACAATATCATCAGCAAATAACATAAACCAAGATAACACATCCTGAATGTGACTTGTCAACTCGTCCATAATCAAAGTAAAAAGATATAGACTCAAGCAGAACCTTGATGTAAACCAATGTTGATGTCAAAATATCCAGTCTTCCCAGACGGGGTCCTTACACAAGATAAAGCCTTATCATACATGTCCTTTATGAGGTTAATGTATAGGACAAGTACTTGTCTCTTCTCCAACACTCTCCACAATATCTCTCGTGGGACAGAATCATAAGCCTTCTCCAAATCAATAAAGATCATATGGAGGTTCTTCCTTTTAGCTCTATAAATCTCCATTGTTCTCCTCAGCAAATGGATGGCTTCAATCGTTGAGCAACGTGGCATGAATCCGAATAGGTTTTCTTTTGCGTTGGAAACTTGCCTCAACCTTCTTTCGATCACACGTTGCCAAATTTTCATAGTTTGACTCATCAGTTTGATACCTCTATAATTTGAACAATTTTGAATGTCTCCTTTATAATGATTCCTCTGGCATTACGACCTTTACCACAACGATGTTGTCCATAAATCAATTTAGTAAGTTATTTAGTAATCATTTTTTGTTATATCATCCCTCCTATATAAAGGGATGATAGACTAGTTATTTAGTAAGTTCAGTTGGTATCAAGGTTTTAAAAAACGTGAGGCGTATCGAGGCGTTTTCCCAGTATTGCCTCGAGGCGTATTGAGGCGTAAGCCTCACTCGTGGAAGAAATTTTTTCATAAAACATCATAATTAACCATAATCACAATTTCCAAGTTCTAGAAATTTAATAGTTATGAGTAAATACGTAACTCCATGACATTTCAAGGCTAACATCATGGTTTAAACATCGAAGTTGTTATATAACACTCTTTTTTGGACTCTAAATCAGTAAGGAGTCAAGTAAATATGAATATACAAGCACAATAATAGGTAACTCTCTGCAAAATTTGAAGTCTTGAATAAAATTTACTAGAGGGGCTAGATGTAACACAAGATGCATACTAAGAGTAGAGGCATTAGATTTAATATCTCAAGATCCAAATTTTTGTTCATGTTAATATATAAAGAACATGCATAACAAAGTAAAAATAAGCGTAATACTTTAATAAACTAAAAAAATGCATTTTAGTGAATTGTGAGCTTAAGGACTTGAACATACTTGTCTATGAAAGATGAAAAGTCCACAATCAAAAAGAAAAGAAAAAAATATTGCAGAAAAAATTCAAAAAATCAGCACACAAATGAGGCTACGCCTCGAGGCAACGCCTCGAGGCTTACGCCTCGAGGCGCGCCTCATAAGCCTCGAGGCTTAAGCCTCACTGAGGCTGCATGAGGCTATAGCCTCGAGGCATTTTTACTAGAAAAACGCCTTGAGGCGTACGCCTCAGCGCCTCGAGGCGCGTTTTTAAAAACAATGGTTGGTATTAAAATTTGAGATTTTATCTCTCTATCTCCGTCTCTCTCCTTCCCCACATGGTCTTCACGTTTCTCTCCTCCAAATCCCTCGTCTTTCTGATGAGCTTTCTCTTCTCAACCCCTCCAATTTCTTCTACCGAAAATCCACCAACAAAATATATTTTTCACCGCCGTGCAAAATTCCATTTGCATCAATTCCGTGCAAAATTTTATTTTGCATCATTTGGTATCAGAGCATGGCCTACAGATCATCCTCATGCTCTGACGATCCGTCCAGACATTCGCGCCGACATGCGACGAAACACCCTCATTCGTCGGAGCGTATACGGCGAGCCGAAGAAGCTTACAACAAGGAGATGATGGGCATTTTACTTGATTTCCAGTCAAAGTTTCGCGATTGGATGGCTGACTTCGAGACCCTATGCGCCGCCAAATCAAAGTCTCCAACCACCGACACCGATTTTGATGAAGAAAGTCAAGAAAAGATCGTCGTCTTCAACAAAATGCTTGCAGTCCATGATGCTTCAAATCAGCCACCATCGATGACATCACCTCTGACAACGGTCCCAGCCATGCTGCAGCCCCGTCTCGCCTTCCACGCATCTCTGGTGAGCCCCCCAACTCCTCTGTCGCTAACTACAACCGCACCCCCATCCCCAGCCCCTGCACCTGAGAACCCAACCACAGCCCCACCATTGCCGAAAACCCCTCCCAACCCCGTCACCCTTGCGGCACAACCCCCATCCCCCGTACTCTCTCTGGCGACCCTCCCTGCCTCACCATCACCGCCATTTCCCCTCCTCGCCGCCAACGCACCCCCTACAACACAGGCCCCTGCATCCGCTGTCACCCCCTCACCTCCAGCACCCCCTCCCACTACTCGCGCACCGCCACCGGCCCCCCTTGCCCCCCCCCTCACCGCTTCACCCACCCCCACGTGAACCCCCAGAACCTCCGCCTACCGCCAAACCCACGCCTTCAGCACCCCTTTCCACCCTATGCGCCACCACCCTTCACCAACGCCGCCTGTCCTTCCACGCAGTCCCTGCGACGCTGCCCCACTTTGCCACCATCGCCACCCTCCCTATACTACCCATCAGCCCCGCACCACCGGCCCTCATCTTCCCTTTTTACACGGACTTCCCCGACCCTCCCTACCACCTCCCTGTTTGGCCAACCCCTGCACCTCCAGAGAAAACCCCCAACCCCATCATCCCCTCCCGCCACCACCCCTCCCCTCCCTACCCGTTGCAGCTCCGCCATCCCCATAGCGGCCACGTCGCCACCTTTCCCCTCTTTATCCCGCACCGCCAAAGCTACGGGAACCCTAACCCTAGGGTTCGGCACCGCCCACGGCAAGGGAAGGAAGAACGAGGTCCAGGATGACCTCCTGATTTATCTCCAGCGGAAGACCTATCCCATAAAGTTAGGGATAGGAGGTTAATTTGGAACATTGGCAGGGAGACCCCTCCTCCCAAAAGTTTTTATCAAAAAAGTTATTGGGAGGATAGATTATGCTATGGATTTTATTTAAGTGAAGGGGTACGAAATTTGCATTCCAACCCCCTGGAGCAGAAATATTTTAAAAGAAGTGCTGAAAGAGAGAAATCTGGAAGGCCTCCTTATCCAATTAGGATTAGGATCATGGGTTTCACCTATTTAAAGGCCACATGTCTTAATTCATTGGCCACATCTCCTCCCCTACTCTACTTGTGCTATTGCTTTGCTATGAACTCTCCAAATGCCGAGTTGTTCATCATGAAGATGCCCCATCAGTTCTTCAAGCACCATGTCAAAGGGACGAAACCCGGATGGATGCCTGCATGTGCGCCACACCTGCTCTTCCGCTACGACGCCAACGTCGCCAACACTCACGCCACACATGCATGGATTCCACCATTTGCTCCACACCAGTTCTTCCATAGGATGATCGAGAATGCTGATTTAAAGTTATCAACCCTCCAGCCTGCAAATCCAGCAATTCGTCGGGAGACGAATTTTTCAAGCGGAGGAGAGTTGATGCAGTGTGAGATGGAGAAATAGGGCCGCATTTTTCTACTTTTTATCTGTTAATTTTATTTATGTTTATTTTGAGTCGTCGTAATTTTATTCGAATAAAAGAGATCGTCTGTGATCTCTAAAGTAGTTAGTTTCAATTTGAATTTCAAATTAGCCAGTTAGTCGGCTAGAATCAAATTAGGATAATTAGTTTGAATTTGAATTTGAGTTTCTATTTTTGTAATCTCATCCCTCCTATATAAAGGGGTGATAGACTAGTTATTTAATCAGTTCAATTGATATTAAAATTTGAGATTTTATCTCTCTATCCCCGTCTCTCTCCTTCCCCCACGTGGTCTTCACGTTTCTCTCCTCCAAATCCCTTCGTTTTTCTGGCGAGCTTTCCCTTCTCAACCCCTCTGATTTCTTCTACCGAAAATCCATCAACAAAATATTTTTTTCACCGCCTTGCAAAATTCCATTTGCATCAATTACGTGCAAAATTTTATTTTGCAACAAGTCCGATATAGAGGACATGAATATAAAGTTGATGCACATCACAAGTTTCGTAGATCGAGGATCGAGAACATGAAAGCTCCGCCACTAGGTCAAGGTGAGTCTTCAGCTAAAGATCACTGGTCAAGATGATCATAACTTGGCCAACCCCAGAGTGCTCAACATGGACCGTGGCAAGGTACTTGCACCGCAAAGAACACCTACTGTATGATCCACCCACCAGGAGGCTGGAACAAAAAGTCATCAAGAAGGAGAGGTCGTCGCCAAATCACCTGTGGAAGCCATGCAACCTCAACCATCAACGAACTCCAAAGAGCCAGCACGGACTCATTAATCCACAAGGCATCCCCAATGAATGGATGGTTGAACCTACTACCCACCATATTCTCCATCACCCCCAACACCTAGAAATCACTATCACCTACAACCACCCAAAAAGATGACTGCAGCGAATCGAGCCTACAACATTGTTTAAAGAAGTAACATCCACCCGAGAGGACGAAGCATCCAATTTTTTTGTGAGTTTTGGGATGTTGACCTGGCTAAGAGAGGGTGAGGAAGGTCCAATAAGTGTTGGAATGAGACTTTTCAAAGGGATCTTTTTTAATCTAAGCCCAAGAATGACCTAAGATAGATCTAAATGGAGGCAAAGAATCCATTTAGCCGACCCTATGTAATTGTTGGGAAAAATAAGAGTTGTGTTTATTCCTTGAGCCCTAAACTCTCTTATATAGGGAGAGGCCTATGGACAAATTGCATACGGTAGACAAACGAAAGGAGAAATAGATAAAAGATATAAGAACATAAAATAATCTTCTACACTCCCCCTCAAGATGGAGCATAGATATCTAACATGCTCAACTTGGATAAGCACTTCTGGAAGGGACCTCCGAAGCAAAGCTTTGGTAAGAATGTATGACGTTTGGTCTCCTGAGCTGACATGAGTTATAGAAATGAAGCCTTTCTGGATCATATCACGGATATAATGGCAATCAACCTCGATGTGCTTTGTCCTCTCGTGAAATGCAAGGTTATTTGTAATGAATAATGCAGCCTGATTATCGCATTTTACCGACATGGGAAGAGGAACATCTATATGTAGATCTGTCAGAACTGCGCGAACTCACATCACTTCTGCACATGCTTGGGCCATAGCTCTATACTCCGATTCATCACTGGATTTCGTAACTATTGTTTGCTTCTTACTCTTCCATCAGACAAGTGACTCCCCAACAAATATAGCAAAGCTTGATGTAGACTTCCTATCCTATGGGCACCATGCATAGTCTGCATCTGCACATGCTGAGATAGTAATAGTGCCCTCCTTCCTAAACAGCAATCCTGCACATGGAGATGACTTAAGATACCTTGGTATCATATGTATATCATCCATGTGTACCTGACAAGGTTGCTCCATGAACTAGCTCACTTTATTTACTGCAAATGAAATATCTGGTCTGGTAATAGTAAAATAAAGAAGCGTCCCTACCAATTCCATGTATCTCCTCCTGTCAACCTCCTCAGTATCATCATCATGCATCTTCATGCTTGAAACCATGAGTGTAGAAGCAGGTCGACATCCAAGCATACATGTGTCACTTAGCAAGTCAGTGACATATTTCCTCAGAGTCATCACAAGTCCTTGTTCATTTCTAGCAAACTCCAATACCAAGAAATATCTAAGTACTCCTAGATCCTTGGTAACGAATTCACGGCCCAAGAATTCTTTTGCTTCTTTTATTCCCTGCATATCATCTCCTATAATAAGTATATCGTCAATATATACCATAATGACGGTCGTACCTCTGAGTGCCCTCTGTACAAAGAGAGAATGATTTGCATTCGACCTTTTGAACCCTTGCTTCTCAAACAAATCTGAGAGCTTATGGAACCAAGCTCTCGGGCTCTGCTTTAGGCGATAGATTGCCTTATAAAGTCTGCATACCTGTACACACTCCCCCTCAGCTGTAAACCCAGGTGGTTGTTGCATGTAAACTTCTTCCTGAAGATTACCATATAAAAAGGAATTTTTGACATCCAATTGAAACAGAGGCCAATCTCGAATCACGGCTACAGATAAAAGAATCCGTAAGGTAGAATGACGAGCAATAGGAGCAAACGTGTCAAGATAATCTACCACATACGTTTGAATAAAGCCACGAGCAACCAGTCGAGCCTTGTGCATATCAATAATACCATCTACATTTTGCTTCACCGTAAAAACCCACTTGCAACTCACAATAGATGCCCCAGTAGGAGCTGGAATAAGGCTCCAAGTACCTCTCGACTAAAGGGCAGCCATCTCTTCCTCCATAACCAAACGCCATCTACTATCAGCTAATGCCTCCTGGTGAGTTCGTGGAATGTTCACAGCGGATAAAGCAACTACAAACCTCCTGAACTCTCATGTCAGACGCTCAAAGGTAACATGAGAGGCAATCGGATATGAAGCGCATGACCTCTTCAGCTTTCTTAGAGCAATAAGCAAATCAAGTTCTGCATCCGTTGTACCACCATCCATGTCATCCCCTACATGCTCTTGCTGAGAAATACCATCAGTCCAATCATTAGAATTAATGTTATCAGAACAAACCTGAGGCATGCTTGATGATTGATCATGATCATGAGCAGGGGTTGGCCGTCAACTGTAGTGGTGTGGTAGAGGAGGAACCAAAGAAATGGAAGGTGGTGGAGGTGGTGGGGATGGTGGTGGAGGTGTAGGAGCTTGTTATGGTGCATACATAGGTCGAGGAGGAATATAGATCTCATCTGTTGTGTTTGATGGCACCAACCTGTCACCTGTAGGAGAAAAAACATGACTGACTCAAAAAGCGTGACATCTGCACTGACATAATGTCTTCGACGTAACGGATCATAGCAACGATACCCCTTTTGAGTCATGGAATACTCGACAAAAATACTTTTGATAGCTCTAGGAGAGAGCTTGTCAATCCCTAGAGAGAATTAGTGAACGAATGCAACGAACCGAAAGACACGAGTAGTAAGGGAGAACAACTCCTTGTTAAGAAAGACAAGGGAGAACGGTATCTTCTCCCCCAACACATACGAGGGCATGTGGTTGATGAGGTAACATGTAGTGAGAATCGCATCACCCTATAACGAGTGCGGAGTACAACTCTGGATAAGAAGGGTACAAGCGACGTCAAGAAGGTGGCGGAGTTTTCTCTCCGCAATACCATTATGTTGGGGCGTCTAGGCACAACGTTTGATGAAGAATGCCATGGGATGAAAGAAATCAAGAATCACATAATTCAAGGGCATTATCAGTTCACACAATTTTGACAAAAACAGAAAAAACATTCTGCACTTCTTTAATAAAATTCATAATAGAGTTGCCCGCTTCAGATTTATTTTTTAACAGGAAGACACAAGATAAACGACTAAAATCATCCACATCAACTAAGTAAAACATGTGTCCATGATGATCGGGAACATGACTTGGACCCCAAATATCAATATGAAAAAACTCAGATGGAGAGCTACTGCTCCGACTCTGACGACTAGGGAAGAGGGACCGATGATGCTTCCCTAACTGACAAGCTTCACAATTGAACGACGAGCGGGGTAAAATTTGAGGAAGGACTTGACGCAGTTTCTGAAACAAAAGATGACCGAAGCGCAGATGCCATAGATAAGGGGAGACAGGTACAGTGGAAAAAGATGATGCTCCAGCATAAGGTGTATGGACCAATCGATACAGCCCGCCTTGCTCACGGCCATGCCCAATCACATTGCCCGTGAGAATATACTGAAACACAAGAGATGATGGGTCAAATATCGCTCAATGTAAATCCTAGTAATATGACTAATTGACAGTAAATTTATTGAGAAATTAAGAGCATGAAGCACATTCTGCAGCTGCATAGAAGGTGTTAGGCAATCTGTCCCTATCCTGTGATGGGAGAATGAGTCCCATCTGCTATGACGACTGTCCTTATTGGGGAAACTTGCTTGTAGGATGTGAGTTTGTGTCTATCTCCACACAAATGATGTGTGGCACCTGAATCTACAATCCATTCTGTGGTACCTGAACCCTGGTAGAAAGTAGAAGTATGAGCGCTACCTGAGGTACTAGCTTTTGCAGTAGTAGCAACATCCAAGCTGCTCTCCGAAACAGGTAAAGGAGTACTGGTTGGAGGCATGATATCTCGCAATCGAGACACAAGGTCATCTATGATGGATCTACTGCATGTGTAGCGCTCTGATGTTGAATCTGTTCTGCTGCACGGGCAGATGCTGGGAAACCATGCTTGGAGTAGCATGTATCTTCTGTATGACCAGTCCGATGACAGTAAGTACACTGTAATCCATGACCACAGCCACCCCTACCATGTGGTCCTCGTCCACAAAACTGAGATGGATTGCCTCTTCCGCGAGAGGCCGCCATAGTAGATGAATTTGGCAAATTAACAGGGCTCGAGACGTTGATTCGGCTCAATCTCCAAAAAGCCTCCTCTATGGGAGGAATGGTAGCATCCGCCAGAATCTGAGATGAAGCAGCCCCATACTATGAGTCAAGAGAGGCTAGAAAAACTCCTACCATCGTGACATTCTGATGTCTTCAACTGCTCTGGATTAGCTGTGGGAGGTATGAAGCTATGAAGCCTCTCAAACATTCCTCGCGATGCAGTGTAGTGAGCATGCAGGGGTCGACCATTTTGCTTTATCGTGAAGATGTCATGCTGGAGTTGTAGGATTTTTGTCTCATTCTTGGCTTGAGAATACGTGGCAGCAAGAATATCCCACATGGCTTTGGCAGTGGGTTGGTGCAAGACATCGTTAGCAATGTCTGGAATCGGAGTACCAGACAACCAGACATGAGCATAAGCGTTATCAGCTTCCCATGAGGCATGCAACCTTGTCTTCTCCATTGGCTCGTCCTCGGTAAGAATATGTTTCTTACCCATCGATTTCATTAGATTCATGAACTGCGTGACCTATAACTCGTTGTTGGATCCATCCATCTTCACAATAGGCGCAGGACCTCTGAAGGCGCCTATAGTGGGGATCTCTGCCTCGCTTTCTGACATTGTGACTGGAGACAACCAGATTGGGTGGACAAGATAAACTTTGGTCTACACTGACATGACGTGGTTTGGTTGCATGCGTAGACTTTACACAACCAAACCCATCAACCTGGAAGCGCGGGCGAGGGGCCCTTTAGGTAGATAACGGTCGAACACTAGGAATGGTGACAGCAGCATGGAGGAGGTACCTTAGGGGCGACCGAACCCTAGGGTACGGGAGGCCTAAGGTGGCGCGTGAGGTGGCCGAACCCTAGGGTCGAGGGGTGGCACGGGGCTGGAGGGCAGCGCGTGAAGGGGTGTGGCTAAAGGGCGGCACGCGAAGAAGCCGCCCGGCGCGCAAGAGAGGGGCGCACGGGGCTTGAAGGTGGAGGGCTAGGTTTAGAGTTCGATACGAGAGCTTCGGTCTAGGACCGCCGCTCTGATACCATTTTGGGAAAAATATGTGTTTATTCCTTGAGCATAGACTCTCTTATATAGGGAGAGGCCTATATGCAAATTACATACGGTAGACAAACGAAAAGAGAAATAGATTAAAGATAAAAGAACATAAAATAAACTTCTACAGTAATATGGGAAATATTTTATTGTTGTTGGGAAAAGAGAGGGTGGTATCCCAAGATGGGACCCACCATGACTTATAAAAATAAACAAGAAACGAGAAGGATATTACATCGAGTTACACACTCCATGATAGACAAAGCGTCCTACAATACTCAAGTACATTTTACGAGTAGAACATTTGCCCACTGAAGATGGCCTCATTTCTATCGCACCAAATTGCTCGCACCATTGCAAAAGGATAGGAGCTATCCTCATGTGCATTGTCGCACCCTGATCTAGTGCATCTCCAAAAGGTGGAACTCCTTGGCTAGTCACAGGATGTTGGCCCAGGAACCTACTCCATACCTGTACCGAGTAGGGACAAGAGAAAAACAAATGGTCCACATCTTCCACTACCATCCCACACATGTCACAGATATCGTCCTCGATATGTAGCAGTTGTTCCCAATGGCTCTTGGTAAGAATCATACCAAGTCTGAATAACCACGGAAAACCTTGACTTTGCTCGGTACTCTACTCCTCCAGATCATCCCCATGTCAATTCTCACATCGTCCTGCATCTCAACCCCATCCTCTACAAAGAAACAGTAAACTTTCTTCACATGAACCTCCCCATCCCCCCATACAAAATAGTCCCTACCAGAAGATGATCCCTCAATCTGTGCCAACTCGGTCTGCAATGCAAGAAGCTCCTCTAGCCTCTGATCAGACAGGTCCGAAGAGAACATCGGAGACCATGTTCATTGTTCTCATACCTGATGAACCGACCCCTCTTTTACAGGCCAATCCCAAGAGGTAAGGAAAATGCTCCCCACGGCTCCATTACCTGTCCAATCATCAAGCCAAAAGCGGAACTTCACTCCATTCCCAAACACTGGTCTCAACTTGACAGTCACCTCTGGGATGATTTTGGCAATCCCTTGCTATAACGAGGATGGAACACACCCTTGGACGACCTCCAATGACATGTAAATCCTATAGATCCTCCTCAACGACCGACATATCAAGTCTTCATATTTCCGTCAAAGTTGTACCGCCCACTTCGTCATAAATGCCTTATTCATTTCTTCCACCCACAACACCCTTAATCCACCCTTCTTTGTAGTAACTCTGGTCCAGTCCATAAAGTGGAATCCTCTCTTTACCTGCCGCCTAGCAGACCAGAAGAACCATCTCATTATGGCTTCAATCTGTGTATGCCCCTGCTGGCAATAGCCTCGTGGAGCAGAAGAAAATTGGGATGACGGATAGGACATGTTTCAGGAGAATCAACTTCCCTCCCTTAGGGAGCGTCGTCGCCTTCCAACATGCCAATCCCCCTTCCAACCTATCCAATATTGATCTCCAATCACTAGAGTTTGGTCTTCCAGCCACCAAAGGGAGCCCCAAGTAGGTTATCGGCAGACTAGCAGTAGGACACCTCAAGACCGCAGTTGCATCATGCATCTCCTGCTCCGAAAGACCTAAGGGTAGCAACACTAACTTTTCCCTATTGACATGCAAGCCAGACACATTCCCAAAAATATATCCATGATAAGTGTTGAGGGAAAATAAGTTCATATGATAAACGGAGACTCAAGGGCTCCCTTATATAGGAGAAAAGCTCTGGGTTAATTACACAACACATACATGAAGAAAATGTAAAACATAAAAGCACTGAGAGATACAACCATCTCAACATTCCCCCTCAAGCTGGAGCATATATGTCTATCATGCTCAGCTTGGAACAACACATCTAAAAGGGACCTCTAACAAGTGCTTTGGTGCAGATGTCAGCCATCTGATCTCCAGTAGACACATGAGAGGTGGATATGAGACCTTTCTAGATCATGTCTCTAATGTAAAGGCAATCCACCTCTATATGCTTTGTCTGTTCATGAAAGGCAGGGTTATTAGCAATAAATAGAGGTAGTTGATTATCACATACAAGCTGCATTGGTAGAGGAACCTCTATAGTAAGATCAGTCAACATCGATCTAACTTGCATCATTTCAGCACTTCCTTAAGCCATCGCCTTGTATTCAGGCTCTGCACTAGATCTAGCCACCACTGTCTGTTTCTTGCTTCTCCATGAAACAAGTGAACTGCCGATGAAAATAGCAAATCCAGAAGTGAACTTTCTGTCTCTTGGACAACCTGCGTAATATGCATCTGCGCAAGCTGTCACCTCAAGGAATGTATCCCTAATAAATATAAGACCCAAACCAGGTGAATTCCTCAAATATCTCAAGATCATATGAACGGCATCCATGTGCACCTTCCTGGGCTACTCCATGAACTGGCTGACTTTGCCTACTACAAATGTAATATCTGGCCTGGTGATGGTGGCGTATAAGAGCTTCCCAATCATGGCCTCAAATTTCAGCGAAATTCGGTCGAATTTCTGTTGAATATCGATATCCAGTCGAAATCGAAATTCGACCGAAATGACCGAAATATGAGGGTCTTAGTACAAAAAATGACCGAAATTTCGGTCGAAATTCTACCGAAATTCCATCGAAATTATGTTTTGGTCGATACCGAAATGGTGACCGAAACCGACATTTAGGGCCTTGTTCCCAACAAGCTCTCTATATCTCCTCCTGTCAACTTTCCTCAGTGTCCTCGTTATACAACCTCATACTTGTATCCATGGGAGTAGTAGCAGTTTTGCATCCTGTCATACCAGTCTCAGAAAGAATATCCATAACGAACTTCCTCAGTCATCACAAGACCACGCTTGTTCTTGGCGAACTCCAACCCAAGGAAGTAACGAAGATTGCCAAGGTCCTTAGTCAGGAATTGTTGGGCTAGGAATTCCTTAGCAGTATGAATACCATGTTCATCATCTCCTGTAATGACAATATCATCCCATAAACAAGAATAGCCATCGTACCTCTCGGTATTCTCTTAACAAACAAAGAATGATCCGCAATAGACCGCACAAACCCTTGTTGCTTTATCAACTCCGATAACTTCTGGTACCAAGCTCTCAGACTCTGCTTCAGGCCATAAATCGCCTTATGAAGTATGCAGACCTTCTGGGAATCCCCCTAAGTAGCAAACCCTACACTGGTGGTTGTTGCATATATACTTTCTCCTGTAGATCGCCATAGAGAAATGCATTCTTCACATCAAGCTGGTACAGAGGCCAATCCTTGGAAACTACAACCGATAGAAGAATGTGTAGTGTCGAGTGTCTTGCTATTGGAGAGAAGGTGTCTTGATAGTTCTGGTCCACACTACCATCTAATCGTTGATTGACCATAAATATCCATTTGCAGCTCACAACTGATGCACCAGGCAGGGCAGAAACAATACTCTAGGTACCACATGACCGAAGGATTGCCATCTCCTCCTCCATTGCTAGTCGCCACTTGTTGTCCTGAAGCGCCTCCTGATATATACGGGGGATAGTAATAGCATATAGCCCTACTACAAACTTCATGTAATCTTCTGAAAGATGATCCAATGAAACATGCGCAGCAAGAGGATGCGTAGCACATCGACGCTGAGGTTTCCTTAGGGTAATAGGTATCTCCAAATCATCTGCTTCTATGTCCTCTGGAATGAATTCTTCATGTGTATCATTCAAAGCTCCAGTGACATCAGTAGAAATAGTATTTTCATTACATACATGAGGCGTGATGGATGATGTGGATGGCGCATGAGTAGAGGTGTGAGTAGAAGACCTGTGAGTATAGACATGTGGTAAAAACATGGACTTGACTGCAGGAGGCGGAGGTAGTGGTGGAGGAGGTGGAGATTATGGAGTATGCGACGGAGACGATGGAGGTGGAGGAACCACAACATCCTCCCCAGTATTGGTATCAGACAACCTATCACCTGTAGGAGAAAAATACATAATGAAGTCAAAAATTGTGATGTCAGCACTCACGTAGTATTTTCTCCCAACAAGATCAAAACACCTACCCTTTTGTGTATGGGAATAACCAACAAAGACACATTTGACAGCTCTAGGTGAGATCTTGTCAAGACCAGGTGTGAAGTTGTGGACAAAGGCCACCGATCCAAAGACTCTGGGAGTAAGAGAGAATAATTCCTTCTCGAGAAATGCAGTCAAGAAAGGAATTTTCTCTCCAAGAACAGTGGATGGCATGCGGTTCACTAAGTAGCAGGCGGTTAGTACTGCATCCCCTCAGAAAGAGTGAGGTGTACGACTTTGGATCAACAAAGCCTTCGTGACATCAAGAAGGTGGCGATGTTTACGTTCGGCCACACCATTCTGCTGGGATGTAAAGTTGCACGAAGTCTGATGAATTATACCAAGAAACTTGAGAAATTTTGCTAAATGTAAAGTGGAAAATTCCAAGGCATTATCTGTACGGATGAATTTGACATTAGCAGAGAAGATATTGTTGACTTCAATAAGAAAAGTTTTAGTGATAGAATCAGTTTCAGACTTATGTTTTAACAAAAAACCCCAAGATGGTCTGGAATAATCATCCACAACAACCATATAAAAACGATGTCCCTTGATGATAAGGAACACGACTCGAACCCCAAATGTCGAAATGAAACAACTCGAAAGATCGACTACTATGACAACTGGAACGACTTGGAAACGAGGAGTGATGATGTTTCCCAAGTTGGCAGTCTTCACAATCCAACGTTGTACGAGTAGATATCTGCGGAAGCACATGAATCATCTTTTGAAGAGGAAGGTGGACAAAGCGAAGGTGTCACATGAATGGAGAAACAGATCCAGAAGGAATAGAGGTCACCCCAGCATATGATGAAATGGAAAGCTTATACAATCATCTCTGCTCACGGCCATGACCAATCACCCTTCCAGTCAGTATATCCTAAAATTCAAGAGAAGAGGGGTCGAAGATGGCACAGAAATGTAAATCTTTTGTAATTTAGCTAATAGACAAAAGATTCATCTGAAAATCAGGAGCATAGAAACGTTTTGTAGATGCATAGACAGAGCTAACACAATATCCCCCTGACCAACAATGGGTAGCCGAACCCCATTGGCAATGACCACAGATCGTCCAGAAGGGATAGACCTGTAAAAGGTAAACTGCATTCGATCTCCACACATATGATGAGACGCTCCAGAGTCCATAATCCAATATGACGCGTCAGAAGTGCTACAACTGATAAACGCATAGGAAATACCTGATGAACTGGATGAAGCTCTGGCGGTAGCTGCTGCATCTGAGGAACCTGCAGCCGGAGTCGTGGGGGTGGTCATCTCACGGAGTCGCAATACAAAATCACCAAAGCGCCCATCAGTAGTAGGTACAGGAGAAGGATCAATCTGCTCAGCAACACGCGCGGACGCTGGATATCCATACTTCTGAAAGCATGTCTCCTCCGAATGATCGAGACGATGGCAATAGGAACATGGACCACGCTAGCGTCCTCCACCTTGACCACGAGGCCCACGGCCACAAAAATGGGAAGATCCTCCCCGTCCATGAGAGGCTACCATAGCTGAGGAAGTCATTTGTGGCATAGTGTTAGGCGTGGTAGTGATCCTTCTCAGTCGTTTGTACACCTCCTCCATCGGCGGTATCGTCTCACCAGTCAGAAGTTGGGTACGTGCTGCATCGCACTCAGAGTCAAGGGACGATAGAAAGACTCCCGTCATAGTAGCATTCTGATACTGTTGTTGCTGCTCAATGATGGTGGTAATGGGGATGAAGCTGTGTAGTCGCTCAAACAAGCCTCGCAAATGGGAGAAGTGTGTATGGAGCGGGTGACCATTCTGTTTGATCGAGAAGATGTCAAACTGCAGTGTTAGAGATTGCAGAAGATTTCTCTCTATTGTAACCCCACAAGGACTTTTATGTTAACAGAATATTCTATGTGGTTATTTGTTAAGAGAATATTCTATAGAGCATATTCTATAGAATATTCTCCTTTGAGCCCTCTAGGGTTTTAGTCCTATATAAGATCCCTAGATCTCTTGAATAAACAACGAATCATCTTTTCTTATCATCCTTTCACATGGTATCAAAGCATCGGTACTAGGCCGGTGTTCTGACCTAATCACCCCTCCGCCACTACCAGCCCTCCAAGTCCCTCTACGGCCGCCTCGGGTCTCCGCACCTCCTGCCTTAGGTCCGCGCCACCTCGGGTCTCCAGGCCCTGCCAAGTCTTCGGTACACGCGAGGGGGGCGGGCTGAGCGTCGCCAGGCTGCTCTGGGGGCAGCAAAGTCCCCTCTTGTGCCATCAAACAATAATTGACTCATCCTTCTCACTCCTTGATGAGGGTTTAGATATTTGATAATAAATTGAGGCAAGATATACTCTCTAGGTCACTTTTTCTTGACCTAAGCCGCCATGATGATGTTTGTCGAGATCAAGCCAACGTACCCTACTTCTTTGCCGGTACAGGCCACTTCTATCAAGTTGAAGGGCTTCGAAAATTATGTTTTATGGTCTCGATCTTTCAAAGTGTTTGTTGGTGGCCAGCGCAAGAGCTACGTTCTTACAAAAGTTCCACCTACAGAAACAGATAAGGACTACGAAACTTGATTTGTTGATAATTGCCAGGTTATCACTTGGATGACGAACAATGTCGATCCAAACATGGTTGTGAATCTTCTTTATAAAGACACCGCTAAGGCAACGTGGGAAAACCTTGAGCGTACATATTCTCAGAAGACGACTAAGTCACGTCTGTCAGACATAAACACAAGGATTTTGTCTGCTAATCAAGGAGAATCAAGTCTTATTGAATACTACAGGCTTCTTACAAGCCTTTTTGAGGAACTTCTTATTTTTCAGCCTGCATGTTGTGATAAACAAGTAGGAGAACGTGTTGAATGGTAGGTTTACAGATTTCTCTCGGGACTAAATCCAAAATATAAGCCTGTGAAAGATCAGTTCCTGACGGTTGATACTCTACCAACTCTTGAGACAATCTTCGGACGCTTACAGGAGCTAGAGGCTCCAATTCAGCACTCTATCACCCACACCTCTACAGAGACGATGGCCTACTATACCTCCTCAGGATACAGGACGTCATAATTATCAAGGAGGACGGGGACATGACCCAGGACGTGGACGTGGTCGTGAATCTGGACGAAGCCGTAACTCTGGATGCGGACGCGATCGTGGACGTGGTCATGAATCTTCTGCTCGATATCCAGAATGCATACATTGTGGACGCTGGAATCACCTATCTGATCGCTGGTGGGCAACGTTTGGGATACAACCTAATGCCAACAGTACCTATGATGAAGTATCGTATGATGCAACTGCAGAAACATCCACTCAGCAAACCAGCGAGGCACAAACACCACTCATTGCTTTTGAATATGCTCGCCTACGACAACTGCTGCAAGAATCTAGTCCTTCTGATAGTAATGCTTCTGCCCCTACTGCTGGCATGGCTACTACCTCAAGTACAGTAACAAACTCTGTCTCTGCCTCTAAGCATGCATGGATTATTGATTCTGGAGCCTCTACCCATCTGACGGGAGATGGAAGTTTGCTAACCTCCTCCCAACCATCTTCCTCTGTGAAGACTGTTCGGGTTGCTAATGAGGATCATTCCCTAGTGACTGTTGTTGGTACTGTTAACTTTTCTTCCAAGCTGCATCTAACAGATGTTCATTGTTCCCCTACTTTTCCTCTCAGCCTTTTATCAGTACAGAAGCTACGTCGTCAGCTTAACTATCGTGTTATTTTTTAGGTTGGTTGCTATTTTCAGGACATTCGGACGAGGAAGATTTTTGGTGGGGCTCATGAGAGGAACGGCCTCTATTACCTCGACATCCCTTCTGATTCCAACTTTGCTGGTGCAGTCTCCATCTCTGAAGATCCTTTTCTATGACACATTCGTCTTCGCCACCCTTCTGCTAAAGCTCTCTCAATGATGTTCCATGAACGTTCTATGCTGAAACCTTTTGAGTGTGAAGCATGTCAGTTCGGGAAACATCATCAAGCCTCCTTTCTTGCACGAACTGAGCCTCGTCGCCATACTCCTTTTGCACTTGTTCACTGTGATATCTGGGGACCATGTCCGGTCTGAAGTCTAAGTGGTCATAAATATTTTGTTTTTGTGGATGACTACAGTCGATCATCTTGGGTTTTCCTGTTAAAGGAATGTTCAGAAATTAACAATATTGTCAAGAATTTCTTTTACTATGTCAAAAACATCTTCTCCACCACTGTTAAAATATTTTGTTCTAATAAAGCTTTGGAATTTACACAAAATGATTTAACATCCTTCTTTTCTTCCCATGGTGTTATCCATCAAACCTGTTGCCCATATATCTCCCAACAGAATGGGATAGCCGAAAGAAAACTTTGACATCTCCTCAACATTGCCCGCTCTCTTCTTAACCAAATGATGGTCCCCAAAACCTATTGGGGAGATATTATTCTCATTGTTGTCCATCTTATCAACAGAGTTCCATCTATCTCCCCAAATGGCTCCACACCCTTTGCCTTATTGAATCCAAATGACTCACCATTTCCTCTACCTCTGCGGATTTTTGGATGCACCGCATTTGTTCACAATTTTCATACTGCATAAAATTATCGTCATGTGCAATTAAATGTGCTTTTCTGGGTTATTTCCAAACAAAGAAAGGATATAGATGCTATGATCCTTGTAGTAAATGCTATTATATATCAGCTGATGTTACCTTTTTTCGAACAAACTCGCTTCTTCGATCAAGATGTGTCTGATATACCATTAGAACTTCCTCCTCCACCAATTGTGTATGAAAGAAAACATGTGTCCCCTCTTGTTCCTGTTCCTCTACATGTTCCTTTGTTGCAGTAAAATATGTCATCTTCAAGTGCCCCCACCAACACTACCCCGGATGATCCTCAGGAGCTTCCCATTGCCCTACGTAGAACAAAAAGGCAATGCACTATTCATTCTATGTCTAATTTTGCGTCCATTGATAGCTTATCATGTTCTGATAAAAGATATGCATATGCTCTTATGACAATCTCTGTTCCAAGAGACTATCACAGTGCATTACAGGACCACGGGTGGAGATAAGCTATGAATGAAGAAATGGATGCTCTCAATTCCAGAGGAACATGGGATCTAGTTCAGTGTCCCCAAGGTGTCAGGCTTGTTGCCTGCAGATGGGTATTTACTACGAAGCATTCTCCAGATGGCTCTATTGACAGACTGAAAGCAAGACTTGTGGCAAAAGGTTTTGCACAGACATATGGAGTTAATTACTTCGAAACTTTTTCACCTGTTGCCAGGATGTGGTCAATTCGCACTATCCTCTCTGTAGCCGTGAACAAAGGTTGGCCTATTTTTCATCTGGATGTCAAAAATACATTTCTCTATGGTGATCTTGAGGAAGAGGTTTACATGATGCAACCCGCAGGTTACGAGGTCGAGGGGGAGTATGTTTGCCGACTTCACAAAGCAATTTATGGTCTAAAACAAAGTCCGAGGGCATGGTTTGACAGACTTAGTTCAGAGATTAGCACTCTGGGCTTTCAGAGAACTACATCTAACCATTCTATCTTTGTCAGAAAACGATCAACAGGTACTGTCATACTAACTGTATATGTGGATGACATGGTTGTTACAGGTGATGATGATAAAGGAGTGCTAGAAGTGAAGACTTTTCTGCAAAAGGTTTTTATCACCAAGGATCTGGGGCAACTTCGTTATTTTCTAGGTATAGAAGTCTTACGCACCAAGAAGGGGCTTCATATGTCACAAAGAAAGTACTGCATAGATATACTGACTGAGGCAGGACTACTTGGGTGCAAGCCCTCTGGCATACCTGCAGAACCAAAGAAACATTCTACACCAGATGATCATGCCTTTGAAGAGACTACAAGATACAGAAGCCTGGTTGGCAAACTTCTGTACCTTATTGTTACTAGACCAGACATATCATATGTTGTGAACAGAGCTAGCCAATACATGGAGAAACCATGCTACAGCAACTGGCAAGATGTTCTTCAGATCCTTCGCTACCTGAAGGAATCCCCCTGGACGTGGCCTATTTTATGGGGCAAATGGATATACTAAGGTTGCTGCTTATGCTGATGCTGATTATACAAGCTCACCTGAGGATCGTCGTTCTACGATGGGCTATGCAATGACGGTAGGAGGTAACCTTGTTAGTTGGAGGATAAAGAAGCAGACGGTGGTTTCCCGATCCAGTGCAGAGGAAGAATATAGGGCAATGGCCCAAGCCACATGCGAAATTACCTGGTTATTGTTCCTTTTGCAAGAACAAACTCAATATTGCTATCACTACTCTTGTTCCTCTATATTGTGATAGTAAATCTGTCACTTATATTGCTACAAATCCTGTGTTCCATGAGAGAACCAAACACATTGAGATCGACTGTCATTTTATTTGTGATGTTGTACGAGAAGGCAAGATTTCTACACCACATATCTCAACAGACCTTCAGCTTGCAGATATATTCACAAAGGCCTTATCAAAGAAGCGCCTTTCCTGTTATCTTCCAAGTTAGGCATGATCGATGGATATGCTCCAACTTGAGGGGGAGTGATAGAGATTGCAGAAGATTTATTTCTATTGTAATCCCACGAGGGCTTTTATGTTAACAGAATATTCTGTGGCTATTTGTTAAGAAAATATTCTATAGAGCATATTATATAGAATATTCTCCTTTGAGCCCTCTAGAGTTTAGTCCTATATAAGGACCCCTAGACCTCTTGAATAAACAACGAATCATCTTTTCTTATCATCCTTTCACATTTTCATTCTTTGTCTGCTCATAGGTGTTTGCTAATATGTCCCACAGAGCCTTGGCCATGGGCTGATTAGCAATATCGTTGGCAATCTCCGTAGTAAGTGTCCCAGAGATCCAGATGCGGGCATATGCATCATCTTTCTTCCACGATGCATTCATTCGAATCATTTTTTTAAATCCTGAAATGAGGGGGATACACTCGTTGGTGTTCGCCCCATCTTTTATTCAAAAAGCGAAAACAGAAGCAAGGAGGAAAATATAAAAACTACGCCCTAAAGAGAGAGCAATTACAAAACCCACTCCTCCACCAAACTCTTGGCATGAATCCCCATGTTTTCCTTATAGAAGCGCTGGCCCGAGAAAAGCAAATCATTCCTACCCAACCAAACAGCCCACAGTACGGCCAGAGGATAAAGCATCTCCCTCCTAGGTCTATTTTTATTGGCCAGTAGCGCACCGCAGAACGACTGGAGATCCTCAATGCAGCACCAGGCCAGACCGGTCCCCTGCCATATCTGAATCACCATGGGGCACTTGAAGAACAGATGCTCAACGGATTCAACCGCCGCATCGCAGAGAAGGCACCTGTCAGAGGTGGCTCCCAAAAGCCTGGCACATCGGTCCCTCGTCATCAACCTCTGTCTCCTGAACACACAATCGCGAATCAGAATCTCTGATTGGGAAGGCGGCGGCCTACCGATAGCCCCAAAAGCCTTCTTAACCGTGAACGGACCCTCACGCCAACTCCAGTGGTCTCTCCCCTCCGATGGGTGCCCCACCTCCCTGATAGCATCCAGCAAGGCCAAGAAATCCTCCAATCTCTGGTCGGAGAAATTAGCGGAGAAGGTCGGGCACCAATTTCCATCCGACCAGCAAGCTGCAACTGATATCAATTTGTCCTCAGCAAGAGCAAACAATCGCGGGAATCGCGAGAAAAGCCCCCCCCCCTCCCGTCCAATCGTCCGACCAAAAGAAGGATTCGCCCCCACCAAGGATCGGCCTAAACAACGTTATGTTCTTCAAGAAAACCTCCATAACCCCCCTCCAAAAGGGAGTGGGAGAGTTCAAACGAGCATCCGACGTCGACGGTGCACCCCCCACACCATAAATCTTGCGCAACACGGCACAGCAAAGATCCTCCCCAGGACACCAAATTCTGCTTGCCCACTTAAGCAGGAAAGCCTCGTTCATTTGTTCGAGAGACTTCACCTCCAGCCCTCCTTGATTCTTCTTGAGCGTAATATCCTCCCACCCACCAATGTGGATGCCCCTCGACCCACCCCTCTGCTTTCGCCATAAGAAACCACGCATCCGCTTCTCCAGCTGATCTCTAATTCCTTTTGGAATACACCGATTCAAAAGGAAATAAATCGAAATGGAAAAAAGGACCGCCTTGAGGAGGATCAATCGGCCCCCTCTTGACAGAACAGCAGACTTCCATCCCGCCAACCTCGCCTCCACCTTCTCCACGACTCTGAGCCAACCTCTCGTCCTCGTTTTGCCTGTAGCCAAGGGCATCCCCAGATAGTCCATTGGCAAAGAACTGCAACCCGAGCCCAACGCCTGCGCACAAGCATCGGCCTCCTGCACAGAGAGACCGATAGGGACGATCTTCGATTTATCAGCATTCTTGAGCATCCCGGACAGCTCGTCGTAGATATCCAGAGCCACGGCCATGCCATTGGCCTCCGCCAGCCCCCCTTCAATGAAGAAGAGGGTATCGTCAGCGTATTGCAGGAGCGGAACCAGTAAGCCCTCCCTCGAGTAACCATTTGAGAGCCCGCGGTTGACAACACAAAGCGCAATATTAGCCAGGACGTCCGCTGCGAGGACAAACAACATAGGAGCAAGAGGGCAACCCTGGCGCACCCCCCTCCGAGGTTGAACGAAGCCCCCCTCCGGGCGACCATTCACCATGATCGTAAAAGAGGACGTGGTAACACACCACCTCATACAGGTGATCCACTTCTCCGGGAACTCCCTTCTCCGAAGCACCGATCAAAGGAATCTCCAATCAAGGCTATCGTAAGCCTTTGCAAAGTCCACCTTCCATAGAACATCGCGCTTGTCCCTCCTCCGCCAATCCGCAATGATCTCAGATGCAAGAGTGAGGCAATCCGAGATCTGCCTCCCCGGAATGAAAGCGGATTGCAGCGGAGAGACAGTACTGTCAAGAACTCAACTCAGTCTACCAACGAGGACCTTCGCAGTAATCAGATAAACGGCGTTAGAGACCGCAATAGGGCAGTAGTCATCAATGGAATCCGGAGCCGAGGACTTGGGGAGCAAGATGATTAACGCACGGTTAACCCTTCCGAAACCCGCATTGCCCAAACAGAACTCAGAGGCCACCTCCAACACCTCATGGCCGACCAGATCCGAGAAGTCCTTGTAGAGAAACCGAGAAGCCATCAGGGCCAGGGGCGACATCAGCATTCAGGTCCCATACCGCACCTTTAATCTCCTCCAAGGTCACATCGCGAGTGAGCATGTCACAGAAGGAGGTCGCCACAGGCGTTGTACCAAGGCCCAACCACCTCCAAGTCCTCGGAATAGTCCTCGAAGAGACGTCTTTAAAGTGATTAGCAATAGCTCTCCCCATTTCTTTGTTCCCCTCCACGCGGACCCCACCAATTGAGATGGAACGCAGCGCATTGGACCGACGCCTCCCACTAGCAACACTATGAAAATACGAGGTGTTTGCGTCCCCCTCCCGCAGTCGAATATTTCTCGACCTCTGCCTCCATTCCGTGACCCGCTTCTGATCTTCCATGACAACCTTCATCTGAGCAGCAGCGCGACTAGCCAACTCGTCCACCGAGAGCTCCCTAAGGTCCTCCAACGCATCGAAGCTCCGAATGACCTCCTCCACCTCCTTCCTCGCCGCGCACCCGGCCGCCCTAGACTCTCTCTTGAATGCGGACAGCCTTACCCGCAAGGAAGTTAACTTCTATACAAAGGGGCACGCGGCGGACCCAGAAACAACCACGCTAGACTAATGAGAGACCACCACCTCCCTAAAGTTTTCCTCCATTAACCAACAATTTTCCTATCTAAAGAGTCCCCTATGCGCAGGGGCAACACCTGAGTACCAAACTATTGGAGTGTGATCGGATAAAGTCCGTGGCTTGGCCTCCACACACGATAGAGCAAAAGCCTCCAAGAGCTCGTGAGAAGCCAAAAAACGATCGATACGCGAACGAGAGTTGGAGCTTCTCCACGTATAAGCGACGTCCTCCGCATCCATAACCTCAAGACCCAAAGAATCAATGGTGTCCGCAAAGTCGAGCGAGCCCGGGTCCTGCCCCCTGCCCCCGGGCCTGTCAGACGTCCGCAAAGTAGAGTACGAAACTGTCATTCGAATCTTGTCTGTTGGTTCTGATTCTGTCAGAATGTTCTCCTTATTATGACATTACATAAGAGTACGAAACTACATGGACCATAACTCATAGTTGGTCCCATCCATCTTTACTATGGGAGCCGACCCTTTGAAGGCCCCTGAAGAGGAAAACACGTCACTCCTAACTTCGGACATGATATCAATGAGTAGAACCACGGACAAGCTGAGTAGTAGACTGATTATATAATATCTACACAATCATAAGGGAGAATGTTGTATCTGTAGACTCATACAACCATCCTCATGGCTCCTTTGTGAAGTTTAGAGCCTTAGAACGTGATATAGATGAGCAAAAAACCGTGTTTAGGATCAAGTCAAGCCGCAAAACCTCGACAAATATGTCGTAGGCCGGCCTCACAGAGCGCACAGCGGCAAGATGAGGGGTTGGGTGCCCTGGCGGAGGTCACGTAGAGGGCTAGGAGGCACATCGGCACGTCGCGCAAGGGCTAGAAGCCCCTGGAGGAGGCGGCACTAGGGCTGGAAGCCCCTGGAGGGTGCCGTGCAAGGGCTGGGAACCCCGGGAGGGGGCTGGAAGTTCCGAGAGGGGGTGGCGCGAGTGGGCTGGGCGGTCGTCGGAGGTCTGATTAGCGCGGGGGGTGGGTGTGCGGTAGGGTTGTAGCCCTAAAGGGATCCAACGGCGGCTGGGAGGGGGGGCTTAGAGGGTAGGGTTAGGGTGGGATACAGGAACCCCGGTCTAGGATCGTTGCTTCGATACCATGTTGAGGGAAAATAAGTTCATATGATAAATAGATACCTAAGGGCTCTCTTATATAGGGGAAAAGCCCTGGGTTAATTACACAAGAGATACATGAAGAAAATTAAAACATAAAGGACTGAGAGATACAACTATCTCAACAATAAGCGATGCCCGACGTATCTGTTCCATGTCAGCCATAAGAACATGACTGTGTCATCAACATATTACAAGATTAGGATGGAGATATCTTCCTTCTTATAACCAAAGCACTTACATGTATCTGTCGTCAGCCTCATCATCACTGCTGAGGCATCTGCCAAAATAACAAAAAGTAACAGAACCAATGGGCAGCCATGTCTGACTCCCCTTTGTGGTTGAACGACCACCCCCCTTCGGTCTACCATTAGAAAGCACGACATATGATGCAGCCGTAACACACTGCTTGATCCAAGATATCCACAGAGTTCAGAACCCCCTCTTCTCCAGAGAAACCCAAAGGAAATGTTAATCAACACAATCATAAGCTTTAGAGAAATCAACTTTCGATCACCATTTCTGATGCCATCATGAGCCCATCAACCATGAATCTCCATGGCATGAAGGTCATCTGTTCAGGTGAAATGATCACATGTAAAACTCCCCAGAGGCGATTAGTTAGAATCTTCGAAATAATGAGATAGATTGCGTTAGATAGTGCAATAGGTATGTAATCATCTACCCCGATCGACATGTCCTTTGGTAGCAGAAAAAGAAGAGCCTTATTTAGTCTCTCAAATCCATGATTCCTTCGTGAAACTCCTTCAGAACCTCCAGCACATCTTTCTTGAGCACATCACAGAATTTCCTATAGAAGAGTTCTAGAAAACCATCTGGACCTGCAGCCCCATCTGCATTAAGCTGGAAGAGTGCCTGCTTGATTTCTGCTTCTAAAAACTCATGGATTAACGAGCTTGCATGTAATTCATAGATCTTTGAGACTCCGCTTCCCCGCCAGCCCCAACCTGTGCGGGTGCGCCGTCTACTAAAAGCTTGAAAATGTGATCCGATTGTCGCTCCCACAACCAGATCTCCATGTACAACTACTCCGCTAATGGATAACGTGTGTATATAGATTTATGTGCCTTCTCCCGCTAGCCATGACGTGAAAGAACCGAGTATTTACATCACGTTCCTTCATCCAATGTCGTCTGGATCTCTGCCTCCACGTCAGTTCCTCGTTCTTATCTTCCAAGTGAATCTCGCCCAAGTGCTTACCTCTGTCTGCAATCTCCTCCGTCTTCAGAAGTCTCTCATCTTCAAGTCTGTCAAGCATACACATCTCCTCTTAGGCCCTCATCCTTTTAGAGCAACGTTATACCCAATTATTCTTATTGAACTCCAGCAGGTGCCTCTCCTGAGCGATGCCAACTTGCTCGCAAGCCTACAAGTGGCCGACCCATGTGGTCAGCATCCATCCCAGAATGTCGCAACAGACTCACAAAAGATGTCCTCTAGAAGCCAGGCCGTCTCGAAGCGAAAGAACGTTCTAGGGCATACATCCTCCCCAAAGGACCAGAGTAATGGTGTGTGATCTGAATGTGCTCCAGACACAGTCCGAGCCCCAACCAAGGGAAAGGCATCCAATGCCTCGAATGACATCATGAACATGTCAAGGTGAGAGCTGGTTCTCTAATTCTGCCAAGTGTAGACACAACACGAGGCATCGACAATCTGAAGGCCCAAATCGTCCACCACTCTCAACAAATCCGTTGAACATCCATCTCGCATAGCACGGCTACCAGGGCGATCACCCAGGCACAATGTGACGTGGAAATCTCATGTAATAATCCATGCTATTAGGGGAAATTTTTCCTGAGCCAATAGCAACTCCTCCATCAGGTGAACAATGTTGGCACCATATCAAGGCCCATGCATGTTGGTAACCATGACCCTGATCCCATAGACCTTCCGCCGCAGCAGAATTGTATGTGAATGTCTTCCCAGCAGTTTGTCTTCCTCCGTGGCAAATTTATCTCCATCTCAACCTATCATTAAGCCTACAAATGCCACTTACGAACCAATCGCTCTAAAGTCCAACAGCTTGCTGCCCCCGATTTTCTTCCAAACCGCGTCGAATTCCCGTGAGATTTTTGTTTCTTGCAACATGACCATATCTGTCCTACACTCCATCAATAAATGTCACACCACAGCCCTCTTTTCAGATCGTCTCAAGCCTCTTACATTCCAAGTGATATGATAGACACTTTGAAAATCCTAATGGTGGTACCTGCCCCAAGCAAACCAAAACTTCCTCCTCCATGTCTGCCCCAGTACCTCTTCTTCGGCTACCAAAGACTCCTCATGTCTAGCCCCCTGCCCAACCACACTGTCATGTTGGAGTGACACATCCAACGTCATGTGCACCTTCGCCGCCACAGCCTACTCACAGGCAAGTTCGCTGGCATGCACATCATTTCCCCCAAGAATCCCCTCCGCAATAAGAGGGGTTTTCATCACCATTCTCTGGTTCCAGCCCCCGTCAAGCATTCCCAACTTTTCGTAGATTTTGAAGCACCTTCATTGCCTACACTCCCTCAAACCGCAATGGGAGTACCGCCACACAAACCTCCCTTCTACTAATAGGTCGCTCCTCCGCGACGGCACCGTTGACAAAGCATCAAGAGGGCCACACGAGTATCCCAGCTCATCCGTCCAAGCCTCTTCCAACCATCGCCTTGCATCCGAGAGATTGGGGATTTTCGTGCGTCATCAAAGGAACATCCTGACGACCTGACCTGAAGGCTTCTTTGGAATTTCCATGCACAAAGGACTTTTGCCTCATTCAATCATCGGGTCCGAATCTCCTATCAATTTTGGGCCTACGAAAACACTCGGATTCGCATGGGGATCCGCTAAGGCGATGGAGCTGGCATGCACAACGGGTCCAAACAAGTTGGTTATCGAATCCAGGAAACGACATTTAATCAGGTCATAAGTGTCTGATTCCGCTTGCCCAGCAAGCATTGTCGTAAAGGAGGGTCTTCCATTGAATCCAAGGCCCTAAATATCGATTTCGGTCACTATTTCGGTGACCAGCTGAAATGGAATTTCAGATGGAATTCGATCGAAATTCGACCGAAATTTCGGTCATTTTGATCATTTTTTGTAGTAGGACCCCATATTTCTGTCATTTCAGCCATTTCGATCGAATTTCGGTTCGACAGGATATTGATATTTGACAGAAATTCGACCGAATTTCGCTGAAATTTGAGGCCATGATTGAATCGTTCCATATCTACCTCGAGGTTCACACCCTTATTTTTTCCCCAAACCTTCGTCTCCCCTTCCTTAAAAAGGTGGCAATGGTTCAAAAAAATCGGATGCTTCTTCTCTGATGGAATCTCGGACCTCTCCAGCCGACATCCCCAAGCGTCTGACGTCGACAATGCATCCTCCTGCACCTCTAGATGCAGTGTACAACCTTCGAAGCTCGTGTCAAGGTACAGCAGCAAAGGACGATTGACCTCCGTCACCATCACCACCACCGTGGGTGGTTGACCACGATGAAGCCCAGCAAAAAGGATGCATGAGAGTGCATCACCAATGCTTGCAACGACCGAACCACCTCAAATCTCCTTTTCAATCAGGCAGACCTCTGATTGTCACCCTCCTCGTCTCATGTGCACCGTACACACCATCACGCGGGAGGGGAGTTCTATAGTGAACCCTCCCAACCGCTCATTGTGAGAAGTCGAGGTGCTTCAAAGCTTCAGCTTTAGTTAGATTGCATGCACAGATCATGAGTCCTAGCTTAATAGCGTATCCCCCAAAGCCACAGCCTAAGGCGCATTCAATGTCCTCCATCGCATCCGCCCACCCCTCCCTTTTGCACACTCTGACAAGCACCCGACCAATTTCCTTCCCAAGCGAAGTACCACCAGACTTCTTTGGGTTCCATACTCAACCATGAATACACTGAAATCGACGATGTCCATTCCTCCTGCAGGAGAAGCACCTCATCGGATCACAGCACCCCTCTGCACAATGCCCCTGACCACCGCACCTCAAGCACCTAACCGGGAAACGCGTCGTGTCTCCCTCCATCCTTTGTGTCACGGAAGTCCTCCATGGAGGCCTAACACGTCGATCTCACCTTTCCACCTTCGACCAACCTTCCACGACGACCATCCTGAGAATTCCTTCTTATTGTTACAGCATATCATCGACATCTAATTTAATTGAAAACTGAAGATGACATGAACTCATCTTCAATGTAGTAGAAGTCGATATTCGATATCCAATCAGAGGGGTCAATGAATATAGGATATTGGAGAATATTCGAAATTATTCGATTATGTGTTTTTAAATTATTTAAAATATAAAAAAATTGTGTCTATTATATATATATATATTCTTATATATTTATACCTATATGAATATCAATCAATAAGAGTTCAAGATAAAAGTACCAATTAACAAGGTTACATACATGGAGCTTTAACATTTGTGGTGATATCGGGATAAATGAGAACCTTTAGAAACAAAATAATAAAAAATCAGCAGTCTATTGCGATAGTCAATCGAATACCCGAATATTCGGGCTGAATTTTCAGGAGTATTCGGGTTGGATAGAATATTGGTCGAATAACAATAATCTATTCGATCAAATCCCTGAATAAGAATATTCGGTCGAATATTGCAACAGTGTCCATCATCGAACAAGATGACAACTGGCTCCTCCACGTACAATCCGACCAAGTGCCCTTCTCTACCATAACGATAACAAAAAAGATGTTCTTCATGAGTATTGGCATCAAAATTGACACTACAAAGGGCACCTACCATGACTATGTGCCGTCAACAAAGAATGATCTTTGACATCAGAACCATCACACCGAACCTCCTTAATCCCTTTCTAAGAGCCACTCGCCACTTCCTCCACCTCAATATCTTTCCCTATACCTTACATCAAACCCCCACCACATCTCCCATCCCTATAGCCATTGATGCCTCCTCCACCATTGATTGCATTTCCATAATAAATACCCCCTTCTTCCAAACCCAACCATCTCCACCGCCAATCATGTCACTAGCACCAGTCCCCCTGAATCTCCCCCACCCTAGCAACTACAATTGCATCCATCCCATCCGGTCTATGAACCCCCCATCGCCTCAATCTTGATTTGCATGGAAAAAACACCTCCACCCCAACCAGCCATCACCTTTGTTGTTATTTATAACAAGGTATTTTCTAACATTGACAATTTCATATGTTCCAACACAACTGCAATATAGCACTGATGTCCAGAATCCAGATTATTAGTCTTGAATGCACACAGATGATAATAATTAATAAGCCACTTGGTAACTACAACAACAACAACAAAGCCTTTTCCCACAATTAAGCACTTGGTAACCAATTGTTGGGCATGCGAGCGCACGGCGAGCCATTATACAATAAATGTTATTGCGAATATCCCCTGATCTGAAATGAAGAATAAATCATTTGCATAATAGGTCCCTCGGTACAACTAGGGTTATGTACCATGGCCATCTTAATAATCATACAGCTGTTGATTCAACTATTGAATCATAGAGGCTGGTGCTTAGATGAATATCTAAAGGATTAGATTGAGGACTCATCAAGCACCGTCAAATGATTGTTAAGAGATGATCTCCGGCTTGGGTAGGAGATGGCAATCTTTTCACGGTTAGGTTGATATCTAACCGACCTCTTGATGCAGGTCCTTTGCATAGGAATAGAGATTCGGAGGTGTCAGATTAGTTAGGTCAAAGAGTTGACTTAACGAGATAGAGATAACCAAAGTCCTATATCATATGCTGTCATGATATAGGCATACATCCTCTGACCGGAGACAGATGTGTTACTATATGTCTGAATATGTACATTTGGCAGACCAATAGGTTGATGACCTAATCAAGGTCTATACATCGGTGCGTTGGTGTGCATGTAAGGGCAAATGAGTAATACGATCTCTCAAAGGAATCATACAGGTTTAATTACTGAACCGGAAGACACGAGCTCCCTCATGAGATATTGGGAAGAATCAAATTCCGTGCATGGTCGTCTCGCTTTGGAAGCTTGACTGAATTTGTAGGTTTGATATATACTTTTGGAAAGTATATGATCAAGACCTAGATATGATATATGCTTTTGGAAAGTATATGATCGATATCGACTCCCAATGATCGAATGAGAACTTACTGATAAAACCATGAAGTAGACAGTATAAACTTGATCTAATACTTCGAGTTTATTTTGAGTCTTCCAGTATGCAAGATGTACAGGTATTGGGAATATCTGAGGGTGATGTGATCATAAACGATTGTATAACCATGACGCTTCCATACCTAGGGAGTGATAAAACGGGTCTGGATTTTAGTGACTCCTCTCAGTAGAGAAGTAATCTGATCTTGGTCCAAATATTGGACATTGATCTGAATGTGATTCAGATGCAATGAGAAGATTAGATTTGCGGTCTTGATTCAATCAAACATCTATGGGAGGCCTGAGATCTGGATTTGAGATATGATCTCAATATCCAAGTCACTATACGTGGAACAATACAATGGTCATGTCCTTATCTCCAAGTATATGCGGAGAAAGCGCATTATCCTTGAATGGGTTCAGGATAATTTCATTGTTGATATTATGTATCCAAACATTGAGAAAATGGATAATTAAATGTGATTTAATTATCATGAATAATATGAATTTGATTCATATTGTAAAGAGAGTTATCTAAGATAATTAAATGTGATTTAATTATCAAAGATGTGAATAATGTGAATGCAATTCATATTATTTGAGAACAAGAGAATAGAGATCTAAGATGATTAAATGTGATTTAATTATCACAGATATGAATAATGTGGATAGCAATATCCATATTAGTCATGTATGTTATAAATATGATTTATAATATATAAGAGAGAGTTATTTGTAATTTACATTTGTTAATTAAATGTTAATGTGAATTAGATTCACACTGGACATTATATTGAAAATGTAATTCACATTTTATTTTGGGTTGTGAATGTGATTCACAAATTTCCAATGGCATGATTGCAATGTTCACAAAATAAATTGGATTTATTTTTGTGAAATAATTTGCAACAAAAGTAGTTGCAAATATTTGAGAGAATCATGAGATAATGTAATCTCATATAATATAGAAAGGAGAGCCACCTTCCTCATATAGAGGGTGGACAGCTACAATTCCACCATTGAATATGGTAGCCGTCCACTCCTATTATGGAAGGAGGCTTGCCTCCTTCCTATTTCTCCAATGAAGATTGATTTAATGTAAATCAAATTATATTGAGTATATATTTGATTTTATTAAATTAATTATTGTTATGTTTTTAACAACAAGATCGTGATCATTAAAAGAAACACAAATCAATGTAAGCCATTGGATTTGTGTTGTCCCATAAATTGAGATCCATGGATCCCAAAATATTATAAAAGGAGAGGCACCCCTTGCTTTTCTAGGTTACAACAAGTGAGACAACAACTCTCTCTACACGCCTACTCTCTCTATCTCTCTCATGTGGCCGTCCACCATGGATGCCCTAGAGAGATTCTCCATCGCCGCAGCGTCGTCGTTATGTTGCCCGATGGTTTGCTCGTGGATCTCCGTCTACTTCGACGTGCCTTGCTCGTGAAGAAGACGTCGTATCTCGTTTGTCGAGATCAGGAATTTGTGGCTTGGATCTTCAACATGGATTGCGAGAAGCATGTGTTTCATCAACACGCTCGCAAGCGTCTCCTCCGTCGGATCGAACTTGAGACAGGAGGTCTCTTCGTTTAGAGACTCGATCACAACCACGCTTCAAGAGGTAATCCTATTACTTGTTTGTGGTTTAGACGAAACGATCCAAGAATTGTTCTTGGATCATGTGGTTTCGTCACATGAAAATTTTAATTCCCGCTGCATCGAGCAACTAATGCGACTAGTAGCTCCCGATCGCATACGATGCGATCCTCACGCTTCCGTGATGCGCTGAAGGATCTCATCATATCCTTCATTAATTTCAATTTTTCCAAAATTAATAATTATTTTGTGGCTGGTTGAAATATGGAGGGAGGTTGGGGCAACGTGGGTCTCACGTGGGGGTTTGGCCGATTTCTGGAGGTCGGTGAGGTCGGTGGGGAGCAACTCGACGAATGACTGTGCGTTACCTTTTGCAGCTCTTTGGGCCATCTGGTGAGGAAGAAATAATCTAATTTTCAAAAATCAGAGGTTTTTATTCGAAAAATGTAATCGCTTATTATCTTTCCCTTCACCGTTTCTGGTCCACAAGGTATTGTACATCACTTTTCATTTTTAATATAAAAGTTTTGTGCGGTAAGTCCCACCTCGGGATATCATCCTCTTTTTACTCAAAAAAATGAATTTCAAAATTTAGATGATAGATTTCAGCAAGATTGGCTGGCAGTGTTGTTAGCCTAGCCTTTTCCCACTTTCAGTGAAGTACGCTACATGATTACAAACGGATCTCATTTGGGTAATTGGTTGTTATTGTCATTTTACAAAAGGCACAATAAGCCGGTAAATAAACACATATAAAGTTGCTTGGTAAATTGGCTAGCCTAGTATGCAAAAGTTATATAGCACACACTTGACACCATGTCCCAATTAAAAGAATCACAGCTGCCTATCAAGTAACCATTCATCTATATCATGTTCAACAGCATGAAATTTCCATGTTAAAGTTCACTTTGACTAAAGAAAGTAGCCAAAATCTGATGAAGATATTAATAACTTACAAGACCACACTTAGATATATAAACAATTAATACCATAATAGAAAATATTGTTCAAAAAGTAACATCTCACTTCAACCAGACACAAACTTACAAATGTTACAAAAAGTCAATTTTCAAGTATGCAGATAATTTGCAGCCATCATAAGCTCCAAAGTCATTTCTGGTTCAATATGAAACTCCGTCTCCTTCCCACTGCAAGTCAAAGATCCAAGTATAAGATAACTGTCTACGACTGACATTGTTTCACTGTTGTTGTAATTCTACCGTCATATGTAAGCATGATGGCAAAGATTATGAAGAAAATCTCAAGACCATGCTTATCAAAAAAAAAAGCTCAAGACCAACGACGATTCTTTGATATATATATATATATATATATTGAGAGGTGGAGACATTTTTTTTCCTAGCATCAAACCAGGAGCCATGATAAGGGTTTAACACAAAATAGTACATTTATGAGACACAATAAACAAAATCAGGTCATTAAGGGATTTTCTGGAAAAAGCATCATTATTTAGACAACCACTTCAAGTAACATATATATGGCATAATGTTTAAGCTTTGAGCATGACATGAGATAATACAGTATGAAGTGTGAACCTCCTTAACACGATGAAAGCTCAAGACTAATGAAGATTCTTTAATTTAAAATCTATTGAGAGATGGGGACATTTTTCCCCAGCATCAGACCAGGAGCCATGATCTAGCCGACCCTACTTAATTGTGGGAAAAGGCTTTGTTGTTGTTGTTATCAGACCAGGAGCCATGATAAGGTTTAACACAAAATAGTACATTTCTAAGACTCAATAAACAAGGTCAGGTCATTAAGGGATTTTCTGAAAAAAAGCATCATTATTTAGACGACCACTTCAAGTAACATATATAAGGCATAATATTTAAGCTTTGAGCATGGCATGAGTCATAGTACAATGTGAAATGTGAACCTTCTTAAAGTCTAAGGGAAAGTGATATTCAGTGACAAATCAAATACCTCAGTTGAAGCTACATTCTGAAAAGATGCAGTGTTGCCCTCAGCAGACATAAAGGAGGATTAACTGTAAACTCTTGGCTCCATCAAATTATTAGGGATAGGATTCAAATTAGAATGCATGCGGTATCACAGTGATGGTCGTGGATCGGAACCCGGTTACTCCCCCCAATGTGCCGCCTCCCACTGTATGACGTTGCCTACCCCCACCTCCCATCTCACCTTGGCCCACGTAGCACCACCTCCCAGTGGCTCCGAGCCGCCCAGCAGACGTGTGCTGCCCAGCGGCCTACCAAGCACCACCACACATGCCAGCCATAGGCACGCCTCATGTAACCTAGGCTCCAAGCGGATCTGATTTTGGTGCGGTAAGGGTGATTTCAAACTTCTAAATCCACCCTATCTATCCTACATGATTTTGATGGGAAAGGTTGTGATCTGAGTATGCTTACACAACCTATTTCCTACATGATTTTGTAGACAAAATTAAACCATTCTACACCTCCAGTCGCGTACTTCCTTGGCTTCGATGTCCACCATGTCAGAGAACAAGGATGACGTATACTCCTTTGGGGCCTTCAAAGGTCTCGTGCCCATCGTCAAGATGGACTAGACCAACTACGAACTATGGGCTATAAATTTTATGAGTATTATGGAGAGCAACAACAAGAAATATATCCTGACTTAACCAGAGCCGGCCCACAAAACTCGGGTGAATGCTTCGTGAAAGCAAGATAACACGAGGGTGTGTTTCGCACTCTGGTACCCTTACCACAGAGATAGCCAACAACATTCTACATTAGTCCACTGCCAAAGTGATGTGGAGAACTCGCCACCATATACTCTCAAACGAAGAATGAGACAAAGATCATTCATCTTCAGTACAACATCTTCATAGCCTATCAGGATGGTCGTCCTCTCCATGCTTTCTACTCTTTGCACAGGGTCATGTTCGAGAAGCTCCATAACTTTATCCCTTTGAATGTGACCACCAAGCAGCAGATGGCATACAGGAACACCACGATGGTGGATGTATTTCTTGCGGCTTTTAATCACCAATACGATGCTGCCTATATCCAGCTACTGACTGATGATTCTATACCTCTCATCGAGGAGGCATACAGCTGATTGAGCAAGATCACATTACCTCTTGCAGCTATTACTCAAACCTCCCATGTGATGACCACAGCTCGGGGTAAAGGAGGTTCGGCAAGGTTTAGAGGACGTGGTGTCCATAGAGGACGTCATTGTCAACAGTACACATACTGCAACCGTGCCAAACAATAAGAGGATACATGTTATCATAAGCATAGTCACCCTGCATCTACCCGTTTGGTAGAACAATTTGAGTCCGCAGCTGCTTTTCTATTGATCAGATGTATAATGATATTGTCTCCCATCTGAAGGAGATTATGGCTCCTTCCATCAATTCTACTAGTACTCCTCTGCCATCTCGTGCCACAGCCTCTGTGTGTATCTCATGTACTCCTTTTGCACTTACCACTTATCACAGGGCAAACATTTTAGAGTGAATCAGAGACTCCGGAGCATCTCACAATCTTTATGGTAACAGAGCACAGTTCATTTACAGTTCAGTTCACCCAGATAGATCTACAGTCATTGCAAATGGGAAACATCTATTACTTATACTAAAGATGGGTTTTCACCCAGTGACCCAGCTTTTTCTCACATCAGGACACGTGGAACCCTGCTAGAGCTCTCTGAGGCCCATTCTCTCCATTTCGCATGTTACATTGTCTCTCCCTCTCTATACATTCTCTCTCTCTCTTCTATGATGTTAGCTCTCTCTCTCTCTTCTATAACATCCTTTCTCTCTACAACGACCTCCCTCTTTTATTTTCTACAATAATCTCTCTACTTTCCATATATGTAAAGTCCTCTTCTCTCCTACTCTCTCATCACATGATTTCGCTTTCTTCTCTCTACGGTTTCTGCAACGACCTCTCTCTTTTATTGTCTATAATAATCACTCTCTCTCTCTACTTTTTTTGAGTCTCCTCTCTCTCTCTCTCTACTTTTTTTGAGTCTCCTCTCTCTCTCTCTACTTTATATATAAAGTCTCTCTCCGTATATACCATGGTTCTTCCCTTCCACTCTCACCCATGGTCTCATTCCCTTCTTTATACAAAATATTAAATGTCTCTCTCTTCCCATATTGTTAATGCTATTAATATCAATTAATAAGAAGAATTTTAATGTATGATATCAAATTTCCTAAATATGTTTAAATATCAACAGAAATTTTATATATATTAAATAATATAAATCATTATTAAATAAATCATGGTCAACAAGTAGACATCAAAATGAAAAAATAATTCACATCTAACTCCAATAACTATCAATTCCTTAAAATAGCACTTTTTTTACTTCCATTCAAAAGATAAGAATCCAAGTCCATACATAGAAGAGAGAGGAAAAAGAAAAAAAAGTGTTATCTAATTCAATAAATGATTTTTTATAAAGATATTCACATGTAATTCCAATGATTATAAATTTCTTAAAATATTATTATCACTTCAATCTTCCGATGGTTGCTGACTCGCATTCAAAAGACAAGGATTCGAGTCCGTTGATAAAAACGAGAAGAAAAAAGAAAAGATGGGTTGTCTATTTTATTAAAATGGTTGTTTAACAAAGATATTCATCACTATATATAAATTACATGTATGTTAGAATATCAAAATATGATGTAAAAAATTAAGAAGACAACTGGTTATCCCAACCACATACATCCCTTTCTCTCAATCCCCCCACCCAAATGCACACATACCAAAAAAGCAATCCCTCTCTATCTTTGTGTATAATCAGTTTTCTATTTTTAATAACCCCTTGTTATCTCTCTCTTAGCTCTCGGTACTTTTTCCCTCATTTCTCTCTCTCTCTCCATTTCAATACCTAAAATTTTAAGATATACCTATTATATTTTCATAATTAAACAAGCATCATCAAAAAAATAAAAACATCAAGCAATAGATAAGCATATTCTCTAATAAGCAAAATTTATGATGCAACTCAAATCTATACTAAATATTTTTCTTTATAAAATGATTCGATTCATAAAAGTATCAATTTAATATATGTGTATTATTTTTTTGGAAAATCAATATGGATAGTAAATACAGAAATTAATAGGCATGTGGTTTACAAAGTCCTATAGGTTGTTTTTGTCTCTCCCTACCCTTTTGATTTTTATATTTAGATTCTAATATTTTCTATGACTTATTGTACCCACTTAATGGTCTAGTGGCAGTACAGTGTGTCTACCACACAAAAGATCAGGGTTCAAATCCCACTCTTGTATGGGTTGCATTAGGTAGTCGACGGCCAACGTAAAAAATAGTCGAATCTTTCAACATGGATTTGAGCAAGAATCCATGTAGTCGCCCGACTTGTAGTGGGAAAGGCTTAATACATTTTTACTTATCGTACTCTTTACGGGTATTATAAAATTATGCATTCCAAAAAAAAATAAATTTACAATGCTTTGAATATAAGCTAACCACACTAATGCATCATTAATTAAACAATCTATCATTAGACTATAACTTATACATTTCAATAAAAAAGAAACAAACTAGACTATAGAAGTACTAAAAGTCATTATTTTATAATCCATTATTTTAGAAATAAACTTTTTTAAAAATTCTTACAAAAAAATGAGTTTTTATCAGTTGCATCCCCTTGAGATATTGCAATTTCAATTATACCCCTCCCTTTAAGGAATATCATTGTGTCGTCGACTTCTTGTTGTTCTATCACTTATGCCCCTCAGGTTAGTGGTCGTCCATATCCAACATAAACGAACATTAACTTTGGGGACACAATGGAAATTAAATGTAGAATAAAAGGCTGCAAGTTCATCCCATCCTCTTCCTCCCACCCCCCCCCCCACCTATCTTCCGTTTCATCCCATTCTCTTCCTCCTTCCCAACCTCCTGCTCCTCCTCCACTACCTCCTCCCCTCGTCCCCAGCTCCTCCCGCTTCCCCCTGCCCCCACGCCTCCCCCTTCGCTCACATGCATATCCAAGCTCCACTCCCCCGCGCCTCCTTGGATGTTATGGCCTCTTCCACCAGGTGTGGCTGCTTGGACAACACTGGGCCCCTCATAAGCATTGAAAACGTCATGTGGTTGTTTGGAGCTGATCTATTTCTCCACCTACGCCACCATCTTCCCCTTCTGTTGGATCCTCCTACAGTTCGACCTCTTCATCGTACTTTACGACCTCACCCACTTGGTATCCACCTTCACCTATGACTCCCACTCCTTCCTTATCCTCACGCAGACCATTCTCAAGGCTCTCACCGCCCTCGTCTCTGTCGCCACGGCTATAAGAGACCCTCCTCAACCTCCAACCTCCTCCTCCCCCTCCCCATCCTCCTCCGCCCCAGCCTCCTTCCCCCCACCCCCCACCCTCCTCCTAGCCTTCTCCACCCCCAGTTGCCTTCTCCTCCTCTCCTCCACACCGACCTCATCCTCCTCCTTTCCTCCGTCCCCTCGTTCCCAGTTTCCTCCACCCTCAGCCTCCTCCCCCTCCTTCTCCCCCAACCTCCTCTGCCTCCTTCCCCTCCTCCCTAACCTCATCTGCCTCCTTCCCTTCCTCCCTAGCCTCTTCCGCCCCCAGTTGCCTCCTCCTCCCCTCTGAAGGATATGGAAGAATCCTCAAGCGCGCCACGGAAGTGTATGGTTCATATCGTATAACGATTAAGAGCGTCTAGTCGCACTAGTTTCTCAATGCAGCGGAATTTAAAATTTTTAAAATGATAAACCACATGATCCAAGAACACTTCTTGGATCGTTTCATCTAACCACATAACTGGTAAAGGAATACCTCATGTAGCATGGTTGCGATCAAGCCTCTAAGAGAAGAGACCTCCTGTTTTAAGTCCAATCCGTCAGAGGAGATGCTTGCGAGCGCGGAGATGAGTCGCATGTTTCTCGCAATCCAAGTCGATGATCCAAGCAATGGATCTCCTAGTCTCGTCTCGCGAGATCAAACGCCTTCTTCATGTGTGAGATGCACCAAGAAGATGGAGATCCAAGAGTCATCGAAGCGACAGCACAACGGCGATACGACGACGAAGAGACCATTCTCTTTATGCGAAGAATGGACGGCCACTCAAGGAGAGGGAGAAGAGTTGGCGTGAGAAATAAAAGAGAGAGACAGAGAGAGATTATCGAGATTGTGTAATCGAAGAGCAAGGGGTGCCTCTTCTTTCATAGTGTTTTGGGAGTCCATGGATCCCAATCCATGGTCAACACCAAATCAACGGATAAGGTTGATTTGTGTTCAATCCAACGGCCACGATTTGTGTTGTTAAAAAACAACAATTGATTTAATTTAAATTAATATATATTGATAAATCAATATAATTAATTTCAAAATTAAATCATTTAATTTTGAAGATAAAGGTAGAAGAGATTGGCTTATCCCTTAAAAGGGGTGACGGCCACCAAGTCCACTTGGGACAATGTGGTCGTCCACCCTCTTGACTTGGGATGAGTCCATCTCATCCAAGTCATGAGATTACATTATCTCATGTAATTTCTAAGATTATCTCAAAAGGATAATTCACAATTATTTTTTGAAGATTGCAATCATGTCATTAGAATTATGTGAATCACATTTACAACCCAAACCAAAATGTAATTATATTTTTAATTAATCATTCAATGTGAATCCAATTCACATCAATAATTAATCAACAAATATAAATCACAATTAGTCTCTCTCTGATATATTATAAATCACATTTATAATATATATGAATAATTGGATAGTATTATCCACATAATTCATATCCATAATAATTAAATCACATTTAATTATATTGGACAATCATTCCCATGCATCCAAATAATATGAATCAAATTCACATTATTCATGATAATCAAATCACATTTAATTATCTATTTCTCAATGCTTGGATATAATTTTAATAATGGAATTATTATTAACTCTATCAAGAATAATGCACTTTCTCCGCGGATACTTGGAGATAAGGGCATGGCAATTGTATGTTCCACGTATAATGACTTGGATATTGAGATCACATCACAAATCCAGATCCCATGGACATCTCATAGATGCTTGATTAAATCAAGGCCGCAAATCTAATCTTCTTATTGCATTTGAATCTCCTTCAAATCAATGTCCAATACTTGGACCAAGATCAGATTGCTTCTCTACTAAGAGGAGTCACTAAAATCCAGATATGTTTCATCACTCCTTCGAAATGGAAGCGCCATGGTTATACAATCGTTTATTATCACATCACCCTCAGATATTCCTAATACATGTACATCCTGCATACTGGAAGACCTGTGATAAACCCGGAGATATAAATCAATATTAGACCGTCATCTTTAGAGTTTCATCATCAAGTTTCTTAATCTTGGTCACTGGGAGTTGGTATCGATCATATGCTTTCCCAAAGCATATATCATACCTACAAATTCTTGTCATGCTTCCAAAGTACGACGACCATGCATGAAATTTTGATCGGTCCCAATACTTTATGAGTGAGCTCATGTCTTTCGGTTCACAAGTGAACCTATATGGTCCCTTTGAGTATCGTATTAACTCATATGCCCTCATATACACAACAGCTCGCCCGTATATAGACCTTAGTTAGGTCATCAATCTATTGATCTGTCAAATGTACACATTTAGTGTTAAGATAATTATATATGTTTCTATGTCTATTCTATGTTATTATCTTTTCTCAGGACTTAGTATGTAATTAACCTAAGGGCTATTCTCCTATATAAGAGAGCCCTCACTATATTCTAATGCATGAATAATTTTTCTCCCAACATGGTATCGGAGTAACGGTCCTGGACCGGGGTTCCCGTATCCCACCCAAAAACCCTAACCCTACACCCGCCGCCCCTCCTCGTGCGCCGCCTCTTGCGCTGCGCCGCCCTTGTGCGCTGTGACGCCCCTGTGCGATGCGCTGCCCCTGTGCGCTGCCCCTTCCCTATGCGCCGCCCCCGTACATCGCCCCTCCCCGTGCGCGACTGTGGCACCTGTCGTCTGCTGTCCAAGGCACCGTTGCGGCTGCCCCTCGTTCCCCGGGCATCGTTGCGGGCTCCGGTTCTGCCCCAAAAGGGGCCCCGCTGATGTCGGTGGTGGTGCAGTCCATTAGGGTTGCCGCAGATAAACCTAGCGGACGGTGCACAGACCTGGGCGCATAAAAACAGACCTCCACTGCAAGTGTTGAGGCACATTTGAGGAGGTCGGGATGGTTGTATGAGTCTACACATACAACCTATCTCCTCTATGGATTTGTAGACAAAGACCTTTCAGTATATCCCTCAATCGTTCCGTATTTCGTGGCTCTTTCGTATCATGGCGGAAAACAAGGTTGACGTTTTCTCCTCTTCAGGTGGCTTCAAAGGGCCGGCCCCAATTGTGAAGATGGATGGGACCAATTATGAGCTTTGGTCCATGTAGTTCCGTACTCTCATGCAGTGCCACAACAAGGAGCACATATTGATTAACTCCGAGTCGGCGGACAAGACTGGGGTTAATGCAACATGGAAACAAGACGATGCGTATGCATGCATATTGTTCTCCTGACTACGGAGATAGCCAATGATATTGTGAATCAGCCCACTGCAAAGGTCATGTGGGATATACTTGCGGATACGTATGGCCAATCCAAAAATGAAAGCAAAATACTTCAATTGCAGTTCGATATCTTCTCGACCAAACAGAATGGTCGCCCGCTCCATGCTCATTTCTCTCACCTGCGCGGCATAGAGATTACACAGATTCATGCCCATCACTACCAGCACAGAGCAATAACAGGCTTATCGAAACGCCACCATGACTGGAGTTTTTCTATCCTCTCTTGATCCTGAGTACGATGCAGCTCGTACTCAACTTCTGACTGGAGAGACTATTCCACCAACGAAAGAGGTCTATAAACGCCTGAGCAGGATTACTACTTTAGCGACCACTGCGCAGCCTTCTCCTTCGGCTATGGCTGCTACTAGATGCAGGGGAGGATCATCTCACTTTCGCGGCCGTGGACCGCGCGGTCGAGAAGGTGGTAGACATCGTGGCTCGTGTGCTCGTTGCCATCGTCCAGGCCACTCCGAGGAGACGTGCTTCCATAAGCATGGCTATCCTTGTTCAGCACAGGCTGCTGAGCAGACAGAGATTTCCGCAGCACCTACGTCAGACACTCGCCTTGATGACATTGTATCCAGGCTCCGTGAGATGATGACTACTCCAGCATCTTTGTCTCCAGGTACCACAGAGGCAGCCGCATCCGCCAGAGCGTCGTCTAGCTCTTCAGGTACTCATTATGCATTCACCAGTAGTTCATATTCGGAACTTACAGATTGGATTATGGACTCCGGGGCATCCCGTCATATGTGTGGCGAGAGGATGCAATTTTCTACCAAAGAGCTCTTTCACCTGGAAGATCAGTTGTTACTGCCAATGGGGTTCGATTGCCCATTATTGGTCACGGGGAGATATCTATTGCACCTTCTCTCACTCTTCATAATGTCTTATATGCACATGATTTTCAGATGAATCTGTTGTCAATTAGTCAACTTACAAGAGATCTCTATTGTCGTGCCATATTTGATCCATCCTGTTTTGTGTTTCAAGACATACTGACTGGCAGGGTGATTGGACATGGCCGTGAGCAAAGAGGCTTGTATAGGCTTGCCTTACCATCATGCGTTGGAGTTGCTACCCTTCCTTCTGGACCCGTTTCACCACTACTCTGGCATCTTCGCTTTGGTCATCTTTCGCTGCAGAAGCTGTATCATGTTGTACCACAGATATCCCCTCGTACTACATTGAATTGTGAAGCCTGTCAGCTTGGGAAAAATCATCGCTCTTCCTTTTCGAGTCGTCCAAGTCGTCGTAGTAGTCGGTCCTTTGAGTTGTTTCACTTTGATATTTGGGGTCCGAGTCGTGTTCCTAATCATCAGGGACATTGGGTGTTCTTGTTGAAACACAAATCTGAGGCAGGTGCTATCATTAAAAAATTTCTTTTGGAAGTCAAAAATGTTCTCTGTAGATATCAAATTCATTCGTACGGATAATGCACTAGAGTTTACAACTCTTCACCTATCAGAATTTCTAAGTTCTATGGATATTGTTCATCAAACTTCATGCAGTTATATTTCATAACAAAATGGTGTGGAGGAACGAAAACATCGCCATCTTCTTGATGTCACATGTACATTGTTGATACAGAGTCGTACCCCACATTCTTTTTGGGGAGATGTTGTTCTCACCGCTGGTTACTTGGTTAATCGTATGCCGTCAACGAGTCTTGGAGAGAAAATTCCCTTCTTGATTGCGTTTCCCGAGAAGGACCTATTTTCTCTTACTCCCAGAGTCTTTGGGTCTGTGGCATTTGTCCATGATTTCACTCCTGGTCGTAACAAGCTCTCACCTAGAGCGGTCAAATGTGTGTTTGTCGGCTATTCCCGCGCCCAAAAAGGGCATAGATGCTTTGATCATGTTGGCAAAAGATACTATATGAGTGCTGATGTTAATTCTTTGAATCCATTATGTATTTCTCTCCCACAGGTGACAAGCTATCCAATAGCACTACTGGAGAGGAAATTGTTGTTCCTCCTCCACCGTCTCTTCCACCAAATGGATCTCATGATCCTCAACACCAACCACCGCCGCCACCACCTCCAGTTATTCCCCAGTGTTTCCTACCTTTGGTTTACACTTGCAGGTCAACTACTGGCCCCTCTGCTCCTAGGTCGTCCACATCATCCAGCACGCCACAGGTATGTCTTGATAACATTGTTTCAACTGATGCTACTGGAGTTCTTCATGGCATACAGCGTGATTTAGACCATCAGGACAATGGGGATGATGATGATCTTCCTATTGCCCACAGGAAGCCTCGACGCAAGTGTGCTACCTACCCGCTTGCAGCGCATGTTTCTCTGAATCACCTATCTGATGATTACAAGAGGTTCGTAGTGGGACTATCTGCAGTTTCTATCCCACATACTTACACAGAGGCATTACAGAGCAAGCAGTGGCACCAAGCAATGGAAGAAGAAATGGCAGCGTTACAGTCTCCAGGAACATGGAGCATTGTTCCCGCTCCCAATGGTGCATCGATTGTCAGTTGTAAGTGGATATTCTCCATCAAGCACAACGCAGATGGTAGCGTGGATCGCTACAAAGCAAGGCTGGTGGCACGAGGATTCACCCAAACTTATGGGGTGGATTACCAGGACACGTTCGCTCCAGTTGCGAGACATTCGACACTGCAGATCCTACTTTTTGTAGCAGTTTTCACAAGATTGGCCGTTATATCAGTTTGATGTCAAGAATGCCTTTCTCTATGGTGACCTTCAGGAGGAGGTTTACATGCAGCAGTCACCTGGGTTTGCTGTAGAGGGGGAGTCCCAGAGCGTATGCAAGCTACATAAGGCGATTTATGGGCTGAAACAGAGTCCGAGAGCTTGGTACCAGAGTGTATGCAAGCTATCGGAGTTGATTGAACACCATGGCTTTGTGAGATCTACTGCGGACCATTCACTGTTTGTTCAGAAGACAGAGAAAGGTACGGTTGTCATTCTTGTTTACGTAGATGACATTATTGTTACAGGTGATGATGCTCATGGCATTGGACTAGCCAAGGAATTCCTAGGTCCACAGTTTGTGACTAAGGACCTTGGTACTCTTCGTTACTTTCTAGGGATAGAATTTGCCAGAAACCAGTGCGGTCTAGTGATGACTCAAAGGAAGTTTGTGATGGATCTTCTTTCTGAGACAGGTATGACTGGATGCAAGCCTGCCACTACACCTATGGACCCAAGTATGAAACTATATGACAAGGATACTAAGGAAGTAGATAGCAGGAGATACAGAGAGCTGGTTGGGAAGCTGCTATATGTTACTATCACCAGACCAGATATCATGCTTGCAGTGAGCAAAGTTAGCCAGTTCATGGAGCAGCCCAGAAAGGTGCATATCGATGCCATTTTCATGATTTTGAGATACTTGAAGAATTCACCTGGTATTGGTTTACTATTCCATAGGGATACATCCCTGGAGGTAACAGCATGTGCGGGCGCAGACTATGCAAGTTGTCCCATAGACAGGAAGTCCACATCGAGATTTGCAGTCTTTGTTGGAAGCTCACGTCTCGTGGAAGAGCAAGAAGCGAAATGCAGTAGCCAGATCGAGTGCAGAATCTGAGTACAGGGCCATGGCACAAGGAAGTACAGAGATGATGTGGGTTAGATCGGTGTTAACTGATCTTACTATTGAAGTACCTCTTCCAATGCGACTCTTATGTGATAATCAAGCTACATTATTTATTGCTAATAATCATGCTTTACATGAGCGAACAAAGCATATTAAGGTGGACTGTCACTACACCAGAGACATGATACAGAAAGGGCTCATAGCTACCTCTCATATTTTGACAGGGGATCAGACAGCCGACATCTTCACCAAGGCTCTATCTCGAAGTCCATTTCAGAAGTGTTGTTCCTAGCTGAGCATGATAGATATATATGCTCCAACTTGAGGGGGAGTGTTAAGATAATTATATATGTTTCTATGTCTATTCTATGTTATTATCTTTTCTCAGGACTTAGCATGTAATTAACTCAAGGGCTATTCTCCTATATAAGAGAGCTCTCAGTCTATTCTAATGCATGAATAATTTTTCTCCCAACACTTAGACATGTAGCAACACATCTGTCTCCGGTCAGAGGATGTGTGCCTATATCGTGATAGCATATGACATAGAACTGTGGTTATCTCGATCTCGATAAGTCAACCATTTGACCTAATTAATCTGACACCTCCGAATCTCTATTCCTATATAGAGGACCTACAACAAGAGGTCGGTCAGATATCATCCTAAAGAGAAGGATTCTCATCTCCTACTCAATTGGAGATAATCTTTTAATAATCATTTAACGGTGCTTGATGAGTATTCAATCTAACCCCCTTAGATATCATTTAAGTACCAGCCTATATGATTCAATTATTGAATCAACAGTTGTATGATTACTAAGATGACCATGGTAAATAACCCTAATTGTACAGAGGGATCTTATAGTGTATTCATTCATTTAATCTCAGATAGAGAGTGAATAAATCAATAACTTTTATTGATAAATCAATTAACATTTATTGTAAGAATGGTTCGCCTTGGGCTCACATGACTAACAATCTCCCACTAGCCCTCAGAACCAATCAGGCATGATCCTTAAAACCATACTCATTACATGCTGGTTGAAAATCTTCTGTGTCAAAGGTTTGGTAAGAGGATCAGCAATGTTGTCGGTAGAGGCCACCTTGATGATGATGATGATGTCACCATGCTTTTGAATCTCTGTATGATGTGGTATTTCCTTTCCACGTGCTAGCTCTTTTGATGTTATATGGGTTCCTTTGCCTGGACAATGGCTCCCATGTTATCGCAGAGTAACGGGATGAGTGTATAAGAGGAAACTACGCCAAGTTCCAGGATGAACTTGCACAACCACATCGCCTCCTTCACAGCATCCGATGTGGTAATGTATTCAGCTTCTGTTGTTGAATCTGTTGTAGTGTCCTGCTTCTAGCTTCTCCAGCTCACAGCACCACCATTCAATAGGAACACAAACCCTGATGTCGACTTTCGATTATCAATATCTGATCTGAATCTGTGTATCCCAAGACTTGGAGATCACCATCTCCATAGACCAAGATGTAATTTTGCATCAGTCTTAAATACTTGAAAATGTTCTTCATTGCATTCCAGTGATGTTCTCCATAGCAGGATTGGTAATGACTTACCACTCCCACTATATGGCAGATATTTGCCCTAGTACACATCATGACGTACATTAAGCTTCCTACAGTTGATGCATAGGGCATCCAGTCATGGCCTTCTTTTCCTCAATAGTTTGAGAAGCCATCCCTTTAGACAGATGGATATCATGTCTTAAGGGTAGGAAACCTTTTCGTTCAAGAACTTTCTTAATGTACCCATGTTGCGATAATCCCAATATTCCTTTTCTCAGTTTCTGAACAGCTTCAAACCAAAGATGTAAGAGGCTTCTTCAAGATCTTTCATCTCGAATGTATGGGATAGCCAAATCTTAGCATTGGTCATCATCCCTATATCATTCCCAATGATAAGGGATGTCATCTACGTAAAGCACGAAGAATACAATGACACTCCCATTAAGCTTCTTGTATACACAAGATTCATCAAGATTCTGCATAAAATCGTAACTCTTTATGGACCGTCAAACCTGATGTTCCAGCTACGAGAAGCTTGTTTGAGCCCATAGATGGATTTCTTCATCTTGCATACTATACTTTCCTCGATTATGAAGCCCTGTGGCTACTCCATATAGATATCCTCCTCGAGGTATCCTTGAAGAAAGTTGTCTTGACGTCCATCTATCAGATGTTTTAGTCAAGACATGCAGTTATAGCTAGCAATGTCCTGATGGACTTAAGTATAGCCACAAGAGCGAACGTCTCATCGTAGTCGATGTCTTCTCTCTGTGTGTAGCCTTTAGCCACGAATTGTGCCTTGAAAGTCTCTACTTTCCCATCAGGTCCCTCTTTCTCTTGAAGATCCATTTACACCTAATGGATGTTACCCTTTCAGGTGAATCCTCTGGGATTCACATACCATTCTTATGCATGGAGTCAAGCTCAGACTTCATTGCTAGCATACATCTATCCATGTCATGAACCGCGAGTGCTTCATCAAATGAAGCAGGATCATTGTCAGATTCACCTGACACATGGAATCCATACTTTCAGGTGGCGCAACCACCATCGAACTCCTTCGAAGAGGTATGGGTGTTTCATCTTTATTTATCCTTTCAGTTTCTGATTCAAGAAGCTCAGAATCCTCAGGGGACTCTGTGAGTTCCTCTACTTCAATTTTGTCTTGACTTTTAAGGAAGTCATCCTCCAAAAATCTCACATCTCTAGAGACGAAAACCTTATAGGTGTCAGGGTCATAAAACTGGTACCGAATACCATTTTTAACATATCCAATGAAGTAGCACTCACGAGAGTGAGGTTCCAGGCTTATTTGCATTCACATTCTTCGCTGAACCAAGCAATCCCGACCCTCAAATGATTAACACTAGGTTTGGTTCCATACCAGAGCCTTATGAGGAGTCTTAGGAACAGACTTGTTAGGAATCTTGTTTAGAATATATATATTGCAGTCTCTACTGCATATCCCCAGAAACTAAGAGGTAAATGTGCTTTGCTCATCATTGAATGGACCATATCCATGATAGTCTTGTTGCGTCTTTCAGCAACATCATTAAGTTGGGGGTTCCCGGAGGAGTGAGATTGGAGACAATTCCATTTTCTTTGAGGTGTCCTTGAATTCATCCGAGAGGTACTCATCATCTCGATCAGATCGAATCCGTTTGATCTTCCTATCGGTTTGGTTCTCAACCAAAGTCTTGAACTCTTTGAACCTTTCAAAGGTTTCAAATTTATGACGTAGTAGGAAGATAAACTCATATCGCGAATGATCTTCAATAAATGTCAAATAATATCGATATACATTTTGAGTTACAGTACTGAAGGGACCACATACATCGGTATATATATTAGGTAAAGAATACCCTCTCATCTTGTAATCTTGTTATGGAAAGGCATCCTAGTCATTTTACCTCGAATACAATCTTCTCAAGTAGGTCCATTCTTTATCAATCTATTGATCCTATCAACAGATAAATGATTGAACCTTTGATGTGAAATCATATTCGAATGATTTTCATCCTTCCTGGATCTTTCAGGGTTTTTATTAATGGCAAAACATTAATGACATGTTCTCTTTTTTTCATCAATGCACAATTCATACAGTCCAGCGAAGTCAAAACACCATCCGCAATATGCTTATCATAACGACTTATAACTACTTTATTACAGAAAAAGGAATGAATATCCACTTCTAACAAGTTTAGATACATATATCAAATTCCTTCTAACTTCAAATACATAAAGACACTCTTTAAGTATATGGACTCTTCCACTAGATAATGATAGTCGGTAGGTCTCGATAGCGACTGTTGCAACACTTGCATCAGATCCCATTTAGATGATTATCTCCCTTTTATCGAGATACTTGGTTTCCTGAAATAGATGCAACAAATTGCATACATGAACAGAACTTCCTTCTCATCCAACGAGAAAATTAGCTTTAATGATAAAAATACATTTCATATATGCAGGGGGTTTACCTTTGTCAACAAACTTCAGTTATTCTGGGCAGTTACGCCTTCAGTGCCCCGGTTTCTTGCAGTGGTGACATACGTCGATTTTCTTCGACGATGACAACTTGGACGCATTGGAAGATGAGTCAACGCCTTGACTCTTCTTCTTTCTCTTCTGGGTCGGGTCCTTCCGAGAACCATACTTCCGATCGCGCTTTCCTTTAACCTGTGCAACCATTGCACTGGTAGAGGGATCATCCTTCTTCGTTACGTCTTCAGCAGACATTAATGCAGCCAATAGCCCAGCATTAGTAAAATCAACTTTGCTCATATGAACGTGAACACAAAGTTGTTGAAAGACTTAGGGAGCGATAGCAGAATGAAATCAGTTTGCATGTCTGAATCCATGAAAGCTCCCAGGGTTTCCAATTCAAAGAGGTACCCAAAAATTTTGAGTACATGTTCTCTTACAGAATCCCCTCCTGCATCTTGCAGCGAATAAGCTCTTTCATTACATTTATAACGCTATGTGTGGTTTATGTCACCGAACATTTCTTTCAGATTAATCACGATCTCTTGGCAAGTGTTTATCTCCACATGCTGCTTCTGAAGCACATTGGATAACGAACCCAGAATGTAACATCTTGCCAAACTTTGATCTTCATCATATTTCTCATTATACGAAATTTCTTCCAGAGTCTGTGGGTCTGTATACTTATCCTTTCTCAGCACATAAGAGATGCGCTTAGTGGATAGGACAAGATCCAAATTTCAGATCCAATCCGAATAATTTGGTCCGCTCAACTGATTGCTCTCAAGGAGCCTGCTAAGAGGGTTCATGGACTTCATTTTATGAGATTAAAAATGCATTATATTAGAATATATACATTCAATTGTATTTCTTTGATTAAGGAATTTTTAATCAAATTAATCTTGCCTTTTTAAACATTGAAAGTTCATTCCCTTAATCACTTTCAAAGCAAGAGATATACTTATTGTTATATCTGTAGCAAGAATTGGGATCTCCTCTCTACCTTTGTCAGGTGATGTTGACCCATCGTTAATTGAACCAACTGTCAACAAGATTAGTACTCGCTACGCGCAATCCAATTCGTCCCTATAATATGAGGATCCGATATTGAGGTCACTACACATACGGCATTACTCTTTCGAGAAGCAAAAAACCCGAACCAAATACGCTTGTACGCAGAAGTTGTCACTTCGGACAGGCATCTCCTATATACAATCCTTGGCGACGAAATCCTTCGTCTTGATGAGAGACCATGGATGTCATTTATGTGATCCTTTACCTCTTATTCAAATTTTAATTAGTTATCATGAATCACATTCATATAATTAATTCTTCCAAGGGAAATACATGTCTACTCATTATAGAGTGTTTTAATTGGATATAATTAATTTAATCATATTAAATAAATTATAAATCCAATTCAATCAACAAACTTGATTGTTACTTGAAAGGATGGTATAATCTCAATGTACATATTATTCGAATTTTAATAATTAGAAAAATACATCATGATCTCTCTAGCATTATCCCTTTCCTACCCATTGTCATGGTTAGTACCGATGGGAGTGAGACAGACCGCACACGATGCAACCTGCTACCCCAACGCTCCCTGACTAGACACCATATCCGCCTCGAGAAAGGATGATACCAATTGATCATTATGTACTTAAGATAATCGAATTTTCAACCGAGGTTATATCATATAGTAATAATCAAAACTATTTTGATTATAAGGAAATTTGCTAAACAAATTCCCAATTCTATTCAAGCAAGTTTATTTGTTGGAAGATGATCATGTAACCAATGTGTGATCTAGATCATATCTAATTAATTATTGGTGAAATGTCTTTTAATGAAATAATTATCATTAAATATTTCTCAAATATTTATACATAATTATTCCAAGAAATTACCCATTAATTTCACTAATTTCTTAAATGACAATCACAAGGTTCTTGATTAAGAATGTAATTTCCAGCAGTCTCACTCACTAAAATTATCATATCTCAATCAATTTAAATCCAAATTACGCAAAGCAAATCTCCAAAGTTTGCACATTTGATTTATAACAGGAACCAAGTGATTAGCACGTATTTCTAGCCGTTTTTAAACAGTAACTAACCATTTATTTACGTCAAGTTTCGTCATCCCCGAAATAGTGCATATATATTCATTAAAAAGATCATAACTTGAGTTATCGAATTCCAAATAACGCAAACTCAAATCCCATGATTTCCTTAATTAATGGGGAACATTATCCAAGTGATAATTTCGTGTTTAAACATTTTAAACAGGGCTGAAAATAATCACAAAACAGGGTTGCGAAAATTAAATGTAATAAAATTTTCACAAGTTCTAATGAACCCAAGTCTTCTTAGGTTTATGGATCGTATCCAAAACCCCCAACCTGTCTCTGATACCACTTGAAGGATATGGAAGAATCCTCAAGCGCATCACAGAAGCGTGTGGTTCGTATCGTATATAATTGAGAGCGACTAGTAGCACTAGTGGCTCGACGCAGCTGAATTTAAAATTTTTAAAACGATGAAGCCACATGATCCAAGAACACTTCTTGGATCGTTTCATCTAGCCACATAATTAAAGGAATACCTCTTGTAGCGTGGTTGTGATTAAGCCTTTGAGAGAAGAGACATCCTGTCTCAAGTCCGATTTGTCGGAGGAGACGCTTGCGAACACGGAGATGAGTCATGTGCTTCTCGCAATCCAAGTTAATGATCGAAGCAATGGATCTCTTGATTTCGTCTCACGAGATCGAACGCCTTCTTTACGCACGAGATGCACCAAGAAGACGGAAATCCGAGAGTCATCGAAATGGCAGCACAGCGACGATGCGACGATGAAGAGAACCTTCTCTATGTGAAGAGTGGACGGTCACTCAAGGAGAGGGCGAAGAGTTAGCGTGAGAAATAAGAGAGACATTGTTAAGATTGCATAATCGAAGAGCAAGGGGTGCCTCTTCTTTTATAGAGCATGGCCTCAAATTTCAGCAAAATTCGGTCGAATTTCTATCGAATATCGATATCCAGTCGAAATCGAAATTCGACGGAAATGACCGAAATATGGGGGTCCTAGTACAAAAAATGGCCGAAATGACCGAAATTTCGGTCGAAATTCCACGGAAATTTCATCCAAATTCTGTTTTGGTCGATACCGAAATGTTGACCGAAACCGACATTTAGGGCCTTGTTATAGAGTTCTGGGAATCCGTGGATCCCAACCCATGGTCAACACTAAATCAACGGATGAGGTTGATTTGTGTTTAATCCAATGACCATGATTTATGTTTTTAAAAACACAACAACAATTGATTTTATTTAAATTAATATATATTGATAAATAAATATAATTAATTTCAAACTTAAATCATTTAATCTTGGAGATAATGGTGAGAGAGATTGGCTTATTCCTTAAAAGGGGGATGGCCACCAAGTCCACTTGAGACAATGTAGTTGTCCACCATCTTTACTTGGGATGAGTCAATCCCATCCAAGTCATGAGATTACATTATCTCATGTAATTTCCAAGATTATCTCACAAGGATAATTCACAATTATCTTGTGCAGATCGCAATCATGCCATTGGAATTATGTGAATCACATTCACAACCCAAAACAAAATATAATTATAGTTTTAGTTAATCATCCAATGTGAATCCTATTCACATCAAAAATTAATTAACAAATATAAATCACAATTAATTTCTCTCTAATATATTATAAATCACATTTATAATATATATATGAATAATTAGATAGTGTTGTCCACATAATTCATATCCATAATAATTAAATCACATTTAATTATATTAGATAATCATTCTAATGCATCCAAATAATATGAATCAAATTCACATTATTCATAATAATTAAATCACATTTAATTATCCATTTCTCAATGCTTGGATATAATTTCAACAATGATATTAGTGTTGAATTCTTTCAAGAAGAATGCGCCTTCTCCGCCGATACTTGGAGATAAGGACACGACGATTGTACGCATGGAATGTTGTATCGACAATATATCATATCGAGACGAGACCGATATGGGTACTGATATAGCGATATTTCCTCCTTTTCAGGCATTTCCTTCACAAAAGAGCGTCGATATGGACGATATTTCAGCGATATATCGTCGAAATATCATCACGATATCAAATCAAGACGATATCGAAATCGATATGGCCTTCCATGATTGTATGTTCCACGTATAGTGACTTGGATGTTGAGATCACATCTCAAATCCAGATCCCATGGACCTCTCATAGATGCTTGATTAAATCAAGGATGTAAATCTAATCTTCCTATTGCATTTGAATCTCATTCAGATCAATGTCCAACACTTGGACCAAGATCAGATTGTGTCTCTATTAAGAGGAGTCACTAAAATCTAGACATGTTTCATTACTCCTTCGAAATGGAAGCATCATAGTTATACAATCGTTTATGATCACATCACCCTCGGGTATTCCTAATACATGTACATCCTGCATTAGGGTTGTAAAAGTCGCCCGACTGACCCGCCTAGTAGGCCCGACTAGTCTAGTCAGTCAGGTGGTCGACCGAGTACCGACTAATTCTGACTAGGTACAGTAGTCAACCAATTTTTTGCTAGGGGATATCATATTCTTATATGTTTTGCTTTTTTATAAGCAAACTTATTATAATATGCTTAGTGTTTTACATAAATACAATTACTTTTTATTATTATGACAGTAAAAATGTACAAAATCTATGTAAATATAAATGTATAAAAATGAGTTATATATTTAAAATAATCATAAAATTCAAAGCTAATTAAAGTCTGATAAAATCCGATTAGTCGTCCGACTGTTGATAAATCCTTAGTCAGAAACACGGTCGATCGAGTACTGACTACCGACTTTTGCAACCTTGTCCTGCATACAGGAAGACCTATGATAAACCCGAAGATATAGATCGATTTTACAATGTCATCTTTAGGGTTTCATTATCAAGTTTCTCAATCTTGGTCATTGGGAGTTGGTGTCGATCATATGCTTTCTCAAAGCATATATCATACCTACAAATTCTTGTTATGCTTCCAAAGCACGACGACCATGAATGGAATTTGATCGGTCCCAATGCTTCATGAGTGATCTCATGTCTTCCAGTTCGCAAGTGAACTTATATGGACCCTTTAAGAGGTCGTACTAACTCATATGCCCTCATATACACACCAGCTCGCATGTATATAGACTTTAGTTAGGTCATCAACCTATTGGTCTGTCAAATGTACACACTCAGACATATAGCAAGACGTCTGTCTCCAGTCATAGGATGTATGCCTATGTCGTGACAGCATACGACATAGGACTTTGGTTATCTCGATCTCGATAAGTCAATCCTTTGAACTAACTAATCTTACACCTTCGAATCTCTATTCCCATGTAGAGGACCTGCATCAAGAGGTCGGTCAGATATCAACCTAAAGAGAAGGATTGTCATCTCCTACTCAAGTTGGGGATCATCTCTTAACAATCATTTGACAAACTTGAGAAGTCATCAATCTAACCCCTTAGGTATTCATCTAAGCAGAAGCCTCTATGATTTAATTATTGAATCAACAGTTGTATGATTACTAAGATGGCCATGGTACATAGCTCTCATTGTACAGATGGACCTTATAGTGCATTCATTCATTTAATCTCAGATAGGGAGTGAATAAATCAATAACTTTTATTAATAAATCAGATATTACAATACATTTATTGTAAGAATGGTTCGCCTCGGGCTTACATGGCCAACATCTTCCTCCGCCTCCTCTTCCCTCAGCCTCCTCCTCCCCCTCCTCTCCTCCTCCCCCTCCTCTCCTCCACCCCAACCTCATCCTCCTCTGCCACCCCCATCCTTTACCCCCTCCTCCTCGCCCCCCTCCTCTGTCCCCCTCTTGCGTAGAAAAAACAATCGGATCCGCAAAGCACCGCCTCCCTCGTAGATGTTCCGTGCATCAATGAGGACGATGAAGGAGGCCAAAGACTGCGTGCAGCGAAGGAGGATGGGTTGAAGGAGGAGGATGGGTGGGAGAGTGTTTGGACAGTTATGCCCCTCTTAGACTAACCATGGTTTGAAAAAATCATGGTTAAGTTCAACTTATTGATGGCTAAAGTAATGAAGGGGCACAAGTGATAAACAGCAAGAAGTCAGGGGCACAACTAATATTCCAAAAGGGAGGGGCATAAATAATATTTTAATATCTCAAAGGGGTACAAAGGATAAAAACCCTAAAAATATTGTTATAATTTATTTAAAAGATTGAATTTTGTTATAAAAAATCTACATTAACATGGTCATAATTAAACTAACTCTATGCTTGTGGCGAAGCACATGATATTTTTCCTAGTTCTCCTATCAAGGGAGAGATTCATTGACACCGTTTATATATCTGCAGGGTGTGCTACAAGCACTTGATTTTTCTATAAACTTATTAGCCATCAGTCATATTACCAGTAATATAAATTCCCATACCATTTTTTGATGTGTTTTCTCTTGTGTTTCAACTTTCAAGATATGTTCATGTGCGGGATAATTGGATGCGGTCGTGAGAAAGGGGGTCTTTACAAACCGATCTAGTCTCCTTACGCTGGCAGTTCTTCTACTCCCAATGGATCAATCTCTCCGTACATACGACACCTTCAGTTTAGTTATCTTCCCTGCAAAAGTTGTGTAAAGTCCTCCCGTGGATTCCTTCTCAATACACTTTCCAGCGTGAGGTTGTCAGCTTCAGAAGCATCATCATATCAATTTTTCTAGTCGTCAAAGTCATAGCAATAGTTTTTTATTTGCGTTGTTGCATTTTGATATTTGAGGTGACATTCACGTTCCTGATCATCATATGCATAGGTTTTATCTCATTGCAGGTGATGATTTTTCAAGACTTTATTAGGGTTTCTATTGAAAAACAAGTCTGAGTTTGTGGCTCTATTATGTGAAACTTCATTTTTAAAATAAAGAATATTTTTTACTATTGTTAAGCATCTTCGATTATGACAATGCCTTGGAGTTGTGTACCATTCAACTCTCTTAGTTTTTCAGTAGCTTGACAACCTACATCAGATCTCATATGCTTACACTTCTCAACAGAACGGTATAACATAACGTCAACACCATCATATTCTTGATATTACTAGGACTTCTTATATGGAGTCATGCTCCTCACTTTTATTGGGAAGATGATCTCCTCAATGCCTGCTAACCTTGTCAACCTTATGCTACTTTCCATGTTAGGAGAAAAGGTTCAGCCTTTCTTGATAAGGACCTTTTTCTCTATAACACCTCATGATGTTGGCTCTGCGGCTTTTGTTCATCACCTGACTCCTAGCCTGAACAAGTTCTTTCCCAGAGTTGTCAAGGACATCTTTGTTGGCTACTCCCTGACCCAAAAAAGGTACATGTGCTATGAATCTGTTATACGGATGTACTATGCGAGCGCTGAAAATATATTCTTCAAGTCTATTATGTATTTTTCTCTCACATGTGATAGGATGAGTTCAACGAAATCTGGTTAGGAGGTTTACTTTCCACCTCATCCTTTGCATCCACCTCCCACTACATCTCATGTGGCTCAGACTTTGCCTCGTATATTCATTCGCAGGACAACTACTAGACCCCTTGCTCCTCATGTGCCTTTCACATCATCCAGCATGCCCCAGGTAAATGTTGAACACTTGGTTTTCACTGATGGCACTGTTAATATTTTTGTACAACATGAGACTTTACACGATGAGATAGGAGCTCCTCGGGAGAGTGTGGTATCTTGACTAACCTATTGCACTTTGGAAGAGGAGACGTACATGTGATACATATCCTCTTGCAAGCCATATTTCACTGGAACCTTCATCTGAGGATTTCAAGAAGTTTACGGTGGGAGTATCATCTATTATGATCCCATGTACATATCATGAGGTCATGCGAGACAGTCAGGTGTCTTGCTATAGAGGAAGAGATCCCAAGCATATGGAGCCTGGTTACTGGCCCAACAAGGATTTTTAAGGCTGGATACAAGTGGACCTTTACAGTAAAGCAAAGAGCAGATGGAGTATTCATCAATATAAGAATAGACTTGTGGCGTGTAGATTCACTTAGATGCATGGGGTGGATTATCAAATCACTTTCCCTCCCATGGCATGTCATTCTACTCTTAGGATCCTCCTCTCTGTAGGTGTAGTCACTCTCGCAACTTATCTCAAGAATATTTTCTTGTATGGTGATTTGCAGAGGAAATCTACATGCAGCAGTCACCTGGGTTCGTAGCGAAGGAGTGTCAAAAGATGTGCAAACTTTATAAAACTATTTATGACCTTAAGAAAAGACTCATAGCATGGTTCCAGAAGCTCTCAGACCTGATAGAGTAGTTGGGCTTCAAGAGATCAACCGCATATCACTCGCTCTTTTTACACACGATACCACAAAGTATTAGTGTCAATCTGGTTTATGTTGATGGCATCATTATTAAAGGTGATGATGTACCGTTGATTAGTGAGTGAACAATAGTTTGACACAAAGGACCTTGGCGAACTATGATATTTGGCCTTGAATTTGCGAGGATTAGACTAGTCTTGTGATGACTCAAAGAAAGTGTGTTATATATCTCCTTATAGAGACTGAAATGGCATATTGCATATCTGCCATTACTTTTATGTATCCTAGCATGAAGATACATGATGATGATATAGATGAGGTGGGCAAGAGAATATACATGGAGCTCATAGGGAAGCATCTCTATGTGACTATTACCAGGTCAGATATCTTCTTTGCAACAAGTAAAGTCAGACAGTTTATGAAGCAACCAAATCAAGATCTCATGGATGAAGTTTACATGATCCTACGGTATTCGAAGTCTTGTCAGCAGAGGGACATCTCTTTTTATCATAGTCTATGCAAATGTTGACTATGCAAAATGTCCAAAAGACACGAAGTCCATCTCTGAGTTTGCAGTTTTCATAGGGAGTCCATTGGTCCCATGGAAAAGCAAGAAGCGGACATTAGTCGCTAGGTCGAGCGCTAAATCCGAATATTGTGTCATGGCGCAGGAGAGCACTAAGATGATGTAAATCGAGTCTGCTCTGACTAGCCTAGTTATTGACACGCAACTTCCTATGCAATTGCTATGTGACAATCACGATGCATTATTTGTTGCCAACAATCCAGAATTCCATGAGACAACCAAAGACATTAAGGTGGATTGCCATTACACTCGAGATATAATAAAAAAAAGGTTTCCTCTTTACTTCCCATGTAAGCTCGAAGGAGTAGACAGCAAATATTTTCACCATGGTTCCGGGTAGGGGGCCATTCCAAAATTGATCTTCCAAGCAGAGCATGATAGATATCTATGCTCTATCTTGAGAGGGAGTGCTAGAGTAATTGGCATTTACGCATTTCTTGTTAATTTATTTTGTAATTTCCCCTTTGGTCCTCTAAATAAACAATTTCATTCATTCATTTCCACGTAGCTTGCAATTTTAATCACATACATTCACGCGAACTGCTTCTCAGTTAAATGGGATAGTCATGAAAGACAATGACTTCAAAAAGTCGAAATACATCAATTTCAAGAAATTAATATCGTCGCTTTGAAGGGCCTGATATTTGATTATAAAATGACAAAGTTCAAAATACAACTTCTCAAAGAAAGTTATGCATATATTATTTACTGTCACTGGCAAGGTAATAGATCTCCTCCATTGCTAGGATTCATGCAAGTAGCAACAATTTATGGAGGGTGTTGCAGCGTATTTATTTTTCCATTTTTGACGTTCCATGGGGATCATGTTTTATCTTTGAAGAAAATGTTGTTTGTTGATGGATGGGAAACCTAGTGTTTTAAAGGCTGATTTCAACAACATAATATTATAGCTACAAATGACAAGGTAGGGAGCACAACCACAAAGGTATGGGTAATTTCTTTACATTTCTCTGCGACAAGTTTACTGGATGCAGTTCATATGGAATTTGATTTACTTGGATGAAAATCTTGCATGGTCCTCGAATAGCGCCCTGGCTGCAACGTAAATCTCTATGACAGTAACCCATGTGGCCAAATATCTTTCCAATAATGCTTGGACCCCATTATTCAGATCCAGTCTTCTGAGCAACGGGTTAAAGAATTCAACCATATAACTGAATTTATGTGTACAGTTCATGGGTCTGATGATCAGGATTGTTGAACTTCATTAGATGGAAGGTTCTTGATGACAAACTACAAAGTTCTCTCAACCACCATGGTTTTCGATGTGGGGATCCTTGTGACCGATTGTGAGAGGAATAGGAGAAAGAAGGTCACAGTGAGGCTCAAGATCTTCACGTTGCTTCTAAGGTGAGGATGCATGTTGACTAGGGAACGCGGACCAGAATATATGGAACAGATAACTCTTGCCCGCTGGGAAAGGAAAGATGTGGACAACCTTCTCTTCAAATAGGATGCGATTTAAATCAGCGGTTTAACCCGACAAGTGCATCAAATTTCGGGACTCCTTTTTCAACTAAGGTGGCTCGAATTGAAATGATGCAGCTTTCCGTCAACATAGATTTTATATTGTAAGTTGTAATTATATTTTATTGTATGAATGTAAAAGTTTAAGGTGTGTACCACTTCAATAAATATTCTCTTCCACATCCGTAGTTTCTTAGATGGTATCAGAGCGAGTTCGATTCTCGTGGATTTCTTGTTGAAGATTTATGTTCATGTTCTGTTCGAGATTCAATTCAATTCATTCTTGAAGATGATTTTTATGATGATCATGTTAGTGATTTGTTCAAGTTCAAGATTATGTTTTAGGGTTTCATTGAAACCCTAATTTGGTTCTAGGGTCTTTCGGGTGGAACCCTAATTGGAGACGGCATTCAGAGCTACAGACAAGCCCCATCGACGGCCTTCCTTATTCATCGAAGATGCTGCTCCTGCCATCTACCAGGTGCGCCATCTCTAAGCAGCCCCAGCATGCACTCCATGCAGTGATAATCGCGCACCCTTCAGCACCTCCAAGGCGATGCTCTTGCATCCCATCCTCCAGTGTAGCCCATGCAATGCACCTTCACGCGGATGGCTCCAGAAGTTCGACCATCGCGCACCTCCTCCTGAATTGCACCTCCAACCTCATCTCAAGCGCCTCCAACCATTTCCTGGTTCATTGGAACCCTAGAGCGATCGAAGGAAGACCCCTCTCAGTCTTTCCCAGGCAGCGATCAACGACGAAGATGGTAGCATCTCCTCCCTTTGCGCCTCCAGTCAGAGGCACCTCCCCGTACGACTCCAGGCGTTGCGCGATGCAACCTCCAAAGGCGGCGCCGCTCCATGCCTCCAGGCGACGCCCAACAGCTCTTCTCCCTCCACGAATCTTCCATAGCTAGGCAATATCGTTCCTCCAACACATGTGGCGGTGATAGAGTTCTCCTCCCACGCGGCGTTGCCGCTCCTCCTCCATCCTGTTCGAGGGGCAGCGATATCCTCTACAGCAAGAAGCCCCAGTCGGGGACGGCGTCCTTTCAGAGATGGGTTCCCAAGTGGGTACCCTAAATAAAGTTAGCCCAATTGGATCGATGTCTCGAGTTGAGAAAAAAAAGAGGGGCCCAATCTGCGATCGAGAGCGACTAGTCGCACTAGTTGCTCGATGCAGTGGAAATTAAAATTTTTCATGTGACGAAACCACATGATCCAAGAACACTTCTCGGATTGTTTCGCCTTAACCACAAACAAGTAATAGGATTACCTCTTGAAGCATGGTTGTGATCGAGTCTCTAAATGAAGAGACCTCTTGTCTCAAGTCCGATCCGACGGAGGAGACGCTTGCGAGCGTGTTGATGAAACGCGTGCTTCTCGCAATCCATGTTGAAGATCCAAGCCACGAATCTCCTGATCTCGACAAATGAGATACGACGTCTTCTTCACGAGCAAGGCACGCCGAAGTAGACGGAAATCCACGAGCAAATGATCGGGCAGCATAACGACGATGTTGTGGCGATAGAGAATCTCTCTAGGGCATCCATGGTGGACGGCCACATGAGAGAGATAGAGAGTAGGCGTGTAGAGAGAGAGTTGTTGTCTCACTTGTTGTTGTAACCCAAGAAGAGCAAGGGGTGCCCTTCTATTTATAATATTTTGGGATCCATGGATCTCAATCCATGGGTAACACAAAACCAATGGTTCTCATTGATTTGTGTTTCTTTTAATGACCAAGATTTTTGTTGGTAAAAAACCAACAACAATTAATTTAATTTAGATTGAATATATATATTGATAAATCAATATGATTTAATCCCAAATTAAATCAATAAAGCATACATGGAGATATTTGGATGGAGATTTCATGCAATCTTGGAAATCTCATGCAATCTTGTGAGATTGCATTATTCCTTGGAAATCTCCATGATTTTACAACAACACTTATTGTAAATAATTCAACAACAATAATTCATAATTATTTTGTGAATATTGCAATCTTGCCATTGAAAAATTGTGAATCACATTCACAACCCAAAATAAAATGTAAATTATATTTTCAATTAATTGTTCAATGTGAATCCAATTCACATCAACATTTAATTAACAAATGTAAGTTACAAATAGCCCTCTCATATATATTATAAATCACATTTATAATATATATGATTAATATGGATATTTCTTATTCATATCCATGATAATTAAATCACATTTAATCATCTTGGATCTCTTATTCTCATGTGTCCTAATAATATGAATCACATTCACATTATTCACATCTTTGATAATTAAATCACATTTAATTATCTTAGATAACTCTCTTTATAATATGAATCAAATTCATATTACTCATGATAATTAAATCATATTTAGTTATCCACTTTCTCAGTGCTCGGATACATATATCAACAATGAAATTATCCTAAACTCTTTCAAGGATAATGCGCTTTCTTCGCAGATACTTGGAGATAAGGACAGGGCGATTGTATTGTTCCACGTATAGTGACTTGGATATTGAGGTCATATCTCAAATCCAGATCTCGGGTCTCCCATAGATGCTTGATTAAATCAAGACCGCAAATCTAATCTTCTCATTGCATCTGAATCACATTCAGATCAATGTCCAACGTTTGGACTAAGATCGGATTCTTCTCTACTGAGAGGAGTCACTAAATCCAGACCCGTTTCATCACTCCCTAGGAATGGAAGCGTCATGGTTATACAATAGTTTATGATCACATTACCCTCAGGTATTCCCAATACCTGTACATCCTGCATACTGGAAGACTCAGAATAAACTCGAAGTATTAGATCAACTTTACACTGTCTACTTCAGGTTTTATCAGTAAGTTTCTCATTCGATCATTGGGAGTCAGTATCGATCATATACTTTTTAAAAGCATATATCATACCTAGGTCTTGATCATATACTTTCCAAAAGTATATATCAAACCTACAAATTCAATCAAGCTTCCAAAGCGAGACGACCGTGCACAGAATTTAATTCTTCTCAATTTCTCATGAGTGAGCTCATGTCTTCCGATTCAGTAACTGAACCTGAATGATCCCTTTGAGAGATTGTATTACTCATATGCCCTTACATGCACACCAGCGCGCAGGTGTATAGACCTTGATTAGGTCATCAACCTATTGGTCTGCCAAATGTACATACTCAGACATATAGTAACACATCTGTCTCCGGTCAGAGGATGTGTGTCTATATCATGACAGCATATGATATAGGAGTTTGGTTCTCTCGATCTTGTTAAGTCAACTCTTTGACCTAACTAATCTGACACCTCCGAATCTCTATTCCTATGCAGAGGACTTACATCAAGAGGTCGGTCAAATATCAGCCTAACTGAGAAAGGATTGCCATCTCCTACCCAGGTTGGAGATCATCTCTTAATAATCATTTAACGGTGCTAAATGAGTCCTCGATATAACCCTTTAGATATTCATCCAAGTACCAGCCTCTATGATTCAATAGTTGAATCAACAGCTGTATGATTATTAAGACGGCCATGGTACATAACCCTAATTGTACTAAGGGACCTATTATGCAAATTATTTATTCTTCATTTCAGATCAGGGAATGATATTCGCAATAACATTTATTGCATAATGGCTCGTCGTGGGCTCGCATGTCCAACAGTAGGCTCTGTTGGCTCGTCGTTTACATTCCGACGAACGATACTCTTTCATTGTGTGTATGGACGAACATCTGTATGGATCGTTAAATCGTGAGGATTTGTGACCTAATCCAACATGTATAAAGAGAAAATGACTCAGATCAAATCTAAATTGTTGGGTTTTGTTCCTCTTCAATTGATGAAATAATGCACGTACAATCTGGAAGAGCAGCTATGTTTTACGTCAAATGTGCTTCTACTTCTAGGTGAATGGAAATGCAACGATCATTGGAGCTTTGAATGGATATTGGAGCCCACCAATGAAGTAATCAAGTGACATTCTATCGTTTTTCATATCAAGTGCATCTACATGTGTGGAAAGAACGAGAACAGGCTCATCCACCGCAGCCACCACCCATGGTATCGCCCCCTCGGCACCGAAGCCATAAAGACTCCCTATCGGTCCGTTGCATGCAATCGACCCACCAGTAAGAACCTCAACTCCCATCTACAGCTGAAATCGACGAAGTTCCATGCATCGACGAGAACAACGAAGGAGGACGGAGGGCGTGGGGTAGAGGAGGAGGGTCGGTGGAGGATGGATGGAGGAGTATTTGGATAGTTATGCCACTTTTAACCTCACCATGTTTGAAAAAACCATGGTTAGGTTCAATTCGTTAATGGCTAAAGTAAAAAAGGCATGTTTCTTTGTTTACAAATCATTTTCGAATTATTGTGAGTAATTAAGAACATTTTCATAAAATCAAAGTTTTCCATGTGATATTTTCCCATTAAAAATGCAATTTAATAAATATAAACAAGTAAGAGAGTATGTTAGTGGGAACAGTAGAAGCTCCAGAGAATTAGGAGGGGCAACTCTAGATATTAAAACAATAACAAGTTTCAGTTTTGGAAGCCAAAAATCCACATCAATACGTCACATTTGCAAGATGGTGATATTAGCTTAGTAATATGGAATCATTTGGTAAAAAACATTGAGAAGAAATATCATATAATCGAACGTGTCTGGAAGTGAGGGAACATTGGTGGGGTGTAACCGTGAAAAAAGAGGGATGAAGCCACAGTGGGTCGCGATGTGATGCAGTAAGGCGTAGTCACATAGAGAGAGGGACGACACTCCCAGTGGGGTGTATCCATTGATGGGATACAAGGCAATGCTAGTAGGGCCAACCTCATAGGGAGAGGGACAAAGTCATCAGGGCACTCGAAGGAGGACGAAGCACAGCAGCACGATGCAGCGACAGGGCACCATGGGTGTTGACTCGCTATAGGGATGCAAGAGGAGAGATCCAAGCATCAAGCTCTTGTCTGAGATCTCTAAGTGACGATTAACGAGGGTTTGGTTGGGCTGACTTTTTTGGGAGTGGGAAACCAAAGGTTGAGAGCATACTGACCTATTAGTTTAGTTGAAGGGGCTTAAACAGGATCAGGTTTGGGCCTTAAAATAGGTCGAGTTATTGGGCCCTTAAGGAGCCCTAAAATGGGATGGGATATTGAGTTTTCAAGTCTGGGCCATGTTCGGCCCAAGCGCAGTCCGGAAAACTAAATGGCTTATATTTGACCTAACATCCATCAAGTTAAATTTGGGTTTGAACCCATACAATGGTCTAATGGTAGTCGTCTACCACCCAAATGACCAAGGTTCGAATCCTAGGAGGGACATCTAGGACGAAGATTTATTCTACAACAAAAGAAGGGCTCTATGAAGCACGAAACATCCTGAAATGAAGCACAACTATGGCAAGGCAATGAGAAAAATTCCAGGCTGGCTTCCTGTGTGGTATTGAAGACCATGCTGACCATGAGTAGTGTTCGAATGCCATGTTGGACAGGTGGTGTTGAAAAGGCCATGTTGGCCATGAGTAGTGTTTGAAGTCCATGTTGGCCACGTGGTGTTGAAAAGGCCATTTGGGCCACTTTGGTGTTCAAAGGCCATGTTGGCAAGGTTCTTGTAAAGGTTATGCCTCAAGTGTATCGTTGTAATATCTTTCTTTGATTAATGAGAGAGGATATGTGAATCCCCAAAATTACTATGATTACTATTAAAAAAGTTTTTTCACTATTAAAAGAATTATATTCGTGTTTGGGGTTTGGGATGGGATTTACGAGCAGGGTTTCAAGTCAGGTTGAGCCATCCTAGCCCTATGCATAACACGAGGAAGCACAGAACAGATGCCCCTCCAAAAATTCAACGGTACACTAAGCAGTCCAACCAACAACCAGCAATAAGAGATCCAAAGTGACCCAATAAATGGTATGAATCATCATGCCTAACAAACTAGAGTTGCCGCAATAAAAGTGGTCACACAATTAACCAATAGTGCCTATTCATTTCCTCCGTACTTGAAACCCCCAAGCCTCCATCCTCCTCCGTGAGCATCAAGGTCTTCCAACCCACTAGAGGCAGTCCATGTGCCTCCCTACAAGAAGCCAAAAAGAATCTCCTCATCAACACCTCAAGCCTCCCCCTAACACCAACCATAAGGAGGTACTATATAGAAAAAAGATCAAGGTAGTAGGCAGAACCACATTTAGAAGCACCAGGAGTCCATCCATAGATAAGTGTGTGATGCATCAACCAGCTGATTTCGCTCCATTTCCTCCACCATGACCTCAGATTTCAGCGAAATTCAACCAAATTTCTTCGATATTTCCATCTCTCCAGGTAATTGAAATCAAAACATTACCTCATTTCTTTTTCAGGGATAGAACATGTTAGGAGAACAGAGGCTCCATAATCTTGTCTTTGTGCACTACAACTTGAGGTTCAAGATGGAACGTGCAAGGGAGGGGAAGGACAAAGAGGACTACACAGACCCCATCGATCTTGCATGCATTTTCAAGATGCGCGATGACGTACAGATGAAGATGTTCTGCAAAGGTGGTTGGATTCTAACGACGCTCCACTGCTTGATCAATAGGGAGGCAGGCCGAATCAGAATATAAGCCAACAAATGGGAGCAGATGTTAGTGACTACATGGTCAGATCTGGGCGAATCACAGACCCTCTTGGAGGGGTGGAGCTTGATGCAATTGTGGATGACATTCTCTCTACTAGGTCGAAATCCAAATTAAAGGATGACAGTAAGAAGTGATGATGATGATGATGATGTTTGCAATCGTGGTGGATCAGATGATGGAAAGACATTCAAAGGGATCAGAGTCAGCAGGCGATGGTCGTGGACCACATGATGATACAAGATTCGAGGTAGGGCGAGAATACATGGAGTGGCATGGAAATGCACTTGGGTAGTTTGTCCCAAGTCTAAGTCCAGGATCTATGAATTATGATGCATATGGACGACCTGACCATCGTCCTACGGTAGCTACATGGATGATTTGATATCATTTGTAGTTTCGTTGAGCTGCATGGACATTGACAGCCCATACTGTTAGAAAATAGTAATATAGAAGCGGAATGATAAACAGAGCAAAGAATAGAAAGATACACATAAAGAACACAAGAATTTTTACATGGAACCCTACTCCCTAAGGAGCGGGATGAAACCATGGGAGAACGTCTCAAACAGTTGATCTATGCATTACACTTTCTCCATCTGACTACAGGGGCATGTAGGTATATATATAGCCCCCACTGAGTCTCCATGTCTCCAAATTGGTTGATGTGGGACTAAACTCTGGATGGGGCAAATGGATCGTGGAGAGATCCCTTTACCCATTTCTCTTATAAGTGACGCATACAACTTATACTCCAACACATACCGTGGAGGACCACCAAGTCCCATGGACGGATATGGATCTTCACAAGATGAGAGATCATTTGGTGTGTTCCCTGAATATTTTCATGCTCCTCCTCCTGGACCTCCTCCTCACTCTCAGGCGTATGCTCCCCCTCCTAGACCTCCTCCTCAGGTGTATACTCCTCCATCATATGGATATTATTTCAGTGGGTATGGAGGATATAGCAGTTACAGCAATGTCGGTGAGAACTACCAAGGTAGCCAACCCAAACTAAGCTGGGGTAGCTTCTTTGGTGGTGACAATTTTGGTTTCTTCCACGAGTATGCGCATGTGCCTCTTCCTTTAGGTCCTCACATGGATCTTATCTTACTCCGTCGTCATCATCTCGAGGATCTCAAGCCAGCACTTTGCAGCCTCGTCGTGCACCACGTGATACCGGATCTAGTGTTGCTTATCCTCATCTCAGGATACTCATAGAGATCGATGACCATCAATACAGGAAATACGTCATGGATTACAAGGTGATGTGCTCGTACATGACATGGAAAAACTATTGCAAGTTCATTGAGTCCGTGATCCGCTATGAGAGACAACATGACAAGGGGACCGATTCAGATCCTCTGCAAAACTCATGGTTCTAGGTAATCTATTTTACAATGTTGCATTAATTTGCATTTTCTTCATTTATTTTTGTGAATAGATAAATCTTTAAACCAAAGAAACATTGTCTCATTAATCATTAAGCATATTTTTTAAAACAAATCAAATGGCTCATCTCAATGCCATTGACTATGTGCCCGATATGAATCATGCGCGATATAAGAATCATACTTGATCTATATGTACTATATAAGTATATATTTGTAAGTTATTTAATATTACAAGAACTTCAATGAAATCCATTTCCAATATTTATAAGCTAGGAATCAACATTAACAGTGATATGTGTGATATAAGTATGTATTTGTAGGCTATTTGTTGTTTTAATACTGTTATAAAATATGAAGAATGCGGAAGCGATTGATAAACAGAGCATAAACAAGAAAGAATAAAATATGGAAGAACAAGATTTAACGTGGAACCCTACTCCATGAGGAGCGGGATGAAACCACGGGAGAAGCCCTCAAATAGGGCGTGTTTGTCTACTACTTTTCTCAATGAGTACAGGAGGTCTGGGGCTCCTTATATAGCCTCTCCAGAGCCTCCAAGTCCCACCACTGGACGATGTGGGACTAAACAACTGGGTGGGGTAAATGGATCTTCTCCAGGATCCATTTACCCTGCTACAACTCAATATGGCGCATAACCAAATACTCTAACACTTCCCCTCAAGCTGGAGCATGCAATGCTCAGCTTGGACAAACAGAAATAAACTCAACTCAACGCTACAGGACACTACGGACAATATCAACCCAACGCGCACATTGCTGCAGTTGAGGACGTTGCTTCTCATGCCGTGTAGGTGAGGAGGACGAACGGGCTGGAGTGTGAGTTTTCTGAATCTCCTCGTCGGAGAGCATGCGCTCTGAACTGCGCTTGTCAGAGTCGCTGCAAATGAAAATGAGTCTCCTCGTCGGAGTACTCTGGCCCGCCACAATAATGTGGACAACTGCTCCATCTCTGAAAAGGGGCGAACTGAATAGGTCGTGGTTGTGCAATCCTCGTCGGAGTCCACGGTCGCTGGAGAATGGAGTCTGAAAATAGTCTCCTCGTCGGAGAACTGGGTCTCTCCCATCTGGCTCAGAGAATGGTGCACTGCTCTGGTGTACCTATGATACTACATGAAAACCCTTGCCCTCAATGGCATAGGGAATGGTCCTCTGCTCTGGAGTCCCTATGGCTCACATGAAAATTGTGGCCGACAAAAACAAGAATACTGATGGGGACCACGAACAAATGATGGCAACATATGCTCATCTGAAAATGACTGCAAACTCGTGCGTGTCTAAAATTGGTCTCGGAATCAATCGTCGAGCCTGAAATCGAACTGCAGAGTCTGATCAACTGGCTGGTCTGGAGACTGGCATCTGAATCTGGAATCTGGATCATGAACAGACCTGTGACTCTACATATACTCCCCCTTTCTCACATACTGGTCGGAAAACAGAGAAATCGACCAAATTGGGAGAAGATAACATAATGGAGAAAACAAAACATGAACTTGCGGCTTTTCATCATGTACTTGGAACTAAATAGAAATTTCATGAGTGAAAACTCGGAAAATGTAAGGTGTAATATAATAGAAATTAAAGAAGTTGAGTCATTACCAACGTTGCAGAAGTCGGTAGTCGGTATTAGAACGATCGAGTCACTGACTAAGGATTATTCAGCAGTCGGACGAATAATCGGATTTAGTTGGACATTAGTCGATTTTGAATTTTCTTAATTATTTTAAATATATAATTATCAAGATGGTAATTAGTAATGGGAAAAGGGAGCCTACACCCAGGGGTGTAGATAACTACCTACACCCGGCTCATTTTTTCATTATTTTTTGATTTTTTTGAAATGAAACTTTTGAGGAATTAGATCACTATATATCACCATGGTGTCATTCAAAATTCAACTTAATTCGAGACTCCTATCATCTTCATCAAGACCGTCAAATTTTAACAGTCTCAGAATTGCTGAAAATGGCACCTACTAGATGAACATGATAAGAATGTTTGTTTTGCATAAAACTTGAAACACATATTCATCTCAATATATTAAGAAAATCCCCCTAAGATTTCACTCGAAAAAATTCAAAAATCGTGAAAAAGAAGGCCGAGTGTAGGTAGTTACCTACACCCCTGGGTGTAGGCTCCCAGCTCCCATTAGTAATTATCAAGAGAGATAATTCCACAATTATCAAAGGCCAAGTTTAAATATGAATTGAATTAAGAATAATTTAGTTGTGGAGATAAATCCCCACAATTCTAACAAAGTGGATGTCCACTTTTAAGCTATAAAAGAAACGGTATTTATTCTATCATTCATCCATTTCAAGTCTTAAAGAGTCCTAATTTCAAAAGGGAAAGAGAGGAAGAGTCATTTTCTTCTATTTCTCTATTGGTCGTCTACCCTTTTCCTCAACCTTCAATTTGTTCGTCCACCCCTTATCTTCCCTATATTGGCATGCTCAATTGCAAGAGGAGATATCTTCCTCTTTGTGCTTCGTGCCCGAGACGAAGTGGATTTCGTGAAACAAAGTGCAGAGCATGATGATCAATCCGGATCATCTTTTGTGTATAGACAATGATGGAGAGAACCATCTTTCAAGTTCATGCACGATTCATCATTCACCCATGGGTACAAGGGTCGTCAGATTGGACTCAATTTAGGAGGTTTCTTTTGTTAGAGGCTACACACATTAATAGTGACATTTTCCCTCATGGTTCACAAAGTGATGTGAAAATCATGTCCATATCCATATGGTTTCACATTGTAATCGTTTGTTTTTATGATTGCTATATCACTCATATTACGAGCCTTTTGTTTTTTGAGTTTGATCCGTATGCAGTATTGTAAAAGTCGCCCGACTGGCCCGACTAGTAGGTCCGACTAGTCTAGTCAGTGGGGTGGCTGACCGAGTACCGACTAATTCTGACTAGGTACACTAATCGATCAATTTTTGCTTGGAGATACCATGTTTTTTTAATGTTTTGCATTTTTTATAAGCAAACTTATTATAATATGCTTAATGTTTTATTTAAATTCAATTACGTCTTTTATTTTATTATGGTAGTATAAATGTGTATAAAATCTATGTAAATATATATATATAAAAATGAGTTATATATTTAAAATAATCATAAAATTCAAAATCGATTAAAGTCCGACTAAATCCGATTAGTCGCCCGACTGCCGACTAATCCTTAGTCAGTGACCCGACCGACCGAGTACCGACTACCGACTTTTGCAACATTGTTCGTATGTTCAACGTTTCCATGATGCGAAAGATCAGACCTTTCTTTTAATGCTATTTAAGCTTAGGTTGGAGGATTCAGATTCACATCTGCGTTCGAAAAACAAAGGACCGCATTTACCCAATTGTCGATGCATTGCTTTTTTCCGATATGTCATGTTTGGCATATTTTAATGGCGTACTATGTTGCTATTGTTCACCCTTATTTTGAACCATGGATCCTCTTTTTTGTTAGTTATGTGGGGGAAATATCGATAGAAGTTTTGGATGCAGCGAACTCGAGGTACACTTGGTGGAATGCCTTGTTGAGGTTTTGGCCGAACTATTTAATTGGTTTTTTAGAGTTGTTGGAGAGCTTTCCTTTGGTGGTTGTGGTGTTGATGCCTTGATCACACTCGAACCACACGCCGATATATTGGGATTTAGTGGATGACCACCATTCGGGCTATCGATTTAAGCACTCATGATTTTTTTTAAGCACTCATGATTGTAGTAGGAAGGTTTTCAAATTTCGCACCATTGTGCCATTGGCATGGTGAAGTGGTGAATGGGTCTGCATTAAGGTTCGAAATATTGATATCAATATCGGTCTGCTCGGAAAAGGATATACCATGGATATATATATATATATGGATATATCGACGATATTGGTGGAAATCTAGAAAATGACACAAAAACGATTTTCATAAATTAAGAGTATCCTAGTCATTAAAACAACAAATAACATACAAATACATATTTATATGCAAGAATGAGGTGTATTTACCACACAAATACACATTATATCGTACATATCGATGGTCGTCTATGTTGATAATTGACTACGAACTATTGAGACGTGTTATGGGTATGTGATTCTAGCTTGATCAACATTAGACTTGTTTCATATCTATTGCCCAAAAGGGGGCGAAGTCCACCAATTGAAGAACCGTCGAATGTATCCCCCTCTTGCACCATACCCTACTGGATGGGGGTCTCACTGCTTTCCAACAAGTATGGGAGAAACGGGGAGTATTGTGTAGTCACAAGTATGTTCCAGATACAGATGTCATATTCCAGACCAGCCAGAATTTTCAGACTCTACAGTTCAGTTTCAGACTCCGTGAATTGGTTCAGAGTCCAAGTTGGCACTTCATATTTGAGTGATACATTTTCTTCAAGTTCTCCAAAGAGAGACTCCTTTTCAGATGCACATGTGTGTGATCTTTTTTATATGGTCCCCATTTTTTATTTTTTTGGTTAGAGTTTTCATGTGTTCCATGGGGACTCCAGAGTAGAGATCTCATTCCCTATGCCATGAGGGCTAGGATTTTTATGTGAATTCATAGGGACTCCAGAGTAGAGATCCCATTCTCCGAGCCAGTATGGGAGAGACACAGTTCTCCGACGAGAAGACTTTTCAGACTCCATTATCCAGTAATCGTGGATTCCGAGGAGGATGTCTCCATGACATTTTAGTTCAATGAGCAGTTGTCTACATGTTGTGGCAGACCAGAGTACTCCGATGAGGAGACTCATTTCAGTTGCAATTACTCTGACAGACGCCATACAGAGCACATGCTCTCTGACGAGGAGGCTCAGTTTCACTCACACTCCAGCATGTTTGTTCCACCTCACCTACACGGCATGAGAAGCAACGTCCTCGACAGCAGCCGACGATTGTGCGCATTGAGTTGATATTGTATGTAGTGTCTTGTATTGTAGTTGAGATTTCTTTCTGTTTGTCCAAGTTGAGCATTGCATGCTCCAGCTTGAGGGGGGCGTTGAAGTATATGTGTCATATGTAATATGGGTAAATAGATTCTTTCAAGATCTATTTACCACATCTTGAGTTTAGTCCACATCTACCAGTGGTGGGACTTGGTGGGTCTGTGGAGGCTATAAAAGAAGCCCTTAACCCCTTGTATCCAGTGAGAAAGTCAATAAACACATCATCCCTTTGAGGCGTTCTACTGTGGTTTCATCTCGCTCCTTAGGGAGTAGGATTCCACGTAAAATCCTAGTGTTCCTAAATATTTTATTCTTTTATCTGATATTTACTTCCGCATTTTATTTTTTAACACTCCCAATGTCAACCAAATCGAAAAGGTCCTCCCTCAATTGCTAACCTACAAACTACCCTACATTACAAGGAACCCCCTTTGCAAGGAAACCAGACACCAACCCGATTAACATGTCTCAACTCCACGTCATCACAAGACCACATGCAAGAGGTCGACACCAACCACCCACTCCAAAATAAATCTTCACATAGGTCTACACAGGACAAGACATGGTTGCACAGGACTCGTGAATGCAACGGGATCATGTGGGGCATCCTGGATATATGGGTCTATACAAAATAAGACAGGGTTGCACAAGGCGTGAAATGCATGGGACTGTACAATGCACACTCGGCCTGTAGAAAATTCGTGTGTGCGGTAGAATAAAACCATAAATCATCGTATATGGTAACAACTCTTTTTTTGTTATTTTCCATAATAAAGTCATAGGCTAAACTCGCCTCTTGAAAATGCAGCTTTGCCTCCTACAGAGTCGATTCTTTACACTAAAGCTGCCTATCTTTGACTTTAGGCCGAAGTTTCCTTTTGAAGAGGTGGCTCTCTACTTGTGAGGAGCATACATTTTGGCCTAGACCAAAGCCATCTTTTGAAAAGGCGAGTTCATTAAGGTAATTGTAGAGACTTATTTATGTTGCGTACTGTTTCACAATTTCTATTTATATATTGTACGTCACTGTAATTTACCCAAGGGCTCTCTCTCTATATAAGAGACCCGAGGGCTCTATGGAATAATCAACTGAGTATTCTTTTACCCTAACATGGTATCAGAGCCCTAACCCTAACCTAGGGTTCTCTCCACCGCCCCCCCCCCCCCACCCCCGCCGCCGCCGACCTCTCGAGCCCCTCCGCCGGCTCCCTCCACCGGGCCCCAGCCCCTCCGCCAACACCCTCCACCGGGCCCCAGCCCCTCCGCCGGGCCCCAGCCCCTCCGCCGTCGGCCCTTCTTCGCCCCTTCCCCGGCCTCCAATCACCGCCGGGGAGCCCTTTCTCTCCGCCCAGCACCCCCAGCCGCTGCTGGGACCTCTCCCAGCCACCGTCTCGAGTTGGTAGAGGCTTCCAAAGCCTCTACTCGCCACCAGGGTACCGCTTCTTCACTCGGCCTCGGATAGATGTTGGATTCAAGTGCATAACGTCTACATATGCACTTGAATCCTAAAAGGTCTTGGTAGACAACATTTTCTTGGTCTATCAGTAGTTGTTCTTCTCCGGCATTATGTCAGAACAAAAGCTCGATATGCCCGCCATAGGTGCTTTCAAAGGTTCGGCACCAATCGTCAAAATGGACGGGACAAACTACGAACTGTGGGCAATGCAGTTCCTCAGTCTCATGAAGTCGTGTGGTAAGAAGCATATTCTTACCGAGAATGAACCGCCGGAGAAGACAGGGATCTATGCCTCATGGGAGGCTGATGATGCGTACGCCAAGGTGTGGCTCTCAGGTACGCTCACGACGGAGATAGCGAATGATGTTCTTCACCAGCCCACCGCTAAGGCGATGTGGGATATTTTGGCCATGACGTACTCTCAGGTACGCAACGAGATGAAGATGCTCCAGTTGCAGCACGATATATTTACCACGAAGCAGAATGGGAGGCCTCTTCATTCCCTCTACACGTCGCTTCGTGGCATGTTCGAGAGGCTCTATAGCACCATTCCGCTTACAGCCACGCCGGAACAGCAGAAGACGTTCCGCAACGCCACTATGGTTGGCGTCTTACTCGCTGCTCTAGACCCGGAGTACGAGGCAGCACGCTCTTAGATCCTAGCAGATGCCACCATCCCGCCGATGGAAGAGGTATACAGGAGGCTCAGTCGTGTACCTGTTCCGTCCAATACAGCGACTGCATCTCCGTCAGCAATGGCAGTTTCCAGGGGACGTGGTGGTTCGTCCTCGTTTCGTGGCAGAGGAAGTGGTGGACGTGGCCGAGGAGGTCGCATACGCTCTACGTGCTCATTCTGTCGCCGCACTGGTCATTCAGAGGATACATGTTATTCCAAGCATGGCTTTCCTCCTTCTGCACGAGTAGCTGATCATGTTCAGGGTCCACCAGCATCTACTCCAGATCACAGGTTCGAAGAGTTGGTGGCACGACTTCGTGATATCATGCCACAATCATCATCAGAGGGTGCTGAAGTTTCTGATGTTGCGGCTTCGGCGTCAGCTAGTACATCTGCCTCAGCTAGTACCTCAGGTAGTTCTTCGGTCTCATTTCATAGTCATGACCTCACAGGATGGATTGTCGACTCTGGAGCTACCCATCATCTATGTCGTGAGAAAGATATTCTGCAGTCCTACAGAGCTGTTCAGCCTGGTCGCTCTGTGCTCACTGCTGATGGCACTCATTCCCCTATCATCGGTCAGGGGGAGACGGCTTTGCTACCCTCTATGCACTTACAGAATGTGCTACATGCTCCTGAATTTTCTATGAACCTCTTATCTATTAGTCAGATTACACGTGATTTGCACTGTCGTGCTATTTTTGATCCATCGTCTGTTATCTTTCAGGACATACTAACGGGCAGGGTGATTGGCTGTGGTTCTGAGCACAATGGTCTCTATCGTCTCGTTCGTAACTCTTACGTTGGCGTCTCCTTGCATCCCCAGGGCTCCATTTCTCCGTACACCTGGCATCTTCGGTTCGGTCATCTGCCGCTACAGAAGATGCGTCACCTCCTGCCTCAGATCTCTCCGAGTTCCTCTTTTCGTTGTGAAGCTTGTCAGTTAGGGAAGCACCATCGGTCTAGCTTCCCTAGTCGCCAGAGTCGGAGCAGTAGCTCCCCGTTTGAATTATTCCATATAGATATTTGGGGTCCAAGTCGTGTCCCGGATCATCAGGGGCACAGGTTCTATTTAGTTGTGGTTGATGATTTCTCTAGAGTGTCTTGGACTTTTCTTCTTAAGAATAAATCTGAAGCAGGAAATGTTCTTCAAAATCTTATTAATGAAGTTCAGAATGTTTTTTCATCTACTGTTAAGTATGTGCGTACTGACAATGCATTGGAGTTCTGCACTCGCTCTCTTGCTAGCTTCCTTTCTTCTAAAGGCATTGTTCACCAAACCACATGTGCTTACACCTCTCAACAAAATGGGGTTGCAGAACGAAAACATCGACATTTTCTTGATATTGCCCGCACATTACTTATTCAGAGTTGTGCACCATTATCCTTTTGGGGGGATGCTATACTTACAGCATGTTATCTGGTCAATCGAATGCCTACAACTGTTCTTGGGGAAAAGTCCCCAATCTCTGTTCTTTTTCCCGACAGAGACTTGTTTACACTGACACCTCGGGTTTTTGGCACTGTTGCGTTTGTCCACCGCTTATCTCCGGGACTTGATAAGCTATCTCCTAGGGCTATCAAGTGCGTTTTTGTGGGTTACTCCAGGACACAGAAAGGATACCGCTGCTATGACCCTGTTCATGACAAGTACTATGTGAGTGCAGATGTTACATTTTTCGAACCTGTCATGTACTTCTCCCCTGCAGGTGACAGATTGGTCTCCTCCACATCACCAGATTCCAATGTCTATGTTCCACCACCTCCAAGCCTGGGCCCATTCTCTACTCCACCGACACCACCATCATCACCACCGCCACCACCCCCGCCACCACCCCCAGTTACTAAGTTCTATACGAGGCGAACAGGCCCTGCTCAAGCTACATGTCAACCATCCAACACGCCTCAGGTATGTTCTGATGATAACACTGATGATGGGTTAAATATTGCACCTGTACAGGAGCCTTTACCACAGGAGGAGGATCAACCGGTCCACACAGTTCTGGATGATTTGGACCGGCCTATTGCTCATAGGAAGCAGCGAAGACAGTGTGCCTCATATCCCCTGGCCTCTCATGTCTCCTTTCATCGTCTCACTGGGGATTTCCAGAAGTTTGCCGCTGCCGTATCGTCAGTGGAGATCCCACGGACATATCAGGATGCCATGAAGACTGAATGCTGGCGTCTAGCCATGGAAGAGGAGATGCGTGCCTTGCAATCTCTAGGGACTTGGTCTCTTGTCCCTATTCCTCCAGGTGCCTCTGTGGTGAGTTGCAAGTGGGTATTTACGGTAAAATATCATGCAGATGGTCGTCTAGACAGATACAAGGCCAGGCTCGTAGCACGAGGATTTACCCAGACATATGGGGTAGATTATTTGGATACTTTTTCACCGGTGGCGAGACACTCTACCCTTCGCATCCTCCTATCTGTTGTTGTGGTACGTAACTGGACAATTTTCCAGCTTGATGTTAAGAATGCTTTCTTGTATGGTGAGCTACAGGAGGAAGTCTACATGCAGCAGCCACCATGGTTTGCTGCTGAGGGGGAGACTCAGAAGGTGTGCAGACTTCATAAGGCTATCTATGGCCTTAAACAGAGTCCTCGAGCATGGTTCCAGAAGCTTTCCCAGCTTATTGAACGACAGGGGTTCAGAAGGTCAAATGCGGACCACTCATTGTTCGTCCGGAAGACCCCTAGAGGTACCATTGTTGTTATGGTATATGTTGATGACATATTGGTTACTGGAGATGATGCACAGGGAATTGAGATAACCAAGTCCCTGTTGGGAAGCCAGTTCATTACAAATGATCTAGGCACAATACGATATTTTCTGGGGATAGAGTTTGCAAGAAATGCACAAGGAATGGTGATGACTCAAAGAAAATATGTCACCGATTTGCTAGTTGAAACAGGAATGACTGGATGCAGACCTTCAAGTACACCTATGGACCCGAGCATGAAGCTGTACGATGATGATACCGAGGAGGTGGACAAGAGAAGGTACAGAGAAATGGTGGGTAAGCTCTTATACATCATTATAACTCGACCGGATATTGCCTTTGCAGTAAACCGGGTGAGTCAATTCATGGAGCAGCCGAGGCAAGTTCATGTGGATGCCTTGTACATGATATTGAGATATCTGAAGTCTTCCCCAGGCACAGGGTTGCTATTCAAGAAAGATACAGATCTGTCTATTTCAGCTTGTGCAGATGCAGATTATGCAGGATGTCCAAGGGATCGTAAGTCTACTTCTGGATTTGCTATCTTCATAGGAAGCTCTTTAGTCTCTAGGAAAAGCAAGAAGCAGACTGTTGTGGCGAGATCCAGTGCCGAATCTGAGTACAGAGCCATGGCACAGGCAAGCACAGAAATGATGTGGGTTAAAGCAGTCTTAGAAGATCTGAATGTCGATGTCCCCTTGCCTATGAACCTTCAATGTGATAATCAGGCAGCATTATTTATTGCCAACAATCCAGCCTTCCATGAGAGAACAAAACACATCGAGGTGGATTGTCATTATACTAAGGACATGATTCAGAAGGGCTTCATTTCCACGTCTCATGTCAGTTCAGAGGACCAGACTGCGGACATATTCACTAAGCCATTGCTCAGAGGACCTTTCCAGAGATGTTCTTCCAAGCTGAGCATGATAGATATCTATGCTCCATCTTGAGGGGGAGTGTAGAGACTTATTTATGTTGCGTACTGTTTCACAATTTCTATTTATATATTGTACGTCACTGTAATTTACCCAAGGGCTCTCTCCCTATATAAGAGACCCGAGGGCTCTATGGAATAATCAACTGAGTATTCTTTTACCCTAACAGTAATAACCCAAAAAAAAGTTTTGCCACATAATAAATGAATAGGGTTTAGGGTTTACATATGTCACCTATTGAGTATCGTACTATTCTCATATATCGCCTAATGATTCCTCTATTCCCAGCAGATGAGGCGTGTCCAGTATGCCACAAATCTTGCCTAGACTCCTTTGGGGAGCATGCCGTTCATTGTCGTGAACTCCCAGGTTTTAAATATAGACATGATCTTGTTAGAGATGTCCTCTATGATGTTCTCAAGAAGGTTGGGGTTGCGTCAAAGAAAGAAGCACCTGTTAATTTTTTGTCTGATCCACACGATGGGAGATCCACACTCAAACCAGCGGATGTTTTAATTTTTGGTTGGGCTGGAGGAAAACATGCATGTGTTGATTTAACTGAGTGTCTCTATTAGTTGGTCTGATAAAAAGTGATTTTACTGTGGGATACGCTGCACAGAAAGCTGCCTCAGCCAAAGTTGCTAAACATGAGAAGGCTTGTATTGACAATCAACATGTCTTCATCCCTTTCGGGTTTGATACCTTTGGGTTCTTGGCATCTGAAGCTGTAGAGCTCCTTAAAAGGGTTCAGAAAATTATGCATAGTAATGTTATGGTTCCCAAATCTATAGATGTTGTGTTCCGAAGAATTGGATTTGCCATCCAAAAGGGATTGGCGGCGCAGCTTGTTACCCGTCTCCCAACAGTTTCTTTGTAATTCTCCTATGTTTTATTTAAAATGAATTGTGTTTTCCTGCTTCTGAAGAACTTTTCTCAAACTTCACGGTTTCTAGCAAAGAAGTTAGAAAGGAGAGAAATACAAAAGAATCCAGCAGAGACGGTGAACTATTAAGCAATTGATAAAGATAATTATAATGGATGGAGATAGTTTTTCAAGTGAAACGGAGGGCCTTGCCAGGCATTTAAACTCTCCCATTCAATAAGTTTCGAATTTACATTATAACAATTATATTACCAAAATTAAAATCGAGCCCTTCAGTCTCCATTGTTTCATCTCCGTTTCCTCCTCAACCCACCCGCTGCGAGAAAGAGAAAACAGATATTAAAGGAGCGCAAAGAAAACGGGATTGACCTGGCGAATTGAAGGGACCAGTAGAAGTACTGGCAGATCTTCTCGAGGATCGGGGTGCTGATCTCCGGAAAGGTGATCTCCCCGAGCTGCGCCTCCGCGAATCCGCCTGCAAAGGAGAAGGTGAATAAGGATGGGGTTTCGATGAGGGAGGGAGGGAGGGTAGTTACCTGGAGAGGTGAGCATGTTTCTGATGGTGTGGGAGACCATGGCCGCTTTCTTGTCGATCACGAACTCGAATCCCTCCGCGCTTATTAGCTTCACCGTCTCCTCCTTCCCCATCGTCTTCCCCCGCGCTTCTTCTTCACAACCGCTCCCTCCCAACGCGCGACTTCTTTTTCCCCTCCCACTCCCTTTTTTATTTTATCAAGCAACCAACGTTTCACATGTCAATTCATCTTTTACAAAAAAAAAAACGTTTTCTGAAGTATTTGATAAGAAAATATCCCTGTGAAATGTATGTTCCTTTGCATGTATGGGAAACGACCTTTCCCAAGAGGTCACTGCATTTATTTAAATACAAAATCATTCATGTCAATTTTATTGGCATAGAAAATTTAAATAGAATAAATAATAAAAGAGATCCATCATGATTAATAAAATGACATATGAATCAACTAATTATTTTTCATAGATAGCCTATTGTTTATTTGAATCGTGAAACATTTTCAAAAGAATTTAATTTTGTTATGAATAGATTTACATATATTTTCTTATGATGAAAAGTCGGTATGACAGGTTTTGCGATCAAATCATACTTTCTTCACAATCATATTTTTTATGTTTCGGGATAGCGGGAATCGACAAGCTTTTTGAATGTTTCCAATGATTTTATATTTTATATGCATTTTTCTCTTGAAAATATTGAATGTTATGTGAGAAAAAATGTTTCTTTAGAGATTTGTGAAATGAAGAGAAATATTTGATTTACTAACATCAACATTGCTAAGTATCGGAGAAGAGAATATGAAAGCAAAGGAACATGCAATCGTAAAGAATGGTCTTTTACCATGTTACAATAAATCATGCAGACTATCTTAAGAGAGTCAAAGACTCGATTTTTGGTGGAAAAGTGAAGAATAGTTCGGTACCTTTCGTGGAAAGGGACCATTGAAATACAACGCTCGATCTATCGTTTTAAAAAAGATAGAACATCATCATTGTGTCGACTGAGTGGATCAACCAGAAAAAGATTTGCACTTTTTACTTGGACTCCTAAACTTGTGTATATGGTAAGCACGGGAGTATCGAACTCAGGGAGGCAAATATATGAACTAGGTTATTGTAACACCCCAAACCCAAACATAGTGCCATACCTAAAACTCACAAAGTGTGGGTGTGGTATATAAGTGGTGGGGATTATTACTTGATAACTTGGGCTTAAGCATTTTGGGTGGTTGTCAACGGGTCCATTTGGGCCCGAACCCAACAAGTTGTCAGGGTCAGTTTTCCTCGATAACGGATCGGGGACCTAAGCTCGGGACGTTACAAATGGTATCAGAGCGGGTTCCCTCTGATAATGGAAAGGGCTACCCGAAGGGAACTAAGCCGGGAGAGTGCAGCTGCCACTGTCACTGGGAATAAGTGAATGGGCCATGTCGCAACGAGGACGTTGCGAATATAAGTGGGGGAGGTTGTAACAACCCAACCCCAAACATAGTGTCATACCTAAAACTCACAAAGTGTGGGTGTGGTATATAAGTGGTGGGGATTACTACTTGTCAACTTGGGCTTAAGCATTTTGGGTGGTTGTCAACGGGTCCAATTGGGCCCGAACCCAACAAGTTCTCAGGGTCAGTTTTCCTCGATAACGAACCGGGGACCTAAGCCCGGGACGATACAAATGGTATCAAAGCTAGAGTTCCTCTGGGCATAAGATATCCACATTTTATAATGATATAGATATAGACGTTTAGAGTGAATTAGCCTCACACAGTAACTCATTGACGTTGTTGGATTTGATTCAGATGGCCCCTCATCGTGCAATCGAAGCCAACAGAGACCGCGAGTCGTCGACAAGTCAGCAGACTATTGTAGACATGCAGAGGCAGATGTTGGAGCTAATGTCATTGATGGCTCAACAGCAGCAGACCCGCCCATCGAGCTCTGGAGGACTTACTTTAAAAATATTCCTCCATCATGATCCATCAACCTTCAAAGGTGAGCATGAGCTAGAGAAAGTCGGACACTGGCTAAGGGAGATGGAGATGGCTTTTGAAGCGACTGAGTGTCCGGAAGAAAAGAAAGTGATTTTTGGGACTTTTCGTCTGCGAGATGGCGCTAAGGAGTGGTGGAATTCCTACAAGGGAATTCACTTTTCGGAGACTCCGATCATCAACTGGAGTGACTTTGTGGAGCGTTTTTCTGAGCGTTACATCCCTGAGCACGCTAGGGATGCTAAGCGTCAGGAATTCATAGATCTTCGCCAGGATAGTATGACGGTCCAAGAGTGTGCTGCAAAATTTCAAGAATTAGAAAAATGTGGAAAGGGCATCTGTGCTAATGAAAAGCAGCGAGTGAGGAAGTTCGTAGAAGGCTTGAATGGCGGTTTAAGCCTTATAGTACTTACTAGGGGTCCCACGACCCTATCTGATGTCGTTGCAGCAAGTGTAGAAATTGATGCAGCATATCGAAGGACGCAACAAGTGAACCCTCGAAAGCACCCTCACAAGCCAAGCTACAATGACAAGAAGCGTCACAGTGCAATAAATGTCAAGAAGACAAGAACTGATGAGGCTCCAACCAACAGGAAACATGTATTGGATGTATGTCCGCATTGTGACAGAAGACATCCGGGCGAGTGCTACAAATTGACAGGAGCTTGCTTGAGGTGTAGAGAAAAGGGTCATTTCATTAAAGACTGCAAGAAAGAGTTCAAGGATCAGAGAAAACCATTCGAACAAAAGAAGAAGATACCAGGAAGGGTATTTGCCCTTACACATGAGGATGCTGAGGATGCTTACACAACCGTGGAAGGTACCCTTCTCATTGCAAGTTATTTATGCCATGTTCTTCTTGATTCTGGAGCCACGCATTCATTTATTTCAAGTAGTTTTGCAAGAAAACTGAACTTTGAAGTTGTCGAGCTTCCATACACACTTATTGTTTCTTCACCAATGGGTGATATTAAAGCAACGGGTATGTACTTAAAGGACATACCAGTCATGATAGGAGAAGACTCCCTGACTGCTAATTTGATCCTACTGCCCATCACAACCTATGATGTCATCTTGGGCATGGATTGATTATGGGAGAATTATGCTGCAGATTATTGTAGAGAGAAGAAGGTGGACTTGAGCAGACCAAATCATAAGGAGATAGTCGTCCGAGGCACTAGCAAGAGCGGACGATTGGTTATCTCTTCTCTGCAAGCAAGCCAACTTCTAGCTGAAGGTTGCAACGCATACCTAGCTAGTATAATTAGCACGGAATCGTCGTAGGCACGTCTCGAAGATTTAGATGTGGTCCGAGATTTTGCTGATGTATTTCCAGACGATCTTCCTGGACTACCTCCTCATAGAGAGGTGGATTTTTCAATTGATATTATTCCAGGAACGACACTGATATCTAAAGCTTCATAAAGAATGGCCCTGCAGACTTGAGGAGCTAAAGAAACAGTTACAAGAACAACTTGATAAGGGATTTTTACATCCCAATGTTTCCCCATGGGGAGCACTTGTTCTCTTTGTGAAAAAGAAAGATGGATCTCTCAGACTCTGCATTGATTATCGAGGACTGAACAAAGTAACGGTGAAGAACAAGTACCCGCTACCTCGCATCGACGATTTATTTGATCAGTTGCAAGGAACAACAGTCTTCTCAAAAATCGATTTACGTACGGGTTACCATCAACTCCATATAAAAGAGGAGGATATATCAAATACTGCTTTCAGAATGACGTACGACCATTATGAATTCTTGGTCATGCCATTTAATCTTACTAACGCACCTGCAGCCTTTATGGAACTAATGAATAGGGTATTTCGAGAATACCTTGACAAGTTCGTCATCGTATTTGTAGATGACATTTTGATACTCATCTGATCCAAAGCAACACCGAGTGCACCAGCAGATTGTGTTTGAAATCCTGCGGCAACACCAGCTTTACGCAAAATTTTCTAAGTGTGACTTCTGGTTGAATAAAGTCGCATTCCTTGGTCATGTGGTATCCAAGGATGGTATTGAGATAGATCCAGCTAAGGTAGAAGCTGTGATGAATTGGAGTGAGCCTAAAAATATTTCTGAGATCCGTAGCTTCCTCGGCTTGGCTGGATACTATCGGCAATTCATTCAGAATTTTTCAAGGATCTCACTACCATTAACGAAGCTCACCCAAAAGAATGTGAAGTTTGTATGGTCGGAGGAGTGTGAATGGAGTTTTCAAGAATTGAAAAAGAAATTGACTACGGCTCCAATCTTAGCTTTACCAACAGGTAGTGGAGGATTTGTGGTGTATACAAATGCATCAGGCACGGGACTCGGGTGTGTCCTTATGTAGAATGAGAAAGTCATTGTCTATGCCTCACGACAATTAAAACCGCAAGAGAGAAACTACCCTACTCATGATTTGGAGTTAGCAGTGGTAGTCTCTGCTCTTAAAATTTGACGTCATTACCTTTATGGTGAATAGTTTGAGGTGCTCAGTGATCATAAGAGCCTCAAATATATTTTCTCTCAGAAGGATCTTAATTTGAGGCAGCGACGCTGGCTGGAGTTCCTAAAAGACTACGACTTTTCTATTAACTATCATCCTGGAAAAGCAAACGTCGTTGTTGATGCATTAAGTCGAAAGTGGGAAGGCAAGCTATTTAGCTTGAAACTTCATTAGAAGATGATGAAGGATTTTGAACACTGGAAACCTTTCTTAAGTGAAGAGAGGAAGATATCTTCTGCAGGCCTTAGAATCCAACCTGAGGTAATTGGGAAGATCACGGCTGCACAGAAAACTAATGTTGATCTTCCTAAAACGATAGATGCATCTAAGAAAGAAGGTTCTGATTTCACAATGGGAATCGATGAAGTTATAAGGTACTGAAACAGATTATGGGTTCCCAATGATGTCAAATTGAGGTAGGATATTCTCGACGAAGCCCATAGGTCGATGTACACCATCCACCCATGTACGACAAAAATGTACAAGGATCTGCAATGAAATTTCTGGTGGCCGAAGATGAAGAATGACGTCGCAGCTTTTGTTTCAAAATGCTTGGTATGTCAGCAGATCAAGATTGAACATCAAAGACCTGTAGGTAGGGGTGTTCAAAATATACGGGTTGAACGGGTACCCATATCGATCCGGATAAGTTGACCCTAAACTACTGGGTACCCGCTTGAGGTTATCCGGGTTGGGTACCCATTCAATTTGATCCATCGATCCGGTTTGCCCCGTTTGTCGCACCACCAGGTACCCAATCAATCCATTGGGAATTATCTTGAGTGGTATGGACTTCAATCCATTTTTATAGATAAAATTTTATTGTGTAATGATGATCCTGTCCAGATTCCTATTAGCGTATCCTTAAAAACTCGGATTCAGTATCTCTACAAAAGCTATAAATATGAATGAACTGAAATAATTTTTAAAATCATAAAATTAAGTTCAATGGCGTTATTACCACTCCTAACATTACGGTATAAAGTAAAATTAAGATTTTAAAAATTGGTCTCGGTAGCGATGTTCAAAATAAACAGATCAAATAGGTATCCAACCCAACAAGACCAATTCGATCCTAAATTAACGGGTACTTGAGAATGACATTCGGATCGAGTACCCATGAGCGGCTAACCTGTTCAACCCGGTGGAAAATGCACAGGTAATCCCGAGTAGTCTATTTGGAAAAAATCCAACCGTATCAACAATGGTTAAATGTATTGCATGGAACATACTACGAACTATGAGTCATTTGTTGTTTGGCCGCACATGGGAGAACGGTAACGATAATATTAATGCATATCTTTCTCATCTCTTGTTATATATCTAATTTATAAATTTATTTACACTCCATTTTTATTTATCATAGAATCCCCTTCGATCCACATATATGATGTCGATTCCGTCGGAATTGGATGATAAATCAGAATGATTTGTCGTGAAGTCGCTTGCTGTCAGACGTGTACAATGAATCATCAATGTGGAACTTGTTGGCATGTTTACTTGAAATATTAATTAGAAAAATGGAATTAAGTGTTGGAACAAGGAGTAGATTGATTTATTTATTATTTCTATTCTTTTATATCGAAGATAAAAAGATGAATTTATTATGGTTCTTTTTTTGTTCTTCAAAATGCACTACGTGATTCGGCCTTATCGCATTGCAACTGAAGGATCATCGACATAGTCTCATTCGTTGCGCTTGACAAAGCACTTTACTTCTCGAGCTCGCTTTGGAGGTCTTCGATTGTACACCACTGCAGCACAAGCACGTTGTGGAGTGCGATGCACTCGTCGTCGGCTAACTCCTACGTGTGCCACATGCAAGTTGATTGTCCGTTGTTTTTTCACGTAATGTTTATGTGCGATCAGTTTAAAATCAATTTTGAGGATTTTAATCTATATCTTAAATTCATGCTTGAATATAAGAAACAAAGTTTGTTAATTCTACTTCTACTCGCATTTTGGATATTTGTTATAGTGACCCGTGGGTACCCACAGATACCCATAACTCATTCAAATAATCTGGGTACCCGTTGAAATCGGGTACCCGTTGGAATGGGTCGGGTCGACCCGTAGACCCGATAGTGATGGATTGGAGCGGGTCATGATTGAATGGGTCGGGTACCCGCCTCATGAACACCCCTACCTGTAGGCCCTGTTCAACCCTTAGAGATACCTGAATGGAAGTGAGAGCACATAACGATGAACTTTGTTACGGGTTTACCCAAGACCAAGAAACATCGTTATGACACCATATGGGTTATAGTTGATAGATTGACCAAATCAGCACATTTCTTACCTATTCGTCTGGATCAATCGACAGATAGCCTAGCTGAATTGTACGTGAATGAAATCGTCAGATTACATGGTGTCCCTACATCAATTGTGTCGGACCGGGATACTAGATTCGCGTCTCGGTTGTGGAAAAGTTTTCAAGATGCTATGGGAACTCAATTGAAGTTCAACACTTCATTCCACCTGCAAACTGATGGTCAATCAGAAAGGACCATCCAGACGCTGGAAGATATGTTGAGAGCTTGTGCTCTAGATTTTGCTGGTAGCTAGGATAGACATCTTCCATTAGTAGAGTTTGCTTACAATAACAGTTATTATTTTAGCATCAAGATGGCTCCCTACGAGGCATTGTATGGGAGACCTTGCAGATCACCCTTATGTTGGAGTGATGTGGGTGAGAAGCACATTTTGGGATCGGAGCTAATCCGGACCAGCAAGCAAGGTGTTGAGCTAATCAAGAAGAGATTGTTGGCAGCTCAAAGTAGACAAAAGTCTTATGCAGTTCATCATAGAAGGGAGTTGAGTTTTGCAGTTGGAGATCACGTGTTTTTAAAGATTTCACCGACAAAGGGTGTATTGCGATTCAACAAGAAAGGGAAGCTTACTCCTAGATACATAGGACCTTTCGAGATTTTACAGCGAATCGGAGAGGTGGCATATCGTATTGCATTACTACCATAATATTCAAAGCTACACGATGTTTTTCATGTATCGATGCTAAGGAAGTACACTCCCGATCCTTCGCACGTTATCGAGCATGAGGTTCTTGATATTCAGCATAATCTCACCTTCGAGGAGAAACCTGTTTGCATAGTCGATCGTAGAGACCATCAGCTTCGTCGACGTATAGTTTCGATGGTCAAGGTCCTCTGGCATCATCACTAGAAGGAGGAAGCCACCTGGGAGCTGGGGAGCGAAATGCGGAAGAAGCATCCACATCTTTTCGGTATGATCCTTTACTAAGAAATTTCGAGGACGAATTTTTTTTAGGAGGGGAGATTGTAACGACTGTTTTTTTAACTTCTCCAGCCCTTAATTCCTCTTAATTTCCCTAATGAATAGCATGGATATTATTACTAAAATTAATAAGTTTAATTAGCCCATTGATTGCCTCTTTTTGAGGCATAAAAATCCAAGGGATTTCCCACCCCACGTCACTTTTCCTTGCAAAATTTTGAGAGAGAAAGAGAGAAGGAGAGAGGGAGAGTAGAGAAAGAATTCTCACTAGAGAGAGTTGTCCTCGTCACATGAGATATCGACGCCGATCAGTTAGAGGAGCACGTCGGCTTCGGATCAAGGAAAGGCACGTAGAGATCTAGTAGCTATATTTTGTCAACTCGAGGTATCTGTCGATCCCTTAGGAATATTACATGATGAATCGATACATGCCATCAGTCGATAATTATGATAAGTATTTATTTAGTTTCCACAATATACAATTACAAAATGAAGGTATCGATTTACGATTACGATTTTTGAATGTATGTGTCGAACCCCTAGGACTCGTACAATATGGAAATACCTTACATCGAAGATATATTATTTTAAAGTTTGTTCTTGATAGATGTGTATCGGCTTAGGATTACTAAATAAATATGACTTTGATTCCTAGGTTAATACGTGTACGCAATGATTTGATTTTTTTAAAAAAGGCATAAGATTGTACGTGTCGAAACCCTTAGGAACGATACGTGACATAAGTGACGATTTGTCTTCCAGTTCGTAATTGTGTCTATTACGTGCATCACATAAAGTAATATAAATGCCTTTCTTCTTTAATTTTCGTCTATAATAGATGGTTGTCACTGATAAATCGAGATGTCAATATATGGGTTCATGGTCATGTCATTATGTCATAACATGTTTTAAATACAAGATTACGATGCATACATATACCTCATTAAATCACATAGAAATAAAAGGTACTAGATTTTTTACATTGTTTTATTTCTGGATGCTATTGCTGAATGGCATAATTTCTCAAGTTTTCACTCATCTCAGTTTTTTTACGATTAGAATCTTTTATTCGATCTTCATGTGTATTACGTCATAAGCGACGGTTTTGAATATTACTTTTATGACCTTGTAGCTTATTAGTACTATATGATTAATAGGATTTCTCATACATAAAAACAATGCAATCTAATTAGACCATCCGCTAATTAATATAAGCTTTACGAGTATGCGTTACAACAGAATGCCAATTCTCTATTTTATAGCTACCTCATAATTAAAGATACTCTGGTAATTTGCCACCCAAAAATAATTTAATCATTTCACGTAAATGATCAGGCTCAAATCAACGGATTATATACTTAATTAAAGACTGCCTTTAGAAATGAGTAGTTTAAAAACAGTAGCATGATACGATCTTTTTTAAAAAAATAGGTTGTTCTACCGTGGTTTTCCACCAAATTAAGTTAATATTCTAATTATCTAGTATTCGGTATTACTTATTAAAGTCATCATGTCACAAAACAAATTATATAATGAATTGCGATGTTCACATCAACCACTATGATATGGAAATAGAAAATGTTATTAACGGAATTGGAATTTCCTTAAAATGAGTAATGGCATGATAACGATAAGCGGAGCTAAGTGTACACCTAATGGTGGGAGCCACATCTAGAGTCCAATTATCGTAGGCCTAAATGAAGCCAACGCCTTTCGGGGCGTACGGTTCAAGGAACCGATTGAGGCGAAAGATAAGTCCTCTACAGTTGTAGCTACACTATCAAGTATGTCATATTCATGGACCGCTTGTGCCAACGGTAAAGCCACCAAAGCCAGCAAAGCCACCAAAGCCATTAAGGATTAACAATTAAGACAACTTTAACCACTAAACAAACCAATGGTATGTGTACAGTTTGTGAAATTGCTAAGGCACATGTGTGCAACTATGACCAAGTAATGGCATTATGCAAGTGTTATGATTGTTCTGGGGCATATATGCAACTACATAAAAATTCTGAGGGTATTAGTGAAAATTATGAAAATGTTAAGATGTATATGCAAATATGGCAAAATTTAAGAGTATATATGAAATTATGGCTTTAATGGATGGATCCGGAAGGAACTCCCATTGTATGCATGTTTACTTGAATTATAAGTCTCATAGTGATAGTATATGAGAACAAGTTAGTATCATATGCAATAAGATAATTATGCGAATTGTATAGTTGTGTTGATAATTGATTGTATAGAAGAGATTATGTTTTAACGATTTAAAGTTAGCATATGGAGACTTGTTTGCCACGCAAGCCGGCTTGACCCCAACTCGGCACATACTGAGCGTTAGCTCATAACATGTGATGTTTTTTTCAGGAGAACACGAGTTGTCATATAATTTCCAGCTCAAGGAGAATTATTGTCACGTGAAGTTGAACCGGTACGGACTATGGATGGATTGTTATGAAGGATGTCATTATGTCCACTGGAACATTTTTGTGCTATTTTATTTCGTAGTTCTTTTTGCAATTTCCTTGTTGGAGTGTAATAATGAAACTCTATAGAGTAATGGACTTATTTGAGAATGAATATTTTCTCTTCTCATTGAATACCATGCAAGTGTTTGGTAACGGTTCGGTTGTGCGGTCTATAATTGCATGCTTCCGTCGGTCGTCACGACCCGTTCCGTTACAAATGGTATCAGAGCGGGTTCCCTCTGATAGTGGAAAGGGCTACCCGAAGGAAACTAAGCCAGGAGCGTACAACCACCACTGTCACTGGAAATAAGTGAATGGGCCATGTCGCAACGAGGACGTTGCGAATATAAGTGGGGGAAGTTGTAACACCCCAACCCCAAACATAGTGCCATACCTAAAACTCACAAAGTATGGGTGTGGTATATAAGTGGTGGGGATTACTACTTGTCAACTTGGGCTTAAGCATTTTGGGTGGTTGTCAACGGGTCCAATTGGGCCCGAACCCAACAAGTTGTCAGGGTCAATTTTCCTCGATAACGGACCAGGGACCTAAGCCCGAGACGTTACAGTTATATCAAGAGAAGACTAAGATATTTAGGAATTAGTGATTTTTTATGGATTATTTATTTATTACTTTATAGTTTGTTTTAATTATTTTGTTATTTTTAGTTTTGTCTTATTTACCGGTACGTAAAGAACTACATGTAATATTTTATTTTGTATTTGATTCTATCTTTAATGTTTTTGTGTTTTATGTTTGCTTTACTGGTTTTAGAAAATTTTATGTAATTTTTAGAATTTGTTTTGGATTTTTAACAGATTTTAAAGTTAAAAATATGTTTTAAAAGAAAATAGAATGATTTCTATTAGTTTTGAAATAATAAATAGTATGAAAAATATTTGATTTTATTTTAATGTATAGAATAGGAAATGCCTGTAAAACAATGTATTGTACATTTTTTGTGATTTTTTATGCATAGTTGTTTTTTATAAGTTTTAGTGTGTTTTTAAACTTTTAAGGATTTTAATAATTGGATTTTAATTTCTTTTTGATTTATATTAAAATATAGGTAATATAATTTTGTGGAATTTCTAGGGTGTATTTGTATTTTTTATGTAATTTAGAATTGTATGCATATTTTTATATTTGCTTTTGAATTATTAAAAATAGAAAATGTTTTTATTTTTAAAAATACTTTGTATGCATGGTATAGTATGTATTTATGTATTAGTAAGTATTTTTATTTGATTTTTTATCTCATGTATATTATTTAATATAGATTTTAGTAAGTACTATTTAACATAATGTTATTGAAGATGTACAAGGTCTACAGATTAACAAGCTAGACAAGTAATCATTGCGATGACCAAGCATGAATTCGGACAACAGTCAACCCACGATTATATTAAGTGATAAATATGTGTGAGTCAAAAATTATTAGACTATACATGAATGTCTATAGTTGTAAGCAAATAGAGCGTCAAACACTAGGACATAAAATGAAGGGTAGTAATTATCACTAATTATTGCTAATTAATAATTTTGTTAGATTTTCTTATTTTTGTGGTTTTTAATTATATATAATTTTTATAGCTTTTTTAGTATTTAATTTCTAAATTTAAATTTAACTTCTATATTTTCTTCTTTATTTTGCAAATTATTTTTTTTTATTTTTAAAAATAAGATATTTATATAATATAGTAATATATGCCAAAATAAATAAAATAAGTTCGTTTTGTGTTTTTTTATACTTTCTCTATTTTGTAAATTTTATGTAATATTTCTAATTTTTATAGATTTTAAAGTTGTAAATAAGTCAAAATAGTGAATATATTAAATATTCAAAATTGTTAAGGATTTAATAAATATATATCAATTCAAAATTAGCTTAAAACTATTTTCAATAGTTACTATATATAATAAAGAAAATTCACAATAGAAAAACATATTTTTATTTTTTTTCTAAATTTTTAATAATTTTTATAAGATTTTTAAGATGTTGTGATTTTATATCTTCTATTTTATATTTTTTAGTGATTTTTTGATGAGTGGTAGAATGTAGTATGATATAGATAATATATTTTTTGGGAATTATTGGAGTTATATTTATTTTTTTAGATTTGAATATCTAAATATAAAATAAGATCAAGTTTTGATATTTTAAAATGGAAAATTTATGTTAAATTCCTAATAAAAATTATGCACGAACAAGCATGGTTTCAGGCATCTATCCTAACTTCCTATGATTTTTAGCATAAAGAAATTATTTAGTAAAAGTAATATACATAAAATAAAAATATACAGTAGTATAAGGACATAGATGCATTTTTTTAAAATTAAACCTTCATTCAATAACATACCCTTAGAGTTTAGGATAAATATTACAAAATCACTAGTGCCTCGCATGGGACTAGGGATGTCAGCGGGTCGGGTTTGGGGCGGGTATTACTATTCCCAAACCCATAACCATTTATAATATCACTATCCATACCCGTCCATTTATTAAACGGGTAATTTCTAGCGGGTACCCACATACCCGTCGGATACCCGTGTACCCAATGGGTACCCATATCTTCGACATGGTAAATCTTAAGTTGTATATAAATGTATACAAGATTTTCACAGATAAATGAAATAGAGTGAGATCGTGTAATACGATGATTCATAAAATTGTGCAATATATAGATAATATTAAATGTTTATATATGTTAAGTGTTTAACTCTTTTGTGTGATAGTTTTTATTTACTAAAGATACAAAAAGTTAGTTTAATATGAATAAATAGATGGAGAGGAGAAAAATGAGTTGAATATTTATACATGTAGATCGATACATATTAGATATGAAATGGATTTGAGTCTAGTTTGATTAAAATGCAACACACGCATCTATCTTTTTATATATTTTTTATTCGGGTTTGGGGCAGGTTCGGGTTCGGGTACCCACAAGGAAATCCCAAACCCATACCCATACCCACATGGGTAGCCAATTCAAAACCCAAACCCGTCCAAAAGTAAATGGGGCGGGTTTCGGGTCCTTAAATGGGGCAGGTTCGGGTCGGGTACCCAATGGGTAGACCCAGATTGACATCCCTACATGGGACCAAACGCAAGGTGAGCTGGATTGGACTAAAATACAATTATAATAAAGCTCAGTGGTCCAATTGCAATCAAACATGTCTATTTTACACTTAATATTTAATTTATATGACTGATAAATAAATATAAAATGCATGGGCGTATTAGCATAATATACCATAGGGGATGCTCGGGAGGGGCACATGCGGCTGGATCGGGCAGTTGATGTGCATTAATGTGTCGCCACCTATGACCATACGATCATGGGTATACATCATTTCGACTTGAATCGAGGGCCTAGATTAGATGTGGGAACGATGCTTGATCGAACGACTCTGTATAGGAAAGAACATTCCTTGCTCCTTGCTTCAGACTCTGATTCCTCCTCCTCCTGGCATTCTTCCGCGCATCTAATGGGCTCTTCACACTCCTGGGAATCCTCCGCACCATCAGAGATGCTCCAATAAGTCCATTCTTTGTTGGAGGAGGCTTGGAGGGTGTTTCTTCTCTAGCCACCTTAATGTATTGTTATTTGATTGATTCCACTCCCGAGTGACTTATTAGGAGATCTTTCCTGCACAAAAACAGTTGACGCTTGAGGGTGAATAGCCTCGACCTAATTTGAAGTTGGATTGCACGAAATGGAATGGGCGGTGGATCTCTAATGAAGGGAAATGGAGGAGATCTAATTCGTTGATATAGGACATATCTAGTTGATCTCGATGTAGGATGTTGATGTAGAGAGGATGGGGAAGGAGATTGAGGTGTTGGATGGTCAGAACATAGGGTAAATCACGAGGAGACCATGTCATGAGCTTTAAGCTCCAATGAAGTTTGGTCTTGAAATTCAAGGCTAAATTAAACTAAAATACCTAAAATAAAACACAAGGTTAAATTAGAAATGAAATGATAGAAAGAAAATGCTAAGCCTAGCAGCTCGAACCTAGTTGAGACCAAGTAGCAGAAGAACTTCGCTGGAGACAAGCTCGGAAATGGTATACCACACTTTAGCCTTCTTCTCCCCGACGCCTGAAGGGGCTATCTGCTGTCACCAGGAATCTCGCTGGCTTAAGGGATATGAGTTATGGGGACAAAAGAGGAATCAAAATTAGGAAAGAAGATGGAGGTGCTTATTTATAGACAGTGACGAGGGTTACTTTTGGGAAGGGGATTGCGTGCAGGGAGATGGAGGTTGGTGAAGCATATGGACATGGCAAGGTAGAGAGTGATGGGGCAAACAGAAAATGATGAATGGTGTTGGACATGCGAGCCCACGACGAGCCATTATGCAATAAATGTTATTACATATATCATTCCCTGATCTCAAATGAAGAATGAATAATTTGCATAATAGGTTCCAGTATAATTAGGGTTATGTACCATGGGCCATCTTGATGACCATACAGCTGTTGATTCAACTGTTGAATTATAGAGGCTGGTGCTTGGATGAATATCTAAAGAGTTAGATTGAGGACTCATCACGCACCGTCAAATGATTGTTAAGAGATGATCTCCAGTCTGAGTAGGAGATGGCAATCCTTATCTCTAAAGGCTGATATCTGACCGACCTCTCGATGTAGGTCCTTTGCATAGGAATAGAGACTCAAAGGTGTCAGATTAGTTAGGTCAAGGAGTTGACTTAATAAGATCGAGATAACCAAAGTCCTAAATCGTATGTTGTCACGATACAGGCATGCATCCTCTAACCGGAGACAGATGTGTTACTATATGTTTGAGTATGTACATTTGGCAGACCAATAGGTTGATGACCTAACCAAGGTCTATACACTGGCGCGCTGGTGCATATAAGGGCATATGAGTAATACGATATCTCAAAGGGATCATATAGGTTCAATTGCTGAATCGGAAGACATGAACTCACTCATGAGATATTGGGAAGAATCAAATTCCGTGCGCACGGTCGTCTCGTATTGGAAGCTTGATTGAATTTGTAGGTTTGATATGTACTTTTGAAAAAGTATATGATCAAGACCTAGGTATGATATATGCTTTTGGAAAGTATATGATCGATATCGACTCCCAATGATTGAATGAGAACTTACTGATAAAACCATGAAGTAGACAGTATAAACTTGATCTAATACTTCGGGTTTAGTCTGAGTCTTCTAGTATGCAAGATGTACATGTATTGGGAATATCTGAGGGTGATGTGATCATAAACGATTGTATAACCACGACGCTTCCATTCCTAGGGAGTGATGAAACGGGACTGGATTTTAGTGACTCCTCTCAGTAGAGAAGTAATATGATCTTGGTCCAAATATTGGACATTGATCTGAATGTGATTCAGATGCAATAAGAAGATTAGATTTGCGATCTTGATTCAATCAAGCATCTATGGGAGGCATGAGATCTGGATTTGAGATATGATCTCAATATCCAAGTCACTATACGTGGAACAATACAATCCGCCCTGTCCTTATCTCCAAGTATATGCGGAGAACGTGCATTATCCTTGAATGGGTTCAGGATAATTTCATTGTTGATATTATGTATCCAAACATTGAGAAAATGGATAATTAAATGTGATTTAATTATCATGAATAATATGAATTTGATTCATATTGTAAAGAGAGTTATCTAAGATAATTAAATCTGATTTAATTATCAAAGATGTGAATAATATGAATGCAATTCATATTATTTGAGAACAAGAGAATAGAGATCTAAGATGATTAAATGTGATTTAATTATCATGGATATGAATAATGTGGATAGCAATATCCATATTAGTCATATATGTTATAAGGAAAAAATGGGGCTGCCCCCGCCCCATTTTTCGGCCTCTTTTTTATTTTTTTTTTGAAAAATAAAACCATGTATATTCATCCATATATCCCTCCTATATGCCATTCGAATTTCGTCAGAAACAGAGACTCCTACGTCCTCCATCTCGATGATATCGATTTAAAAAAATCCTGTTACCGTTAAAAAATTACTGCCCGGATGGAGGCCGTAGGAGTCTCTGTTTCTGACGAAATTCGAATGGTATATAGGAGGGATATAGGGATGAATGTACATGGTGTTATTTTTCAAAAAAAATAAAAAATTGCCCAAATAAGACGGGGGCAGCCACATATGACCCATGTTATAAATGTGATTTATAATATATAAGAGAGAGTTATTTGTAATTTACATTTGTTAATTAAATGCTAATGTGAATTGGATTTACATTGGACATTAAAATTGAAAATGTAATTTACATTTTATTTTGGGTTGTGAATGTGATTCACAAATTTCCAATGGCATGATTGCAATGTTCACAAAATAAATTGGATTTATTTTTTGTGAAATAATTTACAACAAAAGTTGTTGCAAATATTGGAGAGAATCATGAGATAATGCAATCTCATGTTATATAGAAAGGAGGCTCCCTTCCTAATAAGGAGAGGGGACGACCACCAAGTCCTTATAGGACTCATGGCCGTCCTCCCCCCTTTATGGAAGGAGGCTTGCCTCCTTCATATTTTTCCAATGAAGATTGATTTGATATAAATCAGACTATATTTATTATATATTTGATTTTTATTAAATTAATTGTTGTTAGTTTTTTTCCAACAAAATCTTAGCCATTGAAAGAAACACAATCAATGAGAGCCATTGGATTTGTGTTGTCCCATGGATTGAGATCCACGGATCCCAAAATGTTATAAAAGGAGAGGCACCCCTTTGCTCTTCTTTACACAACAAAAAAGAGACAACAAGTCTCTCTCTCTCTCTCTCTCTCTCTCTCTCTCTCTCTCTCTCTTTCTCTCTACACGCCCTCTCTCTATCTCTCACTTGTGGCCGTCCACCATGGATGCCCTAGAGAGACTCTCCATCGCCGCAGCGTCGTCGTCATGCTGCCCGATCGTTTGCTCGTGGATCTCCATCTCCTTTGGTGCGCCTCACTCGTGAAGAAGATGATGGATCTCGTGTGTCGAGATCAGGAGATCCACTACTTGGATCATCAACATGGATTGCGAGAAGCACGTGGTTCATCCCTGCGCTCGCAAGCGTCTCCTCCGTCGAATCGGACTTGAGACAGGAGGTCTCTTCATTTAGAGACTCGATCGCAACCACGCTTCAAAAGGTAATCCTGTTAGTTGTTTGTGGTTTAGACAAAACGATCCGAGAAGTGTTCTTGGATCATGTGGTTTCGTCGCATGAAAAAATTTTTAATTTCCGCTGCATAGGACAACTAGTCCGACTAGTCGTTCTTCGTCGTATTCAGTACGACGCTCACGCTTCTATGACGCGCTTGAGGATCTTACCATATCCTTCAAGTGGTATCAGAGCCTTAGGTTGGTGGTTTTGGATACGATCCATAAATCGAGGATGACTTGGGTTCGTTAGGGTTTGCGAAAGTTTTCTTGCATTTCATTTTCACATCTCTGTTTTGAGATTATTTTTGGAACTGTTTAAATTATTTAAACACGAAAATAATAATTAGATTTTGTTCCCCATTAAATAAGGAAACCATAGGATCTGAGTTTACGTAATTCGGATTCCGTTTGCTCGAGATATGGTTGTTTTAATAAACATGTATGCACTGTTGCGGGAACTGCGAATCTTAACATGAGTAATGAGTTAATTACTGTTTTGATCCGCCTCGAAATGCATGAAACATCACTTGATTTCTGTCCTAAATCAAGTCAGCAATCTTTGAAAATTGAGTTTGTCTAATTTGAATTTAAATTGGTTGAGATATATTAATTTTAGTGAGTAGGGGTCACTGCTGAAATTACAGTCCTAATCAAGAACCATGTGATTGTCAATTAGTGAAAGTAATTGTTATTTTCATGAAATAATTATGGAAAATATTTGAGAAATATTGGAAGATGATTATTTCTTTGATTGACTTGGCCTCATCCAATAAATTGATTATTTGATCTAGATTATAATTGGAAACACAATCATCAAACTTGATGCTTGAATAGGATTGGGAATTTGTGTAGCAAATTTCCTTACAATAAAAAATGTTTTGATTATTACTATATGGTATAATTTCGGTTGAAGAACCGAAGATCATCTCAAGTACAAATTGATATATTTAGCATTATCCTTTCCTGAGGTGGATATGATGTCTAGTCGGAGAGCATTGGGGTTGCGGGTTGCAACATTTGTGGTCCGTCCCACTCTCGTCGGTATCGGCCATGACAGCGAGTAGGGACTCGATAATGCCGGAGAAAATCAAGGTGTATTTTCTAATTATTAAAATTCAAATTAATACGTACTTTGAGATATTATCATATATATATATATATATTCAAGTAAAATTAATCAAGTTTGTTGATTAAATTGGATTGATAATTAATTTAATATGATTAAATTGATTACGTCCAATTGAGACACTCTATTATGAATAGAGTTGTTATTTCCTTGGAAGAATTAATTATATGAATATGATTTGTGATAATTAATTAAAAAAATTTGAATATAGGTGGAGGATCACATAAGTGGCATCCATGGTCTCCCGTCAAGGCGAAGGGTTCCGTCGCCAGGGATTGCATGTGGGAGACGCCTGTCCAAAGTGACAGCTCCTATATGCAAGCGCATCTGGATCGGGCTCTTTGCTTCTCGAAAGAGTAAGACCGTATGCGTAGTGACCCCAATATCGGATCCTCATATCATTGGGGCGATATTGGATTGCGCATAGCGAGTACTATTCATGTTGATGGTTGGTTCAATTAACAACGGGTCAACATCGCCTTAGGGGTGGTGGACCCAGGTGTTAAAGACCGAATTAGGAGATGCAAGTTGGACTTGCAAGGCGGAATGTGTTCCCGCTTCTTTTTATCCGAGTTACAGATTCTCATATTATTGGGATGTAACAAAGATAAGGAACGAGATCCCAGATCTTGCTGAGATATGATGGTAAGTATATCTCTTACATTTAAAGTGATTAAGGGAATGAACTTTCAATGTTGACAAGGCAAGACAACTTTGATATGAAAATTCCTAAATCAAAGTAATATATATATATATATATATATATGCAAATTTCTTATTTCAGATAATCCTTCATTAAACCCACTCAATGTTATACTCAATAATAACCAGTAAGATATCATGGATTGGACTCATGATCCAGATATTATACTTGCATTGGACATATAATGTATGTGGTTGCAATGTGCAAGTTTCCTCATAATATTGAGGAATGACAATTAAATAGATAATAAGACTACAACCCTAGGGTTTATATGTCTCTATAGTCTTGATCTCATAGGATGTACTTTGGAAGTGACATGCCGATGATAATCACAATTGTCAATTAATCCTTATAAAATCTATGAGGATGTTCTGGCATACATATGTGCTCTTGACATTTAATCTTGAATGACGTGGTTCTCTGCATCGTGCAGAATGGTGGCTCTATAAGAGATGATGTATTCAAATTGTTTGAATACCTACCTGAACCAATGTTTTAAGAGTCTAGATGGATGTAGACATGATGAGTGTCATCATTCTACTATCTATACGCTAGTCATTCATGAAGCTTCATAATATTCATATTATATGAATTTAATGAAACATGTATAAATGTTGAAAATACTCTTACATTGAATTATTTTGAATTTAATATAAGAGATCCTTAGTCTTAAGCAATGGTTGTTCATAAATAAAGGGAGCGCAGTGGAAGCATGGGTTGGACCCAAGTAAGAAATATAGTCAAAGAGTTTATTGTACTTCTGTGACTTCCATATGACATCCAAAGAGTTGGATGAATACCAATATTCCAATAAGTTGACGGGTTGATAGTATGACTATCAAGTCTGTCTAGAATCCTTAAAGAAGGACTCGGATAGAGCATCAGAATAATCTACATAAATCATTGATATTGACTTGCTTATTAAATAAGATAAAGTCTTGTAATTGTATCTCAATCTTCTACAACACTTGCAATGGGTTGCATATGTTTTAGAAGACTAGAAAATTTGATCTTAAGGCTTATAGTCATCCACATAGATATTGATGCAATTGTTGCAACAATCTCTATTGGATTGAAAGGCTTCGTAATTTCAGTGGGAGAGCCCTTAATCTTAGAGAATGTCCCTATGACCTAGATATTAGAGTACACTCATTGTTTATTTCTAAATGTTGGAAATAAACATAAATTCTGTAATGAATCTAGCATAAAGTATTATGATGGAGATATTTCAGATAGTAATCTAAAATCTAGTGGACTCCACTAAATTAGAAAATTGATGAATGGTTCATTAACATTTGTAAATACTGAAATTAAACCTTAAGATCAATAGGAGGATGAAGGTCATTTGACAATGATCTAGCATCAAGCCTTGGACATTTGTCTATTGATTTGATCAATAGACTAGTAAGAGATGAAACTTTAGAATGTCTAAAATTTCAAAACTTACATACTTATGAATATTGTATTCAAAGTAAAATGTCCAATACACCCTTCTTTGGGAAAGGTGTAACATGTCAAGGTATTCAAGATCTCATACAAATTAATGTATGTGGATCAACTATATCATAGTAAACATTGTAGATATGTGATATCTATTGATGATTATGTATGATATGAGATTTCTTCTCTTCACCTAAGAAACCTTTGAAATGTTCAAATATTTCATAATTTTGGTTTAAAACCTAAGTTTGAAGGAAGATAAAATGAATTTGATCTAATCTAGGTAGCAAATACCTGTTAGATAAATTCAATGAGTACCTTATGGAGATATGTATATCATTTCTATCTCAATCCTCCTAACACACCTTAACTCTATAAAGTTATAGGGAGATACAATTGGATCATGTGTGAAATGATCTTATCAATGATGAATTTTAGCATAATTATCCCTTAGTTTCTAGGTATATATGTGTAGTAGAGACTACAATGCATATCCTTAATAAGGTTCCATGCATGCAAGCTGGAATCTAGCACTTGAGAGTGCTGCTTCATTAGGAAAATAGAGGATGGTATTGGATACCTACTTAATGACCTTGAGATTCTTAAAATATCTCATCTCTCAGAATGTGATTCTTAGAGGTCGAGACTCTTGAGAATCAAGATGAAAATGAAGTGTAGGAACTCATTTAATCTTGAGAAGATAATGAGGCTCCTGAAATTGGAAACTAAAAGGACAATTAAAGATGAAACACTAATACCTCTTCAAATGAGTTTGAGGATGGATTCCATGTGTCAGAGAAATCAGACAATGATCGAACTTCATGTGATGAAGCTTCTAAAGATCATAGCATGGATAGATGGATGTTAGCAATAAAAGTCTAATGTAGACTTCATATACAAGTGTTGTATATGGACCCTCAAGCATCCACCTATATGGGTTAGACCTGTAAAGGTGTAAATGGATCTTCAAGATAAAGGGAACCTGATGAGAAGGTAGAGACCTTCAAAGCACGGTTCGTAGCCATGAGCTACACATGGGAAGAGAATACATTGCTTGCGATGAGACTTTCTCTTCGGTGACCTTGCTTAAAACCATCAGAATATTGCTAAACTTAGCTACACAACTTGACTATTGCATCTTCAAGATGCAAGTCAACATTGCATTCCTCTATGAATACCTCTCTGAGGATATTCACATGAAGTAGCCCCAAGGCTTCATGGTTGAGGAAAGCAAGATGAGCAAGCTAAAGAAATCCATCTATGGACTCAGATAAACTTCTTGTTGCTGGAACATAAGATTTGATGAAATTATAAATGTTATGATTTCAGATAGAATCTTGATGAACCATATGAAGCTTGGTGGGAGTGCCTTTGTGTTCATCGGGTTAAATGTAAATAATATCTAATCGTTTGGAATGATATAAGGATGATAATAAGTGTTTTATAGACTGGCTATTCCATATCTTGAAATATGATTTCAAAGATACCTCTTAGATCTTAGTTCTGAAGTTGTTCAGAAGCAAAGAGAAGAGGGTATTGGGACTGTCACAATAGTATTACATCTTGGGACATATTCCATTCTTGGAAATTCCAAGAAAGGCTACATCCCTTAAGATATGGTACTGACCTATTGATGAATCCACGATTCATCATCTCAATATATTGATCTTAGCAAAATCTCCGAGTAAAATCCCAGAAAAATGTCCATAAAATCAATAAATTAACAAAATGACTCTTGTAAATAAAACTCACTAATTATTGTATATTAGATTGTACAAAATAAATTACACATAAAAAGCCGCAAAATCAAAGGAGTTTTATACATGTAAATAGCCCAGAACTTTATGTATTTTTAATAATTTCATATCAACTCCTTTTTAGCTAATTCTTTCTCCAACATGTTCATATCAATGTATATAAAAATACAAAAATACAAAACAAATTTTACCTCAAATAAATACTCCTAGATCCCAATGGGAAAAAGCCGTAAAGACTAACTTACAAGCTAAATTCCCGCTCCGTATGAACTCCAAATTCACCAAACTCACTTTTAAAGTTCAAGTTAGAAAATTATCTATCCAACGGAACTGGTTTCATTAAAATCCGAGCTCATTTGCAAAAGTTGGGTTTTGGGACCTAGATGTACATTGTATACCTTGTATATATTCATTCTTTCTTTAATTTTTATTTTATATTTCTTAATTAGTAAAAATAAAAAAATCATACTTGTGTTATATTTTGATTATACTATTTTATTGTATTTTTTCCGTTGTAAATATCTCTTATTAAAAAGAAAAAAATACATATTAGAAAAGCAAACAAAAAAATGTACATGTTGTATGTATTCACTTGTAAATTCACCATTTTTCCCTCTTTATTTTTGTTGTATTTAAAGTAGTACTTTATATCATTATTTATTTATTTTCTCATTCTCTACAATAACTTCTATTTTCCTCCATTAACCTCCAAGTCTTCTTTCAACATCCATTCCACTCCATATTCTTCCACCAACCTCCCATTCAACTCCACCAATAATAAAACTTCCCATTCAACACCACCACTTCTCTAACTCCCATTATTCATCTCTTTATAATCATTTCCACATCCACATTTTTTCTCCATCCACCATTCTTATAGAATAAGGAGAGAGCTTGGAGTGTTTTGTTGGTGACAGCGGCGAAGCATCGTCCTCAAGCGACGACCTCCTTCAGGTGAGATCCGCGGAGCTCCGCTTCGCGTCACGAGTTCCCCGTCGAGCTCACGTAGCTTCTCCGATTTTTATTTCACCAATCGGATCGAGGCGACGACAGGAGTTCAGCGTAGCTGCTCCGCTAATCCGGCGAAGATTCAGGTAAGTGTTTCTCTTCATTCTTCTTGTTATTTTGTTTTTTTATATCACATCATTTCATCACACCACCTTCATCATATTACCACCATCCTCATCATACCCCCATCATCACCACACCATTTTTTTCCTTTTATTTGTTTCTTATTTATAAAAAATTTTAAAAAAGTATAAAAATATAAAACAAAAAAGTCTTTTATTACAGCAGAAAAATTATTACAAAAAAATCAAAAAAATCAAAAAAAATAAAAAATAAAAATCACGGCAGCAACAGTGGGAAGTTACCCACCGCCGCCGCCAACGAGGCCACCAACCAGCCGCCGGCGCCCTTCTCCTTCCCTCCAAGCGGCGCCGCCGCTGCCTCCTCCGCTCCTAGCGGCGGAGCGGCTCGCGCGCCCCCCTTCCATTACTAGCCGCTACAACGGTAGCCGCCCTCTCTTCGCCCACCAAGGCCGCGCGGGCGGCGCCATCCCACGTGCGCGCACCTCCGCGCGCCGGCCGGCCTCCGTCGTCACCCTTTCACGCCGCCGCGCTCCCTTGAGCCGTCGCCACCACCGACCCCTTGTTGGGTTCATCTTCCTCCATGCCCCACCTGCAAACAACAACGAAGAGGAAGGTCATTTGTTTTAGTCTTTTATTTGTAAAAATTGCAAGTCTTTTCTTTCAAGTTTTTTGTAATTGCCGTTTAGTCCCTGTGCATAAGTTCAAGTTGTATTTTTGATTTATGTTTTGCAAAGATAACCCTGTGTTTGGCTATTAATTTGGACTTCAATATTGCATCCTTCTATTCAATGAAAAATGGCTTGATGTTGAGCAACTAATTGTCTACCATCAGAATATTTATTTATATTTTTGTGGTCCTTGGGTAATTAAATATAATTGTTTAACTGAAATATTAGGTATTTTACCCATTTTGAGCACTTAAATTCAGATCTAACTCACGGTTGCTCCAAAAAATGCACAAAAATTAGGAATGATGCCTGGAAATGTGATGAACTTACAGTCCAAATTTCATCTAAATTGGAATTGTCTTGTTCCTAGAATAATTTTTAGAGTGTTTTTAGTATTTGATTTTTAATTAAATCCACGTATATCCTTTTTGCGAAATTTCAAGTCTCCTGTATGCCACATGAAAATACCTTTTTGAGATAATTCACATTCTAATTAATTTGATAATGTGGATTTAATAGAAATTATTTACTCACTATCACTCTGATTTCACTAAAAAATCCATAAAAAATCATATTTTGTCAAAAAATTCCAAAAATATTACTGTAGCTTCCTTGCATCATGTTTTAATTCCAGTAATTTTTTCATAATTTTTGCTTACTGTTTGTGTGAGAAATTGCGAAAAAACCCATAAAAAGTGTGCATTTTTCCTTGTTGCATTTTAACCCCTAAAATTCTAAAAAATTGTGTTTTGTGTTCATCACTGGATTAGGATGCTAGAAAAAATATAATTTGGCTGAATTGGATTAATTTAACATTAAAATTAATTTGGCCTTGTTGTGTGTTTTCTTAGTGTTTTAATTCAACCGCATCTTGCATTGATATTTCTTTTTGCATTAAAAATATAAAAAAACCGCATTGGATATCTAGACCTAAGTTTTTTGAATTAAAACCGAAGTTGTTCCTTTGCCTCCCTGTGTTCGACCCCGGACTTGCCCGGGATATAAATTAAGCCGAGACACTCTTCACGGAGATCTTCTCTCGGTTCTGACCGAATCGCTAAGTACACGTGCTACAACGATATCGAATTAAACATCGTATTTAGCGACTCGTCAGATGGCGCCGTTGCCGGGGAGGCAAACGGCTTAGGGATTAGTTTAAAAATTTGGATTTAGATTTCGCTTTCTCGGGTAGTCTGACCCCCGAGCCACTTGTAATTAATCCATTTCCTTTCAATTATTTGTCTTCATATTTTTGTATATATTTTGTTGTTTATCTCTCTAATATAAATGTCTTTTTCCTTGCGAGGGCCCGGTGGACTTGGAGTGCATCGGAGGTCGACGGACGCGACGCGCGCCGACTGCTGAAGAGCTTGGAGAATTTATTTATCTTCGAGAGAATTTTTGTAAATCGTTGTAATTATTTAGGTAGTTGCTCCTTTATAGCGGCTCTTGTTTGAGAGCTCGCGTTTGTATCCGGACTGGATTTTGGACCCGCTCGTGGTCGTGTGGTTGATTGACGTAGAATAGGACTTGCACTCGCGGCTCTTAGAGCATTTTATTAGATTATCTTGATTGCTTGTGCTCGTAATATTTAGGACCACACATCACATTTAACGAGATGCACTTAGACCGCTGGACTATTAGTCAAATTTAACTTGTTCATCACTCGTTAATAGAACTGCTTGTCTAGGAACGGTTTCTCGTTTGCATTCATATAGTATAAAATTTCAATTCTGCCTTGCATCCCACATGTAGAGCGCGAGGGTCGCTGTAAGTCTTCTGAACTGGGCATGCATCATTAATTTCATTATTTGCATCGGCTTTTCTCGACTCCCTCCCCTTGGTTTTTGAAACTTAGGTTAAAAGGAAATCGGGACTGATCGTTAGGCGTGCTTTATTTAGTGGACTAATCAAGTGATAACCAAACATAAAATCGGGACTGCTAATCAGAGTTGATCAAAAAAAATTTGACTAAAACTAACACTTGTTTTGGGAGAGTAAAACCCTCATTGTATGCTTGGCTAATTGTGATTGTTGAGAGGTGAGGACGCATCCCTAGGATAGTGCCCAAAACCTACTTTTGAGCCTTGCGTAATTGGATTGATATCTTGATTTATCACCTAATTAAAACTGAAAAGATAAACGGTTGGACTTTTGTGACCATCACTGTGTTGAGTAGGTGAACTCAGGGTTTGCTCTTGTGTTTGTTTGTTTGTGTGCTATTCGGTGTACTTGCACGCTTTCTTCCTCGATCCGCTTCATTCTCCCATTTTCCCTCCAAGATGTCAGAATATTGGTCATCATATCCACATCATTCTTCTTCGACCATATTTCGATCATCTCCACCCTCTCATTCCTCTTCATACGCACACCCCAACCGCGAAGTCAGAACTCCGACTGACTTCCGCACTTCTTCGTCCTTCTCACCTATCCCACATTCTTATGCCCATGACCCACAACCACCATGTATTGACTCAACATATTCTCGTCCGCTTGCTGGAATCAAGGAACCAATCAAAAAGCAAGCGACTGCTGAGATGAATGATTGGCATAATCAGTTGACCCCACATACCTCACTTTCACCTCGAGTTGGGACAGAACAACAAGTACCATATACACATCCCGACTTAACCTTAGGGTACAACATGGTCGACCAGACAAACCGAATGGAGAGGCATGCACCGTACGATCTTCCTGACTTGATTGTGTTGGAAATGCGAGCCCACGACGAGCCATTATGCAATAAATGTTATTGCAAATATCATTCCCTGATCTGAAATGAAGAATGAATAATTTGTATAATAGGTCCCTTAGTACAATTAGGGTTATGTACCATGACCACCTTAATAACCATACAGCTATTGATTCAACTATTGAATCATAGAGGCTGGTGCTTGGATGAATATCTAAAGAGTTAGATTGAGGACTCATCAAGCACCGTCAAATGATTATTAAGAGATGATCTCCAGCCTGAGTAGGAGATGGCAATCCTATCTCTGAAGGCTGACATCTGACCGACCTCTTGATGCAGGTCCTCTGCATAGGAATAGAGATTCGGAGGTGTCAGATTAGTTAGGTCAAAGAGTTGACTTAACGAGATCGAGATAACCAAAGTCCTATATCATATGCTGTCGTGATATAGGCACGCATCCTCTGACCGGAGACAGATGTGTTACTATATGTCTGAGTGTGTACATTTGGCAGACCAATAGGGTGATGACCTAATCAAGGTCTATACACCGGCGCGCTGGTGTGCATATAAGGGCATATGAGTAATACGATCTCTCAAAGGGATCATACAGGTTCAGTTACTGAACCGGAAGACATGAGCTCACTCATGAGATATTGGGAAGAATCAAATTCCATGCGCATGGTCGTCTCGCTTTGGAAGCTTGACTGAATTTGTAGGTTTGATATATACTTTTAGTATATGATCAAGACCTAGGTATGATATATACTTTTTGGAAAGTATATGATCGATACCAACTCCCAATGATCGAATGAGAAACTTACTGATAAAAACCGTGAAGTAGATAGTATAAAGTTGATCCAATACTTCGGGTTTAGTCTGAGTCTTCCAGTATGCAGGATGTACAGGTATTGGGAATACCTGAGGGTGATTTGATCATAAACGGTTGTATAACCATGGCGCTTCCATTCCTAGGGAGTGATGAAACGGGTCTGGATTTTAGTGACTCCTCTCGGTAGAGAAGTAATCTGATCTTAGTCCAAGTGTTGGACATTGATCTGAATGTGATTCAGATACAATGAGAAGATTAGATTTACGGTCTTGATTTAATCAAGCATCTATGGGAGGCCCGCGATCTGGATTTGAGATATGATCTCAATATCCATGTCACTATATGTGGAACAATACAATCGCCCTGTCCTTATCTCCAAGTATCTGCGGAGAGATTGCATTATTCTTGAAGGGTTCAGGAATAATTCCATGAGATCTAAGCAATGAAGAAATAATGATTAAATGTGATTTAATCATTTTGATGTGTGAAGAAATTATCCAATTTAATTAAATGTGATTTAATTAATGTGGATAAGAATAATGTGGATAGAAATATCCAATTATTCATAATATATTATAAATGTGATTTATAATGTATTAGAGAGAGCTAATTATAATTTATATGTGTTGATTAATTATTATGTGTATTGGATACACATTGTGTAATTAATTAACAATATGAATTATATGTTGTTTTGGGTTGTGAATATGATTCACAATTTTTTCCATGGCAAAAGTGCAATATTCTCAAAGATAATTGTGGATTATTTTTGAAGAATAAAATCCAACAAATTTGTTGCAAATAAATAAGAGAGAAAATCAAGGAGATATGCAATCTCATGGGAATCCATGAGATTGCCTCCTTGGACTCCCATAGTGGGCGGCACACCATTCCTATATGGAATGGGTGGCCGTCCAACATGGAAGGTACATGGAGATGAAATCTCCATGCACATTCTCTCCTTATTTGTTGGGTTGATTTAGGACTAAATTATATTTGATTTTTTCAAATATATTTTAACCTAAATTTGTTGTTTTGACAACAACAATCTTGGCCATTGGATTGACACAAATCAATCTCACCCATTGATTTTATGTGTCCCATGGATTGAGATCCATGGATCCCAAAACCCTATAAATAGAGAGGCATTCTATGCTCTCTAATGACTTGCAATATTGGAGCTCTCTCTCTCCCTCATTTCTTCATACACGCCAGCCCGCTCTCCCTCTCTTGTTGGTGGCCGTCCACCATACCCTAGAGGAGAGAATTGTCGTCGCCATCGCCACCGCGCTGCCGCTTCGACGTTCTTCGGTTTCTCCGTCTTCTTGGTGTGCTACGCCCATGAAGGAGACGTTAGATCTCGTGTGACGAAATCAGGAGCAACCACGCTTGGATCAACTTCTTGGATTGCGAGGACAACGCGGTTCATCCCCGCGCTCGCAAGCAGTCTCGCCGACGATCGGACTTGAGACAGGAGGTCTCTTCCTTTAGAGACTTGATCAACCACGCTTCAAGAGGTATTGCATTATACTTGTTGTGGTTATAGATGAAACGATCTGAGAATGGTTCTCGGATCATGTGGTTTCATCGAATAAAATTTTTAAATTCCGCTGCACCGAACAACTAGTGCGACTAGTCGTTCTTCGTCGTATCCAATACGACGATCACGCTTCCGTGATGCGCTTGAGGATAATTCCATATCCTTCAAGTGGTATCAGAGCCTTAGGTCGACGGTTTCGAATATGATTCGAAAAACCGAGGACGACTTGGGTTCGTTTAGGTCGTGAAAGTTTTCATCGCATTTGATTTCGCAGATCTGTTTAGTAAATAAATTCGGCACTGTTTAAATTGTTTAAACACGAATTTAATACCTGAATTTCGTTCCCCATTAAATAAGGAAACCATAGGAACCGAATTTACGTAAATCGGATTTCGTATGCTCTAGATATGGTTGTTTTAATGAACATGTATACACTGTTGCGGGAACTGTAGATCTGAACGTGATTAAAATGTTAATTACTGTTTAGACTTGCCTCGAAATGCGTTTAACATCACTTGGGTTCTGTCCTAAATCAAACTAGCAATCTATGAAAATTGATTTTGTCTAATTTGGATTTAATATGATTGAGATATGCTAATTTTAGTAAGTAGGGGTCACTGCTGAAATTACAGTCCTAATCTAGAACCAAGTGATTGTCAATTACTGAAATTAATTGTTAATTTCGTGAAATAATCATGAAAAATATTTGTGAAATATTTGAAGATGATTATTTACATAATTGACTTGGCCTCAACCAATTAATTGATTAGATTTGATCTAAATCTTAATTGAAAACATATTCATCAAACTTAATGTTTGATTGGTGATTGTCATTTAATCATTTAGTGAAATTAAATTGTTTAATTTCCTAGAATAATTGTGCATAACTATTTGTGAAATATTTGATGATAATTATTCCCTTAAATGACATTGCCTTAACCAATAATTGATTAAGATGTGATCTAAATCATAATTGGAAACCACAATCTTTCAAACTTGATGCTTGAATAGGATTTGGGAATTTGTCTAGCAAATTTCCTTATAATCAAAAATGTTTTGATTATTACTATATGGTACAATTTAGGTTGAAAAACTGATGATCATCTCAAGTACAAATTAATCAATTTGGCATTATCCTTTCCCGAGGCGGATATGGTGCCTAGTCGGAGAGCATTGGGGTTGCGGGTTGCAACGTATGTGGTCCGTCCCACTCTCGTCGGTACTGGCCATGACAGCGGGTAGGGCCGGGATAATGTCCGAGGGATTAAGATGTATTTTTCTAATTATTAAAATTCGAATTAATACGTATTTTGAGATATTACCATATATGTATTCAAGTAAAATAATCAAGTTTGATTGATTGAATTGGATTGATAATTAATTTAATATGATTAAATTGATTATGTCCAATTGAAATACTCTAATATGATTAGAGCTAATAATTCCCTTGGAAGAATTAATTATATGAATATGATTCATGTTAATTAATTAAATTTGAATAAGAGGTGGAGGATCACATAAGTGACATCCATGGTCTCCCGTCAAGGCGGAGGGTTCCGTCGCCAGGGATTGCATGTGGGAGACGCCTGTCCGAAGTGACAGCTCTTGTATGCAAGCGCATCTGGATCGGGCTCGTCGCTTCTCGAAAGAGTAAGGACGTATGCGTAGTGACCCCAGTATCGGGTCCTCATATTATTGGGGCGATATTGGATTGCGCATAGCGAGTTGTATTCCTGTTGACGGTTGGTTCAATTAATGACGGGTCAACATCGCCTTAGGGGTGGTGGGCCCGGGTGTTAAAGACCGAATTGGGAGATGCAAGTTGGACTTGCAAGGCGGAATGTGTTCCCGCTTCTTTTTATCCGAGTTGTAGGTTCTCATATTATTGGGATGCAACAAAGATAAGAAAGGAGATCCCAGATCTTGCTTGAGATATAATGGTAAGTATATCTCTTACATTGAAAGTGATTAAGGGAATGAACTTTCAATGTTGACAAGGCAAGACAACTTTGATATAAAAATTCCTAAATCAAAGTAAAATATGTAATTTATGCAAATTTCTTATTTCAGATAATCCTTCATTAAAACCCACTCAATGATATACTCAATAGTAACCAGTGAAATATCTTGGATTGGACTCATGATCCAGATATTGTACATGCAAATGAACACATAATGTATGTGGTTGTAATATGCAAGTTTCCTCATAATAATGAGGAATGACAATTAAATAGATGATAGGACTACATCCCTAGGGTTTGTGTGTCTCTATAGTCTTGGTATCATCAAATGTACTTTGGAAGTGACATGTTAATGATGATCATGATTGTCATATAATTCTTAATAAATCAATGAAGATTTTCTGGTATACATATGTGCTCTTGACATTTAATCATGAGTGACATGGTTCTCTGCATCATGTAGAATGGTAGCTCTATAAAGAGATGATGTATTCAAATTGTTTGAGTACCTACCTGAACCTATGTTTTATGAGTTTAGATGGATGTAGATGATGAGTGTCATTATTCTACTGTCTATACTCTAGTCATTCATGAAGCTTCATAGTATTCATATTGTGTGAATTTAATGAAGCATAAATAAATGTTGAAATACTCTTATTTTGAATTCTTTTGAATTTATTGTAAGAGATCCTTAATCTTAAGCAATGATTGCTTATAGATAAAGGGAGCGCAGTGGAAGCATGGGCTGGACCCAAGTAAGAAGTATAGTCAAAGAGTTGACTGTACCTCTGTGACTTCCATATGACATCCAAAGAATTGGATGAATGCCAATACTGCAATAAGTTGATGTGTTGATAGTATGACTATCAAGTCTGTCTAGAATCCTTAGAAAAGGACTCGGATGGAGCATCAGAATAATCTACATAAATCATTGATATTGACTTATTATTGAATAAGATAAAGTCAAATAATTGTATCTCAATCTTCTGATGACATTTGCAATGGGTTGCATATGTTTTAGAAGACTGGAAAATTTGATCTTAAAGGTTTATAGTTGTCCACATGAATATTGACGCAATTGTTGCAACAATCTCTGTTGGATTAATAGACTTGTTAATTTCAGTGGGAGAGCCCTTAGTCGTAGAGAATGTCTCTAAGACCTAGATATAAGAATACACTCATTGTTTGTTTCTAAATGTTGGAAATAAACATGATTCTGAGATAGAACTATCATAAAGAGTTATGATGAAGATATTTCAGATAGTAATCTAAAATCTAGTGGACTCCACATAAATTAGAAAAATTAATGAATGTTCATTAACATTTCTGAATACTGAAATTAAACCTTATGATCAATAGGAGGATGAAGATCATTTGACAATGATCTAGCATCAAGCCTTGGACATTTGTCTATTGATTTGATCAATAGAATAGTAAGAGATGAAACTTTAGAATGTCTAAAATTTCAAAAACTTACATACTTATGAATATTGTCCAATACATCCTTCTTCGGGAATGGTGTAAGATGCCAAGGTATCTAGGATCTCATACATATTGATGTATGTGGATCATCTATATCATAGTAAACATTGTGGATATGTGATATCTATTGATGATTGTATGATATGAGATTTCTTCTCTTCACCTAAGAAACCTTTGAAATGTTCAAAGATTTCATTAATTTTGGTTTAGAACCAAAGTTTGAAGGAAGATAAAATGAATTTGATCTAATCTAGGTAGCAAGTACCTACTAGATAAATTCGAAGAATACCTTATGGAGATATGAATATCATTTCTATCTCAATCCTCCTAACACACCTTAACTCAAAAGAGTTATAGGTAGATACAATTGGATCATGTGTGACATGATCTTATCAATGTTGAATTTTAGCATAATTATCCCTTAGTTTCTAGGTATATATATGTAGTAGAGACTACAATGTATATCCTTAATAAGGTTCCATGTATGTTGGAATCTAGCACTTGAGAGTGTTGCTTCATTGGGAAAATAAAGGATGGTATTGGATACCTACTTTATGACCTTGAGATTCTTAAAATATCTCATCTCCGAGAATGTGATTCTTAGAGGTTGAGACTCTTGAGAATCAAGATGAAAATGAAGTGTAGGAACTCATTTATAATGAGACTCCTGAAATTGGAAACTAAAAGGACAATTAAAGATGAAACATTAATACCTCTTCAAATGAGTTTGAGGATGGATTCCATGGTTAGAGAAATCTGACAATGATCGAACTTCTTGTGATGAAGCTTCTGAAGATCATAGCATGGATAGATGGATAGCAATAAAAGTCTAATGTAGACTTCATATACAAGTGTTGTATATGGACCCTCGAGGATCCACCTATATGGGTAAGACCTGTAAAGGTGTAAATGGATCTTCAAGAGACAGGGAACCTGATGAGAAGGTAGAGATCTTCAAAGCACGGTTCGTAGCCATAAGCTACACACTGGAAGAGAAGACATTGCTTGCAATGAGACTTGCTCTTCGGTGACCATGCTTAAAACCATCAGAATATTGCTAACCTTAGCTACATAACTTGACTATTGCATCTTCAAGATGTAAGTCAATATTGCATTCCTCGACGAATGCCCTCTTTGAGGATATTCATATGAAGTAGCCCCAGGGCTTCATGGTTGAGGAAAGCAAGTTGTGCAAGCTAAGGAATCCATCTATGGACTCACATAAGCTTCTTGAAGTTGGACCATAAGATTTGATGAAATTATAAATGTTATTATTTCAGATAGAATCTTGATGAGCCCTGTGAAGCTTAGTGGGAGTGCCTTTGTGTTCATCATGCTAAATGTAGATGATATCCTAATCATTTGGAATGATATAAGGATAATAATGAGTGCTTTATAGACTGGCTATTCCATATCTTGAAATATATTTCAAAGATACCTCTTAGATCTTAGTTCTGAGTTGTTCAGAAGCAAAGAGAAGAGGATAATGGGACTGTCACATTTGTAGTACACCTTGGACATATTCTATTCATAGAAATTCCAAGAAAGGATTCCATCCATTAAGATATGGTATTGACCTATCTAAAGGGATAGCACCTCAAAGAGTTGAGGCAGTGAATGCTAGAACTACTTGCCCTTGGGCATCAGTTCTGAAAAGCCGGGTGTGTGCTAGATGTGTACAAAAGCCAGATGGCTGCCATGCAGTGGGAGTAGTAAACTGTTACTAATCCTACTATGGAAATAAAACACTTGGTTGCAGTAATGACAAAATCTCATAGATGACAAGATTTTTGAGATAGTGATCTCAAAGTCTTATCTTCAAAAAACTTAAGACTTTATAGATAGAGATCTAAAAGGTCTTAACTGTGGATACCTTAAGAGATAGTGATCTCCAGGAATAAGGATATTCTGATAAGGATTATGGAAATACTGGTTATGATAATTGTTAAGCTGTAGTGTCAAAGACACTGTAACTAACTAGATTGAGTATGGTTGCATAAGATGCAACATTCGCATTGGATGCGAGCACTGTTACTGGGGATATGCAAGTACCGTAAAAGGACTTGGCGTAGTCTCGCGGGAACAGAGTGACTGATCAGCTTACCTAGCTATTTTCCAAATAGTCTATGATTGTCACATGAGTGCGGGTTTAAATGATTAGCCCATTAATGGCTCTTTGGGCTAGTGGGAGATTGTTGGAAATGCGAGCCCACGGCGAGCCATTATGCAATAAATGTTATTGCAAATATCATTCCCTGATCTGAAATGAAGAATGAATAATTTGTATAATAGGTCCCTTAGTACAATTAGGGTTATGTACCATGGCCATCTTAATAACCATACAGCTATTGATTCAACTATTGAATCATAGAGGCTGGTGCTTGGATGAATATCTAAAGAGTTAGATTGAGGACTCATCAAGCACCGTCAAATGATTATTAAGAGATGATCTCCAGCCTGAGTAGGAGATGGCAATCCTATCTCTGAAGGCTGATATCTGACCGACCTCTTGATGCAGGTCCTCTGCATAGGAATAGAGATTCGGAGGTGTCAGATTAGTTAGGTCAAAGAGTTGACTTAACGAGATCGAGATAACCAAAGTCCTATATCATATGCTGTCGTGATATAGGCACGCATCCTCTGACCGGAGACAGATGTGTTACTATATGTCTGAGTGTGTACATTTGGCAGACCAATAGGTTTATGACCTAATCAAGGTCTATACACCGGCGCGCTGGTGTGCATATAAGGGCATATGAGTAATACGATCTCTCAAAGGGATCATACAGGTTCAGTTACTGAACCGGAAGACATGAGCTCACTCATGAGATATTGGGAAGAATCAAATTCATGCGCATGGTCGTCTCGCTTTGGAAGCTTGACTGAATTTGTAGGTTTGATATATACTTTTAGTATATATCAAGACCTAGGTATGATATATACTTTTGGAAAGTATATGATCGATACCAACTCCCAATGATCGAATGAGAAACTTACTGATAAAAACCATTAAGTAGACAATATAAAGTTGATCCAATACTTCGGGTTTAGTCTGAGTCTTCCAGTATGCAGGATGTACAGGTATTGGGAATACCTGAGGGTGATTTGATCATAAACGGTTGTATAACCATGACGCTTCCATTCCTAGGGAGTGATGAAACGGGTCTGGATTTTAGTGACTCCTCTCGGTAGAGAAGTAATCTGATCTTAGTCCAAGTGTTGGACATTGATCTGATGTGATTCAGATACAATGAGAAGATTAGATTTACGGTCTTGATTTAATCAAGCATCTATGGGAGGCCCGCGATCTGGATTTGAGATATGATCTCAATATCCATGTCACTATATGTGGAACAATACAATCGCCCTGTCCTTATCTCCAAGTATCTGCGGAGAGATTGCATTATTCTTGAAGGGTTCAGGAATAATTCCATGAGATCTAAGCAATGAAGAAATAATGATTAAATGTGATTTAATTATTTTGATGTGTGAAGAAATTATCCAATTTAATTAAATGTGATTTAATTAATGTGGATAAGAATAATGTGGATAGAAATATCCAATTATTCATAATATATTATAAATGTGATTTATAATGTATTAGAGAGAGCTAATTATAATTTATATATGTTGATTAATTATTATGTGTATTGGATACACATTGTGTAATTAATTAACAATATGAATTATATGTTGTTTTGGGTTGTGAATATGATTCACAATTTTTTCCATGGCAAAAGTGCAATATTCTCAAAGATAATTGTGGATCCCAAAACCCTATAAATAGAGAGGCATTCTATGCTCTCTAATGACTTGCAATTTTGGAGCTCTCTCTCTCCCTCATTTCTTCATACATGCCAGCCCTCTCTCCCTCTCTTGTTGGTGGCCGTCCACCATACCCTAGAGGAGAGAATCGTCGTCGCCATCGCCACGCTCTACCGCTTCGACGTTCTCGGTTTCTCCGTCTTCTTGGTGTGCTACGCCCACGAAGGAGACGTTAGATCTCGTGTGACGAGATCAGGAGCAACCACGCTTGGATCAACTTCTTGGATTGCGAGGACAACGCGGTTCATCCCCGCGCTCGCAAGCAGTCTCGCCGACGATCGAACTTGAGACAGGAGGTCTCTTCCTTTAGAGACTTGATCAACCACGCTTCAAGAGGTATTGCATTATACTTGTTGTGGTTATAGATGAAATGATCTGAGAATGGTTCTCGGATCATGTGGTTTCATCGAATAAAATTTTTAAATTCCGCTGCACCGAACAACTAGTGCGACTAGTCGTTCTTCGTCGTATCCAATACGACGATCACGGCTTCCGTGATGCGCTTGAGGATAATTCCATATCCTTCAGATTGACCTGAGTGATAGAGACCACATTGACCAACTTTCATATCACCCATTCGGAGAGCCGACATATACAGGGGATTGGACTCATGAGACCGATCTACAGACCCCCTGTCTACTGACTCCACCTTATGAGGCTCCGACCAACATCTGCCATACAGATGGGTTCATACTCAACCCAGCATTACACGCCTGAGTCAAGATGTGTTGAGTATAAGATCCCAAGTTCTCAGAAGTATCCTCCAACTAAGCAGACTTCTCTCATGAGGTGTAATGAAACTTATTGGAGGATGATATTTGTAGACCGATCAAGAGTCCAGGTAGGAATGCGGATCATGGATTTCGCGGATTGAATATTGAAAACCTGGAAGACACCGGATTGACCACACATCATGTACAGCTGGAGTCCCTTCTACCTCCCTCTTCTACTAACCACTTTCCCTCCAAACCAGAGTCTGTACATTCTCCTAGTTCTCCTTCACCTACCAAAAAGACCAAAAAAATTGAAAACTCAGAAAATACCATAAAAATTGAAAAAGGAAAAGATCTAAAAAAATTGGATCCTGCGGTTAGGGAAGCATTGGATAGAAAGTTGATTTTTGAGCTTCCCTTAATAATGGCCATTAAGAACTTTCCCGACCTTAAAAGATTTGTGAGAAGTAAATTGTTGCCTAAAAGGTCGGGCAATAAGAGAACAAGGACTGAAATACATATAGTGTCTATGACCACATCTTTGATGATAGGGAGAAAAACCAAGAGCCGCAGAGTAAAGCGGTTGCCTAGGTTTGATTGTGAAATCAAAGATACCACATTCCACCCATGTAAGAATCGATGATGACTTACCAATTAATATCCTTCCGACCTCCGTGTTGCCAAGCTCAAACTTGGATCTGCCAAGAAGTCAAGAGAGATCATTCAGTTGGCGGATCGGTCTGTTAAACGGTCGAGAGGAACCATTTCAGTCATCGTTACTTTCCAAGGTGCTCTATTACAGGTGGATTTCACGATCATCGATATTGAGCACTGAGGAGAGTTCACCCAGTCTCCGATCATTCTTGGGAAGCCGTTCTTAGCCTTGGCTAAGGCAACTATAGATTGTGAGACTAGGGAGATCGATTTCTTTGCATTGGGAGCACTCCGACCTCACCCGATCTTTGAGGACACACGATATTCCAAGGTAACCCATAAAGTTGCAGACAGTCGTGACATTCGAGAGACAGTTGAGTCCTGTCTCTCTACTACACCTGAGATACCGACTGTCCAGACGACCATTGGTTTAGAGACTCCCTACAACCACACACCGCCTACTGCTTGCACCACCACCGCGACAGCTTCTAGAGATGACTCACGACCAGAAGCTATCATTGAGTCGGACATGACCTTTGTGGATTGCCTTGATCATTTCGATGATCCGACTCAAGAACCCAACAATGTCAAGCCAACTGAGAACACTGTGCCTTATCAGAGACGTGTGCTGACCCTGCAGGAGTATTACAATGCATATGGTGACTTATCTGATGATGAACCTCTGGTCAGAACCTCACACACACCACATCCAGGACATACACCAAAGGAGACAACTGGGACCAAATTGACCAATCTTGATAAATCGATTGCTCCATCCTCTAGTCCGTCATCTGGTAAGAAGAAGAAGAGTATTGATTCCTCAAGGTGTTTCCCCGAACCCCTCAAGGCTTGTCACTCTCCTCTTCCTCTTGATGCTTCAGGTTCTAGAAAACAGACTAAGAAGGTTACCTTCAATGTTCTAGAGAAGGAACTTTCTGAGGAGTCCTCATCAGGTCCGGATGAGGTGATCTACATGAGTGAGCTCAGTTCGGCTGTTCTGAAGCCATATTTGAGCAAGCGGCCGTGTGTCGACCCCCGTTGGACGTTCCCCACACCTCACTATTATTCCTCTACGAACGATTCTGACAGCGACACATATGTGTACTACCCACCCCCTCGCTCCCGCAAGAAGGTCCGTCACAAACCTTCTTGATACTTGTATACATTCACTCCTCTTGTACATTCTCCCTTCTTTGTATATTCTCCAGATCACATCGGTTCTCACACTTACTCTTGTCCTATACTTAGGCTTACCAAGAGCCTAAGTATAGGGGGAGCCGATGCCCACCATGTGTACACACTCATCCATTTCTCCTCTTGACCTCGTCCGCCCCATTTTTGCTCTTCTTCTACACTTAGGCTGTCCAGAGCCTAAGTATAGGGGGGCGGATCGACTTCTATACTGTTTATTATTTTAGCCATCCTACGCTTAGCACGAGCTATGTCTTTTTCTCCCTTCTTGTGCCATGAGGACATAACACATGCTAAGTATAGGGGGGCGTGTATATATTACATATATACTTTACCCATAGCTCATACTTTCACGTATTTTTATATATATTATACAATAATTATGGGGCGGGTAAAAAAACTTTTTCAAAGAAAAATATCTAAAAAAAACTTTAAAAAATGTGTGTTTTATTAAAAAAACCTTTTTTTTAAAAAATGTATTTTTTTCTCTTTCCTTATTTACTCTAAAAAAGTCCTTTCTTATTTACTTATCTTTTAAAAATTCTCTTAAAAAACTTTTCAAAAAAACAAAAAAAAAGCAAGACTTTTCCTAAAAAAAATCCTCTTTGCCTTTGTTTGTCAAAAAAAACTTTTTGAAAAAAAAACTTTTTTCTGAAACTTCAAAAAAAACTAAAACTAAAAAAACAACTAATAAGTTGGTTTAACCCCTGACGCATTCACTTTCACACATGACTAGTGATGTTCAAGAACACTTGGTTTATGAGTTCTTGGGATTTTGAGTTAACCAGCCTTAGTCATTAGGGTCCTTGACTTAATTATTCACATTTCCCTAGTTTGAAAGATTTGTGTGCTATATTGCATGCTTAGTCTCTACCTTAAGAATATGATCAGCACCTCACATACACGACTGCAGTTATGATGAGATGAGTTGAAATTTCACTTGAGGATCTGGGATGGGGGATTTGAGTTTGGACTTGATTTGATGATGCTCGAGGATGGGATAAAATCAATGAAGGCTTCATGAAACCTGAGTGTCAGCATCTTTAGCCAGTATGAGAACATGGTTCTTGTACTATCTCTTGACATTTACCTATGTGCCAGGGTGTGATAAAATAAAAAAAATTGTTGATCAGTGTGCGTCAACTCTTGGTAAAAGCAGTGGAGCTAGCCAAAAATACTACAAAGCAATGAAATGTCAAAGAAAAGCTCTCATTCCACAAAGTCAATTATCAAAAGAGCTTCCACCAAAGGCGAGCGCTCCCAACCATTTCAAAAGTGTCCACTTGGACCACCGCTATTAGGACCAGGAGTCGGGCTTGCACCAAAAAAGGGCTCTGCATCGTAAATGCTACAAGTCTGGGTGTAGAAGGTATAATAGATACTCAAAAAAGACACACCCCGGTGTACTCCCAGGAAAACAAGTGCAGACGGCTCCAACTTCTCTTGACGGACGCACTGATCAACACCAAAAAAATGCGTTGAGTAATGAGGCACTTGAGAGGATCCTTGTTCCAGTGAGAGGGAGAGAAGAAATAACACAATCCTATGCCCTCCATCAACTGGCCTTCCATCTACACTTTTAAGTCTGACAACTAAAGAGACGGTGGATTGGATGCAAGAAATGGTTTATTCCCTAGTGTTGAGGATCGGGTCCTTAGGAGAGTCTCTTAGACTGGAACCTTGGGTGACGTTGTGACTCTACTCTTGTAACTGCGGTCAACACTTAAAGTCATATCCCTACTATATATGTATACAATGAGAGTCTGATGATTAGGGAAATTGGATACCTTTTGACTAGAGCTTGGTTCACCTTAGAATTTTAGGATTTCTAAAACCGAGAGTTTTTGAATAGATCAAGTCTTGTTTTCACATGCACAGTCAGGGGTTAACCCAACTTATTCATTCTTTATTTGCTCGAGGACTAGCAAAGTTTAAGTATAGGGGGGGTGATGAATCCACGATTCATCATCTCAATATATTGATCTTAGCAAAATCTCCGAGTAAAATCCCAGAAAAATGTCCATAAAATCAATAAATTAACAAAATGACTCTTGTAAATAAAACTCACTAATTATTGTATATTAGATTGTACAAAATAAATTACACATAAAAAGCCGCAAAATCAAAAGAGTTTATACATGTAAATAGCCCAAACTTTATGTATTTTTAATAATTTCATATCGACTCCTTTTTGGCTAATTCTTTCTCCAACATGTTCATATCGATGTATATAGAAATACAAAAATACAAAACAAATTTTACCTCAAATAAATACTCCTAGATCCCAATGGGAAAAAGCCGTAAAGACTAACTTCCAAGCTAAATTCCCGCTCTGTATGAACTCCAAATTCACCAAACTCACTTTTAAAGTTCAAGTTAGAAAATTATCTATCCAACGGAACTGGTTTCATTAAAATCGGAGCTCATTTGCAAAAGTTGGGTTTTGGGACCTAGATGCACATTGTATACCTTGTATATATTCATTCTTTCTTTAATTTTTATTTTATCTTTCTTAATTAGTAAAAATACACAAAAATCATACTTGTGTTATATTTTGATTATACTATTTTATTGTATTTTTTCCGTTGTAAATATCTCTTATTAAAAAGAAAAAAATACATATTAGAAAAGCAAACAAAAAATGTACATGTTGTATGTATTCACTTGTAAATTCACCATTTTTTCCCTCTTTATTTTTGTTGTATTTAAAGTAGTACTTTATATCATTATTTATTTATTTTCTCATTCTCTACAATAACTTCTATTTTCCTCCATTAACCTCCAAGTCTTCTTTCAACCTCCATTCCACTCCATATTCTTCCACCAACCTCCCATTCAACTCCACCAATAATAAAACTTCCCATTCAACACCACCACTTCTCTAACTCCCATTATTCATCTCTTTATAATCATTTCCACATCCACATTTTTTCCCCATCCACCATTCTTATAGAATAAGGAGAGAGCTTGGAGTGTTTTGTTGGTGACAGCGGCGAAGCATCGTCCTCAAGCAACGACATCCTTCAGGTGAGATCCGAGGAGCTCCGCTTCGCGTCACGAGTTCCCCGTCGAGCTCGCATAGCTTCTCCGATTTTTATTTCGCCAATCGGATCGAGGCGACGACAGGAGTTCAGCGTAGCTGCTCCGCTAATCCGGCGAAGATTCAGGTAAGTGTTTCTCTTCATTCTTCTTGTTATTTTGTTTTTTTATATCACATCATTTCATCACACCACCTTCATCATATTACCACCATCCTCATCATACCCCCATCATCACCACACCATTTTTTTCCTTTTATTTGTTTCTTATTTATAAAAAATTTAAAAAATATAAAAATATAAAACAAAAAAAAGTCTTTTATTACAGCAGAAAAATTATTACAAAAAAATCAAAAAAATCAAAAAAATAAAAAATAAAAATCACGCAGCAGCAGTGGGAAGTTACCCACA